>JAUDYJ010000004.1:9074308-9674308 GCA_030761175.1 Masticophis lateralis | reverse complement strand
GTTTCCATCTGTTGCTTCTTGTCCTACCTTCAGGTGCTTTGGAGAATAGCTTGCCGCCCTTTTCTTTGTGATAGCCCCTGAAATATTGGAACATTGCTATCCTATCCCCCCTAGTCTTTGTACACTCCTGTGCATTGTTTAGGATGTTCATGAGAAGTAAATATCAGTTGACTTAATTGCATAACTCACAGCCAGGTGGCCATGGGGTGCTGCAAACAGCCATAAATGTGGGTTGCCCAGCACCCAAAATGTGGGGGGAGATAGTAGCTGTTGGAACTTCAAATCTGTGCATTAAGTCCCCTTTTTCAAATGGTTGCTAGGCAACTAGTCATACATTGAGGACTCTCTGTGGTTGTTTTAGAAACAAAGATCTGGATCATTAGTGGCAGGTTTATTATTACAGGTTGCTGGCAACCTGTTTATCTAGCATAGAAGATTGAGCAAGAAAATCACAAATGTTGGTTTCTCTTATGAGAGATCACCTAGTGTCCTCCTTTCCATTTCTATTCTGCTACTATTTTTATGTATAAAATATTTAAAGCTGGAATACCAAAACCCATTTCCCATTGTGACTAATGAAAATCAAGCCACATAAATTTAAATAGGACGTAGTCTGAATCCTACCTACGAATGTTAGAAACAATTGCAACAGCAATGGCACTCGGACTTATATACCGCTTCACAGTGCTTCACAGCCCTCTCTAAGCGGTTTACAGAGTCATCATATCGCCCCCACCCCCACCCCCCAAACAATCTGGCTCCTCGTTTTACCGACTTCGGAAGGATAGAAGGCCGAATCAACGTTGAACCGATGAGGATCGAACTCCTGGCAGTGGGCAGAGTTAGTCTGCAATGCTGCCTTTCTAACCACAGTGCCATCAAGTAAACAAGTAGGATATGAAGATGCTGAAAAATTAACATATTGCCTGTGCATTTTGGTTCTGATATGTGGAATATGTCATTCGATTAGAACCAAAAAAAACCCCAACAAAGGCAGTTTATAATGGAGATCATAGGGCCATGATGGTGAACCTATGGCACGCATTCCACAGGTGGCACGTGGAGCCATATCTGTGGGCACATGAGCATTGCCCTAGATCAGCTCCAGCACGCATGTGTGCACCGACCAGCTGATTTTCTAGCCTTCCGGGCCCACTGGAAGTTGGGAAACGGGCTGTTTCTGGCCTCCAGGGGAGTGGTGAAGGCTGTTTTCGCCCTCCCCAGGCTCCAAGAAAGCCCCTGGAGCCTGGGGAGGGCTAAAAATGTGCCTACCAGGCCCACTGTTCCATTGCGCGCCAAAAGCAGGGGGACCGCGGGGTGTGTGTGTCACAAGTGCATGTGTGGGGGGAAGGGCACATTGAATTATGGGTGTGGGCACACGCACGCGCTACCCTCTGTACTCCCCCCGCTTTTGGCACACAATGGCAAAAAGGTTAGCCATCACTGTCATAGGTCATTATTTCTCAGCCTTGGCAACTTTAAGGTGTGTGGACATCAACTTCCAGAATTTCCCAGCCAACATGCTGGCTAGGGAATTCTGGGAGTTGACTTCCACACACCTTAAAGTTATCAAGGTTGAGAAACATTGTCTTAGGCTACCTTGAGCAGCCAGTGCAGCAAAACTTCTGGCCTTGAACTGCTACGCGCCTTGCCACATGTAGCAATATATGTTCAGCAATTTATTTTACCCACTGATATAGTAATTACAGTATACCTGGAGGCACAGTTGGGAGACAGAAGGGAATCTGACATCTTCCTTACCATCTGCCAGTCAACATTGACGAATGTTCCACGCTTCTGTAAAAATGCTAAATCTCAGCAGGTGGCAGCTTGTTCTGGTCCCAGAAGTAACCAGGTTTGGATTTGAGTAGGATTTGGAAAGGGAACCTGTAGGGGATACCAAGTCTGTAGGCTAGGTTGGGAAATTGAGACAAAAAAAATATATTTTAGAAAATACTTAGGGGACAGAGCACTTCCATTTTACTGGGACCCACAATGTTTGATCGATTTGTCTGTAAACCATCAGGAGTTGAGTCTGTTTTGAAGGAGACTTTAGCTTTAAAATGGATAAAGGCAGTGGTGGGATTCAGCCGGTTTGCACTGGTTCACCCAAACCGGTAGCTAACCACGCCCAGCCACGCCCCTTCCCCCTCCCAGCCACTCACTTTGGATGAGACTGGTATGTCCAACAATGGCTTTTTCCCTGGGCTCCTGGTGCTGGTTGAGGCCGAGAGGGTGGTGCCCAGAGGTGGGCTGCAGGTCTGCATTTATTTGCAGAACTGTATAAACAAGATAAGTTCATTCAAGTTTATTTATTTATTTATTTATTATTGTGATTTATATGCTGCCATTCTCTCTGAGGACTCAGGGCGGCTTACATACAACAATCATCAATACAAATCACAGTAAAACAAATTAAAATCCCTATTAAAATCATTCTAAAAATTATAAAACTATACAACCCTTTGATCAGATTATTGTTGGAACAGCCACGTCTTTAGTCCGTGGCGAAAGGAGAGGAGGTCGGGGGCTGTCCTGAGGTCGGTGGGCATACTATTCCAGAGGGTCGGGGCTCCGACAGAGAAAGCCCTCCCCCTGGGGGCCGCCAGCCGACATTGTTTGGCTGACGGCACCCGGAGGAGGCCCACTCTGTGGGAGCGCACCAGACGATGGGAGGAAGGCAAGAGAGTAACGAGAGGCCCCCGCAACTACCCGCGCGGCCGCGTTCTGAACTAACTGGAGTCTCCGGATGCATCCCAAGGGCAGCCCCATGTAGAGGGCGTTACAGTAATCCAACCGAGAAGTAACGAGGGCATGAGTGACCGTGGTGAGGGCAACTCAGTCTAGGAAAGGACGCAACTGGCGCACAAGGCGAATTATTTCTGCAGCTCAATTCAAAGTTTCTGAATCACATGTTTCAGATAAGGAAACAGAGAGAACCTGGAATGAAGAAGTAAAAAAAGAAAGAAAGAAAGAAAGAAAGAAAGAAAGAAAGAAAGAAAGAAAGAAAGAAAGAAAGAAAGAAAGAAAGAAAATGATGATCGCATGACGTCAGGACACTGTGACTGTCATAAATATGAGTCAGTGGGCCAGCATCCAAATTTGGATCGTGGGACCAGGGAGATGTTGCAACGGTCCTAAGTGTAAAAAATCTGTACACCACTTTTTTCAGTGGGGTTGTAACTTCAATCACTGAACGAAGATTGTAAATTGACTGCTTGAAGTTACAACCCCCACTGAAAAAAGTGACTCTTGACCATTTGTCACACTTACGACCATTGCAGCATCCCCATGGTCATGTGATCAAAATTTGGACGCTTGGCAACTGACTCATATTTATGACGGTTGCAGTGTCCCGGTCTCATGCTATCATCTTTACCAACCTTCTGACAAGCAAAGTCAATGGAGAAGCCAGATTCATTGAACAACCCTAAGTTAACAACTGCAGTGATTCACTTAACAACCGGGGCAAGAAAAGTCATAAACTGGGGGGGAGGGAGGGGGGCAAAACTCATTTAACAAATGTCTCAGTGAGCAACAGAAACACAATTGAGTCAATTGTTGTCCGTAAATCAAGGACTACCCTGTTTCCCCCAAAATGAGACATCCCCTGATAATAAGTCCAATTGGTCTTTTGAGTGCATGGCCATAAGGCCAAGCGCTATTTCAGGGTTCAAAAAAATATAAGACAGGGTCTTATTTTCGGGGAAACACGGTACCTGTATGCAGCTTCCATTGCATTTTTAAAATTTTGCTCTGTTCAGTTTTGTTGATTAAGTGGGGGGGGGGGGGGAGAGAAGGAAAAAAAGAAAGAAAGCCACTTTTTAAGGAAGAAAGAAAGGAGGGGAAGGAAAAACTTTGCTTTGCCTAAGGAAATCAAACAGATGCTTCATCAGTGAATTAAATATTCTCCTGCCCCTCCATGTTTTCCCTCCAGAGCTCAGGCATTGATCACCTCTGGCTAGCAATCTAGTGATCTGTCCCTTAGCGAAAGAGGTTTCTGGTCTTTGAACAGGCTAACAGGACAGCTGGCAGACGTGTTGACAGATGCCAAAGAGGCTGAGCAGCCAGAAAGATCCAAAGCTGTTCCAGGTCATCAAATCAGTTTGCTGGAAATGTCGAGAACAATGTGGTTAGAGAGGAGATGTACTGTATCTGCTCCCGGGTTGAAACTGTTCCTGCCTTTAGCAAGAACAGGTGTCAGTAGGAAGGGTGACAGAGTATATGCAACTTGGCTGGTAACAATGCATGATTGATTGGGATACCTGCCCGAGTAGTGGCAACAGACATAATAGCAATAGCACTTAGACTTATATACTGCTTTACAGTGCTTAGACAGCCCTCTCTAAGCAGTTTATAGAGTCAGCCTTTTTCCCCCAGCAATCTGGCTCCATATTTTACCCACCTTGGAAGGATGGAAGGCTGAGTCAACCTTGAGCCAGTCAGGATCGAACTGCTGACAGTGGGCAGAGTCAGCCTGCAATACAGCATTCTAACCACTGCACCACCACAGCTCCTTCCTTCCTTCCTTCCTTCCTTCCTTCCTTCCTTCCTTCCTTCCTTCCTTCCTTCCTTCCTTCCTTCCTTTGCAATAGCACTTATATACTGCTTTACAGCCCTTTCTAAGCAGTTTACAGAGTCAGCCTATTGCCCCACAACAACCTGGCTCCTCAATCTTACCCACCTTGGAAGGATGGAAGGCTGAGTCAATCTTGAGCCTAGTGAGATTCAATCTACCAAATTACAGACAGCTGGCAGGCAGCAGAAGTAGCCTGCAGTACTGCACTCTGACCACTGCGCCACCGTGGCTCATAATCATAATAGAATAACAGAATAACAGAAAATAACAGAATTTGGGAGGGCTCGTGGAGGTCTTCTAGTCCAACCCCCTGCTCAGGCAGGAAACCCTGTATTATTTCAGACAAATTCTTGTCCAATCTCTTCTTAAAAACTTCCAGTGTTGGAGCATTCACAACTTCAGGGGGCAAGTCATTCCGCTGATTAATTGTTCTAACTGTTGGGAAATTTTTCCTTAGTTCTAGAAATCTGTAGACATTGTCAGTCATCCAGGTCACGGTTGTCCCAAAGATGCTTTTTCAAGTGGGCAACTGGATGCAAATCTAAAAGGATGCAAATGACCAGCTGTCTGAAAGAATATAAATCTTCCCATTCTCCACTATCCTGTCAGTGCAGAAGCACCTTCTTGGATGAGGAGTGACATGTCTTCAAAAGAAAAACAAAACAAAACAAGAAAGTCAAGTTGCCTCCTGAAAAAGCATCTTTGGGACATCCTTAGTTCTAGGTTGCTTCTCTCCTTGGTTAGTTTCCATCCATTGCTTCTTGTCCTGCCCTCAGATGCTTTGGAGAATAGCTTGACTCCCTCTTCTTTGTGGCAGCCCCTGAGATATTGGAAGACTGCTATCATGTCTCCCTTAGTCCTTCTTTTCATTAAACTAGACATACCCAGTTCCTGCAACCGTTTATCATAGATTTTAGCTTTCCGTTGCTTAATATCTTGGTTGCTCTTCTCTGCACCCTTTCTAGAATCACAACATCTTTTTTCCATCGTGGTGACCAAAATTGGATGCAGTATTCTAAAGTATGGCCGTCTTACCACGGCCATACTTCAGAATGGCTTTCTAATCGCTCAGAATGGCTTTCATTCTGTGACAATACCTTTAATAGCGTCAAACAGCCGTATTTTCATTATCCCAGGTCCTTGGGAATAATTCAATAAGTGGACAAAAAAGCCAAATCCAGTCTAAACACTTGGATGACTACAGATAGCCCTCGACTTACAATCATAATCAAGCCCAAAATTTATGTCACTAAGTGAGGCAGGTTTTTTTTTTAGTTTATATGCCACCCTTCTCCGGAGACACAGGGCGGCTTACAATGCATTAAGCAATAACCTTCATATTTTTGTATATACCTGCTTAGTAGGGCTTTCAGTCCCCCCCTAAGCGGTGTTCTTTTTTATACAAAGACAGCTTATTGCCCCCACAATCCGGGTCCTCATTTCACCTACCTCGAAAGGATGGAAAGTTGAGTCAACCTTGAGCCTGGTGAGATTCGAACTTGCAGTAATTGCAGGCAGCTGGTGTCACTTTAACACCACTTTAAGCTGCTGCGCCACCAAGGCGTGAGTTTTGCCCTCATTTTATGACCTTTCTTGCCACAGTGGTTAAGTGAATCACTGCAGCTATTAAGTTAGCAACACAGTTGTTAAAGGAATTCAGTTTCCCCATTGACTTTTCTTGTCCGAAGGGCGCAAAAGGGGATCACATGACCCCAGGGTATTGCAACTGTCGTAAGTATGAGTCACTTGTCAAGCCTCTTGACAATGTTGTTCATGTGATCATGGAGATGCTACAATGGTCGTAAGTGTGGAAAACTATCATAAATCATCTTTTTCCCAGCGCCGTTGCAACTTCAAATGGCCACTAAACAAAATGTTGTAAATCGAGGACTATCTCTACTGTTTATTCTTTCCGAGCTTTCCCCCACTTTGCACTCTTTTCAGAAAATGGGTAGCGTCAACTATACTTGAATGTTATGCTTGGCTCTCTAAGGAGATTAAAAACAATACCAGAAAAATGCTGCACATATTTTTCAACAGTCTTTTGTATCCTAACAAAAAGCAAAGTCATCAGGGGTGAAGAGATAATAGCTGACCTCTGGCCTTGGTTTCAGTTCGCACAAAGAGCGGAGGAAGAAAACTTTTGGTAGAGATGTTGGAAACATTTTTCACTGGGTAGCAATCATTATAAGCTGCCCTATGAACTGACCTCGCTTTCTTAGAGCTTGATAAAACATGCTGGACATTGCTTGCTACATCTAGTGGGGCTTTGAACTTCTGATGGAAATTTCAGTGCTACGGAAATGCAAGAAAACTGGATAAATTCCATATTTGAGTCTGTCTGTGTTTCAAACAGCTGATCAGGGGACTGAAGGTTAAAACATACGAAGAATAGTTGCAGGAAGTGTGTATGTCTAGTTTAATGAAAATAAGAACTAGGGGTGACATGTGGTTCCAATATCTCGGGGGAGGGGGGGCGATAAGAAGAGGGGGTCAGCCTATTCTCCAAAACACCTGAAGGCAAAAAAAGAAACAATAGATGGAAACTAATTAAGGAGAGAAGCAACCTAGAACTAAGGGGACATTTCCTGACAGTTAGAACACTGATCAATAGAATGACTTGCCTCCAAAAGTTGTGGGAGCTCCAACATTGGAGGTTTTTAAGAAGAGATTGGATAACCATTTGTCTGAAATGGTATAAGGCAGCGATGGTTAACCTTTTCCGGACCGAGTGCCCAAAGCATGCACACACACACACCTGAACCCCCAAAATGCAATGCACGTGGGGGGCTGTGCATGCACCCCGCACATGTGCATGGCTCCTTGCACACGCCCCGCCCCCCACATTCCCCCACCCCCCGTATGTGCCCCACCTCCCCCACATGTGTGGCAGAGATCTGAAGACCAGTTGGCCGGCGGCTGGCACGTGTGCATGCACAGCGGAGCTGAACTGGGGCGACAGCTGGCGTACCATCGGAGAGGGTGCTGCGTGCCACCTCTGGCACATGTGCCATAGGTTTGCCATCCCAAGTATAAGGTCTCTTGCTCTAGCAGGGAGTTGGACTGGAAAATCTTTCCAAGGTCCCTTCCAATTTCATTAATCTGTTAAAAGAGGAAGCTGGATACCACTTAAATTATTAATTTAAGTTTAGTCTTCACTGTTGCACATCTGACAATTAAATCCAAAACAGTTGGTAGCTATATTTTAAAAATTCCAGAATTATGAAGTAAGAACAAGCCATTCAAAAGGCTAATATTAGTGATGAAAAGACCAAGTTAAAAAAAAAAAAAAGAATTGAGCCGTAAAACATGTTGCATTAATTCTTCCCGAACTTTAAATAAGAAAAATATTTTACAGGAAGGCCAGTTCTTTTTCAAGAAAAGCTAAGAGATTATGAATGCTGGGTTCCGAAAGAGGAAAATTGGTTAATTTGTTTGCAGAGAAGATTTGTCCTCATGCATATTGCTTAAATAAAATCACAGGATAGCCAACAGTGTTTCTCAACCTTAGAGGCTTTAAGATGTGTGGCCTTCAACTCCCAGAATTCCCCAGCCAGCCTTGCTTTTAAGACCTGTGAACCTTTGCTGGCTGGGGAATTCTGGGAGCTGAAGTCCACACGTCTTAAAGCTGCCAAGATTGAAAAACACAGCTCTAAAATATATTTCTTTCACTTTCAGTTCTGACATCAAGCAATTTAATCCCATTGGGTTATATCCTGCACTGTTTATTAAAACGTTGTTGCCATATTAACAAATTCCCCAAAAAGTAAGGTTTATAACCCTGTTGAAAGAAATGTCCATCTGGGTTCAGTTCCAAGTGGAGAGCAAGACGTTGGAAACATAGAGGTTGATTGGAAAGATGGTTTATTGGTGAACAGGACCACATGTGTTTTAAATCCTGGGCAACTGAGCACATGGCTTTGAAAGAGAGAGGTATTTATACCCTCTCTTGGCCTTTGCCCTTGAGCTTCCTGTTCCTGTTCAAGAAATGTATTCTATTGCTTGTTGTCAGACTCTCATGTGGAGTCATGTTTGTCTGAATCAAGTTTGGTTGAACCTTGGGCTGATGTAATATTCCCAGGTGCCATGCGGTGAACTCTGCTGCTAGATGGGTAGAAGGCTAATCCTATTATGTCCTGAGGGTGAAGGTCTCTTGTCTTGTAGATAGGCTGGCCCACTCTTTTGTCTTGTAGATAGGCTGGCACCAAAATATCTGCTGGGGGCAGGGAGCTGTGGCTGAGTTTCTGTTTCCTTTAAGATTTTTTATTTCTCTTTTAGGGGAAATATTCTGCCTTTTTTATATTTCCCAGAATATTTCATTCTTCTAGGAGAGGGGTGGGTGCTAACTTTCTACAACCCCAAAAGAAGGAAAGGTAAAGAGAAGGATTATAAACTAAAGAGTGAAAAATCCTTTATAGACTAGTCTGTTTCCTTGAAAATGATATTCAGGGAGACTGCTATGTAACTAGACCAAAGAACAGGACTTTTCACTGACATTCAGTAAAATCCCAGTGATAAGAAGAGGCAGAGGAAGCTAATTGGATTCCTGAGGAATGTAAGATAGCTCTGATAAATTAGATCAAAGCCCTACCTATCCAGCTTCTTGTCTTCCATAGTGGCCAAAGTATCTTCAGGATGCTCATGGTAGATTTTTTCATGCCTTCCATATCAAGGAGCCTTCAGAGGAGACATGACTGATAGGATAGATTGATAACTATCAATAAGGAAGGACATTCTAGAAGTGGATTGGGAAAATTACGGTAACCTTTGATAAGGATGAGTGAATGTCAGTTTTGGATTATAATAATGGGGTAGATGAGTATATTAGTGATTTGTTTCTCTCAGCTTCTCATTTGGTAAATATGCCGTGTTAGATGAATCAGGCCATCGGAGAAGATTGCAATAACACTCAGACTTATATACCACTTCTCTCCAAATGGTATATAAGTTGTTTATTATTATTATTATTATTATTATTATTATTATTATTATTATTATTATTATTATTATTAAAATTTGAATTATATGCCACCCTTCTCTTCGGATTTTGTATAAATAAGCTGACTTTGTATAAATATACAAAAGTATGAAGGCTATTGCTTAACGCATTGTAAGCCGCCCTGAGTCTTCGGACTCAGGGCGGCTTACAATGCGTTAAGCAATAGCCTTCATACTTTTGTATATTTATACAAAGTCAGCTTATTGCCCCCACAAACTAGGTCCTCATTTTACCTACTTTAGAAAGGATGGAAGGCTGAGTCAACCTTGAGCCTGGTGAGATTCGAATTTACAGTAATTGCAGGCAGCTGGTGTTAATCACAATGCTTTAGTCTGCTGAGCCACCAGGCCCAGTGCTCTCTAAGCGGTTTACCAGGCCCAAGTGCTCTCTAAGTGGTTTACAGAGTCAGCCTATTGTCCCCAACAATCTGGGTCTGCATTTTACCAACCTCTGAAGCATGAAAGGCTGAGTCAACCTTGAGCCTGGTGAGAATCGAACTGCCGGCAGTCGGCAGTCAGCCAGCAGAATTAGCCTGCAATACTGCATTCTAACCACTGTGCCACAGCGGCTCTTAGAAAGCAATCACTTTCAATGGCTTATAACCATGATGGTGAACCTATGGCACGCGTGCCCGAAGTGGCATGCGGAGCCATGTCGCCTGATATGCGTGGCGTTGCCTGTTCCTCTTCTGGGTTTCTGGCGCGCATGCACACGCATCAATCAGCTGGCCGTTTTGCATGCACAGTGCCGGAAACTAAATGATCTTCTAGCTGATCTTCCGTTTTCCTGTGTGAGCATGCGCACCGGCCAGCTGATCGTCATGTGCGCATGCGCGCCAGAAACCCGGAAGAGTAACTAGCTGGAACTGGAAGTTCATTAGCTGAAACCGGAAGTTCATTTTCAGGTGCGCGCATGCGCCCTGGGCAGCTTCTCTTCCGGGTTGTGGCCCAGACGTGCAAGGTTTGCCATCACTGCTCTATAAGTTAGTCCTTGCTTAACAACCATTTGCTTAATGATTGTTCAAAGTTATAGCAGCTTTGGAAAGGGTGCTTAAAATGGCCTGCAAAGCACTTCCACCTGTCATAAAATGTCATAATCTTCTGCAGGGCAGTCATGTGATTCCACTCTAGTCACACAGGTCACTTGGCAATGGGTTGTTTTAAAGCGTGACCTGATTACCAAGCACCCAGATTGCAATCCTAGGAGAACATTATGACATTTTATGACAGTTGCAAGTGCTTTACTGGCCATAAAGCACCTCTTTAAGGCTGCTGTAACTTGGAACAGCCGTGACTAACTTATAAAGTCATTGAAAGAAGTTAGCATCACCTTGGAAAGTTTTATTTTGTTTCACAATGGCTGTCCCTTTTTCTTTCTTTTCACTCCTCAGTTAGCGGAGTCTGCTATTTCTCTGGAGTTTTTATGCTTGTGTAATTAACAGCTCTCAAGGGTCTTTAAAATTTTTTTTTTTTTTAAAAAAGCCTCTTATTTGAACGACTTCGGTAAAATGATTACGGTTCTAATCCCTTTGTCGTGGTTTTAAATATCTGCATTCTGAAACAAAGGAGGCTGTGGCCTTGGTTTTCTCTCAGCCATGACAACCTCTTACAGTAAAGCACTTTGGAAATTTCATGAATATCTAAGCATTGTTAAATGCCAAACAATTGCAAGATGTGCAAAGCTACGCTTGGGAGCCTTTCACATTCTGGTTTCTAGGAATCATTTCATTTAGCAAAGGACTTTCATCCCCATCATGCAACCATTTCTAAAAACTGGATTGGATAAATTCAGAGAAGGGAGTAGCATGAAGGGTTATGGTTCCTTGAAATGACCTATTATTTCTAGGTCAGGGGGAGCATGCTTCCAAGTACCAATTGCAGGTGAAAGTGATGGGGAAAGACTAGCATTAGCACTTAGATTTATATACCGCTTTATAGCGCTTTACAGCTTCTCTAAGTGATTTTACAGAATCAGAAGGCTGAGTCAACCTTGAGCCTGGTGGGATTTGAACTGCCAAATTGCAGGCAGCCGGTAGTCAGCAGAAGTAGCCTGCAGTACTGCACTTTAACCACTGTGCCATCACGGTTCCTTCCTTCCTTCCTTCCTTCCTTCCTTCCTTCCTTCCTTCCTTCCTTCCTTCCTTCCTTCCTTCCTTCTTTCTTTCCAACACCTAGGCTTATATACCACTTCACCATGCTTTACAGCCCTCTCTAAGCAGTTTTCAGAGTCAGCATATTGCCCTCAACAATCTGGGTCCTCATTTTACCCACCTCAGAAAGATAGAAGGCTGAGTCAACCTTGAGCCTGGTGGGATTTGAACTGCCTAATTGTAGGCAGCTGGTAGTCAGCAGATGTGGCCTGCAGTACTGCACTCTAACCACTGTGCCACCGAGGCTCACCAAGGCAAAAATAATAATAAATAGAAATTAAGTTAAGTAGCTTAAAATGTTTTGTAAATGCAGATAATAGAACTTTATAATACCACTTTATATTGCCGTGGTAAGGCCACACTTGGAACACTGCATTCAGTTTTGGTCGCCACGATGTGAAAAAGATGTTGAGACTTTGGAAAGAGTGCAGAGAAGAGCAACAAAAAGGATTATGGGATTAGAAGCTGAAACATATGAAGAACGATTGCAGGAATTGAGTATGTCTCATTTGATGAACAGAAGGACTAAGGGAGACATGATAGCAGTCTTCCAATATCTCAGGGGCTGCCACAAAGAAGAGGGAGACAAGCTATTCTCCAAAGTATCTGAAGGCAGAACAAGAAGCAATGGGTGGAAACTAATCAAGGAGAGAAGCAACTTAGAAGGAAGGAGAAATTTCCTGACAGTTAGAACAATTAATCAGTGGAATGACTTGCCTCCAGAAGTTGTGAATGGTGTAGGATTTTCTGCCTAAGCAGAGGTTGGAATAGACCTCCAAGGTCCCTCCCAACTCTGTTATTCTATTCTATTCTAAATTATGTTCTATTCTATTCTAACTTTTAACAGATCCAAATAAGTCAGTTGTATAAAATTAAATGTCAGTGTATTACATCTATATCTCAATCCAATTCTTAGGCTCGATAATTTATTGAATGTTTGTAATTTATTGATACAATAATTGTTATTATTATTTATTAGATTATTTGTTATTAGTTATTTATTTATAGTATATAATAATACAAATAATATAATAATCCATCTGAAGACACCTCGCAGAGTGAAATGAGCATAATGTAAATCGCATATTTATTGATCTGACCAGTAAACCCTCAACTCCATCCAGTGGTCCCGATTCTATTCCTAAAATTAAGGGGTTACCTGGTCATAAAAAGGGAGTTATTGATTGATTGATAAATTTTATGCAAGTAGCTCATGTTTTGGCCTTTTGATACGAAAAAAAACCTGTTAATAATAATGCATTAATAATGTGATTTTATGAATGTTTATAATTTATAAAGTAATTTTACAATTATCATTTATTTATATTACAGATAGTCCTTGATTTATGACTATAATTGTGCCCAAAATTTCTGTTGCTAAGCGAGACAGTTAGGTGAATTTTGCCCCATTTTATGTCTTTTCTAGCCACAGTTGTTAAATGAATCACTGCATTTCTTACGCTAGTACCAGATTGTTGAGTGAATCCGGCCTCCCCATCGACTTTGTTTGTCAGAAAGCCACAGACCAACTGACTCATATTTATGATGGGACTTTGCAACCGTCATAAATATGAGTCAAGTGCCAAGCATCTGAATTTTGATCACATGATCAGGGGGATGCCACAATGGTGGTAAGCATGAAAAATGATCATAAGTCATTACAATTGTGTCTTTGAACTGCCACTAAATGAACTCTTGTAAGCCGAGGACTACCTGTATATAAAATAGAAAACAATAGAAATAATAGCATATATTAACTATAAATTTATCAATGGATTGATGGATAAATTTCATTAGTGGTGCTCATCTCTTGGCCATTTGAGATTGTCTGTCTGTCTATCTATCTGTCTATCTATCTGTCTATCTATCATCTATCTAACATCATCTATCTATCTATCTATCTATCTATCTATCTATCTATCTATCCATCCATCCATCCATCCATCCATCCATCCATCCATCCATCCATCCATATCTGTCTGTCTATCTGCTTGTCTTTCTATCATCTATCTCTATCTCTCTATCTCTCTGTATTTCTATCATCTATATCTATCTCTCTATAGCTCTATCTATCTATCTCTATCATCTCTATCTATATATCATCTATCTATATCTCTATATCTCTATATCTATCTATCTATCTATCTATCTATCATCTATCTATCTATCTATCTATCTATCTATCTATCTATCTCTATCATCTCTATCTATATATCATCTATCTATATCTCTATATCTATCTATCTATCTATCTCTCTATCTATCTATCTACCTACCTACCGACCTACCTACCTCTATCTCTATCTCTATCTCTATCTCTATCTCTATCTCTATCTCTATCTCTATATCTCTATCTATCTCTATCTTTCTATCATCTATCTATCTATCTATCTATCTATCTATCTAAAAAGAGCTGTGCTAACTGATTCTTTAAAATGTTCCTCCTTTCTCCTCTAGGCTGTATGTAGATGGTCCCTTTGGGAGCCCCTTTGAAGAATCTTTCAATTATGAAGTCAGCCTGTGCATAGCTGGAGGCATCGGAGTAACTCCATTTGCAGCCATCTTCAATACCCTGCTGTATGTAAGCTTCATTGCATTAAAGTTGCCCCCATGTCACCTCAAGATTGACCTAGAGTCTTCTACCAAATACATTTTGCAATAACCAGATTCCTCCTGGAATATCAAAAACTATTATTTTTATTCAGCAACATTTGCAGATCGGGGATATTAAATCTGTGCAGAAATTTGAAATCTTGATTCATGGGAGATCCAGTTGGCATGACCCTATCAAGCAGGGGCATTTGTAATAAACTCCAGCTGTCCCCTCTGAATGACTTGAAAACTTGAGTTTCCACTGTGGGAGAATAAAAAAGAAGGAAGGAAAGGAGTGAACGGAGGTGTAAATTGTTCACCAATGCAATTTTCTTGGCAGTAAACTCTATTGCCAGTAGTTTCCCCTACCATACAAGTCAGCATACCAACTGGAGCTGCAAATATATGGATGGAAATATATAGATGGATAACAAGCAGTGGTGAAATCCTGCCAGTTCTGTCCAGCTAGTGCATACTGGTAGCGGCGGCAGTGCATGGTTTGGCGAATCGGTAGCAGCGGCAGCACGAGGCTCCACCCACCCACCTACCTAGATGTTTTAACTAGGAAGTAACCTGTTTTTGACCCTCTGCGCATGCACAGAAGGCTTTGCGCAGAGGGTCAAAAATTGGACATGATGATGGAGCGTGCGCGAGCGGAGCCAGCACGCAGGAGTGGGGCGCACACTTCCGAACCAGTAGGAAAGGTAAGTAAATTTCACCCCTGGTAACAAGTGATTTTATTCAAGCTTTATCTGATTTGATTGATTCACTGAGCAATTCTTGTAGTAAACCTGAAGTATTCATTTTTATTTATGAATTGCATTTCTGGTCAGCATGAAGCCCAAAACGATCTGGACAGTGAACAATAAAAATGGAAGTTAGTGCAATAAGTGTAAGAAAAAGATGCAAACTATTGTAATACCCCCAGAAAGCTCAAGCTGAAGGCACCACTTCAGAGACGTGAGCATGGTGAGAGCTGCATCTACCTCTTCTTCTTCTTGTGCCATATCTGTCATTGGATGTTGATGATCATGTTGGTGATCCTATTTTTATCAACAGCCGCATGAAAAAGTGCTGTTGAGTTTTGTCCAAACCAGTCCCTTAGATTTTGAAGCCATGATGTTCTTCTTCTGCCTGGACCTCATTTGCCTTCAATCTTTCCTTGGAGGATTGGTTATGATTAAGCATCTACCTCTAGAAGAGGCAATTCCTAAGTAAAATTGGGAATTCTACTGAGTGCTAAGTACTTAGGAATTCTAAGTACTACCATAAGAACTTAGGAATTCTACTAAGTATTAAGTAGAAGATACTTCTGAGAATGGAATGGAATGGAATGGAATGGAATGGAATGGAATGGAATGGAACGGAACGGAACGGAACGGAACGGAACGGAACGGAACGGAACGGAAAGGAATAGGAATAGGAATAGGAATAGGAATAGGAATAGGAATAGGAATAGGAATAGGAATAGGAATAGGAATAGGAATAGGAATAGGAATAGGAATAGGAATTAAAAGAGAAACAAATAAGAATAGTACAGAACAGAACCAAACAAACTGAAAGGGACCTTGGAGTCCAGAAGATCTCATGGAATCTAAGCAGATTCTTTATAAATGCCTAGGCTGGATAACAGATTCAGTTCAGGCCATGGTACCTTTTAAAATAGCAACTTTAAAATAGGTCTCCTTCTAGACCTAAATGGTGGTGTTGTCTCACTGGCCATCTCCTTAAAATCCCTTTTAAGCCTTGGTGGCACAGTGGTTAGAATGCATTATTGCAGGCTGACTCTGCCCACAGCCTAAAGTTCGATCCTGGCGGGATCAACTCAGCCTTCCATCTTTCTGAGGTTGGTAAAATTAAAACCCAGATTGTTGAGGGCAATATGCTGACGTTGCAAAGTGCCCAGAGAGTGCTGTAAAGTACCATGGGGTGGTATATAAGTCTAAGTGCTATTGCTATTAAATTGCTGCTTGAATTTTGAACTTGTGATTTCATATTGCCTCTCCCCACCCCCCCCCAAACATGGTTCGTGTGTGAAGGGATGACTGGAACCGCTACAAACTCAGAAGGCTTTACTTCATTTGGGTGTGCAGAGACATCTTGTCCTTCCACTGGTTTGCGGATCTACTCTGCAAATTGCATAACAAGGTAAGGAGTAAGTGAATCAGAATAGAGTTGGAAGGGACCTTGGTGGTCTTCTAGTCCAACCCCCTACTCAAGCAGGAGACCCTATACCATTTAGAGAGATAGTTGTACAGTCTTTTCTTTAAAACCTCCAGTGATGAAGCACCCACAACTTCTGAAGGCAAGCTGTTCTACTGATTAATTGTCCTCACTGTTAGGAAGTTTCTCCTTAATTCCAGGTTGCTTCTCTCCTTGATTAGTTTCCACCCATTGTTTCTTGTCCTGAAGGCAGGACAAGAAACAATGGGTGGAAACTAATCAAGGAGAGAAGCAACCTGGAATTAAGGAGAAACTTCCTAACAGTGAGGACAATTCCTGGAGAATAGGTTGACCCCCTCTTCTTTGTGGCAGCTACTCCAATACTGGAATACTGCTATCATGTCAACCCCAGTCCTTCTTTTCTCTAGACTAGCCAAACCCAGATCCTGCAACCATACTTCATATGTTTTAGTCTAGGTCTTTAATCATCCTAGTTGCTCTTTTCTGAACTTTTTCCAAAGTCTCAATTGGACATGCTCAATTCCAGCAACCGTTCTTTATATGTTTCAGCCTCCAGTTCCCTAATCATCTTTGTTGCTCTTCTCTGCACTCTTTCTAGAGTCTCAAGGTCTTTTTTTAATGTGGCGAACAAAATTGGATGCTGTATTCCAGCATCCATTCCAGCATGTGGCCTTACTAAAGCTTTATAAAGTGGTCTTAATACTTCACCTGATTTTGATTTTGTGCCTCTGTTCATACAACCAAGGATTTTATTAGCTTTTCTGGCTGCTGCTGCACACGGCTGACTCATGTTTAAGCGATTGTCCACTAGGACTCTTAAGTCCCTCTCACAGTTACTATTTTTGAGTTCCCCATAATGAAAAATAATGGACGATTGTCTTAGAACTGGTGGTCAGATATCAGGGATGGACTATATTCAGTTAACTTTTTGAATTGGCATGTTTCCTCTGCACAATACTCTGAACCAAGTGGGCTGTGTCTCCATAGCATACTCAGCCTCTCCAACCCAATCCAAATCTAACTAAAGTTGAGCCCTAAATACTGCATTACACTTACCATTTAGTGTGATGCAGTCCTTAAGTTTTTTATTATACTGGTTAAATTCAGTGGAATCTCAGTTGATATTTTGGACTCCATACCAACACTGTATCTTGAAACCCTTGAAAGCTTCTGACCTGTTCAGGATTGGCTCTAATTTATAGATCAGAGACCGAGATAGATTTTTTTCCCAGGAAAAAAAATCTAGTTCTGTTGTGTGACTGTGTTATTTTTAGCTATGATTCCTGGTTTAATTCCTTTAGTATTGTTTTGGACATTTGGTTCTTGATCTTTGGCTCCTATCAGATAGCTGCCAATGGCTCAACTTTGGCAGAAAGTTGGAGTGAATAGAGAAGATCCATATCTCCTCCTTCCCATAGTCTGTGTATGGTTTGCCAGTTGCACAGTGGCAGATAGGACAGCACTCCAGAGGGTTAACGTCATTGTCCAGAGGATCATTGGTTGCCCTCTCCCCTCTTTGGAAGAGCTTTATAGTTCCCGCTGCCTTAAGAAAGTTCAAAACATTCTTAAAGATCCATCTCATCCTGGGCAACCCTTTTTTTTTTTAACTATTACCATCTGGCAGACGGTACAGGATAATAAAAACAAGGACAAATATGCTGAAAAACAGCTTCTATCCCAGAATTCAATAACCGTATTGAATTCTATGATATAGTGCAAGATCGGGTTTTCAATTTCAGTTACATAGAATGTAAAGGATGTATCTTTGTGTTTTTACTTTTGTAGTTATAATGTACACTAAAGATGGCATTTAATTTCGTTGTACCATGTGCAATGACAATAAAGTAAAGTAAACTAAACTCATCACAACGGAAGACCCAATTTCCTTGGCTAAGAAAAGAACAGAGCCGAGATTTTAACTGTACACACTTTCTGTCAAGGTACACCACTGAAACACGATAGATTGGCCATCTAACTCTTTCTTGAGAGTGAGGTTAATGATAGAAAGAGCTTTATTTCCACAAATAAGAAAATATGCTAATTCACATGATTTCCTCCCCCCCCCTCTATCCTTTTCTACTATGCACTAGCTGTGGCAAGAAAACCGACCAGATTTTATCAATATCCAGCTGTACCTCAGTCAAACAGATGGGATGCAGGTATGTTGCAAAATACAGTTCGCAGCTGAAGTGGTGCTTCAAATACTTGAAAAAAACCTTTGTCTAATTAAGATTCGGAGGTTGCCTTAAGCCCCATGGATCGTCCACTGATGTGGGAGCTTGAGAAATGAAATTGAGCCGATGAGTATTCCGCTGCTTAGGTTCATTGGTGACCTAATGGAACGATGGAAAATATGTAGGTGACATGATACCTTAGTCCAGGGATGGTAGCCTGTGGCTGCATGTTCAGCAGCAAAATGTTTTTCAGCAAACATTTTGGGGTTCCCCCACCCACACTTTTGTTTTATTCATTTATTTTATTTATTTTGTCGCATTTCTATGCCGCCCCACTCCCAAGGGACTTGGTTTTAAACCAAGTATGTTTTTATTACATCTAAGAGAATCAGTTTGGTTTAGAGCTGTGATGGCGAACCTATGACACGCGTGCCCGAAGTGGCACACAGAGCCATGTTGCCTGGCATGTGCTGCATCAGCTGTTCCTCTTCCGGGTTTCTGGTCCGCATGCACGCATGACGATCAGCTTTGTGCATGCGGCAGGGCTGAATCCGGAAGAGTTGCTCTTCTGATTTGCGGCGTGAGCCTGCCCGGCAGCCAGCTGATCGGCGCTAGCGCATGCATGGCAGTAACCAGAAGAGTTGCTGGCACGCCAGAAACCAGAAGTTTATTTTCCAGTGCGTGCATGCCCCCTGGGCAGCTCCTCTTCCTGGTCCTGGCCCAGGCGAGAGCACACGTGTGTGCAAAGTGCGCACGCAAAGTGCTCCCTTTTCGGTACTCGATACTACATGCATGCACTCCCTTTTTGTCACTCAGTGCCGAAACGGTTCGCCATCACTGGTCTAGAGCTTAGGGCACCAAGCTAGAAACCAGAAGATGATAAGTTCTGCCTTAGGCATGAAAGTTATCCAGGTGACTTTGAGCCAATCACCAGGAGACTGAGAGTTCTAGTCCCTCCTTACGCATGAAAGCCATCTGGATGACAATGTCAGGCTTAACGTCAGGAAGTTTGCTTTCCTGTTGCAAACTACAGATCGATACTTTGTAGATCTGAAAAAAAGTAGACCCTGCACTTGTGGGAAAATGCTAGGAAGGGGGGAAAAATGCTTTTATTATAGCTTCAGTGCCCGACCTTAGATTCTCGCCATCTTGATCCTGACTGTCAGAGTAAGCTTTTAAGGAAGGCAGCAATAAGTAGACAGCCAGTGATAAGAGCTCATCGAGTGGTGTGGAGAGCTGCCATTCAGAACAGGGCTTTTCAAAATGTGTTCCACAGAATGCAGGAATCCTGTGAGAAATTAAACTGAACTTTGCTTCTTGAAAGAGGTTCTCAGATTTTTTTAAAAAAAATAGAAACAGGTTCTGTAGCCTAAAAAAAAACTTTAAAACCTCCTGTTCTAGAGTATCTTGTCAATACTTGGAAGCATTGGCACTAACAGCACTAACCATTGAAGAATTGGGTGGCTTTTCATTTACCATATTTTTCAGAGTATAAGATGCACCAGAGTATAAGACGCAGCTTAGTTTTTGGGGAGGAAAATAGGAAAAAAAAATCTGCCTACCAGGTATTCATCTGGCTAGCGTCCTTAGTCTGGTCAGCTTCAGCACATTAGTTTGCTGGTTTTTTATCCCCTGCTTGGGGATAAAAAACAGCTTCAAAGGCATAGTGGAGAGGAAGCAGCAATGAGAAAAGCAGGCAAAGCACAGGGAGATCTCTTCACTCGGCTAGCGCTTACTTAGGGCTGAAAAAAAGCTTCTAAAGAACAGCTGAGAGTTGGAGCAAAGCATGGAGATTGCTTCACTCACTAGTGCCTCATTAAAGCACAGCGGAGAGTCGAGGGAACAGGCAAAGCTGGGAAAATCGCTCGCTAGCGCCTTGTTAGCATCTTGTTAGGGCTGAAAAAAAAGCTTCGAAAAAGCTACATTTGGAGTATAAGATGCACCCCAAATTTCAGCCTCTTTTGGGGGGGGAAAGGTGCATCTTATACTCCGAAAAATACGGTAGATCAGTTCATAGATTTTCAGTCATCCAGGTCATGATTGTCCCCAAAAGGCTTTTTCAGGAAGCAACTGAAGCTTCTTGGATGAGAAGCGAAACATCTTCAGAAGAAAAAAAACAAGCAAGGAAGTCCAGTTGCCTCCTGAAAAAGCACCTTTGGGACAACCGTAACCTGGATGACTGAGAACCTCTACAAACCTTTAGCTATACGATTTGGGATGAACCCCCTTGGAATGGTGTGGGAGTAGGAATGGATTTCCAGAGGGAAAATTTGCAGACTTCAGGAACCAGGAGCAGCACTCAGGTGACCTTAAGGACACAGATTAACCTCCAAGTGCTTCAAAGACCCTCTAAAATGATGCAAATGCCCAGCTGTCTGCAAGGAATATAAATCCTCCCATTCTCCACTATCCTGTCAGAGCTGAAGAAGCTTCTTGAATGAGTAGCGAAATGTCTTCAAAAGAAAAAGAAAAAACAAGACAGTCCAATCGCCTCCTGAAAAAGCATCTCTGGGACATTTAGATCAGTGTTTTTCAATCTTAGCAGCTTTAAGATTTGTGGTCAACTCAGAGAATTCTCTAGCTGTTGTGTTATCTGGAGAATTCTGGTTGTTAAAGGCCAAATACATTAAAGTTGCCAAGTTTGGGAAATGGATAGGTTAACCCTAAAAATCAAAGGAAAAGAAGACTCGGAATATTTTATAACATGAAAATTATTCTATAAATGGTTAAGTGACAGATACTGAGGTTAGAGGAGTGGAGGTTAGAGGAGTGAAATATGGACTGCATGAGAAAAAAAACCTGATGAGTAAATATTTTGGTGGTTATATAATCGATACTATAATGAAAGGTAGTATACTTTTCAATAATGATTGATATCATCGCATATACGTTTATGTATATATGATCATAATGATGATGATGATGATGTTTATATGTTAACACTTCGGACACCTAGAAAACACACTGTTCAACACAGAAATGGAACATGTGATATAAAACAATAAAAAATATTTAACATAAAGTTGCCAAGTTTGAAAAACACTAATGTAGATTGCCCACAAGGCCTAGCTGTCTAGACAGGGGGACTCAACCCCAGTCCGTGGCTCAGTACCGGTCCATTACCCATTGGAAACTGGGCCACACAAGTGTGAGTGCATTTGTGCAAGAGATGCACTTATGCGCATCCCCTCTCCCCCCCTCCCCCCTGCTACTGGTCCACAGAGCTGAAACGGTTGGGTACCGCTGGTCTAACACTCTAATCTTCTTGGAATAAGACCTAGGAGCAAGATGCTCCTAGATTAGACCTAGGAGAGTTCAGATATTTGTAGCTCCAATGTAAATATCCAACCTCATTTTAGATGAGTCTAATATGTTATGCAAAGGAACATGGTGGCTCAGTGGCTAAGACACTGAACTTGTCGATCAGAAAGTTGGCAGTTCAGGGGTTTGAATCCCTAGCACCGCATAACGAAGTGAGCTCCTGTTACTTGTCCCAGCTTCTGCCAACCTAGCAGTTCGAAAGCACGTAAAAAATGCAAGTAGAAAAAATAGGGACCACCTTTGGTGGGAAGGTCACAGCCTTTGGTGTTTAGTCATGCCAGACACATGATCATGGAGACGTCTTCGGACAGTACTGGCTCTTCAGCTTTGAAACGGAGATGAACACTGCCCCCTAGAGCTGGGAATGACTAGCACGCATGTGTGGGGGAACCTTTACCTTTACCTTCATATGTTATGCAATTCTAGCAAGTTATGTGAAACAGGTGATAGCATTAAGAAATAATATCATTTATTTGTTGGTGAAATACATGCTAGGGGAACACAGGTCATGTGAACTCAACCTATTCCACCCCCCACCCACCCACCCAAAAAACTGGGGCAAGCAGATTCTACAGTACATGGATCTTCCAGGGCACCAAAATCTCAACAGATACCTAAGGAAGCTATCCATGGATGCAGGAGAATTTTCATATAATCAGATGAATACATGCACATATGCACAAACACATATTAACAGATGAACCAAACTGCCCATCAGTATTTTGAGATATCCGGAGGATGTTGTTCAGGACATGTTTTTAGACTGACATGCTAAGTGGGAGATTTAATTATTTATTTATTTATTAGTTCAATTTATATGCTGCCCTTCCGTCACGCTCTCAAGACTCACTTATTCCATCAAGTTGGCCTGACCTAAGTCTTTTCCCCCTTTTAAATGGGAATTTTAATTTGTTTTAAATTATTGGGATTTTAAATTTTTCAGCCAAATTATTTAATTTCGTTTTAGTCTATTTTAAACTTTGTATCTATATGTTTTATTTTATGGTTGTACACCACCCTGAGTCCTTCGGGAGTAGGGTGGTATATAAATTCAATAAAATCTAAAAAAAAAAAAATCTAAATCTTCTCCGGAGACTCAGGGCGGCTTACAATGCGTTAAGCAATAGCCTTCATACTTTTGTATATACCTGCTTAGTAGGGCTTTTGCCCCCCCCCCCCAGTGGTGTTCTTTTTTATACAAAATCAGCTTATTGCCCCCACAATCCGGGTCCTCATTTTACCTACCTTGAAAGGATGGAAGGCTGAGTGCTATTTAACAGCACTTTAGTCTGTTGCGCCACCAAGGCTCTTGGTGGTTGATTAGAAGCAATCTGCAAAGTGCACCGAAGGGAATGTTTTGGCCCCTTTTTTCTTTTTTTGTTTGTTTTGTTTGTTCTTTTTTGCAGAAAATAATTGGTGAGAAATACCAAGTGCTGAACCGCCGGCTTTTCATTGGAAGGCCACGATGGAAACTCCTATTTAATGAAATAGCCAAGTATAACAGACAGTAAGTAAGATTCCCAACTCAGTTTATGCAGCAGCTTGAGGAATGGGAGTAGGGGCGGGGAGGAATTTGCTTTAATAAACTGCATTTGTATGGAAATGAGTCTGGGTTTAACACGTTCATTTAATGCCAAAGCACCTGATGCTTGCTGTTATCTAATATGTTGTACCTTGAGAAATGGACTTTTACCAAAGACCTGTCAGCTTCCACAATCAAAGTGCTTCATCTTCCCAGTAACCAGGCAGCTGGTAGGGGGAGAAAAGAAAAGAAAAGAAAGAAAAACGAAATTCTTCTGTTTCAACATCCATCCAAGGTGTTGCAGTTTCTGCTATATTTCCATACCTTGGCCTTGTTTGCAGCCTGCGTTGCTTTAGCGCTGGCACCTGTCTCAGGTGTTGTTATCGTTTCTTTGAGTTTGTTATCATAGGAAAAGATCCGTAATCCGTGGGGAAATTTTCCTGCACAGATCTCTTGAAGTGAGTGGGAGCTGATGGTTGGTACTGTGTTTCCCCGAAAATAAGACCTGGTCTTATATTAATTTTTGCTCCAAAAGATACTTTAGGGCTTATTTTCTGGTTAGGTGGCGCAGCAGATTAAAGTGGTGTTAATTAACACCAGCTGCCTGCAATTACTGCAAGTTCGAATCTCACCAGGCTCAAGGTTGACTCAGCCTTCCATCCTTCCGAGGTAGGTAAAATGAGGACCCGGAATGTGGGGGCAATAAGCTGACTTTGTATAAAAAAGAACATCACTTGGGGGGGAGGGGACGAAAGCCCTACTAAGCAGGTATATACAAAGGTATGACGGCTTTTGCTTAACGCATTATAAGCCACCCTGAATCTCCAGAGAAGGGCGGCATATAAATTGAACCAATAAATAAATAAATAGGTCTTATTTTTGAGGAAATACGGTACTAAATGCATCCATCTGGCTGACAATCTGGGGTTAATTTTGGGGGTAGGACTTATATTATGAGCATCCTGAAAAATTGTGCTAGGGCTTATTTTTCAGTTGGGTCTTAATTTCAGGGAAACATTTAGTTAGTTAGTTAGTTAGTTAGTTAGTTTATTACATTTCTATACCTCCCTTCTCCCGAAGGACTCAGGGCGGTTTACAGCCATATTAAAACAGTCCAACACAAAAATTAAAACTATTAAAACAATTTAAAACTATTTGGCTGCAGTTTAAAACCCCTTGCTAAAACCCCTTTAAAACCAATTTAAAACTCATTTAAAATTTATCTAATTGGTTAGGCTGGCTTGGTGGAACAACAGAGTCTTTAGAGCCTGACGGACAGCACAGAGGTCAGGAATCCTTCTTATATCCGGGGGCAATTCATTCCATAGGGCAGGAGCCCCCATAGAGAAGTCTCTCCCCCTGGGGGCCACCCGCTAACATTGTCTGGCTGATGGCACCCTGAGGAGGCCCTCTCTGTGAGAGCGTATCAGACGGTGGGAGATATTCGGTGGCAGAAGGCGGTCCTGTAGGTATCCCGGGCCTAAGCCATGGAGCGCTTTGAAGATGGTGACTAGCATCTTGAAACGCACCCGGAAGACCACTGGGAGCCAGTGCAGCTTTTAGGTGGGACTTGTGGGGGAGAGTGGAGGAGATGCTGGATATACAGTATTATCTTTGCAAAACAAAATGTTTCTGCAGTCAGGTGGCCCTGGCATTCTCTTATTGTGTCCCAAAAATGTACATGAGAACATAAAAATTGTCTTTGCTGGATCAGGTCTAAAGTCTATTCAATCTGGCTCTCGGTTTCCAACAGCAGCCAAGCATATGTCGCTTCTTGGTCTTTTAGATAACAGAATACAGAATAACAGTTGGAAGGGACCTTGGAGGTCTTCCAGTCCAACCTCTTACTCAAGCAGGAAGCCTTATACCATTTCAGACAAACGACTGTCCAATCTCTTCTTAAAAAAACCTGCAGTGATGAAGCACCCACAACTTCTGGAGAAAAACCGTTCGACTGATTTAATTATCCTGTTGGGAAATTTCTCCTTAGTTCTAGCTGTTAAGTTAGTAACATGGTTGTTAAATGAATTTGGTTTTCCCCGTTGGCTTTGCTTATCAGAAGGTGACCACATGACCCCAGGACACTGCAACTGTCGTAAATATGAGTCTGTTGCCAAGCGTCTGAATTTTGATCACGTGACTGTGGGAATGCTGGAATAGTTGCATGATAAGTGGTCATAAGCAGGGGTGAAATGCTCCCGATTCGGACTGGATCGCCTGATCCAGTAGCAATGGTGGCGGGTGGTTTGGAAAACTGGTAGCAAAAATCCCTGCCCCCCCCCCCATGCCCAGCTGAGCCACACAATCATCGGAGGTTTTTTTTTTTATTTTCAAAAGCATTTTTTCTTCAGCCGAGAAAATGCTTTTAAAAGTAAAAAAAAAAGCCTCTGATGATCACGCAGCTCAATTGGGATTGTCAGAGCCTTTTAAAAGCATTTTTTAGAAAAAATTTTTTTGCAATGTCGTGTTAAAGTGTTACAGCCGTGTTGTGTTAAAGCCTTCAAAAAGTCTTTAAATGAACTGTTGTATAATTCCCTCAATCCTGGTTATCTTACCTTTCTTACATTTGTACAAATTCTACATTAGACTTGTCCAGGCATGTTAGATCTAAATATTTGTCCCCTCAAATCATTAGTATCAGAACTCTTAATAATAACCAGGACTGGAAATCAACTTACAAGGAACAAGCCTTGGGTTCTGACATTTATTGAGAAAATTGTTTTAAGTGTGAACATGTGAATTCCAACGAGCATTTTGGGCTCCAGAGGTGTGAGATTATCACTTGCAGCCTTTCCAGGTGACTAGCTGGGAAGGCGTGGCTCAGAACATCTGGAGAGCGCAGGTGGGGAAGGCTATTTGGCACATTAATGCTGCATCTGCAGATGAATAACTAAAGGAGCTGTTAAAGGAGGAACTGGTTAGAAGATTGAACGCGCCTCCCTCTCCCAAGTGTCCAATTTATATATTTGCAATTTCTCTAAATAGATTGGATTTCTGTTTGGGTTGTTAGTCAGGCTGAGGGATCCGGCACAAAACATCTTTTGTGTTTACAGGATCTTTTCAAATGAGGAAAGACTGCCTTTGGTCTCAAGAAATGAAGTTATTTTTTTTTCTTTCTTCTTTTTAATGCGTCTTGTATTCCTTGCTGAAAAGACACAAGCCAAGTAGATTTGTCTGCAAACCTATTGTCTGGAAATCCAATCATTTAGAACCATTAACCAATTCCACCTTCCAGCGGTGAATTTGTAATGAATTGATGGCACATTGCGTTTCCCTTGCATCTAATCTCAGAACGCGGTGTGCGTGTTTGTGTGTCTGTGTCTGTGAGTGCATGGAAGGGTTGCGGTAGAGATGTTTTCTCAGTGGGAGACTTACCAGCAAGGCTTTCTCGTAGCCCTTGGATAGCTGTTCAAGGTTGCAGGTGCTTCTTCCAAACACAAGCGTAACATCTGCTGCTGTAGTAAGAGGCCGTCATTTACACAATATAACTGATAGAGAATTTTGTTTCATGAAGAAACACAAGGAGAGATAAATATATATGGGTTGTTCTCGACTTATGACTGTAATGGAGCCCCAAATTTATGTTGATAAGTGAGATAGCAATAGCACTTATCGCTTCACAGTGCTCTATAGCCCCACTCTAAGCAGTTTATAGAGTCAACATTATTGCCTCCAACAATCTGGGTCCTCTTTTTACCACCTTAGAAGGATGGAAGGCTGAGTCAACCTTGAGCCCGGTGAGATTTGAACTGCCAAATTACAGGCAGTCGGCAGGCAGCAGAAGTAGCCTGCAGTACTGCACTCTAACCACTGCACCACCGTGGCTCATTAAATGAAATTTGCTACATTTTACGAACTTTTTTGCCACAGTGGTGAAGCGAAACACTGCAGCACATACGGTTGTTAAGTGAATCCGCTTCCCCATCGACTTTTCTTGTCAGAAGGGCGCAAAAAGGGGATCACGTGATGTTGCAACCATCATAAATATTAGCCAGTTGCCGAACTTCCAAAATTGTGATTATCGTGGGGATGCTGCAAAGGTCATTAAGTGTGAAAAACAGACATACTGTAAGTCACTTTTTTTCGGTGCCGCTGTAACTTGAAACAGTGATTTGTCTCATAGCATTACTTGTCTCTTGCTTCCAATAATCTGGGTTCTCATTTTACTGACCTTGGAAGGATGGAAGGCTGAGCTAACCTTGAGCCCTATCAGGATTGAACCACTGCGCCACCAGGATTCTGCTCTGCTGTGGCTCTGTTCCACCAGATGCTAACAGAGGCAGTTAAATTACCTTGTTGGAAAATTAAACCCCTGGCCTTTTTGAAAAGATTGGCATATTTTCAGCATGGTACAAATGTTTTTAGGCAGGAAACCATGGCAGGGGGTGTTTTTGCCCTCCTGGGTTCCGGAGGCTTTCCTCGAGCCTCCGGGAGGGTGAAACCAGCCTCCCCAAGCTCCGGAGGCCCTCTGGAGGCTGGAAACAGGCCCATTTCTGACCTTCCCGAACTTCCAGTAGGCCTGTTTTTCGCCCTCCCTGAGCCTCCATGCGCACCCTACACTTTCCTGCATCCAAAACAGGCGATGTGGGGACTCCTGGGAGGAGTGGGGATGGTTAGGTGGGGCCAGCCAGGAGTGGGATTTGGGGGTTCTCTGAACTGCACAAAATCTTAGCTAGAGGTTCTCCTGAACCCCCGAGAACCCCCAGCAGCCCACCCCTGAAACCATGTCAAAAGTTTGTTGCAGAAATCACATCCAGAGAGCACACACAAATAACTGATTCAGCAGGATCCATTAACTTCTCTTTATATACATAATAACACATACAATACCAACAGCAGATTCTTCCAACGTGGTAGAGAGTTACAGGCAAAAACAGGCAGAACAGTTTTTAGTTTCAATTCAGCAGACAGACTAGTTTCGTTCCCTTTTGCACAGACTCAGAGCCCAGCACAGCTGAGCCACGCCCAGACGTCTTGTTTAAGTTTCTGTTTCCAAACAGCCCTCATTGGCTGACCCAGTTGCTACGCCTATTCATTGGCTGACTATGGTAACAAGGTCAGCCAATGAATAGGCGTAGATGTTACCATATCTCTGCCAGTCATGATTTGTCTGACAAACCATTCCATTGGATTTGGGGTTTTTTCCCCCATCCTGCATCCTCCATCTTTTAGTGTAGCTCTGTCAATCAAAAGAGTTGCCCTCTACTGGCACCTATATAACTTGCGCTGATCCTTCCAGAATCCTTCTGGCTTCCTCCCACCAACTTTTTCCTAACTCCGTATCTGAATGGATAACACAGGAGTGTCAAACTCAAGGCCCGGGGGCCAGATTCGGCCTGCGGGTTTGCTTAGATTTGGCCCATGGGGCTGTCCTGGAAACAGCGAAGGACTGGCCCTCAGTGCCTCTGCCAGTGAAAATGGAGCTTGGAAGGGCTGCATGCAGCCTTCTCAAGATCCGTTTTCTCTGGCATAGGGTTGCAGGAGGCTGTTGCAGCCGAAAATGGAGCTCAAGAGCCACCACAGGCGCCCCTGACAGAAGTGATGTTGAGCTAGCCATGCCCACCCTGGCCACGCACTCCCTTCCCCACCCCTCCAAGGTCAGACACAACACTGATGCGGCCCTCAATGAAATTGAATTTGACACTCCTGGGATCAGCGGTGAAATCCTCTGAAGTCTGCTACCAGTTCTGTGAGTCTGTTACCGAGCGCATGCTTTGTGCACCTGAGAGCCTGAGACGCACCCATGCAGCTCTAAAAAAGGAACATTTTGATGCCCTCCAAGTCTGCAAAGATAAGTAGAACAGCGAGAGGGGTGGAAATCCACTATTCCATGCAATTTAGATTAGCTAGAAAGCAGGAAATCCGACGATTCTAGCTAATATAAATCGCTCGTCACAGCTGATTGTCGCCCAGCTGATTGTCGGAAATACCGGTTCACCCGAATCGGTAGTATTTTTTACTAACGGTTCAGGCGAGCTGGTCCGAACCAGTACCATTTCACCCGTGCCCGGGATAACATCATCGTCGTCATATCATCAAGGCTGTCATTTGCTCTATTAAAACATTGAGGCCCTGAGGTGGAAAGAGAGCTTGTGTTCTACTGCTTTGCCGTTCCAATTTGTAGAGAAGAGCTACAAAGAGGAGTTGTGGCTGTGCCATTCTTCAGCAGCTGGTCATGGTGCATTCAACGCCAGGGAACATTTGTGGCTCTCTTTAAATCTCTCGATGTTGCAGGAAAGCAAGCAAAAATACTCCCTTCCTCACTTCCCCATATTGTCTCATCCCGGGCATTCAGCCCCCTTCACAATTGTGCTGGTTTTACAGCATCTCTAGGGTCCACACAATTTTAGAGTTGGGTTGATGAACCCAGTTGGAGATCGAGAGAGAAATATAACAGACTCCTACAAGATTTATGCAAGAGTAGCTGCCTGCCACACTGTGAAGCCTAGATTGAATTTAAACTAGACCAAGTCAAATTCCAAAAACTCCTAACATTAAGAGCATTTCTTTGGTGGAACTAGTGGGTCAAGGAGGAGTGGGCATCATTTTTTTTCCAATTTATTGATATATTTTCTCTTTACATACAATAAGTGCTTAGTGAACAGTGTACCGTCTGGGTTAATTTGCTTATATAATAATACTTTTTCAGTTCCTAATTTCTACCTCTGTTATCCAACCATTGATAAAACAAGTCCCAAGTTCAAAAATATTCTGTGTCTTCTTTTTCTTTTATCTTCAGAAATCTTCAATTTCTGCACAGTCTAATATCTTTTTAATTATATCGTCTTCTGTGGATGTTTCCTCATTTTTCCAGTATTCTGCAAATATAAATCTTGCTGCTGTCAAAATATGTAATATTAAATATACATTATATGTATATATGACCGGTGGGAGGTGCACGCACATGTGCAGTGAAGCTGAACTGGGGCAACTGCTCGCGTGCCCACAGAGAGGGTGCTGAGTGCCACAGGTTCGCCATCATGGGTATAAGGTTTCCTCTTGAGCAGGGGGTTGGATTAGATGACGTCCAAGGTCCTGTCCAATTGTTATTCCGGAATAATAGCTTTTGATATTTTTATTACATCCTTCCTACACCTTTTTAAAATGCTCTTAATGTTTTAAGTAGTTCTGTAATCTATCCAGAGATTTTCAGATCCTACTCATTTGTTGACATCGGCAACCAAGTGAAAGCTGCAATGAAATACTAAAGTAGGAAGGGCATCTCCTCAAAGTGCCAGCCAGCTAGATGTGCCCCCTTCAAAGAAGTCCATTTCATTTCTTCCTCCTACCTGATCTGATTTCTTCCCGCAGTCCTTCAGCACTCTCTACTCTCTGTTTATGGGCTGTGTCTGGAGTGTGTGTGTGTGTGTTGTATTCATTTAAGATTGCATTTCTAAAGATACGTTAGTATGCCTTCAAATCATGTGGTTCCAAATAGCATATTTTTGTAACTCGAGACACCATTTTGGAAATGCTTGCCAAAATGATCACCGTGCTGTGTCCTCCCTGTTCAAGTGGAAACAAATTCAGCTTCGGAGGACAGGAAGGACTTTGTTCAAAATTCCCTAAGACCTGGTTCTACATGTAATGGGGAAAGAAAAAGAACTTGACAGATTAACAGTCTCTTCTTGAATGAGATGGAGCTATGTTCTGAAGGTATAGTAAATATGGTGGGTTACAAATGTTCATTCTGCTGGATCATGCTTTTTTTAAAAAAAACTGTAGTGGATGTTTTTGATAATACTTGCCCCCCCTTCTCTCTCTCTCTCTCTCTCTCTCTCTCTCCATCCTTCCATCCATCAATTCTATCTATCTATCTATCTATCTATCTATCTATCTATCTATCTATCTATCTATCTATCTATCTATCATCTATCTATCTATCTATCTAATCTATCCATGTTTCCCCGAAAATAAGACTCTGTCTTATTATTTTTTTTGAGCACCAAAATAAGCGCTTGGCCTTATTTTCGGGAAGTCTTATTTTGAGGTATGTAGAGCGAGACGGGGCTCCTCTTGCCATCTTACCTGATTTCCAGCTCTACATTTAAATATTTTCGGGGAGGGCTTATTTTCAAGGGGGGGGTTATTTTAGTGCAGGCACTCAAAAGCACAATTGGGCTTATTATCAGGGCATATCTTATTTTTGGGGAAATAGGGTATCTATCATCTGTCTGTCTGTCTGTCTGTCTATCTATCATCTATCTAAATCATCTGTCTGTCTGTCTGTCTGTACTGGGATTCAACAATTTTCTGTGGGCATGGCTTGGAAAGTGTGCCATGGCTTGGTGGGCCTGGCAAGGGAAGGATATGTAAAATCTCCATTCCCTCCCCACTCCAATGGGAAGGATACTGCAAAATCCCCATTCCCTCCCAATCAGCTGGGGCTTGGGAGGCAGAGAATAGATGGGGGTGGGGCCAGCCAGAGGTGGTATTTACCGGTTCTCCGAACCACTCAAAATTTCTGCTATCAGTTCTCCAGAACTGGTCAGAACCTGCTGAAACCCACCTCTGATACCTACCTATCCATCCATCCATCCATCCATCCATCCATCCATCCATCCATCCAGGAGGAGTTGAATCCAAGAAGGAATTTGTTTAAAGCTAGTGGCAATATGCTTACAAAAAGGGGCGATAGAGTGACACGTAAGGAAGCATTGCAGCCATCATAAATGTATGTCATTTATTCATGTGTGAATTCATGTGTGAATTTCACTGAACTAGGGCTGCATAAAAATCTTGGTTTACATAGGAAGAACCTGGCTAAAGAGAAATACACATATCTCTGCTAAAGAAAAAGGCTTCTAGGCTGTGGAGGCAGATCAGGCATGAAAACTTCAAGTGATAAGCAATAGTTGCACGATACGGTTTCTGCAAGCAGCAGCTGCTATGAGAGAAAGCAACTGTTGTCTTGAGGTCATTAAGAAAAGGTCACATCAAATATATAGCTGCTTTCCAACAAATGTGTTGACTTGCCTCCAGAGGTTGCGGGTGCTCCATCATTCAGGTTTTCAAGAAGAGACTGGACAACTATTTGCCCAGAATGGTACGGGCAATCCTCGTTTTATGATTACAGCTGAGCCCAAAATTTCTGTTGTTAAATGGGACATTTGTTAAGTGCCCATTTTACGACTTTTCTTGCCACAGGCGTTAAGTGAATCATTGTTAAGTTATAAGTTAGTAACCCAATTGTTAAGCGAATCTGGCTTCCCCATTGACTTTGAAGGTTGCAAAAGGGGATCACGTGACTCTGAGACCCAGCAACCGTCATAAAATGAAACTGTTGCCAAGCATCTGAATTTGGATCACGTGACCATGGGGGGGAGGGATGCTGCAAAGAAAAACGGTCATAAGTCGCTTTTTTCCAGTGCTATTGTAACTTTGAATGGTCACTAAACAAACTGTTGTTAAATCAAAGATTACCTGTGTAGGGTTTCCTGCTTGAGCAAGGGTTTGGACTAGAAGACCTCCGAGGTCCCTTCCAACCCTACGATTCTATGTTTTATGATTGCAGATGCGTGATTGGTATTGAATTGTTGGGGGTACCTTGGCAAAACCTTGTTGTATTATTTATCCCAATCCTGCCTTTGAGGTGATTATCTGCATTAGCAGGCACCTCCCCCAACAACTTGCCCTCTTTGCTTGAAGCTGCGGGCCTAGGGTGTTTGTTTGTTTTTTAAGAACCAATCCCCCTTACCAGAGGGAGCCCCCTTGTTGAGTAGTGTGAAGCCATTACCATGGCAATTCCACTGTGCTGTACAGTAGAAGCCATTTTAAGGCACAACAGGCTATATCTTAACAGAACCTGAATCCAAAATGCACACTATCACTGTCAAAAGTACTGTGATTTGACACTATAGATATAATTCATTCCTTTTCATTTCAGCAGCCCAGGCATTCCAGAGTTATGCTGGATCTCTCTCTCTCCCTCTCTCTCTCTCTCTCTCTCGGCTGTTAGAGGTGTCTTACCCTCACAGTATTTTTTTTCCAGAGAGTAAGTCATCTGTGTACCAAGCTTGGTTGAAATTGCTCGAGGCGTTCCAGAGTTATGCTGGAACATACACACACAGAGAGAGCCATTTTTATATATAGATAGATAATGATCTCCAGATGAAGCTTAGCAACCCCAATAGAAGATTCAAATTTTGATTCCTATGGGCTCATTAATCACTGTGTAGAACTGATCTACAGAAGGGGGTAACTGGTGCCATCTTTGAATCATCTTATTTCAAAATGACAGTAACGATTAGGAAGCAAGAAGAACATCTGGCATAGATGCTGTCACCATGAAATGTTCCTGGCAACATTAAAAGGATTATTAATTGTGACTCTCCCACAGGAGATTATATATGGGCATAAGACTTGTGGTCGGTCCCGTCAATCCAAGATCAGCCTCGTCAAGCACCAGACCAATTAAAGTAATTAGTCACCCAAAGGAGCTCTAGAAGTCTAGACCCATCTAAGAGAGACAGATGCCAACGATTAATGGATCAACCCTCCAAAAAAACCCTCTCTCTGGACTAGTTTTGTGATGAGAATCTCTTTCTCCCAAAGAACAAAGCTTCTGATCTATGGAGACAGGCCAGGCATGAGAACGTTGAGTGATAAGTAATAGATACATGATATGGTTGCTCCAAGCAGCAACTGCTGTGCAAAAGGCAAATGTTGCCTTGAGGCCATTAAGAAAAAGGTCACATCAAATATATAACAGCTTTCAAACAAATACCTTGTGCAACTGAAGTTGGGATGATGTTATTTGAGCAATCAAAGAAAATAATAGAGCTGGGGTGGATGAACTGGGACCATTAAAACGATCAAGGGACTGATATATATCCATATTCAATTTGTATAGTTGCCCATCTGAAATCAGTGACTCTGGGCAGTAAACAGCCATAAAACTATATATTGAATATTTTTATATATGTATATTCATTATATATTTTGAATGGCTAAATGAAGTCATTCAGTATATATTTTTATGATTGTCTTCTGACCCTCACAGGTAGCGATAAGACATTTACTCATGAGTAAACAACACCCTTTTTATAATAGGGCAGTAACAGTCTTTTATTCACATGGATAAACAAAAAATCAAACGTAATTAGTCCCAACAAACCTGGGTTTAGCCAAGGAATCTGAATGGCTTGCTGTAACCTAAAAGTCTGTGGCAACCGGCCCCTCCCAAACCCCTCCTATTTATTTCCCAGCCAGGGAGGGGCTGGCTAGCGTCCATGTCTGTCTTTCCTTGAGAGCCAGCTTATTGTTTTCCTTTGTTCTCCTCTCCTTTCCTCTCTGAGTGTATGCGCATCTGGGATGGGCCCCATCTGTTCCTCCCCCTCACTCAGCTCAGGCCCTGAAGACAGCTGCTCTCCACCTGGGGGAGGACGGAAGGCCCTGCCTCTGCCTCTTGTCTCTGATGCTGTTTCCTTATTGGAGCCTTCCAAAAGCTCTGAATCCGGCCTGGGCCCTCCCTCAACCTCCTCCTACTCGTCTCGCTCTGCTGCTAACTCTGCTGGTAGCCGACGGGCCACAACAGATTGTTTATTGCCAGGAGTCACTGGATTGAGATGGGCACTAATAAATGCCCATTTAGTAGTAGGTATTTATTTATTTATTTATTTAATTTATATACCGCCCTACTCCCAAACGGGACTCAGGGCGGTGAACAGCCAAAATAAGATACAATAAATACAAAAGTTAAAAATCATCTAAAACAAATTAAATAATTTGGCTCCAACAGTTTAAAAATCCAATTGTAAAAAATTTAAAACTCAATATAAAAGGAGGTTAAGCCAGACCAGCTTGTTCAAATAAAAACATTTTTAAGGCGCGGCGAAAAGTACACAGGTCCTGTAACCTCCTTATCTCAGGGGGGAGCTCATTCCAGATGGTAGGTGCCCCCCACAGAGAAGGCTGTCCCCCTGGGGGCCGCCAGTCGACACTGTTTGACCGACGGCACCCTAAGGAGCCCCTCTCTATGGGAGCGGACTGATCGGTGAGAGGCTGTTTGTGGCAGAAGGCGGTCCCGAAGATACCCTGGTCCTAAGCCATGGAACGCTTTGAAGATGGTAACCAAAACCTTGAAGTGCATCCGGAAGACCACTGGGAGCCGGTGCAGCTCGTGCGGGAGGGGGGTCACATGGGAGTGCCACGTCGCTCCCATCACCACCCGCGCGGCCGCATTCTGGACCAGTTGGAGCCTCCAGGTGCTCCTCAAGGGGAGCCCCATGTAGAGAGGTAGGTAAGTGAGCCTTGGTGGCGCAGCAGATTAAAGTGCTATTAAATAGCACCAGCTGTCTGCAATTACTGCAAGTTCAAATCTCACCAAGCTCAAGGTTGACTCAGCCTTACATCCTTTCGAGGTAGGTAAAATGAGGACCCGGATTGTGGGGGCAATAAGCTGACTTTGTATAAAAAAGAACACCGCTTAGGGTGGGCCAAAAGCCCTACTAAGCAGGTATATACAAAAGTATGAAGGCTATTGCTTAACGCATTGTAAGCCGCCCTGAGTCTCCGGAGAAGGGCGGCATATAAACCAAACCAATACATACATACATACATACATACATACATACATACATACATAAGGTAGGTAGGTAGGTAGGTAGGTAGGTAGGTAGGTAGGTAGGTAGGTAGGTAGATAGATAGATAGATAGATAGATAGATAGATAGATAGATAGATAGATGATAGATAGATGATAGATAGATAGATGATAGATAGATAGATAGATAGATAGATAGATAGATAGATAGATAGATAGATAGATAGATAGATAGATAGATAGATGCTGTGGTGGCCTAGTGGCCACTCGCTTCCCACTCAGAAGTTTAAGAGTTCAATCCTAGGTAGTGGCAGATATTTCTCTCCCAGGACTCCAAGAAACGGGCCCACCCACAGGCCCACCCATCCGCCCCAGCTCTATGCCATCCTATTTAGGCACAGTTTTGAGGCCGGGCGCATACGTGGAAGGTGCGCATGTGAGCAAAGCGCATACATGGAAGGCCAAGGACATGCACGGAAGGTGGACGTTCACACACCGGGCAAACCGGTAGAAACAAAATGTGAAAACCACCACTGCTGGAAATCCAGACTATATTCCACCACACCTGTTAGTCTTTACAAGCCAGGGAAGGGAAGGAGAAGGGTGGGCTCAAGGTTATTATTATTATTATTTTGCATTGATGACTTTGGTAATTCTCTCCTTGGTCTCCCCAGGAAAACAGTTGGCGTTTTTTGCTGCGGCCCTCGTGGAGTTTCGAAAGCTGTTCACAGACAAAGCAACAGGGACAATCCTTATGGGACGAAGTTTGAATACAACAAAGAGTCATTTAGCTGAGAGCATCTGGGGCTTTCCAAGGACTGCTTGAAGACTTGAGTGCAATTTTTTTTTTCTTTTTGGTTAAAAAAAGAAAAATCAACGGTGTTACTTTAATCACTTGTACCAAAGCCTCTTTTTTTTTTTTTCTTCCTTGCTTTCTCTTTTTTCGTGATAATTTATAACTATTTAAATCCAGGAAGCATTTTAAAAAAAACCCTGAAACACTCCTTCGCAAAAAAATAAATAAAATTGAAGTTATTATGGTTGTTGGCCATCTGCCCAAATTGCACAAAGGCAATTAGAGACGGAGGCTGCTTTTCTTTTCTTTTCTTTTTTCTTTTTTCTTTAGAACAAATCGCTGGGACTTTTGAACTTTCCTCAAATCCCAGGAAATAACATGGCTTGATTGGACAGGAGATTGGAGTATGTAATGGAAGTGAAATTCTTCCCTTTGCTGGCAGATGAATAAAGCAACTTGAAAATGAAGGCAAACCTGCTACAGATTCAATAGGAGAAAGTAAAGAGCTTCCAATATTCTCAGTCAATTACAGTTAATTAGAAAGGGATCAAAAACATCCCAGAGGGAATGCCAGATTAACACACACACTGTGTATGTTAGACTTCTCCGAAAATAAGGCCCTCTCTTACATTTTTTGAACCCCAAAATAAGCATTTGGCCTTATTTTCAGGGAGGTCTTATTATTTTGGGGTGCATGGAGCAAGATGCACCCCAAAATAATTGCCGTCTTACCTGATTTCAGGCTCTGTGTTTAAATATTTTCAGGGCAAGGCTTATTTTAGCGCATGCGCTCAAAAGCCCGATTGGGCTTATTATCAGGGGATGTCTTATTTTTGGGGAAACGGGTAGGCAAGGCAAAGGATTTGGGGAAGCCATGGCCTTTGCTTTCCAAACCTATCTGCTCAATGGCAGAGTGTATAGGTAGTCCTCAACTTATGACAGTGCATTTAGTGACTGTTTGAAGTTACGGCTACCATGAAAAGAGTGATTTATTACTATTTTTCACACTTACAACCGTTGCTGCATTCCCATGGTCATGTGATCAAAATTCAGGTGCTTGGCACCTGACACATATTTACGATGGTTGCAATGTCCTGGGTCACATGATCCCCTTTTGCGACCTTCTGACAAACAAAGTCAATGGGGAAGCCAGATTCCTTTAATAACTTAACAACTGCAGTGATTCACTTAACAAACGTCAGACTTGTCAGCAGAAATTTTTGGGCTCAGAATTCCCCTCCTTGGCTTTCCTTGTCGGAATCCAACTGGGATAGTCACCAACGACACTGCAACCCATTGTAAGGCTGTAATACTGAAATGATGATGCAATGAGAATGAGTCAGCAGGGTTATTCAACTGTTATCACTTTAAGAGGCTGTTTTTATAAGAGAGGCCCTGTGAGGGTATGGGTTAGCTCTTTCAAAGAAGAACTAACAAGGATGAGGAAAGGATGCATAACAGCTTCCAAATTGTTCCGAAAAGAACCCACATTGTGGGGTGAACAAAGGGAGAAAGGTCATATTCTGAGATGTGTGTGTGTGTGTGTGTGTGTATTTGTCTATGTAAGTTTTCACGGGTATATACGTGTGTATAGGTAATATCTCGGGTTTCTTCCCATGTAATTGTAAACATATCTTTAGAAGGATAGTAGCGACATTTCGACGAAATCACATTCGTCATCTTCTGGCTGATGTTCTCGGTTTGGTGCTTATGGGCAAACTGTGTGATCTTAACTGACGTTTTTCTATGAAAAGAGGCAAAGGTGTATTCTGATCGCGTGATGACACTTCCCGTCTGCCTTCTATTTGGAAACCTGCTCTCATAGATAGACGAATCTTAACACAAAATATAAACCATAGATCAAAGGTTCATCAAAAAGTCTGTGTTGCCACAATTTCCAACATAACTTATCCATCAACCCACAACCTAGCAACAGTATTTCCACCCAATCAAAATACAACTACATCATCAGCCAATCAGAATACAACAACATTGTCAATCAATCAGAATACACCTTTGCCTCTTTTCATAGAAAAACGTCAGTTAAGATCACACAGTTTGCCCATAAGCACCAAACCGAGAACATCAGCCAGAAGATGACGAATGTGATTTTGTCGAAACGTCGCTACTACCCTTCTAAAGATATGTTTACAATTACACGGGAAGAAACCCGAGATATTACCTGTACACATCTATCTATCTATCTATCTATCTATCTATCTATCTATCTATCTATCTCTATCTATCTATCTATCTATCTATCTATCTATCTATCTATCTATCTATCTATCTATCTATATCTGGTTATGTATTTTCTAGCATAACTCTGGAACGCCTCGAGCAATTTCAACCAAACTTGGTACACAGATGACTTACTCTCTGGAAAAAAATGCTATGTGGGTAAGACACCCCTAATACCCCTCGGTGTGTGTGTTCTGTTAAGATACAGCATGGTGTCCCTTAAAATGGCTTCTACTGTACTGCCTTAAAATGGCTTCTACTGTACAGGACAGCAGAGTTGCCATGGTAATGGCTTCACAGTACTCCACAAGGGGACTCCCTCTGGTAAGGGGGAAAATCCAACATTAGAAATTATGTTTGGTCCGGACATTTTCAGCAAGGCTTTGATTATTCTTGAGGACAAATGTATGTCCATGATCAATAAAACATTACTGCAACTCAGCCTACCTGCACTACTACAAGACCGACACAACATCCTTCATGCAGATTACATACAAGAAAAGAACTACTACATCGAACAGCTTAGTGCATATATCACGGACAAGAAGCCACTTTTAAATCAAGATCAGAAAAAGGATACCAAATGATCATGGATCAGCTACCAAAACAACAAGGTGGTATCATGTTACTTGATGCTTCTGGGTGCACAGGGAAAACATTTCTAACGAATTTAATTCTTGCCAAAATTAGGGCTCAGGGTGAAGTTGCTCTTCCTGTCTAATATAGAATTGGGATAAATAAAAACCTGGGCAACACCGGGTTATTAGCTAGTTTGAAAATAAAAACTTCAATAAGCCATTTAAGAAGTCAAGTTCCTTTTTTTTTTTTTCACTTGCTTTTCTAAGCTGAATGTTCGGCATCACACGGGAGAAAAACCAGTTAAGTCCCTCATGATGTGCTGTGTTAGAAGAGTTATATATATATTGGTGTTGCTCAAAACCAGGATTTGTACAGAGAACACGACAGGAAAAATAGATGAGTTAGCTAAGGAAATGACAGGTTTTAGCCAAGGGACGGGGAATCTGTGCTAGTGACAGTGAAAACCTGATTGAGATCACAAGGGAGGGAGGAAGAGGTAATTATATTCCTGCATTTTTGCTGTCCAAGGAATAGTAAACTCTCACCTCTAGCCTCAAATCTACACCTTTTGCTTGGCAACTCGTATGATATTGGTACAGTAGGGAAGAGGTTGAGAAGGGATGGAGTTACAGCTAAGTAGTGTCATCACACATTCACCACACAGCAGAGAAATTCAGGAATCAGAATAATCAGAAAACAACAGTTAAATATCTACAGATGAACTGAAGCAGAAAGCCAAGAATCTTAGTGAAATTGAGGTTCCCACTCTCCTTGGGTGGAATGTTCTAGCTTCAGCCCAGCAATTTTATTCTGATCCAGCTCCCCAAACATGACAACCCTCTGAAGTGAACTCAAAGATTCCTTTAATTGGGAGTGCCAGCAGCCCCAGCAAAAAATTTCTCTCAACGCAGACAAACAAGGCCGTCCAGCTGGAAGATGAATAATTGTCCGCCATGTCTATTCATCTCCACCCCCTGCCTTTTATCCCCAGAGCTAGGGTGGGCCTTAGTTAGCAGCGGTGGCTCTTCCTTCCCAAGGATCAGCCCATGAATTTCCACTGCTCTCCTCTCCTCTGCCTTCTGCGCATCTGCATGTCAGGCACTGGACCCAGCTGTTCCTCCTCTTCCTCATCAGCCACCTCCAGACCATGAGGATGTTGATTCTCCATCTGAGGGCTGACGGACGGCCCAGGCTCTGCCTCTGTCTCTCTCTCTGACTGCTCCATTCCCTCTTCCCCCTCGGAGCTCTCAGGTTACCTTAATGCAGACCCTGACTCCCATTACCTCCTCCTCCTCTGATTTGGCTGCTGGAGGGGTCAGCGGCTGATGGGCCACAACAATTTCTAACAAATTTGAATCTGACAAAGGGATCAGCTGTATACAGACTTAGCCCCTATTCATTTAGTTACTTAATTTGTAAAGCTGCAAATAGGATTCCTTTTAACCAATCAAGGATAATATGTGTAGCTTGGGGTTGTAATGAGAGGTCCTTGGTGCTCCTTGAGCTTGCTTGTTTTCTTGCAGATGATTCATTACCAAACTAGGTAACATCATCAATCCAATGACGAATCTATCTATGAACACTAACACTGATAGATGTTACCTAGTTTTGGGTAATGAAACATCTGGAAGAAAACAAGCTCAGAGAGCACCAAGAACCCCTGATTCCATTTAACATTTGGGGGGGGGATGGAGTTGGGGAACTCAATAGCTTCAGTGGATGAGACGACGATGAAAAAAGTACAAACCTATTTTATTTTATTGATCATTTGAAGACATCCCAGTGTATTCTATACCGTTTAAACTTTGTTAAGCCTTCTATGGCTTAAAGAAAACCTTTCCTGCCTCAAAATGGTGAAAAATTATAGTCCTAATGTTCGTCAATAACTGGGGATCCAAGAAAAATCCTGGAAGCCATTTGCAAACTTCAGATGAAGGCTAGGGAGACCATGAATCCATTACAACATGGGTGGACAATTAAATTTTCCAAGAGGCCACATCAAAAACTCGGACTGCTGTGGAGGACCACCATCACTGCTGCCTCCCCCTGCTGCCACCACCCCTGCTGACCATATGGGACAGACAGGGCCAGCCAAAGGACCAGATGTAGCCAGTGAGCTGAAAAATGTCCAGGTCTGCATTAAATTAACAATGCCCTGAAGTCAATGCCTCTTTTCCCACTAAGAAAAGACCAGCTTTCCATCAATTACAATCAGAGGCAGTATTCAGCCAGTTCAGACAGGTTTGGGCAAACTGGTAGTGGAAATTGTGGGTGGAATTAAGGGGAAACTTCCTAACTGTGAGAACAATTAACCAGTGGAACCACTTGCCTTCAGAAGTTGTGGGTGCTTCATCACCGGAGGTCTTTAAGAAGAAGGTATGGAGGGACACAGTATGGAGGGAGGGCCTATTAAAGAAATTCCTCCACGGTGTCCCCTGTAGGACTATGGGCTGCCTAATAAATAACATGCTTTCAGCAAGGACCTTTCAAGTCATCATGGGTGACAAAATCAGTAAGCAAAGACACCTGAATAATGGACTCCCTCAGGGCTCCGTGCTGGCTCCATCTTTATTTAATCTATACATTTCCGATATACTACCCACGCTAGCAACAAAGTTCTCTTATGCTGATGAACTGGCATTAGCATATAGCCACAAGGACATCAAAGCCACAGAAGGCGTACTTACAACTGACCTTATAATTTTGAGCACATACTTCCACCAATGGAGGTTAATCCCAAGTGTAGGTAAAACAGTTACATCATGTTTTCACCTCAACAACAAATTGACAAAAAGAGAACTCAATGTATACCTAAACAACAAACTGCTCCCATATGAGGCAATATCAAAATACCTGGGGGTTACCTTAGACAGGACCCTGTCCTTTAAAAAACATATTCAGAATATGGCTGCCAAGGTTAACAGCAGAAATAACATCCTACAAAAACTATGCGGAACAACTTGGGGAGCTTCAGCCCCAACTCTTCGATGTGCAGCCCTCGGGCTTTGCTACTCTGCAGTGGAATACTGTGCACCTGTATGGATAAACAGCTCACATACAGGACTTATTGATATTCAACTTAACCATACGATGAGGCTAATTACTGGGTGCATAAAATCTACACCTAGTTACTGGTTACCAGTTCTTAGTCACATACTTCCCCCGCACTTACGACGACAAGAAGCTCTCATTCGGGAGTATAGTAAGATCCTGTTAAATTCCTCTCTACCCATACATGGATACATTCCTGATCTCTTAAGATGCCGATTAAAGTCAAGAAATCCACCACTCTTGACAGCGCTTAAGTTGATGGCCGATCATCAAAACACCACACAAAAGTGGATGGAGGCGTGGAGTAGCTGTTCCCCACAAGAACAGCAGATGTGTCTGAGCATATCAGTCCTAGTAGTATACCTCCAGGATTTAGCCTACCCCAACACATACGGGTGACATATAATAGAATTAGAACAACTCATGGGGTGTGTGCTGATTCCTTGTATAAATGGGGAAAGACGCCTTCAGCACAATGTGATTGCGGGGCCCCTCGACAGACTATCCAGCATATAGTGAGGGAATGCCCTAACAGGAGGTATCCAGGAGATTCTAGGGACTTCTGCGTAACAACGGCAGCTACTGACTGGATCTCCAAACTCGACATCAAATTTTGAAATGTTATTTCTGTTTTCCTTTTAGGTTTTCTTACTGCTTTTTTTTATTGTTTTTATTGTTTTTAACCTGTAAAAATGAAGTGTTTAAATATTGTGTGTGACCAGCCATACGCTAAATAAAATAATAAATTTAAGAAGAATCTAGACAGTCACTTATCTGAAATGGTATAGGTTCTCCTGCTTCAGCAGGGGCCTGGGCTAGAAGCCCCCCAAGTCGCTGGTTGCATCTGCAATACATTTGCATAATACCAGAGACCGATGGGAAGAGCTGCACACTATGAGTTCAGGAGGACTAAGATGAAGTCCAGGCAGAGGTGGATTTCAGCAGGTTCTGACCAGTTCTGGAGAACCGATAGCAGAAGTTTTGAGTAGTTCAGCGAACCGATAAATACCCTCTGATTGGCCCCACCCCCATCTATTCTCTGCCTCCCGAGACCCAGCTGATCAGGAGGAAATGGGGATTTTGCAGTAACCTTCCCCTGCAGTGGGGAGGGAATGGAGATTGTACAGTATCCTTCCCCTGCCACGCCCATCAAGTCACACCCACAGAACCAGTAGTAAAAGTTTTTGAATCTCACCAAAGTAGTGGACCAGGGGTGGGTTCTACTTACCTTTACTACCGGTTTGCAACGGGGCTGCGCATGCACTCTTCTGCGCAAGCATTTTCATGACGTCAGGGTCAGTGGGCGGGGCCTCCCGCTGGTTTTATTACCAGTTCTATAGAACCTGTGCGAACCGGGGGCAACCCACCACTGTAGTGGTCCACGTGCCAAAGCATCTAAAGGCAGGAAAAGAAGCAGTGGATGGAAACTAATCAAGGAGAGAACCAATCCAAAACTAAGGAGGCATTTCTTGACAATGAGGACAATTAATTAATGGAACAACCTGCCTCCAGACCTTGGTGGTGCATCAACACTGGAGGTTTTTAAGAAGAGATTGGACAGGCACTGGTTTCAAATGGTATAGGGCAATGATGGCTAATCTTTTTGCCGTCAGGTCCCAAAAGTGAGGGGAGCGTGGGGGGGGGGGGTCGTGCGCATGTGTGCCCACACCCATAATTTAATGTGTCCCACACCCCCACACATTTGCATGCAACCTCCCTGCACTCTCCCTGCTTTTGGCACGTGATGGCAGGGTGGGCTCAGTAGGCCCGTTTTTCACTCTCCCCAGGCTCCAGAGGCTTTCTAGGAGCCTGGGGACGGAGAAAACGACCTTCCCATCCCCCTGGAGGCCATCTGAAGGCTGGAAACAGCCTGTTTCCTGACTTCCGGTGGGTTCGGAAGGCCCAAAAATCAGCTGGCTGGCGGTCACATGCACGCTGGAGCTGAGCTAGGGCAATGCTTGCGTGGCCACTGATATGGCTCTGTATGCCACCTGTGGCACGCATGATATAGGTTCGCCATCATGGGTATAGGATCTCCTGCTTGAGCAGTGGCTTGCCTAGATTAGAAGACCTCCAAGGTCCCTTCCAACTCTATTCTGATTGATAACAGTTGCCAATTGCTCATTTCCTGATGTAGTTATAGCTTTTCCAGAATCTGTTATAAAACAAACTTTACCAGAGCTGTGTCCTTGAATCTCTGTCTTTAAGAGCTGTGTGTTGTGACCTAGGCTTTCTGAGTCATTAAAACACACAAGGAGTCCCAAAAACCTCTTTTATTGCAACAGCTGTGAACTCTGTTCATTCACAGATGAGTCCCAAATAGTTGTAAAGAGTCCTTCAGGATAAGGCTAATAATCACCCACCTTTATCTCCCTTGACACGCTGCCAAAGACCTAATTGGCAAAGCCAGACAGAGTCCAGAATCAAACAGAGCTTCAGGGTTTAAGCTGAACCAAATGAACAAATGTTGCTTCCTGCAAAGGCTCACGTGCCTTTGCTCCTCTTTTAAGTCTTATGGGAGGGGCCAATCATCTCCCAGCCCTAGTCCTGAGTCGTCCCTTTTGTTTTAGCTGTTCTTGCCTTCTGGCAACTCTGTGCATGCACGCACTAGGAACAGGCTCCCCCCGTTCCTCTGCCTCACTGAGGTCCGACTCTGGAGGCTCCGGAGGCAGCACGTACCTCCCAGATGGCCCTTTCTCTGCCTCTGATGCAGAGCCCTCGTCCGAACCTTCCCCAGACTCCAGAACTGGCCCATGGTCCTCCCCAGCCTCCTCACTGTCCGACTCTGCTGCCAGCTCTGCAGGCTGCTGGCAGACCACAACACCATGGTGACGCAGTGGTTAACATGCAGTACTGCAGGCTACTTCTGCTGACTGCTGGCTGCCAGCAGTTTGGCAGTTCAGTTCTCACTGGCTCATGTTCGACTCAGCCTTTCATCCTCCGGAGGTGGGTAAAATGAGAACCCAGATTGTTGGGGGCAATAGGCTGACTCTGTAAACTGCTTAGAGAGGGCTGTAAAAGCACTGTAAAGCAGTATATAAGTTATGTGCTATTGCTATAAGATTCCAAGTTGGGGTGCCTGCCTGCCTGCCTTTGCTCTCAATACCTGCCCTCCCAGCCGCAGCCTTTACCGGAAGTTTTGTCAATAGTCCAATTTGGATCACACAGGTTGGGTGCCGCTGGGAGAAAAATGTCTCCACGAAGACCATCTTTCATGTTCTCGTGGCCCAAAGGAGCATTTTGAGATGCTCTGCAGCCCTTTATTGCACAACTTGGAGAGAGGGGAGGGACAGCAATATTTCAGAAAGAGCTGCTCGGTCACCGTCTTTGATCTGTGCTTTGATCTGAATATCATTATATATAAATATATATAGTTTAACTCTTTTGCCTCCCAGCGCTGTCCAAAGCCGGAACAGAGCATCCCTGGATGCAAGCAAATTTGACAGCTTGATAAATAAATCTTGGTTAAACGGCTTGTCGACCTCAGGTAAGGACAAGCATGAAGGCTGAGAAGCAGGCTTACATAAATGTCTGGTGTATATAGGAACACTTGGAAGAGAAAGAGAGAGAGAGAGAGGGAGGGAGAGAGGGAGCGCGTAGGCTGGCGAGCCAAAGCATTGCTTCAGTAGTGCCAGCCACCCATTAAAATTCTGTCATTTCAAGGTCATTCTGTTTGTCTTTTGATCCTTCTGCTGCCTTCTCCCTCCAGGCTCAGAATTTGGATAGGAAAATGACAATTGTGCCTCCCCACCGTTACTTGAGAGATACGTCTTCACACTGTTGCAGGGCATTTCCTGCTGCTTATCTTACCCTCTTTTTTGGGGGGGTAAAAGACGGCACCCTTCTTGGTTTGACCGATTTACAGTCCTGATCAAGAGACATTTGCTCGCCGGATGATACAGCGAGATGCTCCGGTTCTAGCCAAACAAGGGAAAAAGCTGCCAGACACGCCATTAATAATCTCAAAGATATGTCACCTGGCCGTTTGTTCTTGCAGAGAGTGTCCCGGTGTATCCTCACAATGCAGTGTGCCTTCATTAAGCATGCTCTGCCATACTCTCTGGAAAAACTCCCCGGCAAAAATCTACAGAGACGAAAGGAAATAAAATCTCAGGAAGAGAATTATAACAGCAGCCCCTGAGATCAGCTGGTGGGAACGGACTGCCCAATTTGGAGCAGTTGCTCTGATTTGTTGTCTTTCTTTAAAAATAAATAAATAAATTTGTTTAACGTTGCAAACGAAAAAGATAAAAACCAATGCAAGCTAAAAGGAAGAAAACTAAATGTAATTTATTGTAATTTTGAAATGACAGCTAAACCAGGGAAATCCAGCAGGTTCTGGAGAACCGGTAGTGGAAATTTTGAGTAGTTCTGAGAACTGGCAAATACCACCTTTGGCTGACCCCAGAGTGGGGAGGGAATGGAGATTTTGCAATAATCTTCTCCCAGGAGAGGGGAGGGAATGGAGGTTTTGTAGCATCCTTCCTCTGTCACGCCCACCAAGCCAAGCCCACCAAGCCACGCCCACAGAACTGGTAGTAAAAAAATTTGGATTTCACCACTCAGCTAAATGAATGGTCATAAATCAAGGATTAGGACCTGGGCATAGGACCTGGGTATTTGTGGGACCGCCTTCTGCTGCCGATCGCCTCCCACCGACCAGTACACTCCCACAGAGAGGGACTCCTCAGGGTGCTATCAGCCAGACAATGTCAGCTGGCGACCCCTAGGTGGAGGGCCTTCTCTGTGGCAGCACCTGCCTCAGGAACGATTTGCCCCTGGAGATACGAAGGATATCAGATCTCCGGGCCTTTCGCTGTGCCCTAAAAACTTTTCTCTTCCAGCAAGCACGGCTGGCGTAACCCCCCCTCCCTTTTTAGCTTTTTAAATTGTCAATGGGTTTTAGTTTGAATATTTTAAATTTTGGGCCAAAGTTATGTAATTCTTTTAAAATTTTAAATTTTGTATTGATATGTGTTTTAGTTCTGGCTGTGCACCGCCCTGAGTCCGCTAGGAGAAGGGCGATATACAAATTGAAATAAATAAAATAAATAAATAAATAATAAAAAGTTACCTGTATGTGATTTTATTTATCTCTGCCGTGACCCCCTTTAGCATGTGCTGTAAACAGACACACAAAAGAGGGGAATGGATGGAAACCAATCAAGGAGTGAAGCAACCTAGAACTGAAGAGAAATTTCCTGACGGTGAGGACAATTAACCAGTGGGACAACTTGCCTCCAGAAGTTGTAAATGCTCCAACACTGGATGTTTTTAAGAAGAGATTGGACAGCCATTTGCCTAAAATGATATATATGCTTGAGCATGGGGTTGGACTAGAAGTCATCCAAGGTCCCTATAGAGTCAGACTATTGCTCCCAACAATCTGGGTCCTCATTTTGCCCACCTCGGAAGGATGGAAAGCTGAGTCAACCTTGAGCCAGTGAGACCTGAACTGCCAAACTGCTGGCAGTAGGCAGTCAGAAGAATTATTAGCAATGCTACTTTTGTGATTTTAATAAATCCTGCAAATGTCTCGGGCTTTCTCCATTTAAAAAAATGGCTATGGAAGAAATAGCCTATGGATAACATTACAATAAAAACATTACTGGGTCAAGCCAACAATTCATGAAGGTCAGGTTTTGTTTAACCTCACATCCAGGGCATGTAGAAAATGACCTCCTTCCTTTCCTGCTTTCATTTGTGGGCATTTAAGGGCAAGACAGATCAATTCAATTTAGTTTATGACAGTCAGAGACCAGAACAAATAAAAACACTCAGTAAATATGCAATTAAAAATTCTAGTATAAAATAATAAATAACAACTAAAATCTAATGGCAAGACAGATCACTAGAAATCCCTATTCTTCACCTAGCATTGTTGCATCTCACATAACATCTCTTTTGTACATCAGATAGCTAATATATGCATTATAACTGAGCAATGTGGTATATGCAGTAAAATGCAGTGAGCCATGTGGAGATCTGTACATTGGGGAAACAAAACAACCACTTCACAAGTGCAGGACACAACATAGGAGAATAAACCCATCAGAACTAGACTCAGAAGTCCATCTGCATTTAAATGACAAAGCCCACTCTTTTGAAGACAGCGAAGTCCACATTTCGGACAGAGAGGATCACTGGTTTGAAAGAGGGTCAAAGAATAGAATAGAAATAGAGCAGAGCAGAGCAGAGCAGAGCAGAACAGAACAGAACAGAACAGAACAGAATAGAATTCTTTATTTGCCAAGTATGATTGGACACTCTAGGAATTTGTCTTCAGTGCATAAGCTCTCAGTGTACATAAGGAGAATAAAATATATTCATCAAGAATAAAAAGATACAACACTTAGTGATAGTCAAAGTTACTAATAAGCTATCAAATCATACTAGGAAACAAATAAAAACAATATAATTGAAAGATACAAGCAAAATGCCCTACGCACAGTTACTCACACACACTGGTCACTTCACGCTCTGTACATGGGACTGCCCTTGAGGGCCACTCGGAGGCTTCAGCTGGTGCAAAATGCAGCCACGCGGGTTGTGATGGGAGAATCCCGATACTCCCATGCTACACCCCTCCTGTGCGGCTTGCATTGGTTACCGGTTGCCCTCCGGGTGAGATTCAAGGTGCTGGTGATGATCTATAAAGCCCTACATGGTTTAGGCCCAGGATATTTGGCAGACCACCTACAGCCAGCAACGATATCCCATCACCTGGTTCGCGCCCATAGAGAGGGTCTGCTCAGGGTGCCGTCGGCTGGACAGTGTAGGCTGGCGGCTCCCAGGGGTAGAGCCTTCTCGGTGGGCACGCCCACCCTCTGGAACCAACTTCCCTTGGAGCTCCAGTTGGCTCCTGACCTTCGCACCTTTCGCCGTGAATTAAAAACTTGGCTTTTTAAATCCCTCGACCTGGACTGAGGGGGTTTTAAGGGTTAATTTTTAAATTTTTAGATTTTAGATTTTATTTTGTATTGTGGCTTGTGAGCCGCCTTGAGTCCACTGGGAGATAGGGTGGCATATAAGCCAAATAAATAAATAAATAAATAAATAAATAAGTAAGTAAGTAAGTAAGTAAGTAAGTAAGTAAGTAAGTAAGTAAGTTAGTTAGTTATAGTAATAAGTGGGAAGAGATAGATACTAGTAAGGAAGAGAAGAATAATAGTAATACCATCTTAGTAAATTATTTGACAGTGTTGTGGCATTCGGGGGAAAAAACTGTCCTTAGGTCTAGTTGTTTTGGTGTGTTTAGGGGTGGGGAATTGTGGTGGGTGGGAGTGTGTTTGGGGATTGTTATGTGTGTTGGACCTGGTCTTTGGGTGTTAAGTGAATTTCGTTGTATGGGTATACTGTGTATACACATACAATGACAATAAAGTTATTATCATTATAACGTCTTTTTGAGGGTAGAAGTTGAAACAATTTATGTCCAGGATGTAAGGGGTAGATATTTTCACAGCCTTCTTTTTGACATAGAGGCCATCTATGTCAAAACTGAACAGCCCTCTCTCAACAGAAGGGGAGGGATACAACATCATCTATCTCCAGTCTACAATACAGTCCTTTCAATAGTTCCTACTCAGGTGACCCTGAGGACACAGATAAACCTCCAAGTGGCCTCAACGACTCCTTAAAAGAATGCAAATGACCAGCTGTCCACAAGGAGTATAAATCCTTCCATTCCCCACCATCAGAGCTGAAGAAGCTTCTTGGATGAGAAGTGAAACAACTTCAAAGAAAAACCAGAAAGTCCATCTGCCTCTTGAGAAAGCACCTTTGGGACAACCATGACCTGGATGACTGAGAATCTCCATAGACATTGTGCATTATAATATTATATATTGCCAATCGCCTCGGCTCGGCGGCACTGGGTTTTTCATTCTCTAGCTATTTTCCACAGAGCATCTTCATCCAAGTCCCATCTTCTAACCATTTCTCCTACATTATCTCTAAAGGGTTGTGTAGGGAACTCAACTTCAACAGCAATACGCTTAGTAGCAACAGCAGCCACAGCACTTAGATTTATATTCTGCTTCACAACCCTCTCTAAGCCGTTTACAGAGTCAGCCTATTGCCCCCAACAATCTGGGTCCTCATTTTACCCACCTCAGAAGGATGGAAGGCTGAGTCAACCTTGAGACTGTCAGAATCGAACTCCTGGCAGTGAGCAGAGTCAGCCTGCAACACTACCTTCTAACCACTGCTCCACTACGGCTCTCGGTGATGGGGTGACAGGGCTGGAAGTTGCCATTTTCAAAGTCCCAGGACAATTGCCTGAGAAATTGCCTATCTACCCAGAGCAAGACCAGAGTGCCGGAGAGAAGGACTCATGAGAAGTGACAGCAGCCAGCAAAAGTTTATCTGAATTGAAAAGCTAACCGTGATCAGATTTCCTTCATAAATGCATGGGCAGCCATCCCCGCCCCCCCCTACCCAAAGCCACAAAGCTATAGAGTACACTGGGAATTTGGGGAGGTGGGGGGAGAAACACTCAGAGAAAGTCAACAGCAAAGTACCATATTTTTCGGAGTATAAGACACACCGGAGTATAAGATGCATCTTAGTTTTTGGGGAGGAAAATAAGAAAAACGCTGATTGGCAGGTGGATAGGCTTCCTGGAATACCCCCAATTAGCTGTTCCCAGAGGTGAATTTTAGCAACAAGTTCCTTGATTGTGAGCTCTGTGCCTTGCTTTTTTTTGCTTTTTTTGCTTTTTTTCCTGCCTCTGAAAGCCTCTGAATCAGCTTCAGGAAAAAAAAGCCTCTGAAGCTCTGTTTGGAGGCTTTTTTTTCCTGAAGCTTCGTTTCTGATGCTTTTTTCAGCCTCTGAAACCTCTGTTTGAGAAGCTGGACAGGGTTACATTTGGAGTATAGGACGCACCCAGATTTTCACCCTCTTTTTTGGGGGCAAAAATGTGTGTCTGATACTCTGAAAAATATGGTACCTCTGGCTTGTTATCGAGAAAAATAACATGGACTTCCACATGTAGTTGCCAGGAGTTGAGCTGATTGGACTGGAATTTATTTATTTTTTACAGTTCAGGTATCAGTCAAAGGATTCATTAAGGATGTCCCGACTCAGATTTTGCCTGCCAATTGAATACTTTAAACAGTGCCTTTGGAATCATATAGTAGAATGGATTTATTTCCCTGCAACGTTTGGAGCAAGATCTTGGCGAGGAAGCTTGAAAATGCTCTCAGATGAAGTCTGTGGCCAATTTTGTAGTTATCAGGAAGCAGATATTTGGCAGAAATTCCGCTGTGGAACAAACACTTTTCATCTTCTAGAATGTTGCCAGTTCAGACTAGAATTCAGACGTTTAGCTAAATAATTAGATTTCCATTGAGTAAACTGGTAGTAAAAGCTATCTCTGTAACACAAGGCCAGAGGAGCCTACCTTTTTCATACATATACCTATACATGCAGAATAGAGCTGGAAGGGACCTTGGAGGTCTTCTAGTCTAGCCCCTTGCTCAAGCAAGAGACCCTATACCTGTTTTGGCGAACCTATAGAGCCATATCTCTGGGCATACGAGTGTTGCCCTAGCTCAGCTCCAGCACGCCAGCCAGCTAATTTTCAAGCCTTCCAGCCCACTGAAAATCAGGAAGTGGGCTGTTTCCTGCCTCCGGAGGGCCTCCAGGGAAGTGGGGAAGTTCGTTTTTGCCCTCCCCAGGCTCCTAGAAAACCTCTGGAACCTGGGGAGGGCAAAAAAATGGGCCTTCGAGTCCGACCAGAAGTCGGGAAATGGGCCGTTTCTGTCCTCTGGGTGTGTGTGGAGAAGGCTGTTTTTGCCCTCCCCAGGCTCTAAGAAAGCCTCTGGAGCCTGGGGAGGGCGAAAAATGGGCCTACCTGGCCCATTGTGCCATTACGTGCCAAAAGCAAGGGGAGGGCAGCGGGTTGAGCGGGCATGGGCAGGACACATTGAATTATGGCTGTGGGCATGCGTGTGTGCAAGCCCCTGTGCCCCCCTGCTTTTGGCAAGCGATGGCAAACAGTTTAGCCATCACTGCCCTATACCATTTCAGACAAGTGGTTGTCCAGTCTCTTGTTAAAAGCCTCCAGCAATGGGGCACCACAACCTCTGAAGGCAAGCTGTTCCAGAGGTGGTATTCAGCCGGTTCGCACCGATTCAGGTGAACCGGTAGCAGAGATCGCGGGTGGGCCTGCTCCCCAGCTCTATGATGTCCTATTTAGGCATGTTTTTGAGGCCGGGCACATGCACGGAAGGCCTGTGAGCAAGCAAAATATATTTTGGGAAGGTGCACGCACAAGGCAAACCACTAGTAAGAATATTGGAAACCCACCGCTGAGCTGTCGCATTGGTTGATTGTTCCCACTGTCAGGAAATTTCTCCTTAGTTCTAGTTTCCATCCATCATTTCCTGTCTTGCCTTCTGGTGCTTTGGAGAATAGTTTCAATCAATCAGAACAGAGCTGGAAGGGATCTTGGAGATCTTCCCATCCAAGCAGGAGACCCTATACCAGTGGTGAAATCCAAACTTTTTTACTACCAGTTCTGTGGGTGTGGCTTGATGGGCATGGCGGGGGAAGGATACTGCAAAATCCCCATTCCTTCCTCACTCCCGGGGGAAGGATATTGCAAAATCTCCATTCTGGGACCAGCCAGAGGTGGTAATTTGAGCAGGTTCTCCAAACTGCTCAAAATTTCCGCTACTGGTTCTCCAGAACCTGTGAGAACCTGCTGGATTTCACCCCTGCCCTATACCGTTTCAGGCAAGTGGCTGTCCAGTCTCTTCCTAAAAACCTCCAGTGATGAAGCAGCCACAGCTTCTGAAGGCAAGCAGTTCCTCTGGTTAATTGTTCTGACTGTTAAGAAGTTTCCCCTTAATTTTAGGTTGCTTCTCTCCTTGGTTAGTTTCGATCCATTTTTTTTTTCTTGTCTTGCCTTCTCGTGCTTTGGAAACTAAATTGGCCCTCTCCTCTTTGTGGCAACCCTTCAAATATTGGAACACTGCTCTCATGCCCACTCCCCAGTCCCTTTTCCCCCTAGATCAGTGGTGAAATCTAAAATTTGTTACTACCGGTTCTGTGGGCGTGGCTTGGTGGTGGTGGGGTAATGTGACCGGGGTGGGCGTGGTCAATTTTTTTTTTACTTTTAAAAGTATTTTTTCTACAATCTCTGCAGTGAAGAGGTTGTTAAAAATGCTTTCAAAAGACTCTGACTGAAGCTGAGTTGCCTGATCGGCAGAGGCTTTTTTTCTTTTAAATGCCTCTGACGATCAGGCAACTCAGCTTGGATCGCCAGAGGCTTTTAAAAGAAAAAAAAGCCTCTGCCGATCAGGCAACTAAGCTAGAATTGTCAGAGCCTGTTGAAAGCATCTTTTCTACAACCTCTGATGCTTTTAAAAGCCTTTGACGATCCCAGCTGAGCCGCGCGATCATCAGAGGCTTTTTTAAAAAACTTTAAAAAGCATTTTTTCGGCCGAAGAGGTTGTAAAAAAAATGCTTTTAAAAGTAAAAAAAAAGCCTCTGATGATTGTGCAGATCAGCTGGGCTTGGAGGAGGGACCAGGGATTTTTGCTACCAATTCTCCGAACCACCCACCTCCATCTCTACGGATCTGGTGATCCGGTCCGAACCAGGAGCATTTCACCCCTGCCCTAGATGGACTAAAGGTGACATCATAGCATTATGTTCCAATATTTGAGGGGCTTCTAATTTCCTTTGATGTCCATGTTGCCTACTTCGATCTAGCAGTGGTTGCAAAATGTTGGAGTTTCTCAACTGAAAAATCCCCACTTCTTGTCAAACGCCAAGGAAAGTATTTGATTTGCACTTTTCTTTAATGGCATACAATTCTCCTCTCCCTTATTTTTTTTTTTTATACGTTTTAACTTGCTGTGACATGTTGGGTCATTTTATGGAACTGTATTTAATTAGCCTGACTGTGAAATTGCTTTGTGAGCTGCCATAACTTAGCTAAAAGGAAGGAAGTCTCTCTGTTTTTTTAACCATCTGAAAAGGTTTTGAAAATCAATTTCAGTTGTTACAAATTTCATTTTTTTTCCTCCATCTGAATAATAGGCTTGACCGCTAATAGCTACTTTGGCATCCTCTGTCTTGGCGTGCAGTTTTTGCAGGCACTAATTGACTTGTGTAAAATGGGAACAACCTTCGGATACGGTATTGTTGAGTAGCAGTACACAACAAAGCACTTAGTGCATTAAAAGTACTGTAACAATCCGGCTTTATTTTTTGCAAGCACAGATTTTTCTCCAAAGCACACATTAAATCTTGGGGTAATTGTAGGGTTTCAGTACTGTACAGAAGTTGGGGCCACCCCCAAATCGTTTGAAAACAGAACATTCCTGGAAGATGAAATCAGAAAATTTCTGAATATGGGTCATTAAAATCCATACCGTGCCCTGCCTGATACATCTGGTCCTCTATTTACGACCACAACTGAGCCTAACATTTCTGTGGTTAAATGAGCTTTGATCCCTTTTACGACCTTTCTAGCTAAGCTAAGGGAATCACTGCAGTTGTTGACCTAGTAACGTGGTTGTAAAGTGAATTGGTCCTCCCCCATTGACTTTGCTTGTCAGATGGCAACAAAAGGGGAACACATAACTCCTGGGACATTGCAACCATCACAAATACTAGTCAGTTGCCCAGCATCCGGGTTTTGATGACATGACCATGGGGATGCTACAATGGTTGTTAAGTGTGCAAAATGGTCATAAGTCACTTTTTTCAGTGCCGGTGTGACTTCAACCATCATACTGTTATAAATCAAGGATTAGCTGTAGATGGACAACCTGTGACCCTAATGCCATTTTTAGCTCTAGGTATCATTGCACTAATAGCAATAGCACTTAGACTTATATACCGCTTAACAGTGCTTTACAGCCCTCTAACTGTAAAGCGGTTTACAGAATCAGCACATTGCCCCCATTAATCTGGCTCCTCATTTTACCCACCTCAGAAGGATGGAAGGATGAGTTGACCTTAAGCCTGGTGAGATTCGAACTGCCAAATTGCAGGCAGCCGGCTGGCAGCAGAAGTAACCTGCAGTACTGCATTCTAACCACCATGCGCCACCAAGACTCAATCCCAACATTTTGCTGAATGAATAAGAGAACTGGAGGGGAGTTTAAATGAACTGGAGGAAGGAATAATGGAAGGGTGGGAGTTATCCAAGCATCTCCAGACCGGCTTGCAGTTTTCAGTACATTATTCTTGAGAAAGTCTTCTACTTTCTACTTCTATTTCTACTTTTTAGCAACTACATTTTCATTGTGATATTTCTTCAGCCTTAGGAGATACCAGATCTCACCTCGGGAGGTAGTAATATTTAAAGAAACTGAGCTTGTCAGCTGGAAATCTGACAGGAACAGGAAAGCTGACAGGAACAGGAGCTCACGCCATTGCAAAGTGCTTGGGTCTTGAACCAGGGTTGTCAGCTTTAATCCCATTGCAAAGTACTCGGGTTTCGAACCAGTTCGAGACCTGAGCCACTCCGTAATGGGTTGAGCTCCCATGCCTTGATCCACCTCCTTGTCCACCTAGCAGTTTGAAAGCATGCAAATGCAAGTAGGTAAATAGGTATCACTTTGACGGGAAGTTAACAGCATTCCATGCACCTTTGGCATATAGTTATGCTGGCCACAGAACTACAGAAATTGTCTTTGGACAATTGTAGCTCCCTCAGTCAAGAAATGGAGATCAACACTATACCTTACAGTCAGAACATGACTTGACAAGGAAATCTTTATCTTTTCAAGGTGAAATATCTAGCCTCTTTGTTGGGTTGGCAACTGGAAGAGGCTGGAGGTTATTTAGAGGTGATTTCCTCTTTGGGTCCTTGTTGCTCTCTGGATTTGGTCATTTTCATTTTTTAAAAAAAATTTGATTTATATGCCGTCCTTCTCCAGAGACTCAGAGCGGCTTACAATGTGTTAAGCAATAGCCTTCATACTTTTGTATATTTATACAAAGTCAGCTTATTGCCCCCACAAACTGGGTCCTCAATTTACCTACCTTAGAAAGGATGGAAGGCTGAGTCAACCTTGAGCCTGGTGAGAGTCGAACTGGTGTAATTGCAGACAGCTGGATGTTAATTATGGTGCTTAGCCTGCAGAGCTATCCAGGCAGACATTTCCTTACCCAACTTGGTAACATCATTGTAACATCATGATAGCAATAGCAACAGCACTTAGACTTATATACTGCTTCACAGTGATTTACAGCCCTCTCTAAGCGGTTTACAGAGTCAGCCTCTTGCCCTCAACAATCTGAGTCCTCATTTTTACTGACCTCGGAAGGACGGAAGGCTGAGTCAACCTTGAGCCTGGTGAGATTCGAACTGCAAATTGCAGGCAGCCGGCAGGCAGCAGAAGTAGCCTGCAGTACTGCATTTTAACCACTATGTTACTATAACTCTTATGATGATGTTACCTACTTGGGTAATGAAACATTAGCAAGAAAAACAACCAAGCTCGGAGAGCCTCAAGGACTCTCAGTTCAACCCTGAGCTTTAAATGTTGTCTTGTATTTTCTCTCTATTTGCAGAAGGAGAAAATGAAAAGTTTGCAAAGTGAACTTGGTGGAACATTTGTGTTTGTCTCTAGGTTGAAATCTTTCCATCTCTTTTAATAGAACCGGGTACCCAATTTAATATTTCTCAAGCCTGTTTTCCGCCAGCTTCAAAATGTGTTTCATTCTTACCTCCTATAATATAAGCCCTGGTGGTTGGAATGTAATATTGCAGGCTGAATTCTGCCCACAGCCTGCAGTTCAATCCTGACAGGCTCAAGATTGACTCATCCTTCCATCCTTCCGAGGTCTGTAAAATGAGGACCCAGATTGTTGGAGGAAATATGCTGATTCTGTAAACCGCTTCGAGAGGGCTGTAGTACTGTGAAGTGGTATATAAGTCTGAGTGCTATTGCTATATCTATCTGTATTCAAAGTATTAAAAGCCCTTGACTCATTGGGGGAGCTGTCAAATATTTCATTCTTTAAAGAAGTTAAGGCACAATATTTGGACATAAGAAGGAGCCCTGGTGGCACAGTCAGTGGTTACAATGAAGTATTTACTGCAGGATGACTCTGCTGACTGCCAGCAGTTCAATCCTGACCAACTCAAGGTTGACTTAGCCTTCCATCTTTCCAAGGTTGGTAAAACAAGGACTCAGATACTCGGGGGAAATATGCTGACCCTGTAAACTGCTTAGAGAGGGCTGTAAAGCACTGTAAAGCAGTATATAAGTCTAAGTGCTTTTGCTATTGCTATAATTGTGGCACATAGTAGGAGATCCCATTGCAGTTGTCTGTTGCCAAATCCTTCTTCTACCGGCTGCTGTTTTCTACCCAACGGTTGAAGCAGCGAACAGAACCGTTGAAGATCTGCTTTTGTCCCTGTCTGAAAAGTCAAAGAAGTTTTGAGTACGTGCCATTCAGTCCGTCTTTCCAGATTTAAAAAAATGCCTGAAAGCCAGCTTCAATTCCTAAGAGTTACTACAGTTGCCAGGAGTGCATTTAATAGAGAACTGTTTAAGGAAATGTATTGGGTGTTATGAAAATATATTGTCATGAACAGAAACTTTAAATAAAGCAACCTATATTTTTTTCCCCCAAGTTGTTATGATCAGGAAAACATTTCTGGCATTGCAAGAAACCGCAATCTTGGAACACTGCTGGAATATTAAGTAGGAAGCAGCTAGAGTTTTGCTTTTAAGAAAACCTGGAAATTTTACGGAACCATTTATGCAACCTTATTTCTATAAAAGAAAACAAGTGGTCCTCAACATAAGAACAAAATTGAGCCCAAAATTTCCATTGCTAAGCAAGACAATGTGGTTAAGTGAGTTTTGCCCATCAGCATATTGGCCCCCCTCCCCCAACAATCTGGGTCCTCATTTTTACTGACCTCGGAAGGATGGAAGGCTGAGTCAACCTTGAGCCTGGTGAGATTCGAACTGCTAAATTGCAGGCAGCTGGCAGGCAGCAGAAATAGCCTGCAGTACTGCATCTAACCACTGCGCCACCACAGCTCTTAATAATATTGAAATAAAAGGTGATTGCTGTGTAATATGACAAAGTGGATGTATGAAAACAGTGGTGGGTTGCTACCAGTTCGCTCCGGATTGGGCAAACTGGTAGCACCAGTGGTGGGAGGCTCTGCCCACCCACCTGGATGTCTGTGCATGTGTAGGGGCTTATGCGCACCCACACGAGTGAACCAGTAACAACAGGATTTGAATCCCACTACTGTATGAAAGTGATATCAGGCATTTGTTTGATGGGACTACCTGGCTCCCCATATCTAATGAATCCTGAATCCATCTCAACTCTTTATAATTTTATCTAATTTTCCCCCCTCTAAAAAATTTGAGGGGGTTCAAAAAAGAAGGTGTGTCAGAATGTCTCTGTTCAATTCCTATGTTCCAACCCCAAATCCCAATTGCCGATTGATCATTGTTATGACTTCAAAACTCCATAATACATGAGATATATTCTCATCATCACTCGATGGTTCATTTCCCCAGCTATTATGGCATAGGAAGAAGAACCTGGAGATTCTCCAGCATCCAAGTCATGATTGTCTCAAAGGTGTGTTTTTTCTGAAAGGCAACTGGACTTGTTTGTTTGTTTTTCTTTGAAAATGTTTCACTTTTCATCCAAGAAGCTTCTTCTGTTTCAGAAGAACTAAAAGCATAGCAATTAAAGTATTGAAGCGGGCAAGAGATGATGGATAGATGATTTTTCGTTTTTGGTTTGGTTTGATTTGCCTTCCTTTTCTTCTCTCTTTTCTTTCTTTTTCTTTTGTAGGCAGGTGACATGATTAGCAGTTAGGTTGGATAGAAAGAAAATGTTTTTTTTTTTAACAAAGGATGATATAATTAAAAGTTCGAATAAGAGAGAAAAGGGGAATATTAGTGTAAACAGTTTGATATAACAAAATAAGAAGAAGAAGAAGAAGAGAAAATTTGGAATAATTGAATAATAAAAGATTGCAACTTTATATAAATATGTATCACTATTAGAAATATATAAGTTGGATTGAAAGTAATTAACTATGACTAATGCTATTAGTTTTATTTGTTTCAGAATGTATGATGCCCAGGCGCCATGTTGTTCATGCATTGATATGTCTGTAAAAAAAATTAATTAAAAAATTTAAAAACTTTTTAAAAAAGAAGCTCTTTGAATGAGAAGTGAAATGCTTTCATAGAAAAAAAAAAGAAGCCTTTTGGAACAAGAAGAATATGTAGCTCATATTCTGTCAACCAACTATAAGCCATAGTATGCAACATAACATGCACTAGTGGTAAAATCAAAAAAAATTTTTACTACCAGTTTTGTGGCCGTGGCTTGGTGGGCGTGGCTTGGTGGGCATGGCAGGGGAAGGATACTGCAAAATTTCCATTTCCATCCTATTCCAGGGGAAGGATACCACAAAATGACTCTTGGTGGCGCAGCAGTTTAAAGTGGTGTTAAAGTGACACCAGCTGCCTGCAATTACTGCAAGTTCGAATCTCACCAGGCTGAAGGTTGACTCAGCCTTCTATCCTTTCAAGGTAGATAAAATGAGGACCCGGATTGTGGGGGCAATAAGCTGACTTTGTATAAAAAAGAACACTGCTGGGGGCGGGGGGTGAAAGCCCTACTAAGCAGGCATATACAAAAGTATGAAGGCTATTGCTTAATGCATTGTAAGCCACCCTGAGTCTCCGGAGAAGGGCGGCATATAAATTATTTTTTTTAAAAAAAATCCCCATTCCCTCCCCAATCTTGGGCCAGCCAGAGGTGGTGTTTGCCTGTTCCCCAGCCTACTCAAAATTTCTACTACGGGTTCTCCGAACTGCTCAAAATTTCCGCTACTGGTTCTCCAGAATCTGCTGAATTTCACCTGTGATATGTACCATTCAGACAACTCAAGCATACATTAAAAAAGGAAACCATTATCCTTTCATCATTACTCAACCAACTTAGTTGCCGATACAAAGGAGACCAGAAAGTCAGTTGTGGAATGACCATTGGACAGTTTTCAGTGACTTTAATTTCAATTAGCACCTTAAAATAACTTTTGGATTGATCCCAAGGTCAATGGGAATCCAGCAGATGTGCAATCACCTGGTCTTCTCTCAAAATTTAACATGGAGTGACATCAGGAAGGAGATCCAATCCATAGTGCCATAGGGATTATAAGGTTTCTGACATGTCTTGACCTATTTTGAAATCCACCAGTGAGGCTTGATGCAAGAATCACATACAATGACAGCTATTTTGTAGAGGAGGAGGAATATGGAGTATGAAAATGTTGTGTAAACAAGAACACTGCCCAACAATTTTGGACATCCTCAAAGGATGATCATCACAGATGTCTATGGGGATTCTCAGTCCTCCAGGTTATGGCTGTCCCAATGATGCTTTTTCAAACGGCAACTGGACTTTGTTTTTCCTTGAAGATGTTTCACTTCTCATCTGAGAAGCTTCTTCAGTTCTGACTTTATGGCTTTGTCACCTTCTGACTGTGTTGTAAACAAGATACGACACCATCTATCTCCTCTTTGCAACATAGTCCTTTCAGCAGCTCCAGGAAGGCTCCACACCCATTTGTACTATTCAGATGACCCAGATAAGCCTCCAAGTGGCCTCAACGATTCTCAGAGGGAGTACCAACAACCAGATGACTGCAAGGAATATGAATCCTTCCATCCTCCACCATTCAGTCAGCTTTGACGAAGCTTCTCGAATGAGAAAGCGAAACGTCTTCAAGGAAGAACAAAGTCCAATTGCCTTTTGAAAGAGCACTTTTGGGACATGCCAACACAATCCGTGTTTCTTCATCACGAAGTTAGCTTTAGGTGTCAGCGCCAGGATGGTTTTATAAGTGTGACTGATACGTAAGGTGTGGATAATTTTCATCCTCCATGAGTAAAGGCTGGGTCTCTTCCATGTTTCTTTTCTTCTTTCGAGTCCCTAGTGTGATGAGTCCTTTGATCGCCATGGCTATTATGGCACCAATCACAGCAGCTCCGAGTAACCATGGCCAGATCTGACGAGCTTGTTCCAAGTAAGGGGTGAGGAAAGTTTGAAAAGGAGAGGCTGTAAAAAAGGAAAAGTAAAAAAAGATATGTCTTTTATTTCACATGAAGTACCCTTGTCTGGAATCAGAACCTGATCAAAAATCTGGTGAGTTATATATCAGACTATATGAATATGAGCTTATCTGTAAACTATAAACTAGACTATAAAGTTTTTTTTAAAAAATCTCAGAAATAATCAGTGGATAAAAAATTTATTTACTGTGGTCAAGAAAACTACACGAATGGAGTTTTCTTGACCACAGTACTACCTCTCATGAGGTTAGAATGCTGGACTGATAATTTGACAGACTTGTGTTCGAGACCTCTTGCTGCCGTGGGATGGGGTGAGCTCCCGTCACGTGCTCCAGCTCCTGCCGACCCAGCGTTTTGAATGTGAGCAACTGTGAGTAGATAAATGGGTACCACTTTGGTGGGCAACTTAATAGGGACATTAAGGAGCCCAGACTGGATGTCCCCCCGGCTACAGTGATGTCACCAGCATATCCTTTCATCATGGAAGCACTTCCAACACGGAAGTATTAGTAATGAACGGAGCAAGCTTTTTTCTATATGCAGATACTCCTGGACTTATGACAATTTCCGCTGCTCAGTGAGACAATTGTTAAATATGTTTTGCCCCCTTTTTTTGACTTTCCTTGCCACAGTTCTTAAGTGAATCACTGCAGCTGTTAAGTTACTAATATGGCTGTTAAGTGAATCCGGCTTCCCCAGTGACTTTGCTTGTCAGAAGGTCGCAGAAGGTATGAACCAGTGGTGGGTTGCTACCAGTTCATCCCGGATTAAGCAAACCGGTAGTGGTAGCGGTAGCGGTGGAGTCTCCGCCCACCCGCCCAGATGCTTCTGTGCATGCATAGAAGCATCACATGCGCGAACGAACCAATAGCAACAGGTTTTGAAACCCGCCCCTGGTGTGAACATGTGACCTCCCGGACACCGCAACCATCATAAATTTTCCCCATTCTCCATATCCTAAATATGAACTATTTGCCAAAATTCCGAATTTTGATCACGTGACAAATAGGGATGCTGCAATGGTCGTAAGACTGAGAAATGGTCATAAGTCACTTTTTCTTTAATTTTAATTTTTTATTTTATTATATAAAATATAAAACACCAAAAAAAAAAAAAGAAAAGAAAGAAATTAAGGGCAGAAATGGAACAGGAGAAGGGAGTGTGGAATACAAAGGGGGAAGAGAAAAAGGAAGAAAAGGGGGCATTGATTTCCAACTCTTCCTAGCAGAGTACAAGATAAGCACACCCAGCTTCAACTTTTTGCTTTTACACATTAATATATAACTAGCCATTTCTATAGCTATACCAAATCTTTCTAATCAAAGATTTGGTATAGCTCAATCAAACATTTCTATACCAAATCTTTCTAATCAATAAAACCAAGATCAACATTTCATTTATTTCTTCACAAGCACCAATTCCAGAAGTGATATCCAAATAAGAACACATTTTCCTCTTTAAATAAAATAATCAATTTAACCATTTCTGCTTTATCTTCCTTGCTATGGAAATAATGTGTATTTCTATTTGCACCTAGTAATCTTTATAAACTGTCATAAATTTTGATCACATGACAAATAGAAACGTTGCAAGGGTCGTAAGAATGAAAAACGGTCGTAAGTAACTTTTTCCAGTGCCATTGTAACTTTGGAAGCTCACTAAATGTACTGTTGTAAATTGAGGACTAGCTGTGTATGAGACAATTCAAAGACAGGATCATCTCTGTCTCTCAGATGCTCTCTCTGGTCAACTTTCATTCAAGTACTATTTCTTCAAGGACCAACAGGTATGATGGACCTTCTTAACTCTTTGCGATCCATCTGTTGCTAGTTAGATGCCGCCACTTAATGAGAGTAGGTTAAAAAGGCAGAGCATAAAATGAATATTACTCTGGTATATTGATGTAAGTAATTCAGAGTGGTGCGGTGGCCTAGAGGTGGAGCTCTTGCCTCACAATCAAGAGGCTGTGAGTTCGATCCTAGGTAGAGGCAGATATTTCTCCTTCTGGGCACATTGAGACTATATCTGCTGAATAAAACTCCGTATTGGCGTCAGGAAGGGCATCCGGCCAGTAAACACTCAGCTCCATTCAGTTGCCCAGACTTCACCCCACAAGGGATTATGGGGCTGTTAAAAGAGGATGAATGATGTAAGTAATTCAGACTAGCCAAATGGCCAATCAAGCATAATTAAAATATAATGGGGTAGAGATCTGGAGGAAGATTTGAATCAATGCCAATCCATCCCGATCAAGTCAGAAGCTAAAATCCTCATCTTTCAGGAAACAATTTAATTTCTGAGGGAGTAATAAGGTGAAACTGAGGAAATTGGTACCGGAAGTTGAAGTACAGAGTGTCTTTGACTTATGACCGTTTGTTTCATAACCATTTGAAGTTACAATAATGCTGAAAAAGTGACTTATGGCTGTTCTTCACACTTACGACTGTCGTGTCCCTGGGGTCATGTGATCAAAATCCAGTTGCTTGGCAATCGGCATGTACAATCGCTGCAGTGTTCCAGAATCATCTAATCCGCCATTTACATTCTGACCACCAAAGTCAATGGGGAAAGCCTTGTTCGTGCTATGACTTAATGACCATGGCAAAATGGCAAAAAATTGGACACAATTTCACTTCAGGACTGCATCTGATCTAAAATTACATTTTTCATTTTGTTCTCTTGGAATCAACACTTTGCAGTAAATATGCAGATTCAATAATTCTTACTCCTTTCAGAATTGTCAACTGCAGTTCACCAACTAAAATGTATCTCTGTGACACACACGGGGGAAAAACCTATTAAAAAAAAACCCTGGGTAACTGTTGTAACCGACTTACAACAGTTCATTTAGTGACCATTCAAAGTTACAAGGGCGTTGAAAAAAGTGAGGGATGAACATTTTTCACACTTATGAGCATTGTAGCATCCCCAACATTTGGATACTTGACAAATGATTCACAGGGTTGTCTTTGACCTTGGAGAGGGGGACGGGATGGGCGTGGCCAGCTTGATGTCACTCATCACTTGTCACGTCACTTGTGATGGGGGCGCCTGAGGCAGCCTGAGTGCTCTGCCGGTGAAAACGGAACTTGGAAGGAACAATTTCACTGGCAGAGGGTTGTAGGAGGTCATCGCAGCCGCTTCATTTTTGCTGGCAGAGGCATTGCAGGCTGGTCCTTTGCTGTTTCCATGGTGACCCCACAGGCCAGATCTAAGCACCCCGTGGGTCAAAAACTCAAAGCCTTCGGCCCATGGGCTTTGAGTTTGTCACCCCTGCTTTACAGTATACCGTATTTTTGGACTATAAGACGCACCAGAGTATAAGATGCACCAAGATTTCGAAGGGGAAAATAAGAAAAAAATAATTTTTGGCCTCTGCATGTTGTGTTTTTGCCCTCCCCGGCCCCCAGGAGCACTCTGCAGGCCTCCCAAACTCTCTGCATGTCCCGGGATGCATAGAGGGTTTCGGAGTCCCTGCAGAGTGCTCTTGGGGGTTGGAGAGGGCAAAAACGTGACACGTGGGTGGTTTGCGAGGCTAAAAATGGGCCTGGTTTTCACGAAATCACCATGGTCATAATGTAAAAACAGGCTCATTTTTGGCCTGCAAAACCTCCCCACACATCACGTTTTTGCCCTCCCCAGCCCCCAGGAGCACTCTGCAGGCCTCCCAAACCCTCTGCATATCCCATTTTTGCCAAAAATGGGATGCACGGAACAGGGTTTCAGGATGCCAAAAATGGCTGTATTCGGTGTATAAGACGCACTAACATTTCCATCCTCTTTTGGGGGTGGAGGGGAGTGTGTGTTATACTCCAACAAGTACGGTAATTCTTTTAGAAAATCTAAACCTGCCAGAAATAGTCCCTTTGCTGTGGATTTTTTTTTTTTTTTTAAATGGGTCTGGGAAACTGCATGAATCCGAAGATTGCCATTCCTACCATAAAAAGTCATTTATCAATTAAAGACTTTTCCCACTAAATCTGACTACAGTCACCTCCATCATGTCCCTGCGTGCATTTCTGGCCTGAACTCCTCTGCTGATAGGTACCTGTTCCAATAGTCTTGAAAGGAAATCATAATTACTTTTCCAAAGATTGACTGTTTCTGCGAATAATTAAGTCAATGCAGATAACAGTTGTAATAAGCTACAGCATATTATATGCAAGATGAGGGAACAGGGGCAGCGAAGGGAGAAAAATGTCTTCCTTCCTCTTCTCTACCTTTCTCTTTTCAATTACTTTTATTTTCTTTTCCCCGTGACCTCCCCAAAGTTGCCTAGGGCTAAAATTTTCTTTTTCTAATCGCTTCTGTTAATTTGACGTTTTAATTTTGTTTCCAGTCACACATTATTGGTATTTAAACACATATATCTCAAGAGGACAGTTCCTGTGGGCTGTCAACGCTTAATTAATGCCAATTGGTCAACCGTCATCATTGTTTCACTGGAACTAAATAGAGGGTTTTTTTCAGAGCCACCGGATCGGATCCCCAAAACAACGCTTTAGAAGGAGCTCGTTTGTAGCATTCTGTGTGGTGGTTGATTAAACTGCATTTTTAAAGGGAAAACTTTGGCTGGCTTCTTCTTGAAGAGTATACACAATTCTACACAGAGGTTCACAGGTTCGTGTCATAGAAATTAGAATAGAATAACAGAGTTGGAAGGGACCTTGGAGGTCTTCTAGTCCAACCCCCTGCTTAGGCAGGAAAGCCTACACCACTTCAGACAAATAGTTATCCAACATCTTCTTAAAAACTTCCAGTGTTGGAGCATTCACAACTTCTGGAGGCAAATGCTCCACTGATTAATTGTTCTGTCAGGAAATTGGAGGGCTTCTTACAAAAATGAGGGAGTTAATCTATTTTCCAAAGCACCAAAAGGCACAACAAGAAGCAATGGATGGAAACTAACCAAAGAGAGAAGCAACCTAGGACTAAGGAGTAATTTCCTAAGGGTGAGACCAATTAACCAATGGAATAGCTTGCCTTCAGAAATTGTGAGTGCTCCATCACTAGAGGCTTTCAAAAAGAGTGAGGGAAGTACACCCCAAAAGGAATCCCTAGATGGGTGATTGATGGATTTCCCTGCCCTAATCCTGTCAATTTCTGTTGTTTATTGACCTGATTCAGCATGTATCGGCTGCATTCCAGCTGCAACTATTAAGTGACGCTATTAACTGAAGGGAGAGAGCGAGGGAAAAAACCCTCTCTTGCACTTTATTTTTAACCGGTTCTCCGAACTGCCTAAGCAATTTACTAACGGTTCGGGCAAACCGGTGAGAACCGGCTGGATTTCACCTGTGGTATACTCATTTGTGCACATTGGTTTAGTGTTATTGTCAGGCAGGTAGAATCACGGCCACACAATAAGTTCCAGTTAAGCTGATTTATTGCTCATGCCCAAAGTAGCTAGTCAACTAATGGTCAGCACTAGGTGCTAGATAAGAGTTAACAGAATCCAAGAGAGATTAGACTTAAACCCTTTGTGGGAACATAATGATTCTAGGCTGATTCCTCTCTTGATTCCAGCCCCAGGTTCTGCCCGTCCTATTCCTACAGTTATTGAAATGAACTTTGAACTTCTTCCTCCCTTCTACCTTCTCAAATTCTTATCCTGTCAAACATCTAGATATGGGCAAACCACAGTATGTTGGATTGATTATTTAAACCCGGCAATCTGGAGCAGTTGTGTTTTTTTCACTTACCTTCCTACAGATTCGGAAATGTGAGTGTGCCGGCATGCACGTTTTGCTCATATGCAGCGCTTCTGCACATGTGCAGAACCTTGATGATGATGTCCAGGTGGGTGGGCGGAGCCTCCCACTGCCGCCGCTACCAGTTTGCCTGAACCAGGGTGAACTGGTAGAAACCCACCAATGATCTGGAGCAGTGGTGGCTTCAAATTTTTTTATTACTGGTTCTGTGGGTGTGACTTGGTGGGCATGGCATGGCTTGGTGGGTGTGGCTTCGTGGGCATGGCAGGGGATGGATACTGTGAAATCTCCATTCCCTCCCCACTCCAGGGGACCGATGCTGCAAAATCCCCATTTCCTCCCGATCAGCTGGGACTCGGGAGGCAGAGAATAGATGAGGGCGGGACCAGTCAGAATTTTTACTACTGGTTCTCCAAACTACTCAAAATTTCTGCTACTGGTTCTCCAGAACTGATCAGAACCTGCTGAAACCAACCTCTGATCTGGAGCTTATAGAAACCATGGTTTGGGAGCTGGAAAAAGGCAGCAGTGGGTTTACAGTTTGCTCTCAAACTAATTTAACACGTAAAGTTGGGAGAAATGGCACTGACGGAATGAAGAGAAAACTAGGACTTGTTAGCCAACCATTAAAAACAAAAATCTACTTCAACGAAACTTTACTTTTAAAAGGAAACAAACTGCATTTAGCTGAAGAGTGAGGTGGTTAAAGTGGAGGGTAGCAGAGGCCCTATATGGAATTGATTAGTACCTGACCTATTTGCTAAAAATAATGTGACTCTCTCTCTCCATTCCCTCAAGACAGAAGATTAAATGGTTTCCTGAAAAAGCGTTAGGCAGAGGATCAGTCTGGCAGAATGCCTACTGGTGTCGGATGGGATGTGGTGGCGAGAGAGGGTGGGAGGAAAAGAGATTTAAACATTACTGGGACTGAAACATTCCCTGTCACCCTTGGTAACTGGTCTCCGGGCTCTAGAATGCATTTTTCTGCCAACGCTAAAATGCACTGTGCAAAGTTTTGCAGCAGGGACAGGAAAAAGGGCTTAGAGGTAATTCTTGGCTTGTATTTATCACCTTTGAAGAGCAGAGCAAGCAAACTGAATGCACACATACATAGGTAGTCCTCAATTTACAACGGTATGTTTAGTAACTGTTCAAAGCAAGGGTGAAATCCAGCAGGCTCTAACAGGTTCTGGAGAACCGGTAGCAGAAATTTTGAGTAGTTCAGAGAACCGGCAAATGCCACCTCTGGTTGACCCCAGAGTGGGGTGGGAATGGAGGTTTTGCAGAATCCTTCTCCTGGAGTAGGGTGAGAATGGAGATTTTGCAGTATCTTTTTCCTGGAGTGAGGTGGGAATAGAGATTTTGCAGAATCCTTCCCCTGGAGTGGGGTGGGGATGGAGATTTTGCAGTATCTTTCCCCTGGAGTGGGGTGGGAGTGGAGATTTTGCAGAATCCTTCCCCTGGAATGGGGAGGGATGGGGATTTTGCAGTATCTTTCTCCTGGAGTGTGGTGGGAATGGAGATTTTGCAGTGTCTTTCCCCTGGAGTGAGGTGTGAATGGAGATTTTGCAGTATCCTTCCCCCAGGAGTGGGGAGGGAATGGAGATTTTGCAGTGTCTTTCCCCTGAAGTGGAGTGGGAATGGAGATTTTGCAGTATCTTTTCCCTGCCATGCTCACCAAGCCACGCCCACAGAACCGGTAGTAAAAAAATTTCCAAGTTACAACAGCACTGAAAAAGTGACTTATGACTGTTTTTCATGTGTCAGCCCTGAAGCTGTCTAACTGTGGCCATTTTCTTGTTGTAGCTTTTCTCTAGGGAGATTTCTCTTCTGACACAGCCTGGAGCAAGGGGCCAGGGAGGGCAGTGTAGAGATAGCTGGAGTGTTGTAGCCCTAAATAAAATTCCTTCCCCTGGGAATCAAGGATGCTCATGCAGGTGTTTGAAAGATGGAGCGTGAGGTCACCTAGCAACTGGACTACAGCTGATTGGATCAGGTGATTGGGGATTTGGGACTTGGGGGAGGGGAAGTGACAAAGTTTTACTTTTAATGGTCACCACGATGTAAAAAAGATGTTGAGACTCTGGGAAGAGCGCAGAGAAGAGCAACAAAGATAATGAGGGGACTGGAGGCTAAAACATATAACAAATGGTTGCTGGAATTGGGTATGTCCAGTTTAATGAAAAGAAGGACTAGGGGAGACATGATAGCAGTGTTCCAATATCTCAGGGGCTGCCCCAGAAGAGGGAGTCAAGCTGTTCTCCAAAGCACCTGAGGGCAGGAAAAGAAGCAATGGGTGGAAACTAATCAAGGAGAGAAGCAATTTTAGAACTAAGGAGAAATGTCCTGACAGTTAGAACAATTAATCAGTGGAACAGCTTGCCTCCAGAAGTTGTGAATGCTCCAACACTGGAAGTTTTTATGAAGATGTTGGATAACCATTTGTCTGAAGTGGTATAGGGTTTCTTGCCTAAGCAGGGGGTTGGACTAAAAGATCTCCAAGGTCCCTTCCAACTCTGTTATTCTATTCTATTCTATTCTTTTCTATTCTATTCTATTCTATTCTATTCTATTCTATTCTATTCTATTCTATTCTATTCTATTCTATTCTATTCTATTCTATTCTATTCTATTCTAATTGGGTGTAAAACTGGTGGGAACCTAGAGCCGGTTTTCCACCAAGACTGTGCCAATTGGATGTCCCAATAAAATGTTATTTGAGGAATATGCCTGCCTCAGAGTTCTCATTGAAGGGGATGTATTATTTGGAATTTTGACATCATGCTTATGACCGTTGCTGCATCCTCACAATTATGGCAGCTTAAATTGCCAGCTGCCTGCAATTATTGCAAGTTCAAATCTCACCAGGCTCAAGGTTGACTCAGCCTTCCATCCTTTCAAGGTAGGTACAATGAGGACCCGGATTCTGGGGGCAATAAGCTGACTTTGTATAAAAAAGAACACCGCTTAGTAGAGGCCAAAAGCCCTACTAAGCAGGTATATAAAAAAGTATGAAGGCTATTGCTTAACGCATTGTAAACTGCCCTGAGTCTCCGGAGAAGGTTGGCATATAAACCAATCTAATGAATGAATGAATGAATGAATGAATGAATGAATGAATGAATGAATGAATGAATGAATGAATAAATAAATAAATAAATGTGATCAACATTCAGACACCTGACATAATTTGTAAGTCACCTTTTTTAAGGAACTTCAAAAAGTCACTCAGTGAACTGTTATAAATTGAGGACCACCCATATTATTCTTCTCAATGGGATCTTATTTATGAGAGTCCCAATGAGCCCATGAATCAAAATAAAGACTGGCACAAAAATGCATATTGCATTGCCTCTACTGGTCCTCTTTAGAGTGAGGGATCAGATTACCTGGTTCCACGAGATACTCATAGTCGTAGCCCAATTCTTTGGATGAAATGAAGAATTCCCCATTCCTATAGAGAGGAATGAACGGGACCATGAAATATCCCCGATTGTGTCCAATAGGAGCGTTGGCTTCGGGGTAGGCCTGAAGCAGGGGTTTGTGTCTCCGGAGCCACTGTTCATAAATGCTGTGGAAGGAAAGTTTGATATTAATATTTCAACAAAGGAAACAATGACGCTTTTCAAATCTAAAATAGGTAGGAATGAATGTCCATGCGGTAGTTGGTCCTAGATAGATCCAGATGCAGGAGATCAACTGCAGGTTTCCATGAGAATGGTGAAAACACCTACCTGGACAGTCCACCGGAAGACCATTAGAAATTCAGAAAATCTTGGGCACAGGTGGTCCTTGACATAACAACCTGTCAGCTAACCTTCTGCTTACTGCCATAGAAAAGGGGGGAGGGATCAGTGGAGAATTTTTCATTGCAACTTTGCAACAACGGCCTGGACTTCCCTCTCCAAGGTCATTTCTTCTAGCTTTGGTATGCAGGAGCCCTCTGGTTGCCTAGCTAAAGCGGGTTGGTCTTTACAGTTTGTTTCAAGTTGCTGTTTTTCGCGCGCTTTGCCTCAGAGCTTGCCTGGAACTTCTTGCTTTCGGTTCATTCCTGGTAAAAGTACTTTTCGCTAAATCTATGGAACTAAGGATTTTTCTTTCCTAGGAAATGGATGGAGGCAGCCCTTAAGACAGGTAACGGACCCTGTCTTAAGACCCTGATGGTTTTAAATCAACTCAGTCATGTGAGTGACTCGATTTTATGACCTTTTTTGCAGTGGTCATCAAGTGAATATGGCACTCATAAAACTAACACAGTGCTCATTAAATGAATGCTGTGATCGTTAAGCGGACTGTTTATTCACTACGGCATAGTTTTGCTGAAAATTGCAATTAAGCTGCGGTTTTCAGCCAAAACGTCCTGAGAGATGGTCATGTGATCCTGGGGGGTTCTGCAAATGGGCATAAATGTTGTGTTGCTGAGTGTCTGAGGCAAGGGTGAAATGTAAAATTTGTTACTACCGGTTCTGTGGGCATGGCTTGGTGATAGGGGTAATGTGACTGGGTGGGTGTGGCTAGCTTTTTTTTTTTTTTGGACTTTTCAAAGCATTTTTTTCTAATGCTTTGAAAAGCCTCTGCCAATCAGGCAACTCAGCTGGGATCATCAGAGACTTTTCAAAGCATTTTTTAACCATCTCTTCGGCCAAGAGGTTGCAGAAAAAAATGTTTTGAAAAGCCTCTGACGATCCCAGCTGAGCCGTGCCATCATCAGAGGCTTTTTTTTTTAACTTAAAAGCATTTTAAAAGCATTTTTCATTGGAAGAGATTGTATTCCAAGTGTGGCCTTACCAAGGCATTATAAAGTGGTATTAACACTTCACGTGATCTTGATGTTATCCCTCTGTTTATGCAGCCCAGAACTGTGTTGGCTTTTTTGGCAGCTGCTGCACACGGCTGGCTCATACTTAAATGGTTGTCCACTAGGACTCCAAGATCCCTCTCACAGTTACTACTATTGTGCAAGATACCACATATACGGTACCTGTGCATTTTGTTTTTCTTCCCTAACTGTAGAATCTTGCTTTTTTCACTGTTGGATTTCATTTTGTTAGATAGCGCCCAATGTTCAAGTCTGTCAAGATCCTTCTGTATCTTGAGCCTATCTTCTGGAGTATCGTCTATTCCTGCCAGCTTGAGGTCATCTGCAAATTTGATGAGTTCCCCATCTATCCCCTCGTCCAAGTCATTGATGAAGATGTTGAAGAGCACTGGGCCTAAAACAGAGCCCTGGGGTAAGTGAATCTACCTGGGCTAGATTCACTTAACAACCATGCTAGTAACTTAACAACTGCAATGATTCACTTAACGACCACGGCAAGAAAGGTCGTAAAATGGAGCAAAACTCACTTAACAAACTATCTTTCTTAGCAATGGAAATTTTGGGCTCAGTTGTAGCTGTAAGTTATATTGCTCTTAAATGGGAAGTTGCTGGATGCCTTAGTAAACTACATTTCTTTTTGTCTTAATAAATCTTGCTAAAGTGACACTGGGAGATTGGTGGCTGGGAAAGAATTGCTTTTGGGCTGCGCCAAGGAGCCTGACCTATCACCATGAATAATCATGAAAGTAAAGTAAAGCAAGTCCAACAGAAACTCAAGAATTGCTTTAACTCTGCAGTTGAAAGCTAACAAAGAAACATCCCTAGGGACTTGCACCTTGAGGTCCCTAGTGAAAATACCCTGCGGAAAGTGTTTTTCTGCAGGAAATCTAAATGGGAGGGTTAGATTGTGCAAGGGAAGGTATAAAACTGTAAGGCAACTTGTTCAAATTTGGAAGGACTCTAACACACTAGACAGTTATAGATTCTTGACTTTGTGAAGTGTTTGCTTACTTCTGGAGTTACAAACAGATAACAGTTTTGAAAATGAAAGGAGAAAACCACAACACTTGCGTAAACATTCATGTTTTCTGCCTTGTGCAGATGAGTCCATCCACATGTTCAATAAATAGCAATAGCACTTAGAATTATATACCTCTTCATAGTGCTTTACAGCCCTCTCTAAGTTGTTTACAGAGTCAGCCTATTGCCCCAAACAATCTGAGTCCTCATTTTACCCACCTCGGAAGGATAGAAGGCTGAATCAACCTTGAGTCTTGGTGTTGTGGTCCGCCAACAGTCTGCAGAGCTGGCAGAAGAGTCGGACAGTGAGGAGGTTGGGGAAGGCTTGGGCTGAGGGCTCTGCATCGGAGGCAGAGAGGGGGCCAGGACCATCTGGGAGTTATGTGCTGCCTCTGGAGCCTCCAGAGTTGGACATCAGTGAGGCAGAGGAACAGGGGGAGCCTGTTCCCAGTGCGACATACACAGAGCTGCCAGAAGGCAAGAATAGTTAAGACAAAAGGGATGACTCGGAAGTAGGGCTTGGAGATGATTGGCCCCTCCCATAAGACATAAAGGAGGAGTATAGGCAAATGAGCATTTGCAGGAAGCAACTTTGTTTGTTCTGGTCGGTTTAAATTCTGAAGCTCCATTTTGACTCTGTGCTCCGTGTGGCCTTGCAAAGCTAATTGCCAATTAGGTCTTTGGCAGTGTGTCAAGGGAGATAAAGGTGGGTGCTTATCAGCCTTATCCCAAAGGACTGTGGCAGACTTCTGTCGGACTCTTTACAAACTATTTGTGATTCATTACAGGCTGTGAATGAATAGAATTCATAGCTATTGAAATAAAAAGAGGGTTTTGGGGACTAATCGTGTGCTTTTTACTGTCCCAGGAAGGCTAAGTCAAAACACTTGGTGAGATTTGACCTGCCAAACTGCTGGCAGCTGGTGATCAGCAGAAGTAGCCTGCAATACTGCACTCTAACCACTGTGTCACTGCGACTCAAATGCATGGAAAAATGGATGACCTGTGCCCATTTATTCTAACTTCCCATGAGTTTTGCACATCAAAGTGGTCAATAGGTTCCTGATTGTACAGAGCAGCTCAGAGACACAGCTATACTTCAGGCTTTCTGCCTTGTTTCTGTGCAGTTCAGACGAGCCCATCCACATGTTCAATAAATGGTAAAGTTGTGTCTAACTCTAGGGGGCTCTGCTCATCTCTGTTTCTTAGCTGAGTGAGTCTGTGTTGCCTGAAGACCACCTTTCCGTGGTCATGTGACCAGCATGACTATATGCTGAGCCACATGGAATGCTGTTACCTTCCCACTGAAGTGGTACCCATTTGTCTACTCACATTTTCATACTTTCAAGCTGCTAGGTGGGCAGGAGCTGGAGCAAGGAACGGGAGCTCACCCCATCATGCAGCACTCGGGTCTCGAACCTGGACGATCAGTTTGCAGCTGATAAACTCAGCATCTTTAACCTACTGAGCCATTGGAACCCCTTCATGTTTAACAAATGTATGGATTTGTTATGCATGGCGGATGCGTGCTCATTTATTCTAACTTCCCATGAATTTTGCACATTAGTGTGGTCATTACAGTGGTGGGTTGTCCCTGGTTCAGACCGGTTCTATAGAACTGGTAGTAAAACCGGTGGGAGGCTCCACCCACTGACCCCGACTTCATCAGGGAGCTTCTGCACATGTGCAGAAGCGCACACGAGCGAAACAAGCAGTCTCATTGCAAACCGGTAGTAAAGGTAAGTAGAGCCCACCCCTGGGTCACAAGGTTCTTGATTATATATATAGCCGCTCAGGGACGGCATTACATTTGCCCTAAAGTGAGTGGTAGCAATGAGAGCTTCTAAATTTCTCCCCTTCGTTTAGCCAACGAGCAAGCAAAGGACCACAAGTGAATCTGTTCACAATAGGATTAGAGAGATCTAATAATAGCTGATGCATTCTGATCTCACAGAGTTTAGGGGCAATTTGATGAACTGGCGCATAATCAGAGTATCATGCACAATTTCTTAAATTGCCAAAGCTTTATAAGGAATATCAAATAAGGGTTGGAGATGGAATCAATGGAACTAATCAATTTTATCATGTTTGGGGGACTGCCAAGAAGTACCAGGATCAGATATAAGAGAATAACCGAGTTGGAAGGGACCTTGGAGGTCTTCTAGTCCAACCCCCTGCTCAGGTAGGAGACCCTATACCTTTCCAGACCACTGGCTGTCCAGTCTCTTTTTGAAAGCCTCCTGTGATGGAGCAGCCACAACTTCTGAAGACAAGCCGCTCCACTGATTGATCGTTCTCACTGTTAGGAAATTTCTCCTTATTTCTAGGTTGGTCTCTCTTTGATTAGTTTCCATCCATTGCTTCTTGTTCTGCCTTCAGGTGCTTTGGAGAATAGTTTGACTCCCTCTTCTTTGGGGCAGCCCCTGAGATATTGGAACACCACTATCATGTCTCCCCTAGTCCTTCTTTTCACTAGACTACCCAATTCCTGCAACATTTTTCATACATTTCAGCCTCCAGCCCCCTCATCATCTTTGTTGCCCATCTCTGCACTCTTCCCAGAGTCTCAACAACTTTTTGATGTCGTTGTGAGCAAAACTGGATGCAATATTCCAAATGTGGTACTAACACCTCACATGAACTTGATTCTATCCCTCTGTTAATGCAGCCTAGGATAGTGGTGAAATCTAAAATTTGTTACTACCAGTTCTGTGGGCGTAGCTTGGTGGTAATGTGACTGTGTGGATGTGGCCAACTTTTTTTTTTACTTTTAAAAGCATTTTTTCTATAACCTCTTCCACTGAAGAGGTTGTAAAAAAATGCTTTTAAAAGGCTCTGACGATCACAGCTGAGTTGCCTGACCGTCAGAGGCTTTTGTTTTCTTTTAAAAACATTTTTTTTTTGCTTTTAAAAGTAAAAAAAGCCTCTGATGATCAGGCAACTCAGCTGGGATCATCAGAGCCTTTTAAAAGCATTTTTTTCTATAACTTCTTTGGCCAAAGAGGTTGTAGAAAAAAATGCTTTTAAAAGGCTCTGATGATCCCAGCTGAGCCTCACAATCATCAGAGGCTTATTTTTTTAGTTTTAAAAGCATTTTTTCGGATGAAGAAAAAATGCTTTTAAAAGTTTTTTTTAAAAAAACTTTCTGATGATTGCGCAGCACAGCTGGCCATGGGGTGTGTGGGGGGGGGGGAGATTTTTGCTACTGGTTCTCCGAACCACCCACTGCCATCCCTACCAGATCGGGCGATCCGGTCCAAACTGGGATCATTTCACCCCTGGCCTAGGATTGTGTTTGCTTTTTTGCCAGCTGTTCTGATATATTGTTTGATTCAGAAAATATTAAAAACGGATGTCAAAGTGGAAACCAAAGGGTTTTTTTTTTCTTTTAGGTATCATGAATAAGGAGATTGAAAGAAAACATGCAAAGAAAGAATTTTGGGAGCTGAAGTCCACACATCTCGAAAGTTGCCAAAGTTGAGAAATACTATTCTAGAGCCTTGATGAATTTCTAGCCTCAAAATGAAAGGGGAAATTGACATTTTAGCCTTTGTTATCATCTAAACCCTGTACTGTATTCCTTGTTGTCTTATATCAAACTCGTTACCTAGGGCACGGACTATGGAAATTACCGTACCAGATTTTTAATGAGTAATTTGAACATCAAAGGGAATATTAATTACTGAAACAGTTACACAATTGTCTTGCGATCTCCAGCTCAGCTTGTTTTGCCAGACGGAGTTTCTCTCTAACTTCCATTGCTCAGGCTCCAGGCTGCTGGAGGAGGAACTGAATTCTTCATGGTGAGAATTTATGAATTTAGGGCACGTGCTTTCTATATAGCGTAAAGTAATCCTATTAGTCAAAGTGGGCTAAGGAGGTTTCTTTGCAGGAATGAAATTAATGTGCCCGGGAAAACAAAATAAAATATATTTTAACTTTCATCAATGATGAACTCCATAAAGCTTTACAAAAGCTGCGCAAAAATAGATTGGATTTAATAACTGAAAATGATAGTGTGGTTTTTTTAAAAAACGTTGCAGTTCTTGTTACTCCTAGCAATGCAATGAAGACTACTTTAATGAAATGGGGAATGTTACATTTTATAGTAAAGTTATGCTTTACCCATCATGCTATTCCCACTGGAGGTAACGATAAAGGAGAAAAAAGTAGTAACCCAAAGCAATTAGAGATTATTTAAAGAAAAAAAAAATCTGATCGATGCCCAACACCATTGACTATCCTTCTTTATACCTTTCAGTCTTTATAACCCTTTCTTAGCTTCCATCGCATCCATACACCATTTCAATCATTTCGTTTTGTTATTTAGAGCTTTTTAATTGAAGAATTAAATTAAATTGTAAAGAAGTCAGACCTGGTTATCAACATCTGTTTGTCATCTTTTATTCATGCCAGGAGAATAGACACAAGATTATTCAGTCACCTGGCAAAATGTTCTGTATCCTTTCTGAATTCGGCTTGGTTTTATTTTATTTAATCTTTTTTCCCTGTTTCCTTCTCCACTATTTTTTCCCAGGTGGCCCCTCCCTCCTGAGCTAGCAATATTTAGGTCACAAGAAAGAAATCTCCTATAGATATCTATCTATAGATTATGGTCCTATATGCATTTCCTTCCTTTTCTCCCACCCTCCAATCTCTTTTCCTTCCTTCCTTCCTTCCTTCCTTCCTTCCTTCCTTCCTTCCTTCCTTCCCTCCCTCCCTCCCTCCCTCCCTCCCTCCCTCCCTCCCTCCCTCCCTCCTTCCTTCCTTCCTTCTTCCTTCCTGTTTATATTTTAAAGAATGTCAATTTATTATTTATTTATTTATTGCTTCGATTTATATGCCACCCTTCTCCGGCGACTCAGGGCAGCTTACAATGTGTTAAGCAATAGTCAATGATTATTTACTGCTCTGTATGTTGATGATTTACTGTATGCAATGAATCTCAAATATTTTTTAACAATTGTTTCAATTGACCATTAATCCTGCTTTCATTTTTTGGATTTCCAGAAGCCATTTCAATGGTAGACTCTATCATTGCATATTTTTTAATCACATTTAATGTTATCATTTACTTATATAATTGTATTATGATACGGAACGTATGTTCTATGGATACATTAGTACAGATATGACCACAATGGACTCCAAAATTTCTGTTGCTAAGTGAGACAGTTGTTAAGTGAGTTTTGTCCCATTTTATGCCCTTTCCTGCCACAGTTGTTAAATGAATCACTGCAATGGTTAAGTTAATAACATGGTTATGAATTTGGCTTCCCCGTTGATTTTCTGACAATTCTATTCTGACAATAAAACAAAGGGAGATCTCTTCATAAGGATTTTTGAGAAAATAACACTACAAATCAAACCAGCCAACCAACCAATTCAGAAAAAAAAAAGAGAGTAACAAATGGATCTCAGAAATGCATCCCTCTGCTAGCCTTAATCTCCAGGGGTGCTTATTTTGAGGATAGAAGCCCCTCCGGCAATGAGATCTCAAACCAAAATCGGCAATTCGTCCTAACTGTGCACAGGAAATTATGGCAAACAGTCAAGACAACACGGTTACATGCAGCTTCATGGTTATTTTCAAGTGGTTAATCACTTATTTCAGCCATTAGCTGGCGATTCTGGGCAGAGGGCCAGAGAAAACTAGTCTGCTACATTTTGGAAATTCAATTTATTCTGCATTCCAATGAACACTGGCTGGACCTGTGCTTCTCAGGCTAATGAGATTTTAGTTAGCCTGCCACTAAACCTTTGCACTTACCAAACAGTCTGTTATCCTTTTGCACTCCAAAACTACTGGAATATATATATATAGATAGATAGATAGATAGATAGATAGATAGATAGATAGATAGATAGATAGATAGATAGATAGATAGATAGATAGATATATATAGATATATATATATATATATATATATATATATATATGTTTTCCTGAAATAACCAGATTAAAATGTACCATGAGTAGGAAAACATTATGTAATTGTCTTTCTTTTTTTTTTTTAAAAAAAAAAAAGAAGAGTCAAAATCGGGGTTGAACGGACCAATAAAGGATGACATATTTGGGACCAAAGGGTGTTGCTTTCTCTAATAATTGTTCTGGGAATAGATTGTGATTGCTGTACAAGTGTTCTAAAAAAGTAAATCCACTCTTTTTATTAGAGGAGGAAATGCTGGTGTGTAGTCCTCTCGGCCAATTTCTAAAAAGACAGGAATAATAGTTGATTATAAACTCTGTATATGGATAGATAGCCAGTAGTTATGACTACTTCTATTTGGAGTTTTGCACAGTGAAATTGGACAATATTAAGTAATGGGACCAGAGGTGGGTTTCAGGAGGTTCTGACCAGTTCTGGAGAACTGGTAGCAGAAATTTTGAATAGTTTGGAGAACCGGTAAATACCACCTCTGGCTGGCCCCATCCCCATCTATTCTCTGCCTCCCAAGTCCCAGCTGATTGGGAGGAAATGGGGATTTTGCAGTATCCTTCCCTTGCCACGCCCACCAAGCCATGCCCACCAGGCCATGCCACTCCCACCAAGCCACACCTACAGAACCAGTAGTAAAAAAAATTGAATCCCATCACTGAATTGGACTGAATAGGCTACCTGGCCCAACTGTATGCTTTTAAAATTCTCTGGTTGCATGATCTTTGTCTTGTTGTTCATTTGAATGCAGTCTTTTGTCTATCTTTCCAAATCGCTGCAAAAATTTTGTGCTATCTATCCTGAATCTAAACTTCAGAAAAGATGTTTCGAAGGTGCGGTTTAGTTTGAAAAACTGAGAGTAAGAAAGCTCCTCTGAGAAATGTCTATTGAGATTCTCAGTCATCCAGGTTATAGTTGTCCCAAAGGTGCTTTTTCAAGGGACGACTGGACGTTCTTGTTTTTCTTTGAAGACATTTCACTTCTCATCCAAGAAGCTTCTTCAGCTCTGACTGGATGGTGGGGAATGGAAGGATTTATACTCCTTGCAGACAGCTGGTCATTTGTCTTCTTTTAGTGGATCATTAAGGCCATCTGGAGGTTTAACTATGCCATCAGAGAAATCATTTCATCATTTTAAATGATGGCACAGATAAACCTCCAAGTGGCCTCAATGACTCTCTAAAATAATGCAACTGACCAGCTGTCTGCAAGGAGTATAAATCCTTCCATTCCCCACCATCCAGTCAGAGCTGAAGAAGCTTCTTGGGTGAGAAGCAAAACATCTTCAACCAAAAACAAGCAAGTCCAGTTGCCTCTTGAAAAAAAGCACATTTGGGATGTAAATAAGTAAGATTACAACGTTTCTCATTCTTCATTCCTGGATTCCCAAAGCTAATGCTGAAAGCTGGGGCTCATTTAATCTGGAGAGGCTTGTGGTGGTTCAAAGAGTTCTCACTTGAGTGCTTCCATGCAGTGCTAATTGGATGGTGGGCAGTAGACATGAAGGGTTACTCCTGAGAGAAGGGAAGAAGGAGGAACCCTGGGGGAATAGCAATATGGCCCTCCAGAATATTGCAGAGCTGCAATTTATGGTATCCTTTACTATTCAAAATAAGTGCATTAGACTTTCCTCCTCCTCCTCCTCCTCCTCCTCCTTCTCTTCCTTCTCCTCCTTCTCCTCCTTCTCCTTCTCCTCCATCTCCTCCTCCTCCTCCTCCTCTTCCTCTTCTTCTCCTTCTTCTCCTTTTTCTCCTTCTCCTTCTCTTCCCTCTCCCCCTCCCTCTCCCCCTCCCTCTTCTCTTCCTCCTCCTCCTCTTTCTGTTGTGAGATTTTTTTTTTGTTTCATTTGTGGAAGTAGGAATCAAAGTTTCGGTTCTTCAGGGCTAAGAGAATAAGAAGGGAATTGTTTCTTCCTTCCTTCCTTCCTTCCTTCCTTCCTTCCTTCCTTCCTTCCTTCCTTCCTTCCTTCCTTCCTCCTCCTCCTCCTCTCCCTCTTCTGCTGTTCTTCTATCAAGGGAGATTCAAATTTCTGTTTCCTTCTCTTCTAGTCTCCTCAGCTATGATTATTTCATTTAGACTTTGCACTGCTCATTAAAACCACTCAAATTGGACAAAAGGGGGTAGGTAGCTGCTTTAAGAATGGCATTATCATTTAATTCTTTAAAACAGTGGCCTTTTTGTTTCAGGCTTTTGCAAAAAAATCCTTCAACATTAGGATACTTCAATGAATAGTAAAGAGGTATTGGGGACTCACAGAACGCCCCAAACAACTTCTTATCCATTGCTTTTGAAGCCTGCAACCTTTAGTAGCTTCTTGTTCCATCTTGGGGGCATTCACGGGACAGAGTCGGAAAAGTAAAGCTGGCAGTTACAACTGTGCAATCAAAAGCCCTCTGCTTATGAATTTTTTTTAAAGAATAAGGGGTGAGGGTTTTGACTTTATTTATTTATTTTTTTAAGGATGCAGATTTGGTCAGGCAGCCACAGCCACCATCTTCCCTTTGCAAAAACCTCTGCATCAGTGGTGGAATTCAGCCGGTTCAGGCCAGTTTGAGTGAACTGGTAATTACATTTCTGGCTGCCCCCTCCCCCCATCCCTTCCAGGAGTCCCCATGTGCCCATTTTGGCTGCCAGATAAGTGCAGGAAGGCCTCCTGGGTCCAACATGGGGCACAGGGGGATGGTGTGTCCTACACAGCCTGTTTTCAGTCCCAAAAAGGCTTCAGGGAGGCCTACTGGGCTCAAAACGGGGTGCAGGGGGATCATGTTTCCCCCGTGGCTGATTTTTGCTCCCGGGGGGTGTAGGAGACTGAGTGCTGCCTGCCACACCCCTGGCCACGCCCACCATGGCCACACCCATCCAGCCGGTCATCAGGGCAGAGAACCGGTTGTTAAATTATTTGAATCCCACCACTGCCCTGCATCCACTAAAGCAGTGTTTCTCAATCTTGGCAACTTGAAGATGAGTGGACTTCAACTCCCAGAATTCCCCAGCCAGCTGGCTGGGGAATTCTGGGAGTTGAAGTCCACTCATCTTCAAGTTGCCAAGGTTGAGAAACACTGCACTAAAGGGATCTCTAGAAGTTCTTCTAAAGAGAAACCCTCCAGAGGAGATATGACATTATTCTTGTGGGTTTTTTTTTTTTTAAAAGCTATCGTATCCTGCACGGAATATCATTGGCCTCTCGGTGCTCAGCACAGCACTCTGAAAGAACATCGCCAGAGGTCATTTCCCCCCCCCCCACCTATTTTAAAATAATCTCATTCTTCCTTTTCAAGAACTTGAAATGTCAGTCAGAGAAACACAGGCTGATCTCAGCCCTGCGTGGTTGAACCTTTTCAGCCACCCAGAGAATCTATACAGATTTTTCAAAGGCTCTGATTTAAGCGTGGGAGGTGGGCTATTCTTCCGGGCCCCCTCTTGACCTGCCTTTGTCTCGCGCAACCTATCATGGATTTGCGCCACAGCGCACTGCCGATTTCTTGTGTGTGATTGGGAGCATCTTTCGTCACTGGGAGGGAGAGGAGAAGCTTGAAAGCAGCTTGAGACTTGTGTGAATAGTAAGGTAACCAGCATCGAAATACAGGTGAAACTTGAAAAATTAGAATATCGTGCAAAAGTTTGTTTATTTCAGTAATGCAACTTAAAAGGTGAAACTAATATATGAGATAAACTCATTACGTGCAAAGCGAAATAATCCAAGCCTTGATTTGTCATACTTTTGATGATTATGGCTTACAGCTCATGAAAACCCCAAATTCACGATCTCAGAAAATTAGAATATTGTGAAAAGGTTCAATATTCTAGGCTCAAAGGGTCCCACTCTAATCAGCTAATTAAGCCATAACACCTGCAAAGGGTTCCTGAGCCTTTAAATGGTCTCCCAGTCTGGTTCAGTAGGAATCACAATCATGGGAAAGACTGCTGACCTGACAGTTGTGCAGAAAACCATCATTGACACCCTCCATAAGGAGGTGTAGGAGGTTAGTATGCACCCCTTTCCTAGGAGAATGAAATATTTTGGGAAATATTAAAAAGGTAGAATATTATGTTTCCCTGAATGAGAAATGGAGAAGCACGTTTTTAAAGACAAAGCAGCTCCCATCTTCCTGCCCTCCACCCTTGGTTAATGGGTCAGAGGCAGAAACCCAATCCTTTGTCAAAGGACATTTGCAACACAATAGCAACAGAAACTAACACAATGGGACCCATCTAGACAAAAACTCACTACATGGCACCTGGAAAGATTACATCAGCCAGTAAGGCCAGCTAAGACCCTGACCCCCTGCGAGTCTGACAACCAATCAAGATACTCTTTTGGGGCCCCAGGAAGTTCAAAGCCAGAGAAAGCATAAAACCCGGAGACTCGCTGTATCTTCCTTTTCTGTTCAGGAACTCAAGCCATGTGATCCTGTCCACCATTAAACCATCTTTCCAAGCAGTCTCCATGTTTCCAGTGTCTTTTTCCCCACTTGGAGCAGAACCCAGAAGGATGTTTCTTCCTACAGGGGGAAAGCCTCAAAGGGTAATTGCAAAAGAAGTTGGATGTTCCCAAAGTGTTGTATCAAAGCACATTAATAGAAAGTTATGTGGAAGGGAAAAGTGTGGAAGAAAAAGGTGCACAAGCAGCAGAAGTGACCATAGCCTGGAGCGGATTGTCGGAAAAGGCCATTCAGAAGTGTTGGGGATTTTCACAAGGAGTGGACTGAGGCTGGAGTCAGTGCATCAAGAGCCACCACACACAGACGGTGGCTCTTGATGCACTGACTCCAGTGCATGGGCTTCAAATGTCATATTCCTCTTGTCAAGCCACTCCTCAACAACAAACTGAAGGATCCATTTGTGTCTAATTTTATGCTCAGAGGTACTATTTTAATTCGGAATGACTGGTTCTAACAATAGGGTTCATCACATGAACCCTTCAAAATAGAAAATAAAAAAGTCATTGATAATTAGGTGATCCTAACATTCTTTTTTTAAAAAAAAAATACACCGTATGATATCAACAATGAAGAGAAAATATACCGTGAGTGAAACCAATTCCAATAAAACTTGAGTTTTCAAACTTTGCAAGGTTATGATCTCCCCAGGTTTCAAATAGAATTGACCTTTCTCTGTTATCACAAATTTTAAGAATCTGAGTAATACTATTTAGGTAATGTTAAATTGAAACTCTTGAGAAATGCAATGATGGGGTGGACAAAAAAGACTCCATATAAAGAATTCCCTTTGAGCTGGATGGCATTTCTTGATAGTAAAAGGTTAGAAAATTTGCTTTAGTCAGAGAACTAAAAGCAGAAGAAGGAACAGCTTGATATGCATCTTTGAAGTGGGGTTATTTATTTATTTATTTATTTAAACTCAACTTTTTTTTTCTTTAACTTTGTTAATATGGAAAATATTTATATGGTTAAAACAATTTAAAGGGCTTTACTATTTCAGAGGCATCAACTGCAATCCTAAACTCACTGACCACATTTCTGCTTGAAAAATGTAATGGACACACTTCTGCTTATAACTGGACAGATGTAATACAATTTTGTGCCCGGAGGCCTATGGAATTCAATCCAGTGGTGGGTTGCTCCCAGTTCGGTCTGGTTCTATAGAACTGGTAGTAAAAGTGGTGGGAGGATCCGCCCACTCACCACATCGCCAACATGGGTGATCTGCGCATGCGCAGAAGCGCACACGAGAGAGAGAGCGAACTGGTAGTAAAGATAAGTAGAATCCACCCCAATTCAATCAGTATATAAACAAAGACAACTGATGACCTCCTTTTACCGGTCCACAATAGAAAGCATCCTCACTTGTTGCATCACAGTATGGCATGCCGATTTGACAGCCGCAGATAGAAAAACATTACAGAGGGTGGTGAGCACAGCACAAAATATCGTGGGCTGTCCCCTGATACCACTAGATGAGATCTCTAGGGCTCGCTGCCTTAGAAGAGTGAGGAAAATCCTCAGGGATGACTCTCACCCTGGTCACCACTTCTTTACCCTCCTACCATCGGGGAGGAGATATAGAAGCATAGCCAGCCGCACAAACAGGCTGAAGAACAGTTTGTATCCGTGGGCTGTCAGACTCCTGAAAGTGAAATAACATCATAACTACGTAGTACAATGGACTTGTAGGTCCGGTGCAATGTGTAACATGTTCACATTGGTGCAATAGGATTGGGGGTTGTTAATATGATTTATTGGATTAGGGATTTTCTGTCTTCACTGTGAGTTGTATTGTGTTGGAGCGGTGCACTGAGGGAGCTCCACCAATCTCATTGTATATATGTTGTGCACTGACAATAAAGATTTGAAATTTGAAATTGAAATTTTGTTAATTATGATTATATCTTGTGATTTATGATTTATCGCTTTGCTGTTTGTATGAGAGCAAATTCCTCATGTGTCAAATCATACTTGGCCAATAAAGAACTATTCTGTTCTGTTCTGTTCTGTTCTGTTCCGTTCCATTCCATCCCGTTCCTTTTTGTATTCTATTCTGTTCTGTTCTGTTCCGTTCCGTTCCATTCCGTTCCGTTCCGTTCCACTCCACTCCACTCCACTCCACTCCACTCCACTCCACTCCACTCCACTCCACTCCTCCTCCTCCCTATTCTATTCTATTCTATTCTATTCTATTCTATTCTATTCTATTCTATTCTATTCTATCCTATCCTATCCTATCCTATCCTATCCTATCCTATCCCATTCCGCTCCGCTTCACTCCATTCCATTCCATTCCATTCCATTCCATTCCATTCCATTCCATTCCATTCCATTCTAGACACATAGAACATAGTATGGTCTTCATCCGGCATTCTTACTAGCATATTATCTATTGGACAGTCATAATAAACTCAAAATTCTTATATAGACATAAAACTATAGCCAACGTCTAAATCCTAGAATCTCTGCAAAGTCTCTCTTGTAATCCATATGCAATATATCCAATTATTGTGATCTCTATTATCATGGAAAATCATGATATTAAATCAAGATTGGTGCCTTCGCTGGCTATTGGGGGCGAGTCTCTGCCCCCCACAGAGAGGGTTCGTAACTTGGGCATCCTCCTGGATCCATGGCTGTCTTTAGAAGAGCATATGACGGCCGTGGCCAGTGGGGCTTTTTATCAGGTTCGCCTGATACACCAGTTATTATTATTATTTATTATTTATTAGATTTATAAACCGCCCTACTCCTGGGGGACTCAGGGCGGTGTACAGCCATAAATAAAACATTTCAATACAAAAGTTTAAAATAGAATAAAATGAATTAAATAATTTGGCTGATAATTAAAACCCCAATAATTTAAAACAAATTAAAATTCATAATTAAAAGGAGAAAATAACTTAGGTCAGGCTGGCTTGTTGGAATAAATAGGTCTTGAGCGCGCGACGGAAGGTGCGCAGGTCCGGGATCCTCCGTATATCCGGGGGGAGCTCGTTCCAGATGGTAGGTGCTCCCACAGAGAAGGCTCTCCCCCTGGGGGCCGCCAGCTGGCATTGTTTGGCCGACAGCACCCGGAGGAGCCCCTCTCTATGGGAGCGTACAGGCCGGTGGGAGGCTATTGGTGGTAGCAGGCGGTCCCATAAATAACCAGGTCCTAAGCCATGGAGCGCTTTAAAGGTGATAACCAAAACCTTGAAGCGCACTCGGAAGACCACCGGGAGCCAGTGAAGCTCACGCAGGAGGGGTGTTACATGGGAGCGCCACGTCGCTCCCATAACCACCCGCGTGGCCGCACTGTGCGCCAGTTGGAGCCTCCGAGTGCTCCTCAAGGGGAGCCCCATGTAGAGAGTGTTACAATAGTCCAGACGGGAGGTGACGAGGGTGTGAGTGACTGTGTAAAGAGTCCCGATCTAGAAAGGGATGCAACTGGCGAATCAGGCGAACCTGATGAAAAATCCTCCCAGTCACGGCCGTCAGGTGCTCTTCTAAAGACAGCCGTGAGTTCAGGAGGACGCCCAAGTTGCGAACCCTTTCCGTGGGGGCCAATGATTCACCCCCAATAGTCAGCGATGGCACCAGCTGACTATATCGGGACATCGGAAACCACAGCCACTCGGTCTTGGATGGGTTGAGCCTGAGCCTGTTCCTCCCCATCCAGATCCGTACGGCCTCCAGGCACCAGGACATCACCTCAAGGGCATCGTTGGGGTGGTCTGGGGTGGAGATGTACAGCTGAGTGTCATCAGCGTACTGATGGTACTTCACCCCGAAACCACGGATGATCTCACCCAGCGGCTTCACATAAATGTTGAACAGAAGGGGCGAGAGGACCGATCCTTGTGGCACCCCGCATATAAGGGGCCTCGGGGTTGACCTCTGCCCCCCTGTCAACACAGACTGCGACCGGTCAGAGAGGAAGGAGGAGAACCACTGTAATACAGTGCCTCCCACCCCCAACTCTACCAACTGGTGCAGCATGATACCATGGTCGATGGTATCAAAAGCCGCTGAGAGATCTAACAGGACCAGGACAGAGGTACACCCCCTGTCCCGAGCCCTCCAGAGATCATCAACCAACGCGACCAATGCTGTTTCAGTGCTGTACACAGGCCTGAAGCCCGACTGGAACGGATCCAGATACGTCGTTTCCTCCAGGTGCTGGGGGAGCTGTCACGCAACCACACTCTCAACAACCTTCGCCACAAAGCGAAGGTTGGAGACTGGACGGTAATTAGCCAATACTGCCGGGACCAGGGAGGGCCTCTTGAGAAGAGGTCTCACCACCGCCTCTTTCAAGGCGGCGGGAAAGACACCCTCACCCAATGATGCCCTTATAATCCCCTGGAGCCAGCCTCGTGTCACCTCCTGGGAAGCCAGCACTAACCAGGACGGGCACGGGTCCAACAAACATGTGGTTGCATTCAGTCCACCCAGAATCCTGTCCACGTCCTCAGGGGTCACAGGATCAAACTCATCCCAGATAACATTCTCAGGACCTGCCCCCGTCATCCCCGCTGGATCTACCCAGTCGGAGTCCAGCTCATCCCGAATCTGAGTGATTTTATCATACAGATACTGAACAAAATCCTCGGCTCTTCCCTCCAAGGGGTCCTCCCGCGCTTCCTGGTGGAGCAGGGAGCGGGTCATCCTAAACAGGGCGGCCGGGCAGTTATCTGATGATGCAATAAGAGCAGCAAAGTGAGCACACTTTGCTGCTTTTATCGCCACTAGGTAATTCTTAATATGAGATCTTACTAGTGTCCGGTCAGATTCAGCATGGCTAGTCCTCCAACTACTCTCTAGGCGTCTTTTCCGGCGCTTCATCTCCCTGAGCTCCTCGGTAAACCAAGGAGCCAGGTAAGATCGGCACCGGGTCAGAGGCCGCAAAGGCACGACTCGGTCCAGAGCTCCAGCGGCCGCCCTATCCCAGGCGGCCACTAGGTCTCCAGTCGAGGCATGAGCCAGAACCTCAGGAATTGGCCCAAGCTCCGTCTGGAAACTATCAGGTTCCATCAGGTGCCTGGGGCGGTACCATCTTGTCGGTTCTGCCTCCCTGCGGTGGGGTACAGCGGTTTGAAGGTCAAGGCGAAGGAGAGAGTGATCCGACCATGACAAGGGCTCAGTGACTATATCCCCTATCTCAAGACCACTCAGCCACTGTCCAGAGACAAAAACCAGGTCCAGCGTGTTTCCCCCCACGTGTGTAGGGCCATGAATTAACTGGGTCAGGTCCATAGCCGTCATGGAAGCCATGAACTCTTGCGTCCCTTTCTGGATCGGGACTCCTTATGCACAGTCACTCATGCCCTAGTCACTTCTCGCCTGGACTACTGTAATGCTCTCTACATGGGGCTCCCCTTGGGGACCACCCGGAGGCTCCAACTGGTCCAGAACGCGGCCGCGCGGGTGATTAGGGGGGCGACTTGGCGCTCCCATGTGACACCTCTCCTGCGTGAGCTGCACTGGCTCCCAGTGGTCTTCCGGGTGCGCTTCAAGGTCTTGGTTCTCATCTTTAAAGCGCTCCATGGCTTAGGGCCCGGGTACTTACGAGACCACCTTCTGCCACCGATAACCTCCCACCGGCCAATATGCTCTCATAGAGAGGGCCTCCTCAGGGTGCCATCGGTCAGGCAATGTCGACTGGTGACCCCCAGGGGGAGAGCCTTCTCTGTGGGGGCTCCCACCCTCTGGAACGAGTTACCCCCGGGAATTCGATTAATCCCAGACCTCCGCACTTTCCGCAAAGCATTAAAGACTTTTCTATTCCAGGAAGCCAGGCTGCCTTAACGTAGATTTTAATGGGTGAATTTTAGGAGGGATTTTAAATTTGGGGAAGCCAAAATTTGATTTAATTACGTTTTTAGATTATTTTTAACTTTTATATTGCTTGTATTTTAATGTTTTAATGTTTGGCTCTTCACCGCCCTGAGTCCGTCAGGAGAAGGGCGGTATATAAATCTAATAAACTAAACTAAACTAAACTAAACTAAACTAAGATTTACCAGGAAGTGTCCAACTTACCTGTCAACAAAGGCATGGTGCAGGATGAAGATGGGATCATTGGCTGAACCCTGGACCTGAGACATGGAGCCATTCATGTAAATGTGTAGCGCATTGTGTAGACTACTCTGTGACAAATTGGATATTCCAGTACTTGGGCTGGCAAAGCCTGTAATTAAGGAGAAATGGAGAGGGTAAGAAGATACAGTGATTAGACCTTACTTAAGGGCAGGGGTGAAATCCAGCAGGTTCTGACAGGTTCTGGAGAACCGGTAGCGGAAATTTTTAGCAGTTTGGAGAACCAGCAATTACCACTTCTGGCTGGCCCCAGAGTGGGGTGGGAATGGGGACTTTGCAGTATCCTTCCCCTGCCACATCCACCAAGCCACGCCCACCAAGTCACACCATGCCCACCAAGCCAGGCCCACAGAACCGGTAGTAAAAAAATTTGAATTTCACCACTGCTTAAGGGCCTCCTTTTCAGGTGGACCACACAGACTTTCCTTTGTGACATCCCCTACCATCCCCCTGAAAATGGTTGAATGGCTGTGAAAGTAACCAGATTTTTGATCTCAGGCTGCTTGTTGCTGAATGTCCCACAAATTGCTTTTCCAAAAGGCAACCAGATTTTCTTGTTTTTTCCCTTGGGAAAAAAACCAACAACCTTGAAGCTTCTTCAATCCTGAAGAACAGTGGAGGGGGGAGGGGACTATTTTCCAAAGCACCAGATGGAAGGACAAGAAGCAATAGATGGAAACTAATCTATGAGATAACCTAGAACTAAAGAGAAATTTCCTGACAGTTAGAACAATTAATCAGTGGAACGATTTGCCTCCAGAAGTTTTGGTCCCTCTCACTGGAGGCTTTCAAGAAAACACTGGACAGCCATTTGTCTGGAATGGGATAGGGCAGTGTTAGTGAACCTTTTTGACACCGAGTGCTGAAACGGGAATGCGCGCATGCACAGGGGAGCACCAGAAACCGGAAGAGCAGCTTCTTGGCGCGTATGAGCATGCCTGGAAGCTGAGCTTCTAGTTTCCGGCATGCATGCGTGCGTGAAGACCAGTTGGCCAGTGCGCACGCATGTGCCGGAAACTGGAAGCTCACCTTCCCAGCCCGCATACGTGCGCCAGGGAGCTGTTCCTCCTATTTCCGGTGTTCGCGCATGCGCGAAGATCAGCTGCGCCGGAACCCGGAAGAGTAACAGATGACAGCTGGCGTGCCCGGAGAGATGGCTGTGCGTGCCACTTCCAGTACATGTGCCATAGGTTCACCATCTCGGGTATTGTGTCTCCTGTTTGAGCAGGAGTAGGACTAGATGACCTCCAAGGCCCCTTCCAACTCTTATTCTACAAGTTCTATGAGTACAGGTAGTCATTGACGTACAACAGTTCATTGAGTGACTTTTCAAAGTTACGATGGCACTGAAAAAAGTGATTTATGTCCGTTTTTCACGCTTACAGCCGTTGCAGCATCCTCCATGGTTACCTGATCAAAATTCAGATGCTTCCTATTTATGATGGTTGCAGTGTCCTGGGAGTCATGTGATTAGCTTTTGCGACCTTCTGACAAGCAAAATCAATGGGAAATCCAGATTCATTTAACAACCATTGTACTAACTTAACAACTGCAGTGATTCACTTCCCAAAGGTAGCAAGAAAAGTCATAAACTGGGTCAAACTCGCTTTTTTTTTTTCATTAGATTTATATGCCGCCCTTCTCTGGAGACTCAGGGCGGCTTACAAGGCGTTAAGCAATAGCCTTCATACTTTTCTATATTTTATACAAAGTCAGCTTATTGCCCCCACAAACTGGGTCCTCAATTTACCTACCTTAGAAAGGATGGAAGGCTGAGTCAACCTTGAGCCTGGGGAGATTCGAACTTACAGTAATTGCAGACAGCTGAATGTTAATAACAGGCTTTAGTCTGCTGAGCAATCCAGGCTTAACCAATGTTTCACTTAGCAACATACCGTAAATGTTGGGCTCAATTGTGGTCATAACTCAAGGACTAACTGTATTTGTATTATTATTATTATTATTATTATTATTATTATTATTATTATTATTTAATCGGTAGTGAGATTCACAGTCTTTGAGGCTGGTTAATAGCTCAGCAGCTCGAGTCCTAACCAAGGACCTAGGAACTGTTAAGATATCGTCGGAGGATGTAAGCTGTTCCGAGTAAGGTGGTTTTTTGTAGAGTCAAAATGTTCAAGTCCGGTAAATTTAGAATTTCTAAATAGCGGGGTAGCCCTTTGGGTATTGCTCCAAGGGCTCCAATTACAATCGGGATAACACACGATTTCTTTTTCCATAGTCGCTCAACTACGATTTGCAAGTCCCGGTACTTTGTGATTTTTTCTTGCTGCTTATCTTCAATCCGTGCATCACCAGGTATTGCAATGTCAATGAACCATACTTTTTTCTTTTCAACTACCGTTATGTCAGGTGTGTTGTGGACCAAGTGCCTGTCAGTCTGAATCCTAAAGTCCCACAAGATCTTGAGTTTCTCATTCTCTAGAACTTTCTCAATCTGATGTTCCCAGTGGTTTTTGCTGTACTCAAATCCAAACTTCTGGCACAATTTCCAGTGAATGATCTTAGCAACACGGTTATGGCATTGTAGGTAGTCGGTTTGTGAAATTTTGCTGCATCCACTGATCAGGTGGTCGACTGTCTCATCTTTCTCATTACAGAGACGGCATTTGCTGTTGGTGGTAACATGTTGAATTTTTGCCTTCATGCAGTTTGTGGCTAGGGCTTGTTCTTGAGCTGCCAAATAAAGCTTTCTGTTTCTTTTTTCAGTACTCCTGATCTTAACCAGTTCCAAGTTAGTTTCTGGTCATCTTTGCCTTCAATACTTTTCAAGTATTGGCCATGCAGAGCTTTGCTTTTCCAATTTTCAGCTCGCTGCTCAATTACTTCTTTCTTATATTCTGCTTTTGTTTTAGTTGTCTTTAAAAGGCCTCCTTTATTTACTTCCTTAATCATTGGTTCTTCACTTTTCTGGATGTAATCATTCAAGCTGCATTTTTCTTCTTCCACAGTCTGTTTTACTTGTAGGAGTCCTCAACCACCCTCTGCTCTTGGTAAATATAATCGGTCAACATCACTTTTAGGGTGCAAGGTATGATTCATTGTCATAAGCTTCCTTGTTTTTCTGTCCAAATTGTCTAACTCCATCTGGGTCCAGTCAATTATTCCTGCAGAGTATCGAATCACAGGTATAGCCCAGGTATTTATGGCTTTTATGATGTTTCCTCCACTCAGTTTGGACATTAATATCTTACGAATTCGCCGAATGTACTTGGCTGAAGTTATTTCCTTGACTTTATTATGCATTAAGTCAGAGGCCTCTAAAATCCCCAAGTACTTGTAGCCTTCTTCTGATTTTACTGCCTTTATCGTTTCTTCATTCTCTAGTTCTATTCCATCCTCTTCTATGATCTTACCTGCTTTGGTTGCTATTGTTGCACATTTGTTAATTCCAAACTGCATACCAATGTCTTGGCTGAATTCTTTTGTGTGTTCAGTTAATAAATTCAGTTCAGCTTTTGTTTTACCAAACAGCTTCAAATCATCCATGTACATCAAGTGCGAGATTTTCAGTCCTTTCTTTACAAGTTCGTATCCACAGCTCAGATTTTTCAAAATGATTGTCAGTGGTAGCATTGAGAGTATAAAAAGTAGGGGGGAAAGGGAATCACCCTGGAAAATACCTTGTTTAATTTCAACTTCACCTAGTTCTTCTTCATTAGCCATAAGTTTTGTTTTCCAGAGGTTCATTGAAGATTCCATGAATTTTTGTATGTTTCTGCTGATGCCAAAGATTTCCAGGCATTTCTTGATCCAGCTATGGGGAACTGAATCAAATGCTTTCTTATAGTCTATCCAAGCCATGAACAGGTTGGTTCGTCTTTTCTATGAGTTCTTTAGGATTAGCTTGTCAATCAGCAATTGATCCTTTGTTCCTCTTGAGTTTTTGCAGCATCCTTTCTGTTCTACAGGAAGCAAGTTATTTCTTTCCAGGTATCCATAGATTTGGTTTGCAATGATACCAGTAAGAAGTTTGTATGTTGTTGGCAAACAGGTGATTGGCCTATAGTTTCCAGGGTCCTTTCCTTTTTCTTTATCTTTTTGGATCAAAAATGTTCTTCCAGTTGTCATCCATTCATCATTTTCAGGTGTTTTTAGGACCTGGTTCATCTGGGTTGCCAATCTTTTGTGCACACTTGTAAGTGCCTTTAACCAGAAGCCATGTAGCTCATCTGGCCCAGGTGCACTCCAGTTCTTCACTTTTCTTGACTGTCTTTGCACCATTGCTTTTGTTATTTTCATGTCTTCCATTTTATGCACTTTAATAGAGTCCTCAACCTGTTTGATCCATTTTGCATTTCTGTTATGCTTCTTGTTGTTTTCCCACAAATTTTTCCAGAATTTCTTTCAAAATTTCTATTATTATTATTATTATTATTATTATTATTATTATTATTATGGCCACATCAAGCTGCCGGTGCACATTCAGTTTTCTAAGCAAGGAACATTACATTTGTCTCTGTTAACTTTCACTCCTTTGCTTTCTCATTTCTTGAACCTGTGAAGTTTAGGGTTAAGCTTTGTCTGCAAACGCCTGTGGGTTATACCTCTATCAGTTATAATTCCTGGGACAGGAAGCGTGGCATAACAAAACAAGGGGAGCTGAAATGCCATTGCACACTGATTCTATGCCCATTACTGTAAACCGTGCAGTTTCAGACACATTATCTGAAAATCTGCATAACCGACGAAGCTGAAAAAGCAAAGGAGCTACAGATCAAAGGAACGGAGCGGACAGTTTGAATATTTAACAGCCGCACATGTTTTTCTAACAATTTATTCTGGTGGGAAAGTTGACAGCATTTTTGAGATAGCTCTGAGCTCAGCAGTAACAGACAGAAGGTGGTGCCTTTTTCTGAACATCAGTGCCTTGAGGAGTTGATGCTTCTTATAGCATCCAGGCAAGGAAAAAAAAATAGAAAACCAGCTGTACAGCTATGTCTCTTGGGTGCAGTTTGAGGAGATACACTGATGGGACCTGAAAGAATAGAAATAGAAATAGAAATAGAAATAGAAATAGAAATAGAAATAGAAATGGAAATGGAAATGGAAATGGAAATGGAAATGGAAATGGAAATGGAAGTGGAAGTGGAAGTGGAAGTGGAAGTGGGAATGGGAATGGGAACAGAACAGAACAGAACAGAATTATTAAAATAGAATGGGATGGGATGGGATGGGATGGGATGGGATGATATAGAATAGAATAGAATAGAATAGAATAGAATAGAATAGAATAGAATAGAATAGAATAGAATAGAATAGAATAGAATAGAATAGAATAGAATAGAATAGAATTCTTTATTGGCCAAGCGCAATTGGATACACAAGGAATTTGTCTTCAGTGCATAAGCTCTTAGTGTACATAAAAGATATGTGTGATAAATCATGATCATAGTCATCATAAATACATTCATCATAAATCATAAGATACAACACTTAGTGATAGTGTAATAAAACAATATAAATCGTAAAGATACAAGCAACGAAGTTATAGTCATAAGTAGAAAAGGAGATAGGTAATAGGAAGGATAAGAAGAAGACTAGTAATAGTAAATAGTTTGCTATTTGGCAATAGCAACTAGACTGATATACCACTTCATAGTGTTTTACAGCCCTCACTAAGCAGTTTACAGAGTCAGCATATTGCCCCCCCCCCTCCCCAACAGTCTGGGTCCTCATTTTACCCACCTTGGAAAGATAGAAGGCTGAGTCAACCTTGAGCCGGTGAGAATCGAACTCCTGGCTGTGGGCAAAGTCAGCCTGCAATCCTGCATTCTAACCACTACACTATGCACCACAGAAATGCATAAAAATAGGCCCCAGTTTAGTAATCACTGAGTAATAGCGTCATTTAAGGACCTTTTGGATTCAGGTTTGAAAGAAATGGTCATGTTGACTAAAGAGATAGTGAAAATTGCTATCAAGACAAGGTGTTCTCTTTATTTCAGGTTCCTTGACTTACAACCACAATTGAGCCCGGAATCTCTGTTGCTAAGTGAGACATCTGCTGGGTGAGTTTTGCCCCATTTGACAACCTTCCTTGCCACAATAGTTGAGTGAATCCCTGCAGCTGTTAAGTTAGCAATATGGTTGTTGAGTGAATCTGGCTTCCCCACTGACTTTGCTTGTCCAAAGGTCAACCAATGGGATCACATGACCCTTAAGGGACACTGCCACCTTCATAAATATGAGCCAGTTGCCAAGTGTCTGAATTTTGATCATGTGACCATGGGGGATGCTGCAATGGTCATAAGTGTGAAAAATCATCACAAGTCTTTGTTAAGGAATTCGCAGAGCAACCCTTGAGTAGCAAAGGGTGTGCACATGAAAACGATTGAGAGCAATTACAAATAAACACAGCCAACACACAGATGCACTGAGTTGTGTTTACTTTTTTAGGAAATAGTAATAAGGCACAGTCCAATAAACAGTCCAGGTCATACACAGATAAAGCAGTAGATAGTAAAACAATAGTCCAGGGGTAATCCAATAACAAAGTCTTCTTACCAGTCGTCGTAGTCATACACAATAAACAGTTGCAAACAGTAGCAAACACAGCAAAGTGCAGTAAAGATCAGCAAAGAGAAATAATGGTCAGCAAAGAGAAACAAACTATGTTTCAAGTTCTCTCTTAAGGACATTGGCTACAGAGCTAAGCAATCAGGACACAGTATGATGCAATACAGCAATACAGTCTTAAAGCTAGGAGCCTGGATAGCTCAACAGACTAAATAGCCTGTTATTAACATTCAGCTGTCTGCAATTATTGCAAGTTCGAGGCTCAAGGTTGACTCAGCCTTCCATCCTTTCTAAGGCAGGTAAATTGAGGACCCAGTTTGTGGGGGCAATAAGCTGACTTTATATAAAATATACAAAAGTATGAAGGCTATTGCTTAATGCCTTGTAAGCCGCCCTGAGTCTCCGGAGAAGGGCGGCATATAAATCTATTTTAAAAAAAAAAAAAAGCTATATTGAGGGTTTATATATTGCCAACCCAACAAGTTAGGTAATTAACATTTCTTCAGTGGCGTTGTAACTTCAAAACGGTCACTAAATGAACTCTTGTCAGTCAAGGACGCCCTGCATTGTTTTTACAAATAACTCAAGGCAGCAAACATATCCAGCACACCTTCCTCCTCCTACGCCATTGCACAAGTCATAAAATATTATCTAACACAATTGCAGCTCTTGATCTTTATTTTATAAGTGCTTCTGTTTTATTTTGCTCTAGGTGTGATAGCCACAGGAGAGCCAGTGGCCTTAGGAGAGTCAATCTGAATACATAAGCTAGGTGGTGGAGAAACAGAGCTGCCCTGTGCTTGCTTTTTGATGTTTAATTCTGAAACATGTCACATCACTGCTCGTGTTGCTGGAAATATGTATACAAATAAGGGTAACGACTTGCTTTCCTTTAGCGGAAGACCAGTCACCCTGGAGTGGCTTATATTTGATCTGCAAACGCTCCTTCGGTGTGACATGATAGCAATCTTCCAATATCTCAGGGACTGCCACAAAAAAGAGGGAGTCAAACTATTCTCCAAAGCACCTGAGGGTATAACAAGAAGCTAAGGGTGGAAACTAATCAAGGACAGAAGCAACCTAGAACTAAGGAGAAATTTCCTGACACTTAAAACAATTAATCAGTGGAACAACTTGCCTCCAGAAGTTGTGAATGCTCCAACACTGGAAGTTTTTAAGAATTGATTGGTTAACCATTTGTCTGAAGTGGTGTAGGGTTTCCTGCCTAAGCAGGGGGCTGGACTAGAAGACCTTCAAGGTGCCTTTCAACTCTGTTATTCTTATGCAGACTTGTTCTGCATGTCATGGATTCCATAAGATTTTGTGTAGATTTAAGAGACATAAGGATCTAAGAATTTATCAGTGCTTGCTGTGACACACAGACATTTCTACCCACTTTTATGGGGAGGAAATGTGTCTTATACTCCAAAAAAACATAGTATCTGATGAACAACGTTCCTCATTGGTGACAGGAAGGGCATCTGGCCATTGAATGCTCTGCTAGCTCCATTCAGTTGCCCATGTTAGGATATGGCTTGAGCCTAACAGATTGTCCAGGCAATATATGTGTTCTGTGACTTTAAGTTTTAATGCTGCATCGTTGTAATACTGAGTCATGCTGTAATTAGGTATAAATGTATTTAAGAAAGGTACTGTAATATATTCAGTTGATGATATGCTACCATTGTGCTATCATCGTGTGTTGGGTGGATCTGCTACCAGAGTGGGCTTGTTATTCTAACCAACTACTGTTTGTGTGGTAAGAAGCTTTTTGTATTACTGGACTGATTTAACTGGCAAAGACTTGGACTGTTTAAAAGACTACGAGATTGTTTATTTTCCACTATAAAGTAAACTTTTGATAAACCAGTTTGCACGTATCTCTTATTTCATTGCTCTCAGCAACGTTTCTCTGTGCACTATACTCTGCTGGTTGGTAATACAACAATAATATCCTTAACAGCTCAGACTCCACCCTGCCAGGGATTATGTGGTCGTTAAATGGTTATTATGATTGAGATTATTGAATCCAACCTATTGTTCCATGCAGGAATTAAAATTGAAGCACTGCCTTTCCCCAAACCCTTTCCAATTTGTCTCATTCCTTCTTAAAGTATAATTCTTGGAACCTGAATATAGAAGGGAGGCCATTGAGTTCAACTATGCCCTCCTGCCAAATTAAAGCTTTTTTTAAAAAATAAAGTTATTCAGTCTCTACTGGATCACAAAAGCTCTTATCCTACCCTCTGCAGTGATAACAAGCCTTAGCTTTCTTTGATATCTCAACATTCGTGTGATCACATATCAAATCTTTCAGTCTCTTTTCAAAGAGCTTAGTGTCTAACCCCCTGGTCATTCCTATTGATTTTTCAGTACTGGTTCCAATTTCTCTGAATCCTTCTTAAAGTTTGACATCCGGAACTGAACACAAGAGTTGATGTGAAAGCTCATCAAAAGCAGAATAAAATGGAAGGGGATCAATCTCTTCTGGTTATTTAGAATTACGCTTCTGTGATCCATCTTAAAATTGCAGTTCTCTTTTTTCTCTCTCATCCTTATTACATCAGTGACTCACGTCCATCTTATAATTAATTATTGTTTCCCTGAATTGGCCTTTTGAAGTGAATTAGGGATTTGGAAGATTCAATTGCATAGGGACATTCTGAATTCTGAATCGACCCAATAAGGTACTCTGATTCAAAGTCTTATATCAAATGGACTCAGTTTTCCTAATTTAATCACTGAATCAAGAATCAATTACAGTTTCACAAAGCCAATCCTGGGCGAATCACTTCTTCTTCTTAACCCTAGGAAGGAAGAAACCACTTCGGAAATCATGGCAAGAAAACTGAAAAGGACTAGACCATCATGAGTCAAATCTGAGTTGAAGGCATGCACACAGTGAGAAAAATCACTGATCCAAATAAACACATTTGACCATCTGAATCAAACAGATTTTGAATCATTTAAAAGCTAACTCGCACATCCCTATTCCGTAAACCCAAAGTCACTATATCCTTCTAGCCATTTCAGAAGTGGTTTGCCATTCTCTAAAAATTTGTCCTTTAATACAATTCATTTATTTATTTTATTTAGCTTATATGCCGCCCTATCTCCAATGGACTCAGGGCAGCTCACAACAATAAAATCCACAATAACCATTGTACAAAATTAAAATACCTAATTAACCAGATAAAAGTTAAAAAACCCATATAAAACCCCGTCAGTCCAGGCCGGGGGACTTGAATAACCAAGTTTTTAATTCGCGGCGGAAGGTGCGAAGGTCAGGGGCCAACCGGAGCCCCAAGGGGAGTTGATTCCAGAGGGTGGGCGCGTCCACAGAGAAGGCTCTACCCCTGGGGGCCGCCAGCCAACATTGTCTAGCTGACGGCACCCTGAGCAGGCCCTCCCTATGGGCACGAACCGGGCAATGGGATATTGTTGCTGGCTGCAGGTGGTCTGCCAAATATCCTGGGCCTAAGCCATGTAGGGCTTTATAGGTCATCACCAGCACCTTGAATCTCACCCGGAGGGCAACCGGCAACCAATGCAAGTTGTGCAGGAGAGGTGTTACATGGGAGTATCGGGATTCTCCCATCACAACCCGCGCAGCTGCATTTTGTACCAGCTGAAGCCTCCGAGTGGTCCTCAAGGGCAGCCCCATGTAGAGAGTGTTACAGTAGTCAATACGGGAGGTGACTAGCGCATGAGTAACTGTGCGCAGGGCATCTCGGTCCAAGTAGGAGCGCAACTGGCGCACCAGATGGATCTGGGCGTATGCCTCCCTGGTCACGATCGTGATATGGTCTTCTAAACTCAACTGTGAGTCCAGGAGGACACCTAAGTTGCGTGCCTTGTCTACAGGGGGTAAAACGTCACCCCCTATAGCCAACGATGGAACCTCTCCTATGGACCGAGATGCCGGTACCCACAGCTACTTGGTCTTGGCAGGGTTGAGTCGAAGTCTGTTCCTTCCCATCCAGACCAGTACCACTTCCAGGCATTGGGCCCTCATGTTGAGGGCATCACCGGTTTGGTTCGGGGTGGATATAAAGAGCTGAGTATCGTCAGCGTACTGGTGGTACCAGGGATTTGCAGGGAAGGTTCTCTTTCTTTAAAGGCCATAGAATGTTTGTCTACTTTCATGAAAAGAAAGATTAGGGGCAACATGATAACAGTGTTCCAATATCTCAAAGGCTGCCACAAAGGAAAGAGGGTCAATTTGTTCTCCAAAGCACCTGAAGGCAAAACAAGGAGCAATGGATGGAAACTAACCAAGGAGAGAAGCAACCTAAAACTAAGGAGAAATTTCCTGACAGCTAGAATGATAAACCAGTGGCATGACTTAAATTGAGGATTACCTACACATTACTAGAGGAGGAGGAAAATCCAAAGAGCTAATTTGATTATCTAAGTATAAAAATTTAATAAATAAATAAATAAATAAATAAATAAATAAATAAATAAATAAATAAATAAATAAGAAAGTTGTGGCAAGCTAGGTTTTATTTTGGTTTTATTTGCCTAAAAGTGACTATGCAAAATCTTGTTAGAGATTGCTGATAAACATATAAACCACAGTTCTATAACTGTTATTAGTATTTCCGCGAAAATTACATTTATTACTGAGAATTTTTTTTAAAAAAAATTGTTAATTTCACATACATAAATAGAAGCGAAGAAGAGATAACCGTTTGTTCCAAATAACTTTAAGGGCACGGATTTGTACTGGAAGCTGATATTTAAAGTTATTTATTTCGCGGAGATGTAATATTTGCAAAGGTAAACAATGTAGACCCATTTGGAGAGCAAAGCAAAAACATTTCAATGTTTCTATTGTGCAGTGAATACACAGCTGCACAAAATAAGCAAGTATAATGCATGGGATTAGTGCATTTGGAGTACACTCTGGCTGCATTAGTTCAAAAAAGACAGTGATAAGATGGTGAAGGATTTGGGAAAAAAAAGACTTTTGGGGAACAGTTAAAGGAGTTTAAATTACAGAGAAGACACCTGAAGGAAAATAGGATACTGGGCTTCAGATTATCAAGGATGAAGGATCAGGTCCACATCTGTGATTAAATTGATGTATTGCTACTCATGCCCAGAGGTGATATTCAGCCGGTTTGGACAGGTTCACCCGAACCGGTAGCGGAGATCACGGGTGGGCCCTCTCTCCCATCCTAGCGCTATGCAGTCCTATTTAGCCACATTTTTGAGGCTGGGCGCATGCATGGAAGGCATGCACGCAAGTAAAGCGCATGCACAGAAGGCTGGGTCATGTGCGGAGGAGCGCATGTGCACAATGCGAGCGTGCACACATGGGGTGAACTGGTGGTAATAATATCTGAAACTCCCCGCTGCTCCTGCCTATGCACAGGAATATCCTCAGCTAATAATTAGCCTCTGCTAAGAGTTAGATAAAGGTCAACAGAATTCAAAGGGGTGCCACTTCCGGTTTGGCATCGCGGCGGTTCTGTCCGGGAAATAGCAGGCTCTGATGAACCCCGCGAAAACCCCGACTGACGAACTGCTGCCAACAGGTCTTCGGACTAAACTCATCCTGCAGGGATGGGGGAAGAAGAGGGGCACCTCAGATGGCCAAGAGGAACAGGCAAGTTTCTCGGAGGCCAGACAGAACCCTCTGAATCAGCAGTGGGTGGCGGCAGCCATGGTGGCTGCCATGAAGCCACAACAAGCCAGGAAAAGAATTGTGCAGGAGGAAAGAAGAAAGAATGAGGTACTTTGAAGCCGGGTCAGTGACACCAACCCTGGCGGGAAGCAACATTTGAGTATGGACTTTTATTAATAAGACCCCCAGCTTTAAATAGCGGCTGTACATTTGTGGGGCATGAAGATTTGACAAAGTAATAAGAGGAAACAAAAACCCATTAAGAAATTTGCCTTGGCAGGCAGATTTGGTAGAACTGATTATTAATATACTAGAAAATTGGGTTTTTCTTTAAGTTGGAATTGATTCAATTCTTGGAAAAAGAAAAAGAAAAAAGTAAAAAGCGATAATTATGGACTTAACACCTTTAAAAGTTAAAAGAAGAGAGATAAATGGATGGTTACATAATGGATACAAAATGGAGATTGCTTTGACTAAGTGAAAGTGTGGATTGTGAAAAAGAAATATTTTGACTTGCTACTTGGTTTGGATTTTTGAAAATAACTATGGACTTTTGGATTTTGGAGATTCCTATTCCGTCTATGGGTAATTTGATAAAGAAAGAAGAAGTATAATGGAACTATTAATATCGAAACTAACTGGCACAGGAACAAAAGAAGAGAAGCTGATGGACTTTATATGGAACAGATGTTATAAAAGAATTAAAGTGATTATAGACTTTTAAACAAGAAAACATGGATTTTGAAGTGGAATGCTTATGGACAGATAGGGAAATGAAGAAATAAAATAGATAAAATTAAAATGTGATGTTTAAATATTCAAATGTTTAAATGACTTTTAAATGACTTTTAAATATAAAAAGGAGGTTCTTATAGAATAATAAAGATGGAGAATAACAGAAGATAAGTAAAATGGAAAATTGGTGCAAAGGTGGTAAAAAATGAGATCTTTATAAAAATACAAGAGTATATATTAATATGAGATAAACCTAAGAAAACTTATTAGATTATGAGAGAACAAGAAGAGAATATGCCGGATATAATATGTTTTAATTTTAAATTGTAAACAAAGTTGAGAATGGTAAATATGATTAAATTTGAATGATTAATGTATTATTGGATGATAAAACAAGATATACAATTGTGATTGAATTCAATGTATGCTAGAAATATTAAAAAATATGTTGGGAGTCATTCTGGAAGAGTATGTTAGAAAAAAGTTAAATAACAGATTAAATATTTTGAAAAGAAAGTTAAAATAAGATATGCTGGATATCAGCCAAACAATAGTTGGAGAGGTGGAGGAGAATATGCTGGAAATCAGCCAAAACAAAATATGCTGGAAAACAGCCAAAAAATAAGTGTAGATATGTAGGGGAATATGCTGGAAATCAGCTAAAATAAAATATGCTGGCAATCAGCCAAACAAATAGTTGGAGATACAGAGGAGAATATACTGGAAAAAGTCTAAAATAATATGGGGTGAAAAAGAATATGTTGGAAGACAACTAAAATGAAGTGAAATGAGTATGAGATGAACCTGTGTAAATTGAAATATATATTAGATGACAATTTTTTAAAAAAAAATTAAGTGTAATTGCTAAAGTTTAAGATTTAAAGTTTTGTTGAAATGGTTTAGAGATTAAGGAATATAGATAAAATTTTGATTCATAAGTTGAAATAAAAATAGAGTTGTACATATTTGGGAATTAAGATTTGTGGTGATAAAATGTAAGGTAAATACTTAGATGAAGATGTTAGAATATTTTTAAAATTTGTGTTTATGATTTTTATGTTAAAAGATGTAAGGGAGGGAATGAAGCTAGATAGAATTTTGATTGATAATTGGATATAAAAAATGAGTAAAGTTTATTTGGAAATTAAGGTTTTGGTGATACAACAGACTGGTTTAGAATAAGATGTTAGAATTAGTGTTAAAAATTGGAGTTTTGATTTTTAATTTTAAAAGATGTAACGGGAAAATTGGGAATAGAGCTTGTTAAAGGAATGTAAGCGATTGTACCTATCTATGACCGGATCAAGACTTCATTCTTAAAAGATTTATTTTATGTTTATGTTTGGAAAAAACAATAAAAAATATTTTTCAAAAAAAAAAAAGAATTCAAAGGGGTGGCTAGACTTAGACTGGATGAACTGAGAGTCAGTGGAAAGATTGTCACATGTTGAGGTGAGTTCTTCAGAGTTTGGATAGTTGCCTGCCAGAATTTCTATAGTAGAAGCTGATGATGTTTCTGAGTCATACAGATAAAGTTGTCTGAATGTTAAGTCGTGGCAACTGGACAGCGGTGGGTTTCACATTTTGTCGCTACCAGTTCGCCTTGTGCACTCAAGCTTGCTTTGTGCATGCATGCACCTTCTGCGTATGTGCTTTCCTCACATGCACCCGGTCTCAAAACTGTGCCTAAATAGGACAGCATAGAGCCGGGGCAGCCCACCCGTGATCTCCGCTACCAGTTCGCCCAAACTGGTACGAACCGGCTGAATACCACCTTTGCAACTGGACTTATTTTTCTTGTTAGTTTGAGATGTTTCACTGCTTATCCAAGTAGTTTTGTCAGAGAAAGTTAGTTGGGCAAAGAGTTGCTGGAATGTACCAACTCCTCTTTTATATTTCTATAGTAGAGCTTGCACCGAAATATTTGATTCCTTCTAACTCTCATAATCTAAGGGCAGATAAGTGCATAATTTTACGTAATTAACACCAACATACCTAGGCATTCAATTCCACGTACCTATAAACCAGAATGCCATATGCTGAGAACCATGAAGATAATCCAGCTCAACTCCCACTCATATTTTGAAAGCTCATCCATCCAAAACTGAATTGCTATTCGTCTTCTGATAATATGCTCTTCAGAATTATTCACTAGATTTGATTGGATTAGTTGTACGTTGAAGTTTTAAAACACTGTTAGATGTTTCTGGTAAATTGTTCCCTCTGACCTTCTCAGTCAATTTTGTCTCTTTTTATGATCTAACTCACATAGCAGCCATGTTTCAGATAGTTCCAGGTATATATTTTCTTAATTATGAAGTAGTCCAAATGCAGGTAATGCTAGATACAGTGGTGGAATTCAAATTTCTTTGCTACCAGTTCTGTGGGCATGGCTTGGTGGGTGTGGCAGGGGAAGTATAGTGCAAAATCTCCATTACCCACTCCAGGGGAAGGATACTGCAAAATTCCCATTCTCTCCCCACTCCAGGGGGAAGAATATTGCAAAATCTCCATTTCTTCCTGATCAGCTGGGACTTGGGAGGCAGAGAATAGATGGGGGCAGGGTCAGCTAGAGATGGTATTTGCCGGTTCTCCAAACTACTCAAAATTTCCACTACCGGTTCTCCAGAACCTGTCAGAACCTGCTGAATAGCATCCCTGGCTAGATAGCATTGCAGTATTCATGTGTGAAAATTCAGCATTTAAAACAGCATATAAAATGTGTATCGAAATATAAAAAAGGACCACCTGTAACAGTGACACACAATATTGCATTAGAAATCATGAAAAGAGGAGCAAACCTTACCCTCCAAAGTATTCCGGAAACTAAAGTTAGCCATTTTATCCATTGTCCCAGTTTCATATTGCGTCAGACTTAAGCAGAATTCAACTTCAGCTGAAGTTGGAAGCCGAGGCGTTCTCCTTTTATCGTGGTTTCCAGGATTTCGAAGGACAGGCCCTTCATTTGTTCCATTACAAAGTGATTGGCGGCTGTTGTACTCTTCCGATTGGGTGCAAATGACCTAGAAGAGGATACAGAAGGCGACACACGGTTGGGATGAGACCTTTGGGATCAGTAAGACTGTTTTCAAAACCATGAAGTTCCAGCTTGGATCAGGAGATCTGTGCAGATAAACAAGCATCTCAAACTTCTCAGACTTCTAGGGGACTGGAGGCTAAAACAGATGAAGAAAGGTTGCAGGAACTGGGTATGTCTAGTTTGATGAAAAGAAGGACTAGGGGAGACATGATAGCAGTCTTCCAATATCTCAGGGGCTGCCACTAAGAAGAGGGAGTCAAACTATTCTCCAAAGCACCTCAGGGTAGGACAAGAAGCAATGGGTGGAAACTAATCAAGGAGAGAAGCAACCTAGAACTATTCTAGGAAATTTCCTGACAGTTAGAACCATTAATCAGTGGAACAACTTGCCTCCAGAAGTTGTGGGTGTTCCAACACTGGAAGTTTTGAAGAAGAGAGTGGACAACCATTTGTCTGAAGTGGTGTAGAGTTTCTGCCTAAGCAGGAGGTGGGACTAGAAGGCCTCCAAGATCCCTTTCAACTCTGTTATTCTATTCTATTTTATAAAATCACTAAGTGTGGCTATCATACAGGGTCTTCAAACTTGGTAAATTTAAGACTTCTGGATTTCAAATCCCAGAATACCTCAGCCAACCATGCTGGTTGAAGTCCAGAAGTCTTAAAAGTTGCTAACTATGGAAACCCCTACTGTAATAGATGCATGTCGCAGGCCACATTTATTCATTTGTATATAAACACCTTGGTGGCGCAGCAGACTAAAGTGCTGTTAACTAGCACCAGCTGCCTGCAATTACTGCAAGTTCAAATCTCACCAGGCTCAAGGTTGACTCAGCCTTCCATCCTTTCAAGGTAGGTAAAATGAGGACCCGGATTGTGGGGGCAATAAGCTGACTTTGTATAAAATAGAACACTGCTCGTGTGTGTGTGTGTGTTTGTGTGTGTGCGTGCGCAAAAAGCCCTGCTAAGCAGGTATATACAAAAATATGAAAGCTATAGCTTAAAGCATTGTAAGCCGCCCTGAGTCTCCGGAGAAGGGCAGCATATAAATCAAACAAACAAACAAACAAATAAATAAATTAAATAAATAAATAAATAAATAAATAAATAAATAAATAAATAAATAAATAACTTTCCATCAAATATCATTTGCATGACACTGTTGCAGTCTCTTCAGTTAAATTGTACCTTTTTAAAATATTCCAGTCTAATGGAATAGTCTAGTTTGATAGGAATGGAAGCTGTCTCATTGCTGTGGACTGAATGTATGCACATCTTATTTAAAATACTTAAAATGATAGGCAGCAAGCAATACATCAATAAAAATAATCATTCTTCAAACAATGTCTTAGTTCAATAATACTACGAATGGTGGACATTAGAAAACATTTTGTGAGGTCCTTGGTGATTTCTGACCCCACACTTTAATCCTGAGCTACATATATTCTCTTCTATTGGTATAGATAGATAGATAGACAGACAGACAGACAGACAGACAGACAGACAGACAGAATTCTTTATTGGCCAAGTGTGATTGGACACACAAGGAATTTGTCTTTGGTGCATATGCTCTCAGTGTACATAAAAAGAAAAGATACATTTGTCAAGAATCGTAAGGTACAACACTAAATGATAGTCATAGGGTACAAATGAGCAATCAAATCATATTAGGAAACTATAAATATAAATCATAAGGATACAGCAAAAAGTTTCAGTCATACAGTCATAAGTGGGATGAGATGGGTAATAGGAACGATAAAGTTAATAGTAATAGTAATGCAGATTAGTGAATAGTTTGTGTTGAGGGAATTATTTGTTTAGCAGAGTAATGGCGTTCGGGGAAAAAACTCTTCTTGAGTCTAGTATACAACATTATCCTATGAATTCATTCTACATGCACCTTCCATAGGTGTTAGATTTCAGTTTCCATTATCCCCCACCTAACATGCCAGTTTGATTGTATGGAACTTAAAAATGAATATTATGGAACCAGATACCTAATACGAAATGAAACACATGTAGGGTACTCCAAATTAACAAAAATTATTCAGTACATTGGTGCTCAAATAAATTTACTCATTGTCTTTAATGAGACTTGATCCCAAGAAGATATGCCTTTCGTAGCAATTTGGGAAGATACACATAATGGAAAAAGTGTGTTTAATGCAAAAAATCAAGGACGCACAATACAATCTCATCATTTAGGACACTCCATACGTAATAGTTGCATGCAGTATATGTCTATGGAGATTCTCAATCATCCAGGTCATGGTTGTCCCAAAAGTGCTTTTTCAAGGGGTAACTGGACCTTCTTGGTTTTTCTTTCGAAAACATTTTGCTTCTCATCCAAGAAGCTTCTTCAGCTCTGCCTGGATGGTGGGGAATGGAAGGATTTATGCTCCTTGCAGACAGCTGGTCATTTGCATCCTTTGAAAGGGTCGTTAAGGTTACCAGCAGGTTTATCTGTGTCATCAGGGTCACTTGAGTACAGCAAATGGGTGTAGAGCCTTCTTGGAACTGATAAAAGGACTGTGGTGTAAATTGGAGATAGATGATGTCCTATCCCTCCCATTCTGTTGAGAGAGGGCTGTTCAATTTTGACATACGCATCCTCTTTGACCCTTCTTTCAAACCAGTGATCCTCTCTGTCCAAAATGTGGACTTTGCTCTCCTCAAAAGAATGGCCTTTGTCTTTTAAATGCAGATGGACTGCTGAATCTAGTCCTGATATGTTTGTTCTTCCATGTTGTGCCATGTGTTTTTGAAGTAGCTGTTTTGTTTCCCCAATGTACAGATCTGCACATGGCTCACAGCATTGTACTGCATATACCACGTTGCCCAGTTTCTGTCTGGGTGTTTTATCTTTGGGGTAGACAAGCTTCTGCCTTAGTGTAATCTTGGGTTTCAAGTGTACATGTAAGTTATTTGGCTGAAGTATAGCTCATGCAGTATAGTTCAAAACGAGTGCCTTGATCATTAGTAGATCAGATTCTTGTGCATAGGTTGCATGGAATAAACGTGTTATACTTTTGAACCATATCCTGGCTCCTGATTTCTTGCACCTGACGATGAGGGTATAAGATTTGGGTTGTGACTTTGATAGGGAAGTCTTGGGTTCAAGCCAACATTCATCCATAGAAGAAGCTTCTTGGATGAGAAGCGAAACTTCTTCAAAAGAAAAAAAAAAACAAGCAAATCCAGTTGCCTCTGAAAAAGCACCTTTGGGATTCAACTAGAAGGTGCCTTCTGTGGCTCAGTTGTTGACTTCTCCCTTTATTTCTGACTCTTTCTGATTCTTCTTGCATCTCCAAATATTCTCAGCCATTCTTTTTCCAGCCTCGCAGTCCAAGGCTTCAGTTCCAATTCGTTCAGTTCTTTCTGATGATCCGGCTTTTAGAGACCTCTGTTACAATTGGGAAAATCATAACCTTGACTGTCCATATCTTTGCTGTCAGGGTGATGTCTTTCCACTTTGATATTTTGACTGGATTTCTCAAAGACTTTTTCCCCCAAGCAGCTGTCATCACTTTATCGCGGGGGCTACAGTCACAGTCCAGTGAATCTGTGAATCTAGGAAGATAGCATCTCTTATTATTCTTCCTATTTGCATTGAGTGTCCATTGCCTGCTAACATAGGTTTCTTGGTTGTTAGTATAAGCAGCACATATTTTGCATTCTTTTCTTCCTCGTTCAACAAAGGTTCTTGTTTAGCATTACTACCGGGGGTGAAATGCTCCCGTTTCGGACCAGATCGCCCAATCTGAAGGCAGGTAGTTCGGAGAACCAGTAGCAAAAATCCCTGCCCAACCCCATTGCCCAGCTGAGCTGCACAATCATCAGAGGCTTTTTAAAATTATTTTTTAAAGCATTTTTTCTACAACCTTTTTGGCCGAAAAAAAATGCTTTTAAAAGTTGGGGGGGGGGGGATAGCCTCTGATGATCATGTGGCTCAGCTGGGATCATCAGAGGCTTTTAAAAGCATTTTTTCTACAACCTCTTCGGCCGAAGAGGTTATAGAAAAAAATGTTTTTAAAAGGGAAAAAAGCCTCTGCCTATCAGGCAAGTTCACTCCTCTGCTCGTAACAAAATACCCTATGTCACCAGATTTGAAATTCTGGGTTTAGAAAATTTAGAACTACGCCGCCTTCGTTATGACCTAAGCATAGCTCATAAAATCATCTGCTACAATGTCCTACCTGTCAATGACTACTTTAGCTTCAACCACAACAATACACGAGCAGACAATAGATACAAATTGATAGTGAACTGCTCCAAACTCGATTGCAGAAAATATGACTTCAGTAACAGAGTTGTTAATGCCTGGAATGCACTACCTGACTCTGTGGTTTCATCCCAAAACCCCCCAAATTTTAACCTAAGACTGTCTAGTGTTGACCTCACCCCATTCCTAAGAGGTCTGTAAAGGGTGTGCATAAGAGCACCAGCATGCCTACCATCCCTATCCTAAAGTTCCCTTTAATTGTATTCATTTTTTGTGTTCAGTTCTTGCTTATACTTATACATATTATCTAATATGTACCCGACTAAACAAATAAACAAATAAACAATAAAATATGGAAATTGCTGAGATTGCATCTTGTTGGCTTGAAGATTTGGCTTATTTTCTCCAGTTTAAGTTGTAAAATGTACAAGTCAAAGACACAAACAAACCATTTGTGAGATACAATCAACAACTGGTTTACTTTTTATTAACTAAATAGAATGCCTCCATCTCTGCAATCAATGTAACGTTGCATAATGTATACACAATGTAATGTGTGTGTCATGGTGTACGCACAACAATATGTAGAAAGATCATTTAACATGCTTGGTGGATTTGTAAAAAAGCCAGAAATGTCTAGGTTCAAATATACAAAATGATACAAAGAATTTTAAAAAATCAATATTCAACTGAAGCCAGCATTTTTCTTGCTGGAATCAACTTACACAACTACAACTTTGTCCATAATTTATATTGCTAAGCAAGACAGATGTTAAGCAGTGGTGATATTCAGCTGGTTCTATCCGGTTCGGATGAACCAGTAGGGGCGACTGCGGGATGCCCCGCCCACCGATGTGGACTTCATGACGCCCCATTTTTCCACATTTTCGAGGCTCTGTGCATGCATAGGCCTTGCGCATGCATGAAAGATGGCGTGTGAGAGTGGAGCACTTCTCTCCTTGAGTAGTTTCCATCCATTGCTTCTTGTCCTGCCCTCAGGTGCTTTGGAGAATAGCTTGACTCCCTCTTCTTTGTGGCAGCCTCTGAGATATTGGATGACTGCTATCATGTCTCCCCTAGTCCTTCTTTTCATCAAACTAGACACGATCTCTGTATTTGCCTTTCTAGAGGGCTCTGAAGTTTAGAAATTTAGCCAATCATTATCAAGAGAATGGAATGTACTAGCATATTAGACACAAAGCTTTCCTTATCTCAGCCTGAAAGCAGATGCCTTCTTATTTATAGCTAAACAAATATCTCTTTATCTAAAACTAAAACCGCTACGTTTTTCAATGCGTAAGATATATGACTTCCTTTGATGGGTAGGCTACATGATGTCTCCATTTGTTTCAAACCGAGAAAGACAATCTTTTCTTTCTCTAAAATGGATTCAGCCTATTCAGTTTTTAAACATATAAGGAAAGTATTCGAGGACAGTACTGTTGCTATTTACGATGAGCAGGGATAAAAGGTCTTGGTTATCACCTTTAGAGCGCTCCATGGCATCAGACCGGGATATCTACGAGACCGCCTTCTGCCACCAACAGCCTCTCACTGACCAGTACGCTCCCATAGAGAGGGGCTTCTCAGGGTGCCGTCAGCCAAACAGTGTCGACTGCCGGCCCTCAGGGGGAGACCCTTCTCTGTGGGGGCACCTACCATCTGGAACAAGCTCCCCCCGGAGATACGGAGGATCCCGGATCTGCGCACTTTTCACTGTGCTCTCAAAACATTTTTGTTCCAGCAGGCTGGACTGGCCTAACTCTTCCTTTTAAATTTTTTAAATTGCTTTTAATTTGTTTTATAAATTGGGTGTTTTAAATTTGTCTCTGGGCCAAAACATTTAATAATTTTAACAGGTTTTTAACATTTGTATTGTTTGTATTTTATTTTGGCTGTTCACCTCCCTGAGTCCTTCGGGAGTAGGGCGGTATATAAATGTGAATAATAAATAAATAAATAAATAAATAAATAAATAAATAAATAAATAAATAAATGCCAAAGGATGTTCCACTGTCAATGTATCTAGAGCAAGGGTGTCAAACTCAAGGCCCAGGAATCCGGCCCAGAGGAATACTTAGATCTGGCCTGCAGGGCCATCCTAGAAACAGCAAAGGACCAGCCTGTGGTGCTTCTGTCAGCGAAAACGGGCTCCCGAGCTCCGTTTTCAGCTGCCACGTCCTCCTGCAACCCTCTGCCAGTGAAAATGGAGGTTGGGAGGTCCAACGGTTGTGTTTCATTTCTACCTTGGAAGAAATCAAGAGGTGGTGTTTTAATCCTTCTGACCTTAGTCACATACTGGTAGACCTTGACTTATGACCACAATTGGGACCAGCATTTTTATTGCTACCCTGTTTCTCCCAAAATAAGACATCCCCTGATAATAAGCCCAATCGGGCTTTTGAGCGCATGGCAATAAGGCCAAGTGCTTATTTCAGGGTTCAAAAAAATATGAGACAGGGTCTTGTTTTCAAAGAAACACAGTAAGCAAAGTGGTTGTTAAGTGAGCCATACCTGATTTTACCATCTGTTTTGCCATGGTGGTTAAGGAAATCCAGATTCTCCCATTGACTTTGTTTGTTGGAAGCCAGCTAGGAAGATCACACATAGCAATCACCTGACCATAGGATGCCACAACCTTCATAAATGGTAAGTTGCCAAGCGCACAAATGTTGATCATGTGCCTGTGGGGATGCTACAATGGTCATAAGTGTAATAAGACCTGTGGTGCCATTGTAACTTTGAATCAGGGGTGAAATGCTACCGGTTCAGGCTGGTTCACCCGAACTGATAGTAAAAAATGCTACTGGTTCGCCAAACCGGTAGTAAAAAACATAAAAAAAAATATTCCGAAAATCAGCTGAGTGACGCACGATCATCAGAACTTTTCTTTTTTTCTTTTTACTTTTTAAAGTATTTAAAGCAGTAAAAAATGCTTTAAAAATGTTTTTAAAAAGATTATGATATTTACGTGCCATAGCTGTGATCGTCGGACCTTTTTTTAAAAAACTTTTTAAAGCATTTTTTACTACCAGTTCCAGAGAACCGGTAGTAAAAAATGCTTTTAAAAAGTTTTTAAAAAGGTTCCCAAGCTTGTGCGCCACAGCTGATTGCCCCCCCCAGCTGTTCTACTTACCTTCCAAAGCCTCCTTTTGGTGTATACTGCACATGCACACACACAGCGCGTGCTTGGCACATAGTATGCATGCGCAGCCAGCAAACCAGTAGTAAACCAATTCAGATTTCACCACTGCTTTGAACCATGCTTTGAATGGTTGATAAATGAGTAGTTGTAACTTGAGGACTCTCTGTACGCTGTCTTCTCACACAGCTTGTTGGATATCTTCCTGTTCTGCCCCAGCTACGGATCCCAAAGAACAAAGCACACACAAAGTTTGTACAAAACTTAATTTACTAAAATAACTCAGTCTTTTTCAAAACAAAGGCTGTTAATAAACTTCCTTAACCGCCTACAAGAAACCAAAGATAAAGTAATCACAATTTTACGAAGGTTGGCAGAAAGCCCAGAAGCAATGTGCAGAGAATCCAGACACAAAGTAGAGTGAACTAAAGTTGTTCCCTACAACTTGTTTCAGTCGGTATTCCTCCTTAAATAGACTAAGGGAGTGGCCAATTAGCCCCAAGCCTTAATCTCGAGGAGACTTCCTCCTGAGGAGCCACTCCTGCCTTTTGGCAGCTCTGCACGCCCGTGCACTGAGAAGAGGCTCCTTCCTCTTCATCCTCTTCACTTAAAGGAGCTTCTGGAGGTTCTGAAGGCCCTGGCTGAATCCCTGCCTCTGGCACCACATCTTCTCCAGCCTCCTCATTGTCTGACTCAGGTGCCAGCTGCACAGGCTGCTGGCGCAACACCACACCAGACTCCTCGCTGTCAGAATCAGCTACAAACGTCACAGGCCACTGACGGGCCACAACACTTCCATCCAAGGCAGGGTGATGGTGGTAGTCATTCTCCACTCTCCACTTTCATATTTATTTGTTTTCTGCTGCAAATTCATTTTCTAGGCAGAACAATGGAGTAGGTAGCTATTTCTTTCTGCAGGGGATATTTAGAATTAAGCAAGGGTACTTGGGTACAGATGGAAACACAATACTGGAAAATCATGCTTCTATTGTCCCATAACGTGCTTTTTCAAAAGGCAACTGGACTTTGTTTTTCCTTGAAGACATTTCGCTTCTCATCCGAGAAGCTTCTTCAGTTCAGATGAGAAGGGAAACATCTTCAAGGAAAAACAAGGAAGCCCAGTTGCCTTTTGAAAAAGTACCTTTGGGACAACCATGAACTGGAGGACTGAGAATCACCATAGGGATATGCTTCTATTGGTGCTGAAGGAAGTCAGCACCCACCCCTCTCTTAGAAGAATGAAATATTTAGTAAATATTAAAAAGGCAGAATATTATGTTTCCCTGGATGAGAAAAGGAGAAACATGTTTTAAAGACAAAGCAGCTCCCTGCCTCTCTCCTCTTCAGCTCCAGGGTGATGGGATTATTTATTTATTTATTTATTTATTTATTTATTTATTTATTTATTTATTTATTTATTTATTTATTTATTTATTTATTTATTTATTTATTTATTTATTTATTTATTTATTTATTTATTTATTTATTTATTTATTTATTTATTTATTTATTTATTTATTTATTTATTTATTTGGCTCTCCCCCTGGGGGCCGCCAGTCGATATTGTTTGGCTGATGGCACCCTGAGGAGCTCCTCTCTATGGGAGTGAACTGATTGGTGAGAGGCTATTGGTGGCAGAAGGCGGTCCCGTAAGTACCCTGGTCCTAAGCCATGGAGCGCTCTAAAGGTGGTAACCAAAACCTTGAAGCGCACCCGGAAGACCATTGGGAGCCAGTGCAGCTCGCGCAGGAGGGGAGTCACATGGGAGCGCCACGTCGCTCCCATTACCACCCACGCGGCCGCATTCTGGACCGGCTGGAGCCTCCGGGTGCTCCTCAAGGGGAGCCCCATTAAGACATGGGCCTCAGGACATGATAGGATTAGCCCTCTACCTATCTCACCACATGGCACCTGGGAAGATGTACATCACCCAGCAAGGCTCAACGAAGCCTGGGACACAGACAGCCTACAAAGTTAGCTAAGATCCCCACCCCATGGGAGTCTGACAACCAATCAGAATACAAACTCAAATTCAAAGCTCAACAGAGAGTATAAATCTCTCTCTGTGTGTCTCTCTCTCTCTCACCCATGTGTCTTTTTTGCCCAGGACGTCAAACCACGAGGTCCCGTCCACCCTTAAAAACCATCTTTCCAAACAGCCACCATGAATCCAGTGTCTTTCTCCCCACTTGGAAGTGAACTCAGATGGACATGTCTTTCAACAAGGCAGTTTATGGCCAGGTATCATTTCTTATCCATGCTCCTCTGCCTTGCTTTGCATTCTCATTACTCGATATATTTTCAGACTATTTCAGACTATTAAAGTACCTATTAAACAGTCCAATTTCCTACCATCCATGACCCAAATGTCTAGAAAGAGAAATTCGGAGGATTCTCCCTGTTGTTTATTGCCAGAGAGTTTCAATATGCGTGCTTGTTTGCTTTCTCATTCTCTCCTGTCCTTTATGCACTGTGTCAATAAAGAAGAATTCTACCATCACTGTCAGAATTATTGTAAAGAAGTCAAAATCTGGCCTTTGCTTCAAGTTGTTATGACAACAGTACTTCTTCCTGGCACATTTTGACATTCCAAAGGAACACCCCCCTCTCTTTCGTTTCTAACCTTTCTATTAGTATGTTTTCATACTTATCAATAAAGATTTCAAAAGTACAGAATACCAAACATATCCCACACAGCACCGATTGTCAGGCTACAAGTTTATACCGTGAGCTACAGTTCCAAAAGTCAATCATCGTTTAATGTTCAGCATTTTGATTCATCCTAATTAGAGAAAGCTGCTGCACTTGAATAGTGAATTTTCAGGAGATTGCATTGAATAATGATTTTCGGATAGATTTATTCAGCACAGCCACTTCGTGAAAATGAAGTTCATAAATATAGTTTAGACAAGGAAGTGGTGCAATCTCAAATGAAATAATATCACCAAGCTAAGAAAGCCTCCTTCCCCCAAATCCCTGCTTTTTTTCCCCACCTCATTTTTATGCCTCTGAAACTTTATATATTAACGAAGTAAGATCCACTCTGTCAAGACAAATTGTCAAGATGAATTGCTATTTTCCAGGGGCATGGAGATGTGTGCTTGTGGGTTTGTGCATAAAAAACTCTACAATGAAAAACAGAAAGACTCCAGTAGCACCTTCTCAATGCTAGTACAGGGTCAGCTGTTTATGTGAGTTGTCTCAATGTGAGTTTTTTAGGAGGCAACTTCTTGCTTTTTCTTTTGAAGACATTTTGCTTCTCATCCAAGAAGCTTCTTCAGCTCTGACAGGATGGTGGGGAATGGAAGGATTTATATTCCTTGCAGACAGCTGGTCATTTGCATCCTTTTAGAGAGCCATTGAGGCCACTTGGAGATTTATGAGCCATGATGGGACAGTGGTTGGAGTGCAGTACTGCAGGCTATTTCTGCTGACTGCTGGCTGCCTGCAAGGCTCAAGGTTGACTCAGCCTTCCATCCTTCTGAGGTGGGTAAAATGAGGAGCCAAATTGTTGGGGGCAATAGGCTGACTCTGTAAACCGCTTAGAGAGGGCTAGAAAGCACTGTAAATCAGTATATAAGTCTGAGTGCTATTGAGAGGGAGGGAGGGAGGGAGGGAGGGAAGGAGGGAGGGAGGGAGGAAGGAAGGAAATGTTTGATCCTGACTGACTCAAGGTTGACTCAGCCTTCCATCCTCCCGAGGCTGGTAAAATGAGGACCCAGATTGTCAGGGGAGCAATATGCTGACTGTAAACCACTTAGAGAGGGCTGTAAAGCACCATGAAGTGGTATATACTGTAAGTCTAAGTGTTATTGCTATTGCTATCTGTGTCCTCAGGACACCTGAGTAGTGCTAATGGTTCCTGTAGTCTGGAATTTTTTTTCTCTGGAGATCCATTCCTACATAATAAAATGTATGTCTCTCTTAGCGACAGAAATTTTGGGCTCAGTTGTGACAATAAGTTGAGGACTACCTGTATATCCAACAACGATACGTTTAATATTATTAAACAACAACATATGCCTATCTCAGTGATAATCTGAGTGATAATGCAACAAACCATCATATCTCCATCCCCATCGTCCATCCTCATCCTCAATCATCCACATCATTGTTATCATCCTCATTATCAACCATTGCCTTCAATATCTTTTTATATTTCTCCTCACATACCCAGCCCTCATTCCTGGAAACTAAGTGGATAGAATTATCCACTCATACAGAGCCATTGACATGACTTTGAACACCATTCAGTCCCCAAAACAGATTACATATTATTTATTTATTTATTTATTTATTTATTTATTTATTTATTTATTTATTTATTTATTAGTTCAATTTATATGCCGCCCTTCTCCGGAGACTCAGGGCAGCTTACAACGCATTAAGTAATAGACTTCATACTTTTGTAGATACCTGCTTAGTAGGGCTTTTTGGCCCCGCCTAAGCGGTGTTCTATTTTATACGAAGTCAGCTTATTGCCCCCACAAACTGGGTCCTCATTTTATCTACCTTGGAAGGATGGAAGGCTGAGTCAACCTTGAGCCTGGTGAGAATTGAACTCGCAGTAATTGCAAGGCAGCTGGCAGCTAAGTGCTACTTTAACAGCAGTTTAGTCTGCTGCGCCACCAGGCTCCTTATTCGCTATCTTTCTACCAGTATTTGTGCATCTTAAAATTTCTAACACAATTTTTTCCATCTTCGATAAACTTTTTATCAACTTACACAAATTCATCTACTTGTTTCAGATTATTTCCATTTATGTATGACTTTTAGTCGCTCACTACATTTTTTCTGGTCCATGATAACTCCCTTGATTGGTACATTAATTTTCAGATACGTTCTCTACATTGTACCATCTAATCCAGGGGTGGGCTCTACTTATCTTTACTACCGGTTCGCAACGGTATCGTGTGTGCGCTTGCTTTACTCATGCGCTTGCTTTGCTTCTGCACATGCGCAGATCGCCAATGACCACATCAAGGGTGGTAGGTGGAGCCTCCCACCGGTTTTACTACCGGTACTTGCGAACCAGTCCAAACCGGGGGCATCCCACCACTGATCTACTCTAATATTTCTCACAAATTATTCAGGACTTCAGACCTGCATATAAGTATACATCATGTCCACAATCAATACTTCTCTACTGTAACAAGGATTATTTTGACATTCATCTAATAACATAATTTGATTTATTTATTCAAATAAATGTATTAATTTATAGCTTTCATCATTCATACCTTACATTCTAATCCTAAATTTTCATATGGCCTGATCACCACTAGATGGTCCCCTAGATGAGGGGTCCCTTGGGCTCTCTAAATTTTGCACAGTAGCACTGATGATGCTACTTCATTGGGTACTGAAACGTCAGCAAGAAAATAACTAAACTCAGAGATCACAAAGGACCCCTCATTTCAAACCTGAGCTACAAATATTCTCCTTTATTGGGACCCATAGATTTTGAATTCTACTGTCATTATGGGTTTCATCAGTTCAGGTTTTTACAATTTTTTAAGTGTTTTGTTTAGCAATATAGAAAAGATGCCAGCCTTAGTCATATCAATGCCATTTGAAGAATTCCCTGCTAATGTTTATTTATTATTTATTAATTCAATTTGTATACCGCCCCTCTCGGATGACCCAGGGCGGCTCACAATGCCTTTAAAATCATTATAAAAAACATTTAAGAATTAAAAACATTAAAAACATTAAAACTCATTCACACCATTCTTGGCTGGATCTTGCTGGATCGCAAGAGCGAGATCAATGGCGCCAGGCCTGCTGGAAAAGTCAGGTCTTCACTGCTTTTCGGAAGGCCAATAGGGTGGGGATGGTCCAGACCTCAGGAGGTAACTGGTTCCAAAGAGCTGGGGCAGCCACAGAAAAGGCCCTCCCCCACGGGCCTGCCAGCTGGCATTGTTTAGCTGATGGGACCCGGAGGAGACCAACTCTGTGGGATCTTACTGGTCGTTGGGAGTTATACGGTAGAATGCTGTCTTGAAGATACCCTGGCCCTGAGCTATGTAGGGCTTTAAAGGTAATAACCAATACCTTGAATTGTGACCAGAGACCAATAGGGAGCCAGTGCAGCTTGTGGAGAATTGGTGTAATGTGGGTGTACCTAGGTGCACCCATGACAGCTCACACGGCTGAGTTCTGGACCAACTATAGTCTCTAAACACTTTTCAAGGGTAGCCCCATGTAGAGCGCATTGCAATAATCTAACCGTGAGATGACAAGGGCATGAGTGACTGTGAGGAGAGCCTCATGATTCAATTAGGGTCGCAATTGGTGCACCAGGTGAACCTGTGCAGTGTTAAGGGCAATATTGTCAGTCTGGACACATTTTAGCCAGTATGCTAAAAGGACTGATCAAAATCAAAGTTTAATTAAACATGCTCATGCTATCTCTTGCAAGCCAGGATTTGCAATTTAAAGATTACCTTTCAAACCAACCCAACAACATTTGAATCTCACCAATTTGAATATCGGAAGCATCCCGGCACAATTAATTTTGATTTATTAAGTGATGTAAACTATCAGTTAATAAAACTAATCAAACCGAATTCTCTTGAGCCTATTGGTATCGCTCTCTTGTCCATAGATGTGTAATTTTAACTATACAAAGGCAGGTTACCCAGAACGCATATTAGCTTTTAATATTTAGCACCCTTTGTAATTTTGCACATATTAAAGAAAAGTGAAGTAAATATTTTTCTCAACCCTAGTGATACCATACCAAATGACACTTTAGGACAAAGTGTCAAAGTTATAGACACGTATGTGCTATCCTTCCCGACTCAACAGGGTCTCCTGTTTGAGAGGGAGGTTGGACTAGATGACCTATAAGGTCCCTTCCAACTCTGTTAATCTGACTCTAGGGGGCGGTGTTCATCTCCGTTTCAAAGATGAAGAGCCAGCATTGTCCAAAGACGTCTCTGTGATCATGTGGCCGGCATGACTAAAAGCCAAAGGTGTACGGAACGCTGTGACCTTCCCATCAGAGTTGGCCCCTATTTTTCTACTTGCATTTTTTTATGTGCTTTCAAACTGCTAGGTTGGCAGAAGCAGAGACAAGTCATGGGAGCTCACCCCATTATGCAGCACTAGGGATTCGAACCGCTGAACTGTCGACCTTTCGATCGACAAGCTCAGCGTTTTAGCCACTGAGCCACCACGTCCAGAAGGATTATGCTAGGTAAAAGAAGGGTTAGAGCAAGGCAACTAAATTGATTCAAGACTTGAGGAAGTCTCATGAAGGACGAAGCTGAAGTAACTTGGAATGCCCAATCTGTAGAAAGAAGACCACGAGGAGACATGATAGACATGTTCAGGTTCAAAAAGTGAAGCTAGGCAAAAGATCATCAACAACTATTTCCATTGCCTCAGGATGAGAAATAATGAGGATAGTGTCAAAACTGAAGCTGAACTGATAGAGGCCAATTGGAGGCTTCAGTGTTGCCACAATGGTGCTGAGGGATAGGGAGGGGGGAATAGAGACAGCTGGGGTTTTGTAGTCAAAACAAAATAGTTTCCCCTGAGAACCAAGGACATTCCCACAGGTGTCTGAAAAGAGGAGGAGTGAAGTTTCCAAGCAACCAGACAGCTCCTCAATTGGACCATGTGGCTGTTTGGGAAAGGAGAAAAAACTTTACTTTTAATTAGGTGAAAAAGGCGGGAACCTTAGAGTCGGTTTTCACCAGTCTGTGCCAATATGATATGTCCAATAAACCTGTTCTTTGAGAAACCTGCTTGCCCCAGAGTTCTATTTGCTATGGGTGTATTACTTGGAACCCTGACAGATAGGTTGTAGCTAACTAGTTTTTCTTTAAACATAAGGGGGGGCAGGGTGGGAAATCTCCCAACTGTAAGTTCTGGACAATTATGCTCAAAATAGGGAAATCTGGGGTTTTCCCTCTGAAGGAGTTTTTAAGAAAAGGTGGCACAGCTACCTCTTGAGGATGGTTTCTCATTGCACATTGCAGGTAGTTGGACTTTTGCGGTGTCTTCCAACTCGGCAATGTTGTGATCCCATGAACTGCAAGATGTGTGGCAGGTAAATAAATAAATAAATAAGTCCCAAAGATTGTTTTAAATGCTTTTTTAAAAAAACTGATTAATACTCACAAGTCAAATGGCAATGACAGGACGCCAAGGAAAAGGAGAGAGACAGCCTGGAATGTTTTAGGAACTTGTTTTTAATTTTAGGGACGGGCAATCCTTGACTTACAGCCGAAACTGAGGCCAAAATTTCTGCTGCGAAGCAAGACATTGGTTAAGTGAGTTTTGTCCCATTGTTACCATCTTTCTCATCACCGTTGCTAAGCGAATCAGTGTGGTTGTTAAGATAGTCACAAGGTTGTTAAGTGAATCTGGTTTCTCCATTGATTTTGCTTGTCAGAAGGTTGCAAAAGGGGATCACATGACCCCGGCTTGCTTAAAATGCTAAGCATGCTTAAAATGCTAAGCATTTTAATTTTGATCAGGTGATCCTGAGGATGCCGCAGTGATTGTAAGTGTGAAAAATGGACATAAGTAACTTTTTTCACTGCCATTGTAATTTCAATCACTAAATGAACTGTTGTAAGTCAAGGATTACCTGTATTGTATGTATGTATGTATGTATGTATGTATGTATGTATGTATGTATGTATGTATATTAGCCACTGAGCAGAGGCTCAGTGGCTAAGATGCTGAGCTTGTTGATCAAAAGTTTGGCAGTTCAGCAGTTTGAATCCCTAGTGTAACAGGGTGAGCTCCTGTTCCTTGTCCCAGCTTCTGCCAGCCTAGCAGTTTGAAAGCACGTAAAAAATGCAAGTAGAAAAATAGGGACCACCTTTGGTGGGAAGGGAACAGCGTTCCGTGCGCCTTTGGCGTTGAGTCATGCTGGCCACATGACCATGGAGACGTCTTCAGACAGCACTGGCTCTTCGGCTTTGTAATGGAGATGAGCACCGCCTCCTACAGTCGGGAACGACTAGCACATATGTGCAAGGAGAACCTTTACCATATATATATGCATGTATTATATGTGTGTGTGTATATATATATATAAATTTATATTTAAAAAGCTGAACAAATGTTCTCTTTGCCCAAATTTTATTCTTCTCTCTCTCTCTCTCTCTCTCTCTCTCTTTTTCCCATGTCAAAATAAATAAATAAATAAAAAATCAGTGGAAAATCTTCTCACTGCAATTCCTCATTTTGCCTGCAAATTTCAGAGATTGAAATTTCACAGTCTGGGGTAGTAGTTTTGAGATTTCTCTATTTTTATATACACCCTTCAGACTCTGAAATCCTTCAAGCAGATCCTTCCCCCCCACCCCCCACCCCAGTCCTAACTGGAAAACCCACCTGTCACTGGAGTGGATTACAATCAACATTTACCTTGAGGGAAAATGGAAGGGTGGTAGTGGGGAGGATTGAATAAATGGCTCTTTTTTTTTATAGCTTTGATGTCAAGAGCGGCTACCTCTTAAGCCTGCTGGACGTGTGGAAAATATGGCTTGCAAATTCGTTTAGCGAAGGACTAACTACAGTTGGCTGAGGAAGAGTTTTAAAGGTTTGGGTGGGCTGGAGGGAAGCGAAGTCAGTATTTCACCCAAGCGTTCACAGTTATTGCAGTTTCCATGGCAACAGCCTCCCGAGAATAAAGTATGGCCTCTTTTCTTTAGAAGAAAGGATATCTGAGTTAGAAATAGAAACTTCGCAGATTTCCCTTTCCCCTCTTCTCTCCCTGACTCTTGAGGGTTTTCTGACTTTCTCTCGAGTTTTATTTTGACGGGTGACTTAGGATTGCCCCTGTGAATCCCCCACACTTTGCCCCTGCCCTTGCAAAAGAACGAGCTTCTTTTTTTAAAAAAATACTTTTTATCCACTTGCCAATGTGATTCCCTGAAAAAAAACCCCTCCATTCTCCCTTTTTATTTGTCTTCTTTTCTGGGTTTTGGGCTATGCCTGACAGAGTTCCAGCATACAGTGCAGTGAAACTGGGGTTGTTTTGACACCACAATGAGCCTCTGGTTATTCCAAGAAGTTGTTTTGGTCCGCCAGCAGCCTGTGGAGCTGGCAGTGGAGTAGGGCAGTGAGGAGGCTGAGGAGGAACATGGGCCAGTCCTGGAGTCTGGGGAAGGTTCGGACAAGAGCTCTGCATCAGAGGCAGAGATGGGGACAGGGCCATCTGGAAGTGATGTGCAGACTCGGGAGCCTCCAGAGTTGGACAGCAGAGAGGCAGAGGAACAGGAGGAGCCTGTTCCCAGTGTTCGCATGCGCAGAGCTGCCAGAAGGCACGAACAGTTAAAACAAAAGGGACGACTTGGGAATAAGGCCTGGAGATGATCGGTTTCTCCCTTAAGACTTAAAAGAGGAGCAAAGGCACGTGAGCTCTTTGCAGGAAAGCAACGTTGTTAATTCTGTTCCCAGTCGGCATCTCTGTTTGATTCTGGACTCCATGTGGCTTTGCCAAGTAGGTCTTCAGCAGCATGTCAAGGAAGATAAAGGTTGGTGATTATCCCAAAGGACTTCTCCCAAAGGACTTTTTGCAACTAATTGGGACCCAGCTGTGAATGAATGTAATTCACAGCTGTTGCAATAAAAGAGGTTTTGGGGACTACTCATGTGTTTTAATGACTCAGGAAGCCTAGGTCACAACAGAATTCTGTCTGAATGTTGAGTTGTTCCAAGGTGAGAGAGTGTGCAAATTATTTTGGGGCAGCTCTGACAGGAGATGAAGAAGGCACCAATAAAGGAGAATATTTGTAGCTCAGGGTTTATAAGAAGGGATCCTTGGGGCTCTCTGAGCTTGCTTGTTTTCTTGCAGACGTTTCATCACCTGACTAAGTAACATCATCAGTGCTAGTAAGGAGTAGGCTTTGCTCTCAGTTTATATCCTAGTGCAGTGATGGCTAACCTTTTCTGGACTGAGTGCCCGAAGGACGCCCAAACCCCCAAAATGCAATGCGCTTGTGGCCCCCGCACCTGCCCCTTGCCCCCTCCACATGTGTGTACCCCCTGCACACACCCTGCCCCTGAGCATGCATGGCAGGGACCCAAAGACCAGCTGGCTGGTGGGAGGCACGTGCACATGTGTGGCAGAACTGAACTGGGGCGACGGCTCACGTGCCCACAGAGATTCACCATCACGGTCCTAGTGTCAGTGTTGGTAGAAGTAGTCTTACAGATTCTTTGGTTGGGCTGTTTACTGTTAGGCTGTTTAGCTGTTGCGTGATTGTTTCACGCAATCGATTCTCGATTGTTGGTCTGGTGTTAATCTTGGTGTTAATCTCTGCTCACCTGGGTACTGATTGCTGGAGGGGGGCGGGGCAGTGTTTGACAGGTACACTGACAGGACTGACAAGCCATTAGAACAAAGATCTTCAAGCTATGCTGGCTGGAGAATGTTGCGAGTTGAAGTCCCCAAGTCTTAAAGCTGCCAAGTTTGGGGACCACCTGCACTAGAATATAAACTGAGATCAAATCCCACTCTCTACCAGCACTGATGATGTTACCTAGTTGAAGTGTTACCTCATGAAATGTCTTCAAGAAAGCAACCAAGCTCAGAGAACACCAAGGACCCCTTCATTTCAACCCTGAGCCACATATATTTTCCTTTATCGATATTGTTTTATCGGTTGCTGACAAATGGGTCTGAGGCTTGAGTGCGAATCACCAACTTTATTAACTAGGCAATCATCCGCTTAAACAGCAGCGGAAGAACGGAACAGCAACAATCGTCTGACAGCTGCTTAAATAATGAGCTGTCAGACGGCACGGCCAATGCACGAGCTAGGATTTTCCGCTAATTTGTAGCTCGCGTCTTAGCCAATCCGTGGCGGCTGGCAACACAGCCAGCGAAGACTGGAGTTGGAACTGCGAGGACTCAACAGATATTATCACTAATGATCGAAGCAGGTGTTTATAAGAACTTAAAGAAGCCATTAGACATTTTCTTTTTGTTTTTGCTTTGGGATCCTTGGTGGCCTCTGAGCTTAATCGTTTTCTTGCGGAAGTGTCATTACCGTAATTGGGTAACGTCATCCATCTTAGTACTCAGTACTTAAGAGACCGCCTTCTGTCACCGATAGCCTCCCACTGGCCAGTTCGCTCCCACAGAGAGGGACTCCTCAGGGTGCCGTCGGCCAAATTATGTCGACTGACGACATCCAGGGGGAGAGCCTTCTCTGTGGGGGCTCCTGCCCTTTGGAACAAACTGCCCCCGGAAATACGCAAGATCTCTGGCCTCCGTGTTTTTCACTGTGCCCTTAAAACCCTGCTATTCTGACAGGCGGGGCTGTCTATGTAAATGAATTTTAATCTGGAGTTTTAATTTTTGAGTTTTTTAAATTCGGCCGAAATTGTTTAATAATTTTAATATTTCTAATTTTAAATTTATGATGTCTGTATATTTTGTGGTTTTACTCTGGCTGTTCACCGCCCCAATTCGTTCGGGAGACGGGCGGTATAGAAATAAAATTATCTATTTATCTATCTATCTATCTAGTATGGAGTGCCGTTTGCTATCCGTTTATATTCTGGTGACTTGCCTGTCTGGGTGGGTGGGGGCAGTCTTAGAGATTCTTTGGTTGGGCTGTTGGCTTCTTTGGCAGTTTCTTGATTGGGGTATTGTTTACTTGATTGCTGGTCTGATGTTAATCTTGGAATTAATCCAGGCTCATCTGGGTGTTGAATGCCAGTGGAGTGGTGGTTGGGACTTTTTATTCCTTTTCTGACTGGATGATTGTCTCTTTTGCATAGTCTATAGAAGTTGTTAATGTCTATGTGTCTATTGATGTCTGGTTTGTCAGAGTGCCAGGCTTCTAGAAATTCCCTTTTAACCATTTTTGGACTTGGCTTGGTTTAGCATGCCCCCATTTTCCCAACTTGTGAAATTGAAGAATTTCCGTCATGCCTTCTGACGGCCAGTTGATGTTCCTGGAAGGATTCTGCCAGTCTTCTGAACTTAAGAAGGAGGAGAAGCGAAACATCTTCGAGGTAACACAAAGAAAACCCAGCTGCCTCTTGGAAAAAAAGCACTTATGGAACTCTACTGTTTTCAGAGATCCCAGATGATCGAAAGCCGTGATGGCGAACCATGACATACGTGTCAGAGATGTGATGCAGCATCCTCTCTGTGGGCATGTGAGCCGTCACCCCAGTTCAGCTCTGCTGAACACGCATGCATGCCTCCCACCTGCCATCTGGTTTTCGAGTCTTTGCCATGCATGCGCAGAGGGCATGGTGTATGTGGGAGGCTGCACGTGCATGCATGCTGGGGCAGGGCACATGTGGTGGGCCGCGTGTACATACACGGGGGTGCACATCTGGGGGCCATGCACACATGCATGGGGAGCAGGGCACATGCATGGGGACAGTGTGCGCATTGCATTTTGGGAGTTCATGTGTGCACACATGCCCGCTTTGGGCATTCGGTCTGGAAAAGGTTAGCCATCCTTGACCTAGAGAGGTTTAAGATAAACTGACTGGTCAAACTGACTTCGCTGCAGTGTTAATCTTTCCAGTGTTTTGGCTGTTTAATGTACGGTGCTTGCATCCCGATTGCCCTTTTTAAAAAACAAAATAGTGCACTGCATTTCCAATGGGTTGTAAGTCATCATAAGCACTATGGCTGGAAGACAGAATATCCCTTGGGATGTCAGCTAAAAGCATTTCAAATGGCAAGACTCATCAATATTTCTGAGCTTGAGACTTCAGGGAGCGATTGCCAGTGAGAATATACACATCACAGGACTGGCATAAGTCATCTTCATTTCACACGTTATGATCGCAGCAATGTGCAAGATAAGCCTAGATCTTCATAGCTTCCTAGCATAAAAGTACTGCATTTTTTGGAGTATAAAATACTCTGGATTATAAAACGCACCTACCTTTTTTGGGAAGGAAAGCAAGAAAAAAAAATCTGCCTCTGCCTCCCAGCAATTTGCCTCCTTGCAGCAAACAGTAAACAGCCTGTTTCATTTTCATTTTCATTTGGTTTTATTTTATTTGATTTATATACCTCCCTACTCCCGAAGGACTCAGGGCGGTGAACAGCCACAAGATAAAACACATAAATACAAAATTTAAAAAATAAAATAAAACCAAATTAAACAATTTGGCCCAAGACAGATTTAAAACACCCCAGTAATTAAGAACTGATTAAAATTTACATTTTATAAAAAGGGGGAAAAAAGGGAAAAGTTTAGGCCAGGCCAGCCTGATGGAACAAAACGATCTTGAGAGTGCGGTGGAAGGTGCGCAGATCCGGGATCCTCCATATCTCTGGGGGAAGCACATCCCAGATAGTATGTGCCCCCACAGAGAAGGCTCTCCCCCTGGGGGCTGCCAGCCAACATTGTTTGGCCAATGGCCCCTCTCTATGAGAGCTTACTGGCTGGTGGGAGGCTATTGGTGGCAACAGGCGTCCCATAGATAACCAGGTCCTAAGCCATGGAGCGCTCTAAAGGTGGTGACCAAAACCTTGAAGCGCACCTGGAAGACCACCGGGAGCCAGTGCAGTTCATGCAGGAGAGGTGTTACATGGGAACGCCATGTCGCTCCCATAACCACCCACGCGGCTGCACTCTGTGCCTGTTGGAGCCTCCAGGTGTTCCTCGAGGGGAGCCCCATGTAGACAGCATTGCAGTAGTCCAGGCAGGAAATGACAAGGGCATGAGTGACCGTGTGTAAGGAGTCCCAATCCAGAAATGGATGCAACTGGAGAATCAGGCGAACCTGATGAAAAATCGTCCCGGTCACGGCCGTCAAATGCTCTTCTAAAGACAGCCGTGAATCCAGGAGGATGCCCAAATTGCGAGCCCTCTCCGTGGGGGCCAGCGATTCATCCCCAATAGTCAGTGATGGCGCCAACTGATTATATTGGGATGTCAGAAACCACAGCCACTCGGTCTTGGATGGGTTGAGCCTGAGCCTGTTCCTCCCCATCCAGATCCGCACGACCTCCAGGCACCGGGACATCACTTCAAGGGCATCGTTGGGGTGGTCCAGGGTGGAGATGTACAGCTGAGTGTCATCAGCGTACTGGTGGTACTTCACCCCGAAACCACGGATGATCTTGCCTAGCGGCTTTGCATAAATGTTGAACAAAAGGGGCGAGAGGACCAACCCTTGTGGCACCCCACATATGAGGCGTCTTGGGGTCGACTTCTGCCCCCCTGCCAACACAGACTGCAACCGGTTGGAGAGAAAGGAGAACCACCGCAACACAGTGCCCCCCATCCCTAACTCTTCAAACTGGTGCAGCATGATACCATGGTCTATGGTATCAAAAGCCACTGAGAGATCTAATAGGACCAGGACAGAGGAACAACCCCTGTCCTGAGCCCTCCAGAGATCATCAACCAATGCGACCAATGCCGTTTCCGTACTGTACCCAGGTCTGAAGTCTGGAACGGATCCAGATACGCCATTTCATCCAGGTGCTGAGGGAGCTGTCATGCAACCACATTCTCAACAACCTTCGCACAAAGCGAAGGTTGGAGACCGGATGATAATTAGACAACACTGCTGGGTCCAGGGAAGGCTTCTTGAGGAGAGGCCTCACCACTGCCTCTTTCAAGGTGGCGGGGAAGTCATCCTCACCCAATGAAGCATTTATAATTCCCTGGAGCCAGCCTCGCATCACCTCCCGGGAAGCCAGCACTAACCAGGAGGGACACGGGTCCAACAAACATGTGGTCGCATTCAGTCTGCCCAGAATCCTGTCCACGTCATCAGGAGTCACAGGATCAAATTCATCCCAGATAACATTCTCAAGACCTGCCTCAGTCATCCCCCCTGAAACTTCCCAGTCGGAGTCCAGGTCTTCCCGAATCTGAGTGATTTTGTCATGCAGATACTGTACAAAGTCTTCGTCTCTACCCTCCATTTTCAGCACAGCCTGCTTAGCACAAGAAAAAAAAAATCTGCCTCCCAGCAATTTGTCTCCTTGCCGCAAACAGCCTGTTTCAGTTTCAGTTTCAGTTTCAGTTTCAATACAGCCTGATTAGCAAAGAAAAAAACTCTGCCTCTGCCTGCTAGCAATTTGCCTCCTTGCAGCAAACAGCAGCGGCTGAAAATGGGGCATGTGAAGGCAGCAATAGGCAATGGCAATCCCTGCAGCGTGAAACAGCGGATGGTCAGGAGGCCTATCCAATCAACAATCAGCTGCTTGTGCTAATCAGGCTGTGCTGAAGCTGAAAATGAAATGGGCTGTTTGCTGTTTGCTGTTTGCTGCAAGGAGGCAAATTGGTGGGAGGCAAAGGCCAAAGAGTGAGGGCCGGTGGGTGGGCAGGGCTACATTTGGTATATAAGATGCACAATAAACTGCAAAAAGAGACGTTCATGGAAGCCTCTTTGAGTCCTTAAAAGAAAGGCAGGGTATGACACACAAAATTAAGTTGTTTCATGAGTCCTATATAAAATTAAGAGGGTTCACGTTGGTTTAAATTTCTGGAATTTTTGTTTGTTTGATTTATATCCCACTTTTCATTCAAGTCCTGAAGGAGTAGTACATAGTACTCCCAACAGAAGAGAATATTTATAGCTCAGGGATGGACTGTTGGGCCCTTGTTGCTCTGTGAGCTTGATGGTTTTCTTGCAGATGTTTCATTACCAAACTAGGGAACATTATCAGTGCTATAAGGGAGGGAGGTGTCTGAAGTGGAGGAGGAGGAGGACGACGACGATGACTACAGCGATGATGACTGTGGGGTCCTTAGTGCTTTCTAAACCTGCTTGTTTTCTTGCAGATGTCTCATTGCCCCACTATATAACATCATCAGTGCCTAGTACCGTGTATAATGCAGTGCATTGGGCATAATACTTCATACTATTTCCTTGTATTATGATATACGAGTATCATATCTTAAGGTTTCTGCAGTCCGTAGTGTACTTTTGCCCAGGAAAATTGATCTCTGCCTGGAATAAGGATGCTGGACAGGGCAATTGTTAAAGGACAATCGAATTATGAATTGAAAAGTAGAGTTGAATAATTCATATTCTTTATAAAGTGCTATGAAGTGTGATCTTTGACTCCACCAACAACCTCAAAAAACATTGACTCTGAAGGTTGGGAACAGAGAACCAACCGAAAACAAGGAATGTTTATTTATTTGTATTTATTCATTCATTTATTTGTATCCCACCTTTATTATTTTCACAAATAACTCAAAGCGGCAAACTTATCCAACACACTTTCCTCCTATTCCTATTTTCGCAACCCACCTTTTGAGGTGGGTTGGGTTGAGAGAAAGTGACTGGCCCAAAGTCACCCAGCTAGCTTTCATGGCTAAGGCAGGACTAGAACTCACGACCTCTTGCTTTCTAACCTGGTGCCTTAATACTAGATCAGGGATCAGCAATCTTAAACACTCAAAGAACCACAAAGGTCCTAACTGGAAGCCCCGGTTCAATTCTAGAACCTACCGGAAGTCTGGTTCCCACATCATAGTCTCCTCCTAGCGTGGCATCTTTTTTCCTCTGCTGACTGGAAGTCCGATTCCCCCACCAGAAAGTCTCCTCCTAGCGCGGCATCCTTTTTTCTCTATCTGTCCGGTGGTGGGATTCAAGTAATTTAACAACCGGTTTTCTGCCCTAATGATTTCTTCCAACCACCACCACTGAGCAGTTCACCAAACTGCTCAGAAAGTTAACAACCGGTTCTCCCGAAGTGGTGAGAACTGGCTGAATCCCACCACTGTATCTGTCCCAGCCAAAAGCCCTATCAATTGTGGAGCTGACCAGCAACAGGGAGCTGCAGCAGAGGGATGAAAGGGCCACATGCGGCTCCAGAGACACAGGTTGCTGACCCCTGCACTGATCAAACTGGCTATGAAGCATCTATAGTGATCTTGCTGAAACCTAAAATATATTGAAGTGACCTCTGTAAAACAAAACCAATAAAAATCCCCGTGGAACTGTGTTATACAAGTAGTCCTCAACTTATGACCACAATTAAGCCCAAAATTTATGTTGCTAAGTGAGACAGTTGTTAAGTAAGCTTTGGCCCATTTTACGACCTTTCTTGCCACATTTGTTAAGTGAATCGCTGCAGTTATAAAATTAGTAACGTGGTTGTTGAGTGAATCTGGCTTCGGCCAATTGACTCTGCTTGTCAGAAGGTCGCAAAAGGGGACCACATGACCCCAGGACACTGCAACCATCATACATAGGAACCAGTTGCCAAGCGTCTGAATTTTGATCACGTGACCATGGGAATTCTGCAACAGCCTCAAGTGTGGAAAATGGTCATAAGCCACTTTTTTGAGTGCCATTGTAACTGAGTGGTCATTAAATGAATGGTTGTAAATCAGGGACTACCTGTAATATGGAACCTAATCGCATTAAAGCTGGAGCAGCTGTTGTGCTGCAAATGCATACAATCACACAGGTGGAAGAACACCATATCTAAGTCCTATTGAAATTGAAACAAACAAATAAATAAATAAATGAAAGCAGCCGAGATAGATGGCTGCTGACTTTCGGTCTCGGCTTAGCATAGCATTTATCAAGTCAAGGATAAAACATTTAGATAGAATAGAGTAGAATAAAGTAGAGTGGAGTGGAATGGAATGGAATGGAATGGAATGGAATGGAATAAAATGCAGAAAAACTACAGCGTAGAACAGAACAAAACAACAGAACAGAACAGAATGCATAAAAATGCAGAATAGAATGGAACAGAACAGAACAGAATAGAATGTAATAGAATGCAGAAAAACTACAGAATAGAATAGAATAGAATAGAATAGAATAGAATAGAATAGAATAGAATAGAATAGAATAGAATAGAATAGAATAGAATTCTTTATTGGCCAAGTGTGATTGGACACACAAGGAATTTGTCTTCGGTGCATAAGCTCTCCGTGTACATAAAAAAAACATTAATCAAGAATCATAAGATACAACACTTTGTGATAGTCCTAGGATACTAAATAAGCCATCAAATCATACTAGGAAACTAAATCTAAAAAATAGAAATTGTAAAGATATAAGCAACAAGGTTATAGACATAAGGAGGAGGAGATAGGAAGGATGAGAAGAAGAATAGTGATACAGTCTTAGTAAATAGTTTGACCGTGTTGTGGGAATTAGCAGAGTGATGGCATGCGGCAAAAAAAGTTGGCTCAACTGCTGGACTATTCCTATCGCTAGGATGTTTCCTAACAATCAGGTAGAAATTGCCTTTCTATAATTGAAACTGGTGTTTTGCACTTAGGGATAAGAAAAAAACAGCTCTTCCAGGTGGCACCATTTCAGATACTTGAAGAATGCTTTCATCTTCTCCCTCAATCATCTTTCCTGAAAGGCTAAATCTACTCGGCTCCTTCCATTTCTCTTCACAGAAATAACAGAATAACAGAGTTGGAAGGGACCTTGGAGGTTTTCTAGTCCAACCCTCTCCTCAACCAGGGGACCCTTACCACCCCATACCAGGGGTGTCAAACTCGATTTCATTGAGGGGCTGCATCAAGGTTAGGGCCAGATTTAGATGAAAAGAGGCCCTAGGCTATTCACTTATGAGGCCCTTTCACCTCCCATTTTTAAGTTTGTAAATTACATGAGAGATAATAAAATACATCATTGCTGTGATCTTGAGGCCCTAGGCTGAAGCCTAGTTAGCCTATAGGAAAATCTGGCCCTGATCAGCGTTGTGTTTGACCTCAATGGGCCAGGGTGGGCATGGTCAGCTCAACATCACTCGTGCTGGGGTTGCCTGTGGAGGCCTGAGCTCTCTGCCAGCAAAAATGGGGTCCTGAGCTCCATTTTCACCTGCGACTGCCTCCCGCAACCCTCTGTCAGCAAAAATAGAGCTCGGGAGAGCTGCTCACAGCCCTCACAAGTTCCATTTCTGCAGGCAGAGGCCTTGAGTTTGACACCCCTCCCTATACCATTCCAGACAAATGGTTATCCAACCTCTTTTTAAAAACCTCCAGTGATGGAGCATTCACAACTTCTGGAGGCCAGTTGTTCCACTGATTAATTGCTCTCGCTGTCAGGAAATTTCTCCTTAGTTCTCGGTTGCTTCTCTCCTTGATTAGTTTCCACCCATTGCTTCTTGCCCTGCCTTCAGGTGCTTTGGAGAATAGTTTGACTCCCTCTTCTTTGTGGCAGCCCCTCAAATATTGGAACGTTGCTATCATGTCACCTCTAGTCCTTCTTTTTATTAAACTGGGCTTACCCAATTCCTGCAAATGGGATGAGTTTCTAGTTCTCTGGTCACTGCTTTTGTCCTTCTCTGAAACAGTTCCAATTTCTATGAAACTTTTTTAAGGCATGGAGCCCAGAATTGGAGACAATATGGGATTGAACCAAAGCATAGTTCTTATCAGATGCTGTTTCCACTTGCTTGACAGTCCTAGAATCCATAAATCTCATTGCTAATTTCATATCAGGAATGTTCTACATTAGTGAACTGTATAGATTTTCAACTCCTGCATACAAGTAGTTGTCGACTTAGAACAGAAATGAACCCCAAAATTTCTGTTGCTAAGAGAGACAATTGTTAAATGGGTTTTGCCGCATTTACAACCATTCAGGCCATAGTTGTTAAGGGAATCACTGCAGTTGAAACAGTTCTGACCGAGCTCCCCAAACACGACAAACCCTCTGAAGCAGTGGTGAAATCTGAACCATCTTGCTATTGGTTGGCTGGCCGTGCATGTGCACTGCGCACCAAATGCGCACTGCATGCGCAACCGCAGTGCACACAAAATGTGGACTGCACATATGCGGTACGTGCCAAAAGGAGGCTTGGGAATGTAAGTAGAACAGTGAGGAGGGGATCAGCTGTTGTGCGTGATTTAGCTTTGCTAGAAAGCAGGATTTCCTGTTTTCTAGCAAAGCTAAACCGCACGGCACAGCTGATCGTCGGAAATACCAGTTAGGAGGAACTGGTAGCTTTTTTTTTATTATTACCGGTTCGCCTGAATTTGTTACCAGACAAATAATGGGAGCTCACCCTGTTGCGCGGCACTAGGGATTTGAACCGCTGAACTCCCGACCTTTCAGTTGACAAGCTCAGCGTCTTAGCCATTGAGCCACCATGGCCTGAATATAATAACCCCCAAATATCCGCCATTTAAATACTATGCCGCGTCAGTAAAGATTCAATCAAGACCCTGTACTCTAATATTAGTCAATGTATATTTTCCAACTTTGAGGAGAAAACGTCAGCTCAGGAGCTTATGGAACTATTTTTAATGTTGCTTGAATACAGGCAGTCCTTGACAGTTTGCTTACTGGCCACTTAAAGTTCAATACCACTGAAAAATGCAATTTATCACCAATTTTCACACAACTGTTGCAGCTCCCCCATGGTCACGTGATCAAAATTCATTTGGCAACTGACTCATATTTATGACGGTTGCAGTGTCCCGGGGCCCTGTGTTCACCTTTTGTGACTTTCTAACAAGCAAAGTCAATGGGGAAGCCAGATTCACTTAACAACCGGGTTACTAGCTTAACAGCTGCAGTGATTCACTAAACAGGTAATGCAAGAAAGGTTGTAAAAGAGGGCAAAACTCACTTAACAAATATCTCACTTAGAAAGAGAAATTTTGGGCTCAGCTGGGGTTGTAAGTTGAGGACTACCTGTAATTTACTTACTGCATATCCATATATATATATATTATATATTATATATCCATACGTATATAGGATATTAAATAAAAACAATCAACATAAATCATAAAATACGAACTTCAAAGTTATAGAATGCTAAAGAAATAGGTAATAGGAAAGATGAGAAGGAAAATAATAAATTATAGATGATAGATAGATAGATAGATAGATAGATAGATAGATAGATAGATAGATAGATAGAGATAGATAGATAGATAGATAGATAGATAGATAGATAGATAGATGATAGATTGCTAGATAAATAGATGATAGATGATAGAGACAGACACACAGAGAGATGATAGAGAGAGATGATAGAGAGATAGATAGAAGATAGAGAGATAGAGATAGAAGATAGAGAGATCATAAAGAGATAGATGATAGAGAGATAGATGATAGAGAGATAGAAGAGAGAGAGATAGAAGATAGAGAGATGATAGATAGATAGATAGATAGATAGATAGATAGATAGATAGATAGATAGACAGATAGACAGATAGATAGACAGATAGACAGATAGAGAGATAGAGAGATGATAGAGAGAGATGATAGAGAGATATGAGAGATGATAGATAGATAGATAGATAGATAGATAGATAGATAGATAGATAGATAGATAGATAGAGAGAGAGAGGATAGAGAGATGATAGATAGATAGATGAGAGAGAGATGAGAGAGAGAGATGATTTCTATCTCTATCATCTCTCTCTCATCTCTCTCTCATCTATCATCTTCTGATAGAGAGATGATAGATAGATAATAGAAAGTAAGAGAGAGAGAGAGATGATAGAGATAGATAGATGATAGATTGATGATAGAAATAGATAGATGATAGATAGATGTGTGTGTGTGTGTGTGTGTGTGTGTGTGTGTGTGTGTGTGTGTGTGTGTAAGCCAAATTCCTTTCCCTCCTCCCCACCTCATGCCTGTACATACTTGCCATGAGGAGAAGAAGGACCCTGGATTCAAAAGGTTTGGTTGACTGGGATGCCTGCCTCCCATGTATTCATCTGTACAGATGTCACAGCCTTCAGCATCTCTCCAATCCCAGTAAGGTATGGTGAAATCTTCATTCCCAGTAATCTTCTGGATCTCACGTTCCCACAGGAGCAAAAACAGCCGATGCCAAGGAAGGAAACCCGGAGCTTCGTGCGCAAAGTCAATATCCCTCCAGACGTTGGCGCCTCCGAGAAGCGTGTCTCGAGACGCATAGTAGTGCATCCAGACGAAAAGGTCATAGACGCTGGTGTCTCGGAACATCGGGGTGGTGCCGTTATTCATTTGGGCATACGTTCCGGCAGCAATGACGAAATCCCGGCTGGTGGTATATTTCGCCAAATTGAGATAGGCAAGGAACTGGTAGCTTTCTCTGGCGTTGAGCTTGAAGATGTCTTTCCTGACCTGCAGTTTTCTTTCCGTGCAGTTGGGTCCTCCAAAGTTGAATTTGCAATCTCCACAGTTGTATCCCATAAAGTTCCCTGAGCATCTGCAAGTCCTGTTGTAAAACACTGCCGGCCAGTCCTCTCGGTCATCCACTCCCGAGAAAGGGAACTGAGGACCGAGAGGAGCAACCGAAAGGAGACTCCCTCTACAAGAACCCCTGCCTGAAAGCTCTCCACAAGGAGAACCATCTCCGGGCCACGTTGGACAACACTCCTTTCTCAGCAAGTTGTCTGAGTTAGCACACGCCCGAGGGAACTGGCTGGACCCAAGGGGAAGGATCCCCAAAATTATGCTTATAGAAAAAAGAGGCATTGCCTTTGAGAGACACACAAAAATCTAAGTGGCCTGACTGGTTAACTCTTGGCAAGCGAAGATTTTATCCGTCTCACTGGCTGAGAAATTCTTCTTGCATATTTCTTCCTGCTACTTCATTCACTACCTCCTCTTGACCCATGCACACACACTTCAGTAATCTGATTATCACATGCTCTGGGCTTCATCCAAGAAACATTCATCTACTTTCTTACTCCAGTTATACACAGACTTTTTTGGGGGGGGGAGGGAAGGGAGGAACTCATCTTCTGCCTAGCACATGACTTCTGACAGGCTGGATTGTAATGCTTTCTCACACCGAGCTACTCAGATCACTGGGTTCCTGGGCAGATGGATGGGGGAGGAACAATGGAGGGATGGTGGATGGGGTGAGGTGGAAATACTTAACTTTGCAAGTCAAGTCAAGTCTTGAGCAAAATGATAGAGATAAAAGTTTCCCTGTCAGTCATGTCTGACTCTAGGGCAGGGGTATCAAACTCAAGGCCCATGGGCCTGTGGGGTGCTTAGATCTGGCCCATGGGACTGCCCTGGAAACAATGAAGGACTGATCTGCAGTGCCTCTGTGCAGCCCTCCCGAGTTCTGTTTTTGGCCGTGACAGCCTCTTTCAACCCTCGGCCAGCGAAAATGGAGCTCAGGGAGGCCATGCGCAACTGCCAGGCAGTGGTGGGATTCAGCCAGTTCGCACCACTTTGGGAGAACCGGTTGTTAACTTTCTGAGCAGTTTGGCAAACTGGTTGTTGGAAGAAATCATCAGGGCAGAGAACTGGTTGATAAATTACTTGAATCCCACCACTGCTGCCAGGGCTATGTTTTCACTGGCAGAGGGCTGCCGGAGGCTGTCATGACTGAAAACGAAGCCTCGACAAATGACGTCGAGCTGGCCACGCCCAACCTGGCCATGCCCACCCCCCGGCCTCCCATGGTCAAACACAACCTTGATGTGGCCCTCAATGAAATCGAGTTTGACACCCTTGCTCTAGGGCATAGTGCTCATCTCCATTTCTTGGTCGAAGGACTTGTCCAAAGACAACTTCCGTGGTCAGGTAACCAGCATGACTGTACCCAAAGGTGCATGGAACGCTGTTACCTTCCCACCAAAGTGGTACCTATTTATCTACTCGCTGTCAAGCTTCAAAAGGCGCTTTTGCTGCTGCAACTATTATCGCTTCTCATCTTGCCAAAGAACTATGAGGGGAGGGAAGGGGGAGATGGAATGTAGGTTCCAGACATCAAGAAAACAGCTGTACTTTGGCAGGTGTTTACCAGTGCCAAAAGTCTTTTCCATAACAATACCATGAGACCAGGAGTGGTATTCACTTATTTTCGCTACCAGTTCGCAAATGTGAGTGCACGTGTGCTCGAATTGCTCATACGCACCACTTCCGTACATGCAAAGGGCCTTCTGTGCATGCACAGAGTGACAAAAACGTGATGTGATAACATCTGGGTGGGTGGATGGAGCCTCCCGCAGCTGCTGCTACTTTTTGCGGGAACCAGATAGAACTGGCTGAATACCACCACTGCATGAGACTCAACTGGACAATGTGACCTGGTCTAATAGGGGGAGGGAGAATCTAAAACTTTAGCTATGTGGGTTTGCGCGGGAATTAGCTAGATTGGGTTTTGCCCTCATCTTTGCTGAAGTGATGTAAAGTTTTGCATGAAGAGATTGGATTGTCTCAGCCATGCTTGCTTTGGTTGGATTTGTCAGTCAGAACCTTGACACTCGCATTTGCCTGCTTTTGAACTGCTAGGTGGGCAGGAGCTGGGGCGAGTAAAAGGAACTCCACCCCATTGTGTGGAGCTTGGGTCTTGAACCCCAGCTGTCAGCTCTCCAGCCCGGGTCTCTCTCAGTCTTTAATTGCTAGGGCCATCATGCAAAATCTTGAGCTAAATCTCAGAAATCAAAAAGAAATTTGATTTAAGGTCATTTAGATTTCCTTTCAAAGAAAGAGACGGTCCTATTGCATGTTTCTAAGCAGAAAGACGTTTGTACAAAACCTTCCTGGACACACAAAGGCCAAATAGCTGGTTCTTTGCATTTCCATTTAACAGAATAGGAGAGTTGGAAGGGACCTTGGAGGTCTTCTAGTCCAACCCCGTGCTCAAGCAGGAAACTCTATACCATTTCAGACAAACGGTTGTGCAATCTCTCCTTTAAAAACTTCCAGTTTTGGAGCATCGCAACTTCTGGAGGCAAGTCGTTCCACTGATTAATTGTTCTCACTGTCAGGAAATTTCTGTTTATTTCTAGATTGGTATAAGTGATGATAAGAGACGTTTCAATGACACAATGCTCAACAATGATTTAAAAGGTGTTAGGATATGATTTGGGCCTAACAGTTGTCCGGGCAATATATGTGTTCTGTGACTTTAAGTTTTAATGCTGCATCATTCTGTAATGCTGAGTCATGCTATAATTAATTGTAATTTAACAATGTATTTAAGAAGGGTACTGTAAGGTATTCAGTGAATGATAAGCTGCTATCATCATGTGCGTGTGTGGGTGGATCTGCTACCATCCGGGGTTTGTGAACCAGAGTGAACCAACTACTGTTTGTTTGGTAAGAGTTTGTTTGGAGTTAACAGGTAAAGACTTGGACTGTTTAGAAGACTACGAGATTGTTTATTTTCCACTATAAAGAAAACTTTTGATAACACCAGTTTGTATGTATCTCTATCTCATTGCTCTCAGCAACGTTTCTCTGTGCACTTCACTCTGCTAGTTGTTACACAACAACAATATCCTTAACATAAGGTATGATGGCGATGTGAGAAATGTGCAGGCACATTGGAACATGGTGGATCAAGCTCAACTTCTCCTCCCAGAGGGAGTGACTAACTCAGGGTCCTCGTGGGTGGGAGCAGTGGTGAAATTCAATGGTTTTTTGTTACTGGTTCTGTGGGCGTGGCTTGGTTTGGCATGGTGTGGCTAGGTGGGCGTGGTTTGGTGGGCGCGGCAGGGGAAGGATACTGCAAAATCTCCATTCCTTCCCCACTCCTGGGGGAAGGATGCTGCAAAATCTCCATTCCCTCCTCACTCCAGGGGAAGGATACTGCAAAATCTCCATTCCTTCCCCACTCCTGGGGGAAGGATGCAGCAAAATCTCCATTCCCTCCCCACTCCTGGGGGAAGGATGCTTCAAAATCTCCATTCCTTCCCCACTCCTGGGGGAAGGATGCTGCAAAATCTCCATTCCCTCCCCATTCCTGGGGGAAGGATGCTGCAAAATCTCCATTCCTTCCTTCCCCACTCCAGGGGAAGGATGCTGCAAAATCTCCATTCCCTCCCCACTTCAGGGGAAGGACTTCAAGAAAAGTTGTAAAATGGGACAAAAAAAATCACTTAACAACTGTCTCACTTAGTAACAGAAATTTTGGGCCGAATTGTGATCGTAAATCGAGGACTGTACTGCTCTAACTGAAGGGCTAATCCAGTTCCGAGTTTAACGCTGTAAGGAAGGAAAGAAGAATAGGGCTGATTATCCAATAGACAGAGAGAGGGCATCCCCTCCTGATGTTATAAACACGGCCATCTTGTGCTGCATTTGTTTGTCATGGGTTTACAGAAGTAGCAACTGCAAATAGAAAAGCTATCATTATTTAGGTGCTCTGCTCTGAATTTTTTTTTTAAAAAAGAGAAGACTTCAGCGTACTCCTTGGCCTGATCCCAGTTTCTTCTGCTACTGAAGCAGAGGAACCATATTGCTAATTTGAACTACTTATTTCTAAATTTGCAACCCTCGATGTAAAACAGAACATGCATCAAGCATCGCACAAAATCTCTCTCTCTCACACACACACACACACTATTTCTCTTCTCTCTCTCTCTCTCTCTCTCTCTCCCTCTCTCTCTCTCTCTCTCTCTCTCTCTATATATATATATATATATATCTTATGCTATTTCTCTCTCTCTCTCTATCTCTTACACACACTATTTCTCTCTCTCTCACACACACTATTTCTTTTTCTCAGTCTCTCTTTCTGTTTCTCTCTCTTACATTATTTCTCTGTCTATCTCTCTCACACACTATTTCTCTCTCACACACACATACAATTTCTCTCTCTCTCTCTCTATCTTATGCTATTTCTCTATCTATCTATCTATCTATCTATCTATCTATCTATCTATCTATCTATCTATCATCTCTTACACACAGTATTCTCTCTCACACACAATTTCTTTCTCTTAGTCTCTCTCTCTCTTTCACTCTCTTACATTATTTCTCTGTCTCTATTTCACACATTATTTCTCTCTCACACACACACACATACAATTTCTCTCTCTCTCTCTCTCATGCTATTTCTCTATCTCTTACACACAGTATTTCTCTCTCTCTCACACACACACACTATTTCTTTCTCAGTCTCTCTCTTTCTCTCTCTTACATTATTTCTCTGTCTATCTCTCTCACACTCTATTTCTCTCTCTCACACACACACACAATTTCTCTCTCTCTATCTATCTCTTACATACACTATTTCTCTCTTTCTTTCTCTCTCTCTCTCACACACATAAACCCACACCAGTTCCTCCACCAGTTAATAAAATCAAACCCCACACCAAAGGTTTCAGAGCCCCAATGTAACAGGAAAGTCCTTGAGCATCCCTTTAGAAAGCCAGCACATTCCTGGGAAAATGCCTCTTGGTAGGGATCAGGAGTCCATCATATGATCTTGCTAAGAAGCATGAGAAGCTTTAATCTCTTCGCTTCAGGAAACACAGATTATCACAAGGCCTCCGCTGCCTCAGCTTGAATGGATTCCCCCCCCCCCTTCCCCAATTTTAAAGGTTAATTCAAACGTCTGACAGGCATCCTGGTCTTATCCTACCCTATGGCATGCTGAGTAACAGTTCAGCACTTTCCAGGACAAAGTTTCGCATTTGTCTCATTTAAAATATAAGAAGTTCTGGAGAAGTTTGTCTATGGAGATTCTCAGCCATCCAGGTCATGGTTGTCCCCAAGGTGCTTTTTCCAAGAGGCAACTGGACTTTCTGGTTTTTCTTTGAAGACGTTTCGCTTCTCATCCAAGAAGCTTCTTTGGCTCTGACTGGATCTTTCCATTCCCCACTCTCCTGTCAGAGCTGAAGACACTTCTTGGATGAGAAGCGAAACGTCTTTTTAAAAAAAACAGAAAGTCCAGTTGTATCTTGAAAAAGCACCTTTGGGACATTCTGTAGACATTCTTATTTGGGGATATGTGTACCCCAACAGTAATGGTGTAGGAGAAGAAGGCTCCTACAAAGACAAGAGGGTCAAACTATTTTCCAAAACACCTGAAAACAGGACAAGAAACAATGGACGGAAACTAACCAAGGAGAGAAGCAACCTAGAACTAAGGAGAAATTTCCTAATGGTGAAAACAATCAAGCAATGGAATGGCTTCCATTCAGAAGTTGGGAGTGTTCCACCATTAGAGACTTCCAAAAAGAGACTGGACAATTATTTGTCTGAAACGATATAGAATCTCCTGCTCGAGCAACGGGTTGGACTAGAAGACCTCCAAGGCCCCTTCCAACTCTATTATTCTATTGACTAGAAGAAGAAACGAGGGGAGTTAGGCAGGGGTGGGTTCTACTTACCTTTACTACCGGTTTGCAACGGGGCTGCATGCACACACACTTCTGCGCATCCGCAGAAGCTTCTGCACATGTGCAGAAGCTTCCTGATGACGTCGGGGTCGGTGGGCGGAGCCTCCCGCCAGTTTTACTAACGGTTCTATAGAACCGGTCCAAACCGGAGGCAACTCACCACTGGAGTTAGGGAGTGAAGAACACACTGATGCTCTGCGCTTAAAGACCTGCTGAACATGTATAGTACATTCAAGAGGTATAGCTTTTCCTTAACCCTGGAGTTGATGGAAACCTAAGTTAGTCCTCAACTTAGGACCACAACGGAGTTCAAAATTTCCACATCTAAGTGAGACAATTGTTAATGAGCTTTGTCGCACTTTACGACCTTTCTTGCCACAGCTGTTAAATGAGTCACTGCAGTTTTTAAGTTAGTAACTTTTGTAAAATGAATCTGGCTTCCCCATGAACTTGTCAGAAGTTCGCAAAAGGGGAACCCAATACCCCGGGACACCGAAACCATCATAAATATGAGTCAGTTGCCAAGCATCTGAATTTTGATCACATGACTGGGGGTTGCTGCAATGGTCATAAGTGTGGAAAATGGTCCTAAGCAGAGGTGGGATTCACATAATTTAACTACTGGTTCGCCTAGCACCGAAAATGTGACCACATGTATGTGCCTGGCCTTGCACGCACGTGCTTTGCTCACACACGTGCCTTCCACGCACACACCCGCTCTCAAAAACGTGCCTAAATAGGACACCATAGAGCTGGGGTGGGAGGGGTGAGCCCACTCATGATTTCCGCTACCGATTTGCGTGAACCTGTCCGAACCGGCTGAATGCCACCTCTGGTCCTAAGTCACTTTATTCACTGGTAACTTTGAAAGGTCTCTGATGGTTTTAAGCCGAGAACTTCCTGTTCTGTGTTTCTGTTTATCCTGCATGTCAAAAAACAACAAGACTACAGCTTACTCAACTTACAATCATTCATTCAGCGACCTCTCTAAGTTGTAACATCGCTCAAACAAACAAACCCTGACTTAGAACCGGTCCTCACATTTATGATATCCCAGCATTCTCACAGTCAAAGTGATGCAAAAATCAATTAATTGGCAACCGGCATGTATATTTGTTGGTTGTAGAGTCCTGGAATCATGCGATCGCCATTTGTGACCTTTTTCAGCCACCTTATGACAACTAAAGTCAATGAGGGAAGCCTGATTCATTTAATGGCCACATGATCTAGTGATTTGCTTAACAGTCATGGCAAATAAAAAGGTTGTAAAATTGGGCATGACTGATTTTGCCAATGGCCGCCTTCTTTAGCAACAGAAATTCTGCTCTCATTAGTGGTCATAAGTTGAGGACTATCGGTATTATGAGAAGGAAATGGTGGCCACATTAAGCAGCAGGAGCATTTAGATACTAAACTCCTTAACGCTAAGGATGGATAGGTTTCTAACACAAAGGGGACATAATTTGGAGAATCATAAATTTTGGGAATTGTTATCAGGAAATTGATTAATTATTTACAAAAAAACCCATTGGCTATGTTGGTTTTTCTTCCCTCTTGCTCTTCCCAAGCCCACATTCATTAGACTGCGTGATGAACTCTTCATGAAGCCATAGTTGGTTGGATTCCTACAGCATCCTAAACTATAAACCATGGTTTATAGACCCTCAGAGTTAGTCCTACTGTATATTGAAGAGTGGCGTGGTGGCCTAGAGGCGAAGACACTCACTTCCCACTCAGACGTTTGAGAGTTCAATCCTAGGTAACAGCAGATATTTTTCTCCTAGGATGCAAAGAAAAATAATATCTGCTGTAAATTTTGTGTAGGCATCAGGAAGGGAATCCGGCCAGTAAATGCTCAGCTCCATCCAGTCACCCCAACTCTACCCCGAATCAAGTGATTACAGAGTTGTAAAAAGTGAGATTTTTTTATAATTTTAATTTATAACTTTATAAATTTCTATATCAAACATTTAGCCAAAACCACTGTGCTGGTAAGGCCCCACTTTCTCTGACATCCCATCTTAACTCAGTTTCAATCCAGGTTCATGGTGAACTTGGACGTTAGGCAAGGTTATCAATTCAACCCTGAATCGAGGAAAAAATAAATAAAATAAAACCAGAAAATGAAGACAGATGTTGGGAATCAAACCTGAGAAGAAAAATAAGGTTAATTTCCAGTGGTGAAACCCAATTTTTTTTACTACTGGTTCTGTTGGCGGGGCTTGGTGGGCATGGTGTGGCTTGGTAGGCGTGGCAGGGGAAGGATACTGCAAAATCCCCATTCCCTCCCCATTCCTGGGGGAAGCATACTGCAAAATCTCCATTCCCACCACACTCCAAGGGAAGGATACTGCAAAATCCCCATTCCCTCCCTACTCTGGGGCCAGCCAGAGGTGGTATTTGCTGGTTCTCCGAAGTACTAAAAATTTCCACTACTGGTTCTCCAGAACCTGTCAGAACCTGCTGGATTTCACCCCTGTTAATTTCCCTTTCCTAACAGGTATAGCCTTAAAATTAATAGACTGGAATCTCCAGGGATCTGGAGAAGAAGCCTCCAAATTGAAACAAATAGAGAAGTAATTTCAGAAAACAGTCATCTCAATTGGTAAAAAAAAAAAGACATTTAAGTAAAAATAGTGAATAAGATTCTTTTTATTATTATTATTGTGACTATGTATGCTTATGTCTCAATTCTTTGAATATGGCATTTGTTTTCTGTTTGAGCTCAATAATTGTGACACTTATGCAAAGCAGCATCTCTTTACAGAAGAATTGCCTCTAAATGAGGGATAAACCAACATCATTTGGTGGCTTTCTCAGAGTTTTATGTGTATAATATATATTTTTCCTATGGGACTTGCTTTTCAGTCACAATCTGTAACTCGATTGGCTCTGTATTTTCATTTCATTATTTGTATTTTTATCTTGGCTGTTCACTGCACTGAGTCCCCCAGGAGTAGGGCGGTATATAAATTTGATAAATAAATAAATAAATAAATAAATAAATTTCCACCTAATGGTTTGCAGAAGACTCTTTAAAAAAAGAAAGGATTTTTTTTAAAAAATCTTTTTTCCCCCCTTTTTCTTTTTTTTAAAACACAGTTTGGTTTCATTTAACCCTGGTGTGATTGACCTAATTTTTTCAAGGAATCAGGACAGCAAGGGCTGATTCTCCTAACCAGGGGTGGGCTGCTGGGGTTCGGGAGAACCTCTAGCTAAGATCCTATGCAGTTCAGAATCCCACTCCTGGCTGGCCCCACCCAACCCTTCCCTCTCAGGAGTCCCCACACGGTCCATTTTGGATGCATGTAAGTGCAGGGTGCAAATGGAGGCTCGGGGAGGGTGAAAAACAGGCCTACCAGAAAATCGGGAAGACCGATTTTCGAGGGCCTCCAGAGCCTGGGGAGACCATTTTACCCTCCCAGAGCCTCAAGGAATGCCTCTGGTGCCTGGGGAGGGCAAAAACACCTCCCCGCCATGGTGCACAAGACCAGCTAGGCCACACCCACCATGGCTACCCCCACCCAGTAACCAGGCAGAGAATCTCTTTCTAAAATTTTTGAAACCCCTGCCCCTAACCGTATAGCTCAGTGTTACAAAGGCAAGAAGTGGCACTATGGATTATTTTCGTCCGTTTTTCTTTTAATTTGCCAAAAAAGATAGTATGGATATGTGAGAGAACTATCTCTTTTCTAAAAGTCTGTACAGATTCTCAGTCATCCAGTTCACGGTTGTCCTAAAAGTGCTTTTATTCAGGAGGCAAGTGGACTTTTCTTTTGAAGATGTTTTGCTTCTCATCCAAGAAGCTTCTTCAGCTCTGACTGGATAATGGGGAATGGAAGGATTTATATTCCTTGCAGACAGCTGGAAATCTGCATCCTTTTAGGGGGTCGTGTTTCAACAAACTTCAACATCTTCAAAAGAAAAATAACAAGGAAGTCCAGTTGCTGTTCTGACCCAGCCTTAGCAGAAGCAAGAAACAGACCCCTGGTCACGAAAAAAAACCCTCTTTATTTACCCCTTGTGAATTAATGGCCATCACCCACTGAAAAGTCCAGGCAATAGTCCTTCAAGGAGTTAGCTGCATTACAGACCTTATTGGTTCCTTGCGATAATTGCAAGGCCGTGAGCTCCCAGCCGAAAGGGTGCAAATTTAAGTTCTGGCAAGCAGTCTTTGATGCACAAAACACAATGAGCAAAATCTCCAGAAATACGAACTGTTGTCTCCTACAACAACCACTCCTCTTTCCTTCTACATATTCCCCAGCCAGGGAGGGGCCATTTAGCGTCCACGTGTGCTTTGCTTCCCGAGGCGACTGCTTGTCCTCCTTTGCTCACCTCTTCTAACTGCTCTGTGCATATGTGCATCTGGAACAGGCCCCAGCTGTTCTTCCTCCTCACTCATATCAGTCTCCAAAGGCAGCTGCCCCTTCGGTGGCTGGGAAATGTCAGATGGCCCTGGCTCTAACTCTGCTCCTGATGCAAAGACTCCATCTGAGCCTTCCCCAGGCTCCAGCACTGGCCCAAGTTCCTCCCCAACCTCCTCATCATCTGAATCTGGCAGGCTACAACACTTGCCTCCTGAAAAAGCACCTTTGGAACTATTATCTCTTTTCTATTAGATGGAAGATGCTATGTGGGATGTCCCTTAAGGCAATTGATGGCAATAGGAAATATGAAGCTTTTTCTCCAAGACAGGAAGCTTGGATGTGAAGATCCAGAAACTTCTGAGAAGAAAGGTGAGAGACCCCCCATTTTCACTGTGTGAGTGCAGCCATGCTGTTTCAATTACCTTATAGCTTAGTGTGAACCAATGAAAATGTACAGTACCATGATAATAACAGAATTGGAAAGGACCTTGTAGATCCCGAAGGCATTTTCTTTTTTCCCCCAAAAAGACAACTAGACTTTGTTTTTTCTTGAAGACATTTCAAGATAACTATGAGCTGGAAGGGACCATGGAGGTCTTCTAGTCCAGCCCCCTGCTCAAGGAGGAGACCTATAGCATTTCAGACAAATGACTATCTAATCTCTTCTTAACACCTTCCAGTGATGGAGCCCCCACAAATTCTGAAGGCAAGCCATTTCATGGATTATTTTTTTTTAACTATCAGGAAATTTCTGTTTAGTTCTAGATTGGTTCTCTCCTTGATTAGTTTCCATCCATTGCATCTTGTCCTGCCCTCAGCAATTTGGAGAATAGCTTGACTCCTTCTTCTCTGTGGCAGCCCCTGAGATACTGCAACATGGCTATCATGTCTCCCCTAGTCCTTCTTTTCATTAAACTAGACATATCCAGTTCCTGCAACCGTTTTGTGAAGGAGGGGTTCTGGGTTCAAGTGGCCCGTGGCCCGATACGTACACAAACGCACTAAAGCATGCAAGTTGAGAAAGGATTCTTGAGAAACTATTTGGTTTAATAATAAAAACACATAAAAACAAAACAAGAAGGCATCAACAGCCTAAAAAGATTGTCCTCTCAGCAAAGTCCATTAGCTCTAATCTTCTTCCGAAACGTGGGAGGCTCTCTGGGTTGTTTGTCAGTCTTCTCAGGAGCAAGGCAGTGACTCAGCTCTTTGTAGTGACTTCAGCTCTGGAGGTTCTCAGCTGTTCAGAGTTCCCATAGTTGTGAGTTCTCATTTTCCTCTTCCTTCTTCTTTCGTGAGTGAGTGAACTGCTGCTACTGCTTATATGCTCATCAACTGACCGTTGGAAAGTGCAGGAAGTTCAGAGCCAGGAACCTGTGCTCTGATTGGTTCATTCAAACTATTCAAACTAAACAATCAATTAGTTGCAGCAATATGCTGAGAGGTTTTTCCCTCACATGTTCCTCGTATGTTTTAGCCTCCTGTCCCCTAATAATCTTTGTTGCTCTTCATTCTAATGATAGAAACTTAATATGCAGATAACACATTCTGACGTACTTCTTACATTGAAATCAGGGCTACGCACACATGCACACCTCTGTTCCTAATCTGAACCCACAAAAGGTTGAGTTTACATACCATGATTTTATTTTATTTGTTAATTAAGTGTAACCCATCACACTGTTGCAGCAACTGATATAAACAGGATTTCCATATTGGAGGAATTACCAACTCAGATACACAATCAAACAGTAAACAACATCCTAATCAAGGCACCACCAAAAACACTCCTATTAATACTGACAGGGCAAACCACCGTACTCCATTTCTGTCACTGATGATGTTGCCTAGTTGGGTAATAAAATGTCTGCAAGAAAATAACCAAGCTCAGAGAGCACCAAGGTCTCCATAGATGAATGTGGAGTCTGCAGCTTTAGAAAGTCATCTGTCACCTGTTATATATAAACAAAATCAAGCTTTCTTCAGATGGATAGATCTATGAGACTTACCTTACAGAGTGAAGTAGCCAATCTCCTTCAAGGTTCAGTAAATTCCACAATTCCAGAAATGGCCTAATCCACTCTGAGGATAATCTCAATTTAATTCGATCCCCAGATGAGAAGAAAACAAAGCCAAATTGCAGAGGAAAGCATCCTGGAACAGATTTTTCAAGGCGTCTACATTTGTACAGAAGTAGATTCAGATCCATTGTAGCACCTTGGGAAATCCATTCTCAATTACTCAGCCTTGTCTCAGAATTCAGGCTTCAGCCAACTCCAATATACACCTCTAATTTATCTGGATGATCCTCTCCCTTTCAGCTTTCTGCCAAATCCTCTTCGCTTTGAACACGGGGACAGAGGGCGAAGACATCCGAGGCCCCTCCTGATTAAACACATCTGCAGTCACATCCATCAGTGTTTCAGCTCTTGTCTTGGAGAACATTAGACCTGCTGGCCTTGTGGAAAATTTTTGATTATTTAGGACACACTGACAGATGCTCGCCTCTTTCCTGACCCAGCAAGCAAGGGCCATTAAAAGCTTCCCTTTTCTAAATTCCACAAAGCTTTCCATCTGTCCTTTGGCTGCATAGGTGGGTGAAGGTCATCTGAGGGCCGCCTTCAAATAAACCAAGCAAAATGGCAAAGTCTTTTTATTTTATTTTATTTATTTATTTGTCAAGCACGTATAAGATAACAGATATAAGTTTAAACATGATGATGAATACAGGAGAAGGATACGAATAAATGGGGACAGTAGGACAGGGACGGTAGCAGTGGTGGGTTCTAACTGGTGTTACCACCGATTCGCTTCATGCACATGCTTTGTGCACGATCCGCTCTGCCGCGCCTTACAGCTGGGCTAAAAACAAAGGAATAAATGTAGGTATAGCACGGGGATGGGCAGGAGGGCCCAGCTGACAGTCGGAGTGAACCAGTTTGGTCTGACATCAAGATTTTCGCTACCGGCTCTCCCGAACCGGGGAGAACCAATAGCAATCCACCACTGGACGGTAGGCACATTGGTGCTCTTATGCACGCCCCTTACAGCCCTCTTAGGAATGGGGGTGAGGTCTACAGTAGACAATCTAAGGTTAAAGTTATGGGGGTTTGGGGAAGTAACCACAGAGTCAGGTAGTGCATTCCAGGCATTGAGCACTCTGTTGCTGAAATCGTTTTTTTCTGCAATCGAGTTTGGAGCAGTTTACCTTGAGTTTGTATCTATTGTGTCCTCATGTATTATTCCAGTTGAAACTGAAGTAGTCATTGACAGGTAAGATGTTGTAGCAGATAATTTTGTGTACTACGCTTAGGTCGGACCCAAGGCCGACCTAAGCGTAAGTTGTCTAAGCCCAAAATTTCAACCCTGGTGGCATAAGATATTCTGTTGTGAGCAGAGGAGTGGAGGACTCTTCTCATGAAATACCTCTGGCCTTGCTCAATTGTATTAATGTCCGATATACAATGCGGGTTTCAGGCAGACGAGCTGTATTCAAGAATTGGTCTAGGAAAGGTTTTGTATGCCCTAGTTTGCAGTATGATATTACCGAAGAAGAAGCTTTGCAAGATTAGGTTAACAACTCTTAATGCCTTTTTGGCAATGTTGTTGCAGTGAGCTCTGACACTTAGATCATTTGAGATGAGTATTCCAAGATCCTTGACAGAGTGAGGGTCATCTACGAGGTCATCTCCACCCATTTTGTATTTGATGTTCTGATTTTTTTTTTTTTACCAATGTGTAAAACAGTCTTCCGCTGAAGAACAACCGCCCAAAAGGCAAGGACTCGAAATGGGATCGCTTGACCTTCAGTTTACCTTTTGAAGTGGGAGCTATGTGCCCAAGTTATAACAAAACGCATGAATATTATAATTGGAAATGCCGGCAAAGTAAACAGCATTTTACCTGATGAGCTAAGTTCTTGGAACTGATTGAAGAGATCAATTAATCAGTTTTATCCACTCGCAGAAGCTGAATTTCTTTCTGATTAATCACAAAAAAAAAGGGGGGGGGAAGAGAGTAGAAAAGCCTAAATCAAGACATGTTTTCTGAGGATAAAGATGTCTTTTTACTGAACTTTTCTCTAGGTGTAAACACAAGCAGCGGAAGTAGATTTACCTGTAGGATTTCAGCTCTTGGATCTGGATGGAAGTATTCTTTTTAAAAATTTCTGTTTGGCAAAGAGAGAAAGAGAAAAAGCAAATATTGACAATAGGATGGATACTCCTGAACTTTACCCCTCGCTCAAGTGTTCACACATCTCTTTCGTTCCTTTTGAGTTCTTGATCAAGTTGAAGCTATTGCGTAAGATTTAATCAATAATCAACTATCCAGAAGAGAGACATTTTAATCCAGTATAGCCTGGGGTTGTAGGTTAAAATGGACGAAGCCAAAAATAAAAAATAAAAATCTGGAGTCTTGTTTTTTTGACATTTGGGGCAAAATGATTGATACAATACTTGTGTGAGAAAAACATGTTTTTGAAGGAGGGGAACATGTTAGCAGGACAGAAATATAGAAAGAATGTGTAGAAAGTTAGCACCCACTCCTCTCCTAGAAGAATGAAATATTTTTAGGAAATATTAAAAAGGAAGAATATTGTATTTCCATAAAGGAAGAAATGAAAAACATGCTCTTGGATGGAGAAAGCAGCCCTCACCTTTTCTTAACCTTAAGTAGATGTACCATATTTTTTGGAGTATAAGACGCACCGGAGTATAAGATGCACCTTAGTTTTGGGGGAGGAAAATAAGAAAAAAGCTGATTGGTGGGTGGATCAGCCTCCTGGAATACCCCCAATCAGCTGTTCCCAAAGGTGAATTTTAGCAACAGGTTCGTTGGTTGTGAGCTCTGTGCCTTGCTTTTTTTTCTGCCTCTGAAACTTCTGAAACTCTGTTTCAGAAAAAAACTTTTTTATCTGCCTCTGAAAGCCTCTGAAACAGAACTTTAGGGGAAAAAAGGCATTTTTCTGAAGCTCTGTTTGTGTTGTGGCCCACCAGCGGCCTGCACGGATTGTGGCTGATCCCGATGACGAGGAGGCTGGTGTGGTGTCACACCAGCATCCTGTGCAGCCGGCGCTCGAGTTGGACAGCAAGGAGGCTGAAGAGGATGTGGTGCCAGAGGCAGAGACTCAGCCAGGGCCTTCAGAACCTCCAGAGGCTCCTTCAAGTGAAGAGAGTGAAGTGGAGGAACCTTTTCTCAATGCTCGAGCATGCAGGGCTGCCAAAAGGCAGGAGTGGCTACTCAGGAGGAGGTCTCCTCAAGAGTAAGGCTTGGGGCTAATTGGCCACTCCCTTAGCCTATTTAAGTTCACACCATAGCTGGAAACAATGTTTGGTCCTACACAGAGCATTTTGAGAGTGAGTTTTATGTTACAACTTGGTTTCTGGGCTGATTGCCAACCCTTGTCGGACTTTGTTTAATCTCTGTAATTCATAGCAGGCTGATAAGGACATTGGTGGTTAAAGCCTGTATTTTGAAAGGGGTCTGTTTGTATTAAATGGAGTCTTTGGAGCTGTTTGTGCGTGCTACACTTCTTGGGACCTGTAGCTGGGGCAGAACAGTTTGGAGGGGTTTTTTTTTCCTGAAGCTTCTTTCAGAGGCTTTTATTCTGAAGGACTATCTGTACTCTGTTCAATCTCCTTTCTTTGGTATTGGTATGTAGATTAACTTCTTCCAATCTGTTGGTTTTTGTGTCATTCTCCAGATTAGTTAGCATAGTTTGGTTAGAACCTATTCTTTTTTGTTGTTGTTGTTGTTTGTCATATTATTTTAGATAAAAGCCTTTCTGAGGCTTTTTTTCTGAAGCTTTTTTTCTGAAACTTTTCTGAAGCTTCGTTTCTGAGGCTTTTTTTCTGAAGCTTCTTTCAGAGGCTTCTTTCAGCCTCTGAAATCTCCGTTTGCAAGGCTGGGTGGGGCTACATTCGGAGTATAAGACGCACCCAGATTTTCACCCTCTTTTGGGGGGGGGAAAGGTGCATCTTATACTCTGAAAAATAAAGTCATTTCTCCAGTCTTAGGAATGTAGAAATCTCTTCCTGTCACATATCTGATACCTCGGTTTACAGCAGCTGCTCTTCTGGTTCTTTAGGATTTGAGCCTCCAACTTTTTTCAGTCTGGCTAGGTGCTCTATTCCAAATCATTTCCCCAAATATCAGAACCAGGCTTAGCCTGCTCAATTGAATATGGAAATCGACAGAACTTCACTTCTGAAGTGAATATGAGCATATTCTGAATACAGTTGAATAGTGCTTATACTAGCCTATTCATTAAAAATATCTCGCAGCCCCGAGACCCTATTCCTAAACCAGTTTTATGTCCCATAGAAAACTCTGTTATTGAAACGCCGAAGAACAATTCTGTGCTTTTTTTTTTTTTTAAGGAAAGAGGCTTTTCCTAAAATCTCCTGTCAGGATTCCAAGTAACACCCTCAACCAAGTAAGACTCCAAGGCTAGAAGTTCCTCAAAGATCCATTTTTTTAGAGATGTCATATTGGCACATCTGGGAAAACCTGAATCTGAAAGCTCCTGGGTTTTCCCCACCCAAAGGAAAGTCCAAGTTCCTTCCCCCTGCCCCCACATGTCCATCACATGGTCCAATCAATCCACTGGCCCAACTAGAGATGCCTCCCAGTCATATCACTCCAGGTGCAGGCTGAATGTCCTTGACTCTCAGAGAAAAGAATGTTGTTATGGCTAGATATCTCTTCAACTCCATGCAATCCCCACTCCCAGTTTCCCACAGCACTAAGTGTGGCAGCCCTGAAGATCCGAAAGAAAATATGGCCTCCAGGACTGACATGTCCATTCAAGCTCTATTCCTGCTCCTTCTTCCTTTCTTGAAAGCATTACAGAAACAGTTTGTCACTGTTTTCTTCCAGGTTTTTTATCGATTTCCCTGTACAGTCTACCGCTCTAACATTTCCTCATGGCGCCCACAACAGATCAGACGGAGCATAAAAGAGGCAGCATTTTGAGCAATTTTCGGGCCAAATTTCGGGTGAAATGCTGGCTTTGGCATAAGATCTGACAAAGGACTTCCGTTTCTTGTTTCTCAGCCAAAGCGTTCTGGCCTCAGAAACTACAGCTCATTATCTGGTTTATTACTGCAATAAATCCATTGAGCAAACCTTGTAGTTGTAAATCCAGTCCTAGTTCGGAACACAAAAGAAACTTCCGGAGAGTTAAAAGGAGTTTTGAAAAAGTAAGACATGAGTCCAAGTCAAAGGTCAGATATTTTCTTGTTCCAACGTACAGAGGACCCTTGACTTACAACTGTTTGTTTAGTGACTATACTCTAAGGTTATAGTAATAGAATTTTGTCAGCCTGAATATGATTTCCCCTCCCTTCATCTATGTGAGAAGTAAGGAAGTAGGTATTGTGGCCTGCCAGTGGCCAGCGGAGCTGGCGGCAGACTCAGACAGTGAGGAGGTTGGGGAGGAACATGGGCCAGTCCTGGAGTCTAGGGAAGGCTCTGATGAGGGTTCTGCATCAGAGGCAGAGACGGGGCCAGGGCCGTCCAACAATTGTCAGCTGCCTTCAGAGTCAGATACCAGTGGGGCAGAAGAACAGCTGGAGCCTGTTTCCCAATGGGCGTATGCACAGAGCTGCCAGGAGAAGGGAACAGCTAAGGAACAAGGGCCGACTCAGGAGTAAAGGCACAGGTGGACAGTGAACAGCCCCTCCCATAGGGAATAAAGAGGTGCGAAGGGGAGGGGAGTTTGCAGGAGACAATTAGTTCAATTCATGAGGGTGAAGATCTGTTCCTGACTTCTTGCCAAGTATTGTCTGCTATAGAGTGGCATTTGGAAGATATCGGCCTGGCAACTCTCCAAGCCTGATAAAGGTCTGTAGTTGTGAAATCTCATGAAAGACTGTTTGCCGGGACTTTGCTGGAGAGGAATTCCCTTTAACCTAAATAAAAGAGGTTTTATCGGGGCGAGGAGTCTGCTTCGTGGCTTGGGGAAGCCTAGGTCAGAACAGTAGGGAAAGTCTTGCTTGAAACACTTTCTCACATTACAGTCCTGAGAGAAGCAATTTAGAACTAAGCAGAAATTTCCTGACAGAATAATTTATCAGTGGAACGACTTGCCTCCAGAAGTTGTGGGTGCTTCAACACTGGAGGTTTTTAAGAAGAGACTGGACAACCATTTGTCTGGAATGGTATAGAATTTCCTGCTTGAGCAGGGAGGTGGACTAGAAGACCTCCAAGGTCCCTTCCAACTCTGTTTTTTTTTTTTATTTGATTTATATGCCGCCCTTCTCTGGAGATTCAGGGTGGCTTGCAATGCATTAAGCAACTGTTCTGTTGTTCTGTTATGGACTTCAAACCCCAGAATTCCTCCTGATGGCCATGCCAGCTGGGGTATTCTGAGAACCGGAGTCCATGTATTGGAAAGATACCAAATTTGCAGAAATCTGCTATAAATCCACCGGTATTAAAAAAAAAAAAAAGGTTGCTAGACTGACATCATATACTTTCAAATCTGCAAACTGAAGATGTTTGCCAACCAGAATTGTATCCAGGGGTGGAAATAAAAGGGTCAAAAGTTATCAAATCCTTCCCTTTTAAACGTGCCCTCCTGGGGTTGCCCACCGGCAGATAATTCCTCTGAATTGTATCTATTAACTATGTTGTGTGCTAATGGAATCCAAACACTGATGTATTCCACATTCCATCTGATTCTGTCTCTTTAAAATTAAAAGCTCCCCATCTAACTAATGAATCAGACGAATGGGAAGATTTAGTGTTTTTTTTCCCCCAGCTTATTCATGGCCCCTGCAGTCCATCTTAGCATCAGAGTGGGTGATCAGACTTTCTAAGCTAAGCATCAGCCTGGTTCAGGAAATCCACTTCTTGCTTGCTGGACAGACAGTAAGAGGAGATAAAATTTCAAGCATTCCCTTCCCTTCCCTTCCCTTCCCTTTCCTTTTTAAGACCAAGGTGGTGTTAAAAGCACCAGAAGCTGTCAAATTGTTTTTCCCCATTGCTTGATTAAAAAAAAGAAAAAAAGAAAATTCCTGGGGCAATCTAGGAATATCTTGGATGAGGTGACTTTAATACATTTAAAAATAAATTTGATGCATTTAGAAAGATGACTTTTTTAAATACATCTGTGGATTACAGACTATAGGGGGCAACCTCACTTGCATGTAAATTTTACTTCAACACAGGAGGGACCAAAGGAAAAACTAAGAACTCCTAGAATTAAGGAGAAATTTCCTGACAGTGAGAACAATTAACCAGTGGAACGACTTGCCACCAGAAGTTTTAAAGAAGAGATTGGGCAGCCATTTGTCCAGAATGTCATAGGTTCTCCTGCTTGAGCAGGGGGTTGGATTAGAAGGCCTTCAAAGTCTTTTCCAATTCTGTTAATCTGATTTCCTCCTGCATTTTTTTCGACTCTGATCTTGACTCAGATTCTCAATTCTGTTCGTGTAGATGCAGTAGGACATAAAATCAGTTTTCCCCCATTCTAACTGTGGTGTGCAACGAGAGAGAGAGAGAGAGAGAGAGAGAGAGAGAGAGAGAGAGAGAGAGAGAGAACTAGAACTAGAACTAGAGATATAGATATAGATATATAGATATAGATATAGATATATAGGAGAGAGAGAGAGAGAGAGAGAGAGCTAGAGCTAGAGCTATATATATAGATATATAGATATCTATATATATAGATACATATATATATACATATATATACTTACTTTTCGTAGGTTTAATGTGCGTTTTTCCTTTAAGCCAGGTTTTTCCTACGTAGCCAAGATTTTTCTGGAACCACAACTGAGCGAAATCACATTCACTACTTTCTGGGTTCTTTCTCCATCTTTTCTTTCTGGCAGCAAGCAAATTCTCCCACAATGCAGCAGAAAATTTGCTTGCTGCCAGAAAGAAAAGATGGAGAAAGAACCCAGAAAGTAGTGAATGTGATCTCGCTCAATTGTGGTTCCAGAAAAATCTTGGCTACGTAGGAAAAACCTGGCTTAAAGGACACACACACAGACACAGACACACAGACACACACACACGCACACACAGAGAGCGCTAGTGCTAGATATATAGATATAGATACTGTATACAGGAGAGAGAGAGAGCGAGAGAGAGAGAGAGCTAGATATATAGATATAGATATATAGTATAGAGATAGCTAGCTAGCTAGCTAGCTAGCTAGATGATAGATAGATAGAGAGAAAGAGATAGAGATATAGAGGTAGAGATAAAGATAGATATATAGATATATATTTCCTTTTTTTGACTGATGCTTTGACTGAGAAGGCATTTGAGCTGGAGAAGCGCTACCTATCCTGCACTTCATACAACTAGTTTTATGGTTGATAGTTTCCAAAAATGATCTTATACAAGTAGTCCTTGATTTGCAACAGTGCATTTAGTGATTGTTCTAAGTTCGTGATTGAACGGTCTTAAGTCATTTTTTTCAGTGCCGTTCAACGTTACAACAGCACTGAAAAAAGTGATTTAGGACCATGTGCAGCATCCCCATGGTCACGTGATCGAAGTTCAGATGCTTGGCAACCAACTGACATTTATGACGGTTGCCATGTCAAGAGGTCATGTGATCCCCTTTTACAACCTTCTGACAAGCAGAGTTGATGGGGAAGCCGGATTCACTTCATAACCTTGTTATTAACTGAACAACTGCAGTGTATTCGCTTAACGGTGGCAAGAAAGGTCATAAAATGAGGCAAAATTCCCTTAACAACTGCTTCACTTAGCCACAGAAATTGTGGGCTCTATTGTGGGCATAATTCAAAGCCTACCTGTATTGCATGGGCTTCCATGTTTAGATGCAGTCTATCTCAGAAGACCCAACAGAAGGATAAGGCTAGATAATTATCATCTTCTTGTTTTCTAAGGAGTATCTGCTGGAAACTATGGACCGTTAATCTGTCGAGGTAGAGTTTTAATGATGTGCTACCTCAGTGCTTAGCAACTGGGAAATGATGGTCTTGATTCTCTTGGTGTATTTTTAATTTCCTCTGAACAAGAGGTTGGCTTTGGGAGGAGTCAACAGTATAAATGGAAGAAGAAGAAGACAGAGAGGAGACAAAAATGAAAATAACAGTGATTGATGAATTAAATCAGGAGGAAATATATTAAGAGAGTTGGAAGATACTTTTGAAAGGGAGATAGGGGCCTGGGCAGAAATTTTGGAAACTAGGCAGTGGAAGAGGGTAGAGGTGGGAGAAATACCTAGATTGAACAGCCAAGAATCAGATGCAGGCAGAGATAAAGAACCAAGAGAGGAATATGGGAGGCAAGCCAAAAAAAAAAAAAAAAAAAAGCATAGTAATTAAAGTATTGAAGCGGGCAAGAGACGACGGATAGATGATTTCTCTTTTTTGTTGTTGTTCTGATCTGCTTTTGCTTTTCTCTCTCTTCCTTTTCTTTTTTTAGGTAGGTGACATGACTAGAGCAGTGGTGGGTTGCCCCCAGTTTGGACCAATTCGCAAGAACCGGTAGTAAAACCATCGGAAGGCTCCGCCCACTGACCCCGATGTCATCAGAAAGCTTCCATGCATGCGAAGCGAGCGAGCGCACACAGTCCCGTTGCGAACTGGTAGTAAAGGTAAGTAGAACCCACCCCTGGACTAGAGGTTAGGTAGGATAGAAAGAAAATGTCTTTAATAAAGGGTGACATGATTAAAAGTTAGAATAAGAGATAGAAATAAGAAAAGGGGGAATATTAATGTATACACCTTTATATAATAAAATAAAAGCAATAACAAGAGAAAACATGGAATACTTGAATAATGACAGATTGCAGCTTAATATAAAGGTGTACCATTATTAGAAATATATAAGTTGATTGAATGTAATAACTACAATTAGTTCTATTAGTTTTATCTGTATTAGAATGTGTGATAATCAGGTGCCGTACTGTGCACGCATTGATATGTTTGTAACAAAATAAAATAAAAAATAAAAAACTTGTAAAAAAAATAGAAAAGAGGTTGGCTTTGGATCCACGGATCAAAACCAGGTTTTGGTCTCGGTGTTCTGGACACAGGAGTTAGCAGCTGGTTTCATTCTCCCCTGGCCAGAGACAGGTGCTCACAATTATTCCACTAAGTTAGGTACCAATAACAGCATGGTCCCTCCTTGTGTGGGCACTGCCTTAGAACTTCTCCGACACCTACAAGCTTTCCTCAAATATAATCCTATGTTGCCTAGGTGACCAGAGTATCAGGCATGTGCATTGCAAACTGAGTCTGCCTTCACACTCTGTAACATCTCTTAAGTAGCCTTAGTATATTCGTCTAATGTCAGTGTAATAAATACCTCTCAGATATGGCACTCACTTATTTAAGTGCTAGTAGCTAGCAAGGGCTAAACCTGTCTGGCATACTGTCCAAATGCAGATGTTTCAAAGAACAACTCTCAGAAGAATGGAACGTCATTTTTAATTTTTAATTTTATTTATTTTATTTTGTCTAGTACATTTTAGATAATATATAGAAGTATAAGCATGAACTGAATACATAAAATGAATTCAATTAAAGGGAATATTAGGACAGGGACAGTAGGTATGCTGGTGCTCTTAATCACGCCCCTTACAGACCTCTTGGGAATGGGGTGAGGTCAACAGTAGACATTCTTAGGTTAAAATTTGGGGGGGGGGCTTGGGATGAAACCACAGAGTCAGGTAGTGCATTCCAGGCATTGACCACTCTGTTACTGAAGTCGTATGTACTGAAATCGAGTTTGGAACGGTTCACTTTAAGTTTGTATCTATTGTGTGTTGGTGTATTGTTGTGGTTGAAGCTGAAGTAGTCATTGACAAATAGGACAGTGTAGCAGATGATTTTATGAGCTCTGCTTAGGTCATACCGAAGGTGGCGTAGTTCTAAATTTTCTAAACCCAGAATTTCAAGTCTGGTGGCATAGGATATTTTGTTACGAGCAGAGGAGTCGAGGACTCTTCCTGTGAAATATTTCTGGACAGGCTCAATTGTATTAATGTCTGATAATGCAGCGTGGGTTCCAGACAGATGAGCTATATTCCAGAATTGGTCTAGCAAATGTTTTGTATGCTCTGGTTAGTAGTGTGATATTACCAGAGAAGAAGCTACGCAAGATTAGGTTTATAATCCTTAATGCCTTTTGGCGATGTTGTTACAGTGGGCTTTGGCACTTAGATCACTTGATATGAGTACTCCAAGGTCCTTGACAGAGTGAGGGTCATCTACAAGGTCATGTCCACTCAGCTTGTATTTTGTGTTCTGATTTTTTTTGCCAATGTGTAAGACAGAGCATTTATTGGTTGAGATTTGGAGTTGCCAATTTTTTGACCATTCCGACACAAAGTCAAGGTCTTTTTGAAGGGTAGCAGCATTGTTGGTAGTGTTAAATAGCTTAACATCATCGGCGAAGAGAACACAGTTACTTATAATATGATGACAAAGGTAATTTATGTATCCCCAATATTTGAGGATACTAATGTTCCTCAAATATTGGAACACTGGTATCCTGTTACCCTTAGTCCCACAGTTAAACGGATGCAGCCCAATCCTATTGTTTGGGAGAAATGTCCACCTGGGTTCAGTTCCAAGTGGGCAGAAAGACACTAGAAACACAGAGACTGCTTGAAGAGATGGTTTAATGGTGGACAGGACCACATGGTTTTGAGGTCCTGGGCAAAAAAAGGCACAAGGATGAGAGAGAGAAAGAGAGAGAGATTTATACCCTCTGTTGGGCTTTGAATTTGATCTTATATTCTGATTGGCTGTCAAACTCCCATGGGGTCATGCAGGGGTAACTTTGTGGGTTGCCTGTGTCCCAGGCTTGGTTGAGACTTGCTGGGTGATGATATAATGAAAGGGCTTTGGGCAATTCCTACTATGGCTCTGCCTGAAGGAGGGTAGATCTTTGATATGTAGAATAGAGTGGTCCAGGCCTTAATGGCCCATTGACAAAGGTGAGGTGGGGGGCTGAGTTTCTGCCTTCCTTTTAGGGGAAATATTCTACCCTTTTAATATTTCCTAAAGTATCTCCTTTTCCTAGGAGAGGGGTGGGTGCTAACTTCCTACACTACTCATGTGTATTTCTCCCAAATTCTCTTCTCCGTTAAGAGAATATCTAGCATCAACTTTTCCTTCAAGCTGAATAGGAACTGGTAAAAGATGAAGGAGAATGTATGTGCCCAACCATACTAATCTTGCCTTCACCCCATCCCCAAGCTCCTTTGAAATATCAAAGCCCTTGAAGGGAGTATTAAGGGAATTTGAAGAATAATTAATAGCAGAAATGGGGAGGAACAAAACTTTGTAAGTTCAAACTGACAATGAACTTCCTCAACTCCAAGCTCCCATCTGGGTCCATAAATCAGAATGCATTTGCATACATTCAAAAAGTTGAAATATATTTTATAACTCCCAAACCTGGATATGAATGCCCATCAACTATGCAGAGTACAGCATCCAAGTAGCAAGGGAAATAGACAGAAAAGTGATTTACAAAATGAAAGTAATGCTACTGAATGCCCCATTATATCTCATCATTAAGTCTTCTTTCCCATTGAGGTAACTTAAACAAATACAGGTAGTGTGTGACGATAGTTGGCAGAGTTTCCATCACGATAATCGGCAGAGTTTCCATTGCTATGCAAGGCAATGGAAGTCAGAAGGGGCCTTGGAGGTCATCTAGTCCAATCCTCTGCTCAAGCAGAAAACCCTATACCGTTTCAGACAAATCTCTTCTTAAAAACTTCCAGTATGAATAGAATGGAATGAAATGGAATGGAATGTGATTTTTTATTGGCCAAATGTGATTGGACACACAAGGAATTTGTCTTGGTGCATATGCTCTCGGTGTACATAAAAGAAAAGATACGTTCGTCAAGAATCATAAGGTACAACACTTAATGATAGTCATAGGGTACAAATAAGCAAATCAGATCATATTAGGAAACAGTCAATATAAATCGCAAGGATACAAGCAACAAGTTTACAGACATACAGTCATAAATGAGAAGAGATGGGAGGACACCTTTCTGATCGACAAGTGATCGACATGCGGCACTCCCATGCTCTGTTTTTGCTGGCAGAGGCACTGCGGGCCAGCCTTCACTGTTTCCATGGTGGCCCCACGGGCCAGATCTAAGTGCTGCATGGGTCGAATCTGCCCCGTGGGCCTTGAGTTTGACACCCCTGACTTAGATTATGAGGCTGGATTTTCGTAACACGCTAGATGAACTAAGAATGGGTTGGGAAGATTGTGGCTTTACAACTAATGTAAAAATGTAGTATGTTGTATGAACCAGCCTATCATACTAAGCTATAATCTGATCTATTTGTTCAACCTCGCTCACGTAACACATTCAACCTGTTAACCGGGCAAATGTATCGTCCACGTTGACACAATACGGAAGACCATAAAACCACACTCACGGTGTTCTCAGCATGTACATCAATCACAAAGTCGCAACATCTTGCACAGCGACAAAGTGTGCTAAATTCTTATGAATCTGCCTGATCAGTAACTGACCTGGTGGTTAAACATGTTGGAGGAACAGAGCCATTGGTGGGTTGCCCCAGGTTCGCACCAGTTCTATAGAACCGGTAGTAAAACCGGTGGGAAGCTCCGCCCACCGATCCCGACGTCATCAAAGTGCTTCTGTGCATGTGCAGAAGAGCGCGGGCGTGCACGAGCAAAGTGAGTGTGTGCGCACAGTTCCATTGCAAACCAGTAGTAAAGGTAAGTAGAACCCACCCCTAAACAGAGCCAATAGTAGTGATCTAAGTGTAGGAAATTAGCACCTACCCCTCTCCTAGGAAAATGAGATATTTTAGGAAATATTAAAAGGGCAGAATATTTCCCCTAAAAGGGAGGCAGAAACTCAACTCCCCCCCCGCATCTTTGTCAATGGGCCATTAAGGCCTGGACCGCTCTATTCTACATATCAAAGATCTACCCTCCTTCAGGCAGAGCCATTTAATTGCCCTTCATTTTAATCTGTTTTAAACTATGTGGGGTGTTTTAATTCTGTCCGGGCCAAATTTATTTAATTTGTTTTTAGTTGGGTTTTAAATTTTGTATTCATATATTTTTATTGTTGGCTGTACACCGCCCTGAGTCCTTCGGGAGTAGGGCGGTATATAAATCCAATAAAATCTAAATCTAAATCTAAATTTAAATCATTGCATCACCCAACAAGATTCAACCAAACCTAGCACACAGACAACCTACAAAGCTAGCCATGACCTCTGACAGCAACCAATAAGGATTCTCTTTCTGTGCCCTAGGAAGTTCAAAGCCAGAGAGGGTATAAAACCCAGGGACTCTCAGCATCTCTTCCCTTTTCTTCCGCCCAAGATCTCCAAGGCATGTGATCCTGTTCATCAATAAATCTTCTTTCCAAGCAACTTCCATGAATCCAGTGTCTTTTTCCCCCACTTGGAACTGAACCCAGAAGGATCCTGCAACATCTTCTTATAGCTGCAATTTGTCGCCATAAATCTGGGGTGATTAAGGCACAGAAAGGGTCAACTTCTAAAGCTTCAAATGCTCAGTTTGCTGATCAGAGTAAAATTTAAACCAGCATCCAATCATTCTATTCCATAAGCAAGTACACACACACACACACCCAACATACACAGTATTTCTTGGGAGGATTGGGGCAAGACTGTCAGCATGGAAATGAATGACACATATTAGGTAGGCAAATGCGAGTTCTTGCTCCTTCCTTTGATTTTCGCCAGGCTTTAATCTTCAGCCCAGCTGTTCTAAACATCTGGCAAGGATACTCAGAGCAGAATCTCTAAAGAGGATGACACATGATCCAGAACTATGGTGTGATCTCTGCACTGATATTACTTCCAAGGGCTACTTGTTGAAAATGGGGGCTGGGATGGGAGTTGGAAATCAACAATTTTCCCCCCTCCTTCCCTCCCCTGCTCCCTCTCTCTCTCTCCCCCCCTCTGTCTCTTTCTCTCTCCCCCTCTCTCTTCCCATTTCTGTCTATCTATCTCTGTCTTTCCCCCACTCTGTCTCTCCGCGTCTGTCTCTTTCTGTCTCTGTCTCTCTCCCTCCCTTTCTCCTCCTGTGTCTCTCTGCTTCTCTCTCCCTCCGCCCTCTCTCCCTTCTGTCTTTTTCTGTTTCTCTCATCCCCCCTCTGCCTCTCTCTTTCTGTCTTTCTCCCTGTCTCTCTTCTTTCTCCCCTCCCCGTTTCTCTCTCCATCTCTCTTTCCGTCTCTTTTCCCCTTTCTTTGTCACCATCTGTCTCTCTCCATCTCTCTCTCTCCCCCTCTATCTCCATCTCCCTCTCTTTCTGTCTCTCTCCCGTCTCTCTCTCCATCTTTGTTTCTCTCCCCCTTTGTCTCTGCCTCTCTCCATCTGTCTCTCTCCCCCATCTGTCTCTGTCTCTTTCTATCTCTGTCTCCGTCTCTCTCTGTCTCTCTCCATCTCTCTTTCTGTCTCTCCCCCCTCCGTCTCTCTTTGTTTCTCTCCCCCTTTGTCTGTCTCTCTCTCTGTCTCTCTCCCCCCTCTCTGTCTACGTCTCCGTCTCTCTTTCTGTCTGTCTCCGTCTGTGTCTCTCTCCCTCTCCCTGTCTTTCTCTCTCTCGCTCTTTGTCTCTCCCCCTCTCTCCATCTCTCTTTCTGTCTCTCTCCCCCTCTTTGTCTCTCTCTCTTTTGTCTCTCTCCCTCTCTATCTCCCTCTCTCTCTGTGTGTCTGTCTCTCTCCCTCCCTCCCTCTCTCACACACCCACACCCACACCCCCACACCCAGAGACCCTTTGCTTCCAGGCAAAGTTGGCTCATAGCAACCAAAAGAAAAAATGTCAAGAATGCTAGTTTCATTTATTGATGCATGAAGTATCCTGCCTGTTCATGGGATCAAACTATAAACCTTTGAATCTTGTAAATTACACTTCCTATGAATACTCTTAATATCTTTTGCAGGCAAAATTTATTTATTTATTTATTGGTTCGATTTATATGCCGCCCTTCTCCGGAGACTCAGGGCGGCTTACAATACGTTAAAATGTTGACATTTTCAGGGGAGACGTGATAGCCGTCTTCCAATATTTGAGGGGCTGCCACAGAGAGAAAGAAGTCAAGCTATTTTCCAAAGCACCTGAAGGAATAATGGATGGAAACTGATCAAGGAGAGATTCAACCTAGAAATAAAGAGAACTTTTCTGACAGTGAGAACAATCAACGGATGGAACAGAAGTTGCCTTCAGCAGCTGAGGGCACTTCATCACTTGAGACTTTCAAGAAAGAGATTGGACTGCCATTTGTCAGAAATGGGTCTCCTGCTGGGGCAGCGGGGATAGGAGGTGGAGTTGGACTAGATGACCTACAGTACAAAGTCCCTTCCAACTCTCTTAATCTGTTAAAAATGTCTATAAAATCACCTTCCCTGTTTTGTCTACAGAAATTCTCAGTCATCCAGGTGATGGTTGTTCCAAAAGTGGGTTTTTTTTTTCCCAAGAGGCCCATGATCCTGGGATACCATCCGCAACCATCCTACATGTGGGCCACTTGTTAAAACCTCCGAAGGTCAACCACATAACCATGGGGATGCTGCAACGGTCATTAAGGGTGAAAAAACAGTCACGAGTCCCATTTTTCAGTGCCATTTTAACTCTGAACCCGTAGTGAAATCCATTTTTTTTTTACTACTGGTTCTGTGGCCATGGCTTGGTGGGTGTGGTGTGGCTTGGTGGGCGTGGCAGGGGAAGGATACTGCAAAATCTCCATTCCCACCCCACTCCTGGGGGAAAGGATATTGCAAAACCAGTAAAGAGCCTGGTGGAGCAGTGGACTAAAGCGCTGCTAAATAGCACTTAGTTGCCAGCTGCCTGCAATTACTGCAAGTTCGAATCTCACCAGGCTCAAGGTTGACTCAGCCTTCCATCCTTCAGAGGGAGGTAAAATGAGGACCCGGATTGTGGGGGCAATAAGCTGACTTTGTATAAAAAAGAACACCGCTGGGGGGGGGGGCAAAAGCCCTACTAAGCAGGTATATACAAAAGTATGAAGGCTATTGCTTAATGCATTGTAAGCCACCCTGAACTGCCGGAGAAGGGCGGCATATAAATCGAACCAATAAATGAATGAATGAATGAATGAATGAATAAATAAATACTCCATTCCCACCCCACTCTGGGGCCAGCCAGAGGTAGCATTTGCCGGTTCCCGAACAACTCAAAATTTCCGCTACCGGTTCTCCAGAACCTGTCAGAACCTGCTGGATTTCACCTCTGCTCTGAACGGTCCCTAAACGAACCGTTGTAAAGTCGAGGACTACCAAGTATTGTGGCCAAGGAAAAGAGGTAAAAGAGGCAATAGTAGTAGTAGGGGGGAGAGCCTCGGAGTTCTGGTCGCCAGAGGGCGCTGCGTCTCCCTCTTCTCCGCCTCCTCCTGGGAGGAAGTCTGCTGTAGAGGGGGTGCGGGGGGGGGGGGGACACCCAACTCGGTGGGGCAGCCGCCTCCCTTTCCCCACTCGCACCTTACGTGTAAGCGCGCACGGGCCCGTTACTAGACGCACCCGCCGAACGCTGCAACGGCTTGTTGTGCCGCAGGAGGCTGCTGGCGAGAAGGGGGAAGGGGAGAGAACCAAGAGGGGCGGGCGGGTGGAGGTGGTGGGGGGCTGCTGCTTGCAAAACCGCCCCAGCTGCTCCAAGGGGGGAAGGACGCGGCGGATTTCGGAGAGAGCTGGGCCAGGCTTCTGCCCTTCCTTTGCTTGTGCCCCGGAGAAAGTGGCGAGGGCTCCGCGCCACTGGGTACAGCGACCTGCTGGGCAGGAGGAGGAGGAGGAGGAGGAGGAGCGGGGTTGGTGACCTATAACCCCCCTCCCAAAAGTCACCTTGGACGGACGGACACGTGCGCCTGTAGTAGCGCACAGAAGGAGAAGGGAATCTCCGGGAGAGATCCGGAACCTTAAGAGATCGCCCTGATAATAACCACCTCCCGCCCCCCCACTCCATCCTTTCTCTCTCTCTCTCTCTCTCTCTCCACCAACCCCCGTCCCCACTTTCCCTTTCTCCGCGCGCGTGCGCTTCTGGTGTTTTTTTTTTTCCCCCTTTCCTTTTTTCCTTTCCCCTCTCCCTCCTCTTCTCCCGGCTTTGAACTTCGGAAGAAGTGGGTCACCCGCCGGACTTTCCCTCCCCCGCCCCCGTAACATCCATCCAGGGCATCTGGCGCGGTCGAGAAAGGGTCTCTCGCTCGCCCATGCCTGGATGGTCCGAAGCTTTTTGGATCCGAATCGAGAAGAAAAGAAAAAGGGATCGCCCGCAAAAAAAATAAATAAAAAAAAATCCTACTGGAAGTAGGTGAATGGAACGTTGCGAATGGACGCGCGTGAAAAAGGTGTTTCTCTCTCTCTCTCTAAGAATTGCGTGATCGGATCGGCTAATAATAGGCTGCAATTGCGGGAGTCTTTGGTTGCATTCCTACAAGCAGCACCATCCCATCATCATCATCATCATCCATCCATCATCATCATCATCCGTCCATCCATCCACCCATCATTATCATTATCATCCATCATCATCATCGTCTTGATGGAACAGCGTCGGCTTATCCGAGAGACATTTTTTTGTTGTTCTTCCACCTGTTGCGCAGGGTCGGTTGGAAGGGGGTGGGTTTCCTTCCCCACGGATGACCCACGCGGACGGGCAAGGATCTCTAGTTGCCCTCGCCTCCCCCCGCCCGCCGTGCACGTGTGAGCGCGGCAAAGGGGCGCGCGCGCGCGTGTGCATTCCAATGGGGCGCTTCGCTAGGAGCCTCGGCTTGACGCGTGGGCGGGAACTGCGGGGGTGGCATCCAGATCACGCGTGTCAAATTGGGCTTTGCAGTGGGGGGAGAGAGGGTGGCTCGGGGCCAGCGGGGAGCAAGGGCAGAAGCCGATAATCCTGGTTTCTGAGTCTTGGACCAAACCGCGTTCTCAGCTCCCTTCCCTTTCCTTTCCATCCTTTTTCCTCTTCAATCTGCAGCAGACATCGGAGCTTTGCTGTAGAGGTTGTATTGGGGATGTTTTTTTTTTTTTAAAAAAAGATTAGTAGCTATATTTGGGGTTATTGTTTTTAAACTTTTGTAGTTTCGAGTTGCAAAGTAGGCTGGGAGAGCTGTTAAAATTGGGACTCGGATGGAATCAAGAATCAGTCAACTATCAGGACGCAGTAAATGAAGGTTCTATAAATTAAGAATAGAATCATAATCATAAGTTTATTTGTTAAGCATGTGTAAGATAACAGGTAAAAGTATAAACATCATTTGAATAAATGAAAAGAGTAAGTAAAAAGGAATAGTAGGACAGGGACGCTGGTGCACTTATGCACCCCCTTGGAATGGAGTGGAGTGGAGTGGAGTGGAGTGGAGTAGAGTAGAGTAGAGTAGAGTAGAGTAGAGCAGAGCAGAGCAGAGCAGAGCAGAGCAGAGCAGAGCAGAGCAGAACAGAACAGAACAGAACAGAACAGAACAGAATTCTTTATTGGCCAAGTGTGATTGGACACACAAGGAATTTGTCTTCAGTGCAATAAAGGTGTATAAAACTAAAAATGCTTCATAAAAGTCTGGTGCTGATGATTTTTGTTGGTATGAGAGTTCATTTTCTCCAGAGTCTCAGGGTGGCTTACAATGCGTTAAGCAATAGCCTTCAAACTGTACAGGTAGTCCTTATTTACCACAGTTGAGTTCAACATTTCTGTTGCAAAGCGAGACAGTCGTGAGTTTTGCCTCCTTTTTATGACCTTTCTTGCCACAGTTTGTTAAGCGAATCTTTGCCATCGATAAGTTAATAACCTGGTCGTTAAATGAATCTGGCTTCCCCATTGACTTTGCTTGTCAGAAGGTCGCAAAAGTGGATCACATCACACACACACACACACACACACACACACGGGACACAGCAACGGTCATAAATACAATCCAGTTGCCAAATGCCTGGATTTTGATCGCCTGATCATGGGGATGCTGCAGTGGTCATAAGTGTGAGAAATGGTATAAGTCGCTTTTTTTTAATGCCGTTGTAACTTCAAATGGTCACTACATGAATGGTTGTAAGTCAAGGACTACCTGTTAGAAGTGTGACTCGCCTTCCTTCAAAGGGTGCATACACAGACTAGAGCAGTGATGGCTAACCTTTTTGCTGTCACGTGCCAAAACCGGGAGGAGCATGGGGGGCTCACGCATGCCTGTGCCTACACCCATAATTCAATGCCCCCATTCCCCGCCCCCCGCACATGCATGCATGGACCCCTGCACTCCCACTTTTGGCATGCGATGGCAAAAAGGTTACTGGTGGGCCCAGTAGGCCCGTTTTTTGCCCTCTCCAGGCTCCAGAGCCTTTCTAGGAGCCTGGGGAGGGTGAAAACGGCCTCCTCCACCCACTCAGAGGCCCCCTAGAGGCCAGAAAGAGTCCGTTTCCTAATGTCTGGTGGGACCGGAAGGCCCGAAAATCAGCTGGCCAGCACACACATGCCCTCTGGAGCTCAGCTAGGGCAAGGCTCACCTGGCCACAAATATGGCTCCGCATGCCACCTGTGGCACACGTACCATAGGTTCGCCATCACCGTACTAGAGTATGACTTAAAGATTGCATGTTCAGAGTATGAGTTGAATTGTGAGTGTGCCTTTTGTATTCAAATACAAATGGGACTACCAGGAATGTGAGAGCTATATATGAGTGTCTTGATTTGTGACTGGGAGATTGGAGCGTGACACGATTTATAAGTGTGAGACAGTGTACATAAAGGTGAAAGTGTGACTTGAATTTTGTGTGTATCACATATAGTTTTTGGTGTGTGTGAGAGAGTAAATTCAAATAGCAGTGTGACCCGAATTGTCTGCATTTGTGTGTAGTGTACATACAAATATGAATGCCACTTTATATAAATATAAATATATATATATATATATATATATATATATATATATATATATATATATATATATATATATATATATTTGTGGTTGGATATACACACACACAAGAGTTAGGAATCTGACTTCATACATGAGTGGGTGAGTATCTATACAAGGATTAATGTGACTTGATTTATAAGCGAGAGAGAGATATATACAGATAGGAATGAAACTTGAGTTGTGTAGTTGTGCCTCTCTGGGTGTGAATATCAAGAGAAATGCAGTGGTTTTCTGTGTCCAGCAACTCAAAGGTTTATATAACCAAACAGAGGAAGAAAGGTTGCCATTAATAATGAAAAGACCTACCACATCTTTGGGAAGGGAGGAGAACCATAGAATTGGGAGAGGGATCTTAGCTTTCAGTTAGCCCCCTTTTGCAAGGAGAACATTCTATGTTCAATTGCACAACTGCCAATGGAGTTGAAAAATATCCCCATCTCATACCCTGTTAGGGCTGTTGGGACACGGTAGCTCAGTGGCTAAGATGCTGAGCTTGTCGATTGAAAGGTTGGCAGTTCAGCAGTTCGAATCTCTCGTGCTGCGTAACGGGGTGAGGTCCCGTGACTTGTCCCAGCTTCTGCCTATCTAGCAGTTCGAAAGCACGTAAAAAATGCAAGTAGAAAAATAGGGACCACCTTTGGTGGGAAGGGAACAGCATTCCGTGCGCCTTTGGTGTTGAGTCATGCCGGCCACATGACCACGGAGACGTCTTCGGACAGCGCTGGCTTTTTGGCTTTGTAACAGAGATGAGCACCGCCCCCTAGAGTCGGGAATGAGTAGCTCATCTGTGCGAGGGGAACCTTTACCTTTATCTTAGGGCTGTTGACCGAGAGGGTAAATCCGCCTTGGCCAGTTAGATGTCTTATAGCAAGGCTCTCCAACCTTGGCAATTTTACGACTTATGGACTTCAACTCCCAGAATTCCTCAGCCAGTGCTGAGGAATTCTGGGAGTTGAAGTCCACAAGTCGTAAAGTTCCCAAGGTTGGAGACCCCTGCCTTATAGTATTTATTTATTTATTTTATTTGTCAAGAACATATTAAGTAATATATGTAAGTATCAGCATGAATTGAATACATAAAATCGCTACAAACAGAGGAAACATTAAGGCAGGGACAGTAGGCACTCTGGTGCTCTGATGCACGTCCCTTACCGACCTCTTAGGAATGGGGTGAGGTCAACAGTGGACAGTCTTAAAGTTAAAATTTTGGGGGTTTTGGGATGAAACCACAAAGTCAGGTAGTGCAAATATAGCCTTTATTGTCATTGTACATCATATATACAATGAAATTGCCTTCCTGATCTCTCACCTTCCAAACTCTGGTGGTAGGAAATGAACAGAGGTTATATAGTGGATGATCTTTCTGACACACAACAAGGTGGGTGTGATGTGCATATCCAGTAATATGTGGATAAGCAAAAGCTGTAGAATCAAGGGGTGATTTGTGTATCTCTAGAGGTGGACAACCTGGGGGTTATCAGGTAGTACTGGGCTATAAATCATTTCAGCCTCCGATCCTAGGGCTAATAATTCAAAGTGGTGGAAATTGTGATTCGGGCTATAGAACCTTGCATGACCTCCAATGAAGACCATACTGAATGGAATGGTCCTATAACTCTCATTCTTTCTGTAACACTTCTCTGAAAAGAGGGGATTGGGATGGGATTTAACAGTATTCAGAATACGCTCATGGAAGTGAAGTTCTACCATTGGTGGGTTCCTCCCGATTCGGCCCGGTTCTCCTGAGCCAGTAGCGGTGACGATATGACATCACCAAACTGGTTGTGCCCCCCCCTCCCGCGCTCCACCCACTCACCCCCCCCCGTGTTATTCTTACCTTTTATTTGGCTCCACCCTCAATCTATTGCTGCCTCCTGAGTCCCAGCTGATGGCTAGAGGGAAAAAAACTGTTTAAACTCTTGCAGTGGGGCTTCAAAGGGCCGCCGTACAGCTGATCACTGTTAAAAGAAAACAAATGAGTAGACCGGTGTCTGCAAAAAATTAATGGGTAGACCAGTGCCTGCAAAATATAAATGGGTAGATCGGTACAGCTCTGCAAGCAGTTAAAAGCCTGGTAGACCAGTGCCTCTGCTAAATCCTAAATAATTGTCACATGACCATCAAGCCACACCCACAAAATAAGCCATGCCCAGAGAACCAGTAGTAAAAAAATTTAGAACCCACCTCTGAGTTCTACTGAATTCCACATTCAATTGATCAGGCTAAGCCTGGTTCTGATATTTGGGGAAATTATTATCGTTTTGGAGTAGAGCCACATAGCCAGACTGAAAAAAAGTTGGAGGCTCAAATCCTAAAGATCCAGAAGAACAGTTTAGGGGTCAAATATGTGAGAGGAAGAGCTTCCAGAATTCCTGAGACTGAAGAAATTACTACTTGGGGTTAAAGGAGACTATCCTACCATAGTTTCTATATCTCACCATTAGCCATGCTTCCTAAAGATGAGGATTATTATCTGACAAGCTTGGGCTGCTAAAAGTTCCCTGCTTATGGTTGAAGGACACCAAGCCCCTACTTTTATGGTCCTGTTCCATGGCATGCTTCGTAGGGAGCTATGGGGAGCTGTGATTGTAATCCCAATCCAAATTAAGCAGATATCACCCAGTTTTCCACGAAATTAGTGGAGAATTATTCATCACTTGTTAATTGAATAAATAATCAAGCATAGGAAATCAGGAGTTCAGGCAATTCAGATGAATGTAGATGGATTTATTATACAGGTGAGTCCTCGACTTATGTCCACAACTGTCCCCAAAATTTCTGTTGTTAACTGAGGCATTTGTTAAGCGAGTTTTGTCCCGGTTTACGACCTTTCTTGCCACAGTGGCTAAGTGAATCATTGCAGCTGACAAGTTAGCAACCCTGCTGTTAGTGAATCTGCCTTCCCCTTGACTTTGCTTGTCAGAAGGTCTCAAACGATGATCCCATGATCCTCCACCCCCACCCAGAACACTGCAACCGTCATAAATACGAGCCAGTTGCCAAGCATCCGAATTTTGATCAGCTGGCCAGAAGGAATGCCGCAACAGTCGGTGTGAAGGATGATCCTAGTCACTTTTTTCAGTGTTGTAACTGAACAGTCGCTAAATGGAAGATTGAAAGTCAAGGACCACCTATAGACGTCCATGGCTGTATCACCCAAGGCAGTGGTGGGTTTCAAATTTTTAAATTACTGGTTCTGTGGGTGTGGCTTGGTGGGTGTGGCATGGCTTGGTGGGCGTGGCTTGGAGGGCACGGCAGGAGAAGGATACTGTAAAATCTCAGTTCCTTCCCCAATCCAGGGGAAAGATACTGCAAAATCCCCATTTCCTCCTGATCAGCTGGGACTCAGGAGGCAGAGAATAGATGGGGGCGGGGCCAGTCAGAATTTTTACTACCAGTTCCCCGAACAACTCAAAATTTCCGCTACCGGTTCTCCAGAACTGAAACCCACCTCTGAAACCAAGAGGGGGAAAAAACTTAGATTGGATCATCCCTGCTGGGCAAAAGTACCATGTTTCCCTGAAAATAAGACCCTGTCCTATATTTTTTGAACCCCGAAATCAGCACTTGACCTTATTTTCAGGAGGTCTTATTATTTTGGGGCACGTAGAGGAAACCAGAGGAAATAGCATAGGGACTGGCTGCGCATGCGTTTAAATATTTTTGGGGAGGGCTTATTTTCAGGGAGGGCTTATTTTAGCACGTGCGCTCAAAGGCCCTATTGGGCTTATTATCAGAGGATGTCTTATTTTAGGGGAAACAGAGTATGAGGAAAGCTATATAAAAATGCCCTTTTTAACAGACATCATCGTTCTCTAGGTTATGTTGCAAAACCAGTGAAGCAGATTTTGACCATGCTTATGCGTGTCAACACAGGAGTTAAGTCTGGCAGGCAAGTGCTAATCTTAGGAACGTTCTGTGTTCCTAACTAAGGCCAGACTGTTATTTCCAGCACGCTGTAGAGCTCAAAGCCTTCCTGACTGATTTTGCTTGTCTTGAATGGTGACACGAATTCTGCCTTGCGTGCCAGATTCATTCGATGTTTATCGCCAGGAAGAAGAAAAAAAATACCCCAATCCAGGCTATTTGCCTCAGGAGGTGATAATGCCTTCCACGAGGTTTTGTGTAAGAATATAGAATGTAGAACAACAGGTTGGAAGGAACCTTGGAGGTCTTCTAGCTCAACTGCATCAGGGATGAAATGGTACTGGTTTGGACCTGTTCGGGCAAACTGGCAGTAAAAAAATGCTACCAGTTCGGGAGAACCAGAATTTCCGATGATCAGCTGGGTGACGATCAGCTGTGATGTGCGATTTATATTAGCTAGAATCGTTGGATTTCCTGCTTTCAATCACGTGGCACAACGGAATCCCCCCCCCCTTGCTGTTCTACTTACCTTTGCAGACTCAAAAGGCTTCAAAATGTTTTTTTTTTAGTGCTGCGGGGGCGCGCCTCAGGCGTGCATGCACACAAACCATGCGCTCAGTAGCAGACTCACAGAGGATTTCACCCCTGGACTGAATGATATAAGTCCTTATACCATGTCAGACAAATAGTTGTCTAATCTCTTCTTAAAAACCTTCAGGGATGGGGCACCCACAACCTCTGAAGGGATTCCTTTAGGAAGTGATGGAAGGATGCCAAATCAGGTAGATACTACTGAACAGATGTCAAATAGGACACATTTATTGTCTCAATGTGACATGCACTCAGGAGACACCCCGGCCACTTCATCATTATATAAGCATTAACAGAATAACACCTCTGAAAGGGACTTTGGAGATCTAGTCCAGCTCCCTGCTTGAGCAGGAGATCCTGTAACATTCCAGACAAGTTCCAGTCTCTTCTTAAAAGCCTCCAGTGATGGAGCATCCACAACATCTGGAGGCAAGATGATCCACTGACTCACTGTCAGGAAATTTCTCCTTAGTTCTAGATTGGTTGGTTTTCCCCTTAATGATCTTCCACCCATTACTTCTTGTCCTGCCAAGCTGGATTGGGCTATGTTAGTTTATAAAGGTTAGGGCATTAGAATGTTTTAGGATTATAACTAGGTTGGGTCATTTGCATTCTTTTAGAGAGTCATTGAGGCCCCTTGGATGTTTATCTGTGTCCTCAGGGTCACTTGAGTTTTTGCAAATGGGTGAGGAGCCTTCTTGGAACTGTTGAAAGGTCTGTGTTGCAGACTGGAGGTAGATGATGTCGTACCCTTCTCTCTGTGTTCAATTTCTACATAGATGGCCTCTTTGACCTCTAGAAGGTTAGGGGTGATCCTAAGGACACAGATAACCCTCCAAGTGACCTCAATAACTCTCTAAAAAGAATGCAAATGGCCAGCTGTCTGCAAGGAATATAAATCCTTCCTTTCTCCACCTTCCAGTCAGAGCTGAAGATGCTTCTTGGATGGGAATGAAACGCCTTCAAAGAAAAACAAAGTCCAGTTGCCTCTTGAAAAAGCATCTTTGGGACAACCATGACCTGGATCAGCGGCCACCAACTAGTGGTCTGTAGACCACTGGTGGTCCGCGAGGAAATGTTGGTGGTCCGCAGAAAAATTATTTGCATTTTTTATATTGCACTACATTTAGGGGTACTCAAACTACGGCCCCTGGGCCGGATACATGCAATGAATGTTTGTGTTGCTGCAGAGAGTCTCTCCCTTTGGGGGTCTTTCTGTGTGGGTTGGAGGGGGGCTTTGGATGAAGGCTGGAGGGAAGTGCCTCTGGTGGCAAAGAGCCGGAGGGCCTTGTTCCAGTGGGACTGCATCATGGCGGGAACTGGCTGACTATCTCAGCCTGCTGAGCCTCCAGGCGCTGGTACCTGGCCTTGCACTCCTGCAGGTCTTCCCTCTGCTTGGAAAGCCTATGCTCGTAGTCCTCCGTGAGATGCTTCTGCTGAGCCTCATTCTCGCTCAGATTCAATTTGAACTGAGACAGCTGTTTTGCCAACTCTTTCTCGTGGTGGCTGCTTAGCTCCAACAATTGCTTCCTGTTGGGGTCCTAAGGAGCCTGGGCAGGGAGGGGAGGAGTGGCTGGGAGGAGAGAGGCAAGTAGGGGCCGGCGAGGCATCCCTCAATACAAGAGATAGCAAGTTGGCCATGCCCACCCAGTCACATGACCACCTAGCCACGCCCATCCAGCCAGTCATTAGGCAGTTCATATTAGTGGTCCACAGGATTTAAAATTATGAATTTAGTGGTCCCTGAGGTCCAAAAGGTTGGTGAGCCTTGACCTGGATCACTGAGAATCTCCATAGACTTCTATTCCATTAACTGTTCTTACTTTCAGAAAATTTCTCCTGATTTCTCGGTTGAATCTCTCTTTCAACCATGCTTCAGAGTGTATAGGTCTCAGAGGAGAACCCTTCTCTTCACATATGGATATATTTGCTATTATAATCTTACCTCTCCGCTCAGAAAAATATGTGCTTAAATAAAATTCAAGAAATGGCGAAAGAAAACTTTTTGTACAAAAGCATTCAATGTCCTCATACCGTACAATTGCACATATACAATTGCCTAGTTGCTGCAAGGTGAATTTGTACAAGGAGTTTCGTTATTAGAAACGAGAATCAGCTTAAACAGTTGAACTATTCAGAAAGAATTAGGACAAATTGAACTTTTAACATGAGCAACGTAGCAGCAAAAGGATTTTAAGTAAGAAAAGACTGGAGTTTTTTGTTCTTGAAACTAACTACAGTACTTGTTCGCTAAATTACTTGAAGGTATATGTGTATTTGGGATAAAATTCAAACATCAAGATAATTGGCTAAAACTTTCAGGAAAAAAGCTAAGGAGAATATAGAAAAATAGAAATAGAAAAAAGAAATTAAAACTCATCCCAAGATGCTCAACCAGGCATTCTAAAGAATATCTAGAAATGTATGAAGTAAATTCTCCTTTAATTCGTACCTTTTAGAAACTCAGAATAACCATGAAATAGGTTGTTGAGGATTTAATTGAAGATGAAATCCCAGAGACAATTACATTTTGTGCTGGGAGAACAAAGCGAGAGTAAGCAATGGCTAAGCACATAATTGTTCAATTACATTTTAAAATCAAGATGTAAAAAAAAAAAGTAACTGTAATTTTAGCCCCAGGATTAATAGCTTTATTACTTCATATATACAGTACCTACAAATCAAGAAGGATTTTTTTACCTAGAGGCTAAGACTTAATTTGAAAGGCATTGATTGATATACGTAGTTTAGCATAGTAATTCTACATCAAAACGTGTAGGTAATATTTAGAAATAATGAAGTATACCATTGACTGAATGGATGCATGCTAAACAGCCATTAATTGGGATGACCAAATTAAGCAGAAGGGAAAAGATAAGCCTCAATCTTGTCCACATTGTTACTTGCATTTCGAATGAGTCACTTGTTCACATTCTGCATATTCATTCGGAAATTACAGAAGTCAATATTTAAAAAAATAAAATAAACGCGACCTACAGCATATAATTTCTTTGCTGATGACATTTCTGTTTTTAACTTCTGAACCTGCAGATTCCCACAATCACTGATGCATTAAGACATGTCAATAATCGGTGAGCTGCAGCAACTGCTCAAATTAACTATAGGTTGGAAGAAATATCCATCTGGTTCAGTTCCAAGCTGGGAGGAAGACACTGGAAACATGGAGGCTGATTGGAAAGATGGCTTAATGAAGCAGAATGGTGAGGGCTCCACCAGAGGGGGTATTCAGCAGGTTCTGACCAGTTCTGGAGAACCAGTAGTGGATTTTTGGGTAGTTTGGAGAACTGGTAAATACCACTTCTGACTGGCCCCGCCCCCATCTATTCTCTGCCTCCCGAGTCCCAGCTGATTGGGAGGAAATGGGGATTTTGCAGTATCCTTCCCCTGCTATGCCACCAAGCCACACCCACCAAGCCACACCCACAGAATGGTAGTAAAAAAATTTGAATCCCCCCACTGAGCAGAACCACATGGTTTCTGGGCAGCTGACCACATGGAGTTGAGAGTGAGGAGTTTTTATACCTTCTCTTGGGTTTTGAACTTGAGCTTCCTGTTCCTGTGCAAGAACATGTGTTCTGTTGGCTGCTGTCAGACTCCCATGGGGTTATGCAGAGGTCATAGCTGAAGTTGTCTGAGCTCCCAGGTTTGGTTGAAGCTTGGCTGATGCAATGTCCCTAGCAGATTGCCCAATGTAATGAGCTCTGCTACTAGTGGGTTAATCCTATTATGTCCTGGAGGGTCATGTCTTAATCTCATCATTCTGGAGCGGAAGGTCTTTTCTTAGGATGGCCCAGTCTTTCTTAATGGGCAAAAAATATCTGCTGGGGATTATTAAGAAAGACTGAGTCTGCTTTCTGTCTTTAAGAGCATGTTTTCTCCATTCCCCCTTTAGGGAATTCTGCCTTCTTAATATTTCTCAGGGGCGGGGGTCTTCCCTCATTATATCACGGATGGAATTGTACAGGTAGTCCTTGACTTATGACCATGGTTTAGCCCAACATTTCCATTGCTAAGCGAGACAGATGTTAAGTGTGGGGTTGCCCCATTTTACAACCTTTCTTGCCACAGTTGTTAATTGAATCTCTGCAGTTAAGAGATTCGTAACATGGTTATTAAGCGAATCTGGTTTCCCCATTGACTTTGCTTGTCAAAAGGTCGCAAAACGGGATCATATGATCTCCAAGGAATGGTGCACCCATCATAAATACAGGCCGGTTGCCAAGCGTCCAAATCATGTGACTGTGGGATGCTGCAATATATATAGTTGAAAAATGTCCATAAGTCACTTTATCAGTGCTGTGGTAACTAAACAGTCACTAAACTAATGGTTTTAAGTTGGGATCTACCTGTATCCCAGAGGTGAAATCCAGCAGGTTCTGACAGGTTCTGGAGAACCGGTAGTGGAAATTTTGAGTACAATCTTGATTTTAAAATGTAATTGAAATTTTGAGTTCAGAGAACCGGCAAATACCACCTCTGGCTGGCCCCGGAGTAGGGGGAGAATGGAGATTTTGCAGTATCCTTCCCCTGGAGTAGGGTGGGAATGGAGATTTTGTCTATGCATCCTTGCAGTGCTCTTTCTAAATTTCCATCTGCAAGGAGAAATTTTCTGACAGAACAATAATCGACGGAACAACTTGCCTCCAGAAGTTGTGGATGCTCCAACCCTGGAGGTTTTTAAGAAGAGATTGGACAAGAGCCTGAGTAGCGTAGGGGGGTAATGCCTCCTACTAAAGGCAGCAATTAAGATCCAGCTGCCTGCAATTTCTGCGAGTTCAATCCTAGCCAGGCTCAAGGTCGACTCAGCCTTCCATCCTTTCTAAGGTGGGTAAATTGAGGACCCAGTTTGTGGGGGCAATAAGCTGACTTTGTATAAATATACAGAAGTATGAAGGCTATTGCTTAACGCATTGTAAGCCGCCCTGAGTCTCCGGAGAAGGGCGGCATATAAATCAAATTTTTTAAAAAAATCATTTGTCTGGAATGGTATAGGGCCGTGATGGCGAACCTATGGCCAGGTGCCGGAAGTGGCACACAGAGCCACAAGCTGTCGCCTGTTGCTCTTCCTGGTTTCCGGCACGCCAGCCAGCTGGTCTTCATCCGCGCAGGAATGCCAGAAGCCAGAAGAGCAGCTGCACAATGTGCATGCATGCGCTGGGAAAATAAACTTCTGGTTTCTGGCATACGCATGCGCACTGGCCAGCTGGTATAGAGTTTCCTGCCTGAAAGGGAGTTGGACTAGAAGACCGCCAAGTTCTTTTCCAACTCTGTTATTCTGTTATAATGACAAATGTCTTGAGCAGTGGCTCCCCAGCATCTTCTTAAAATCCTGCAGAGGTGGAAAAATCTTCCACAAGCTCTACGGGTAGATCATTCACTCTTATACAGATCTTGCCATTCAGATCCTTTTGACCACAGTAGAACATCCGATCTTAAGCCTTCAGTTGCTGGTCTATAAATTCTCTCTAGGAAAACATTGGCGCCAACTCTCTCTAGTAGGCCATTTTCTCATTTACAGACTGAGTGCTTCACTTGAGCTGCTTAATAACAAAAGCAGGGGTCTTTTCCTTTTGACTGAACACATCCACACAGCTACTTCTTTTCCTGACCTGGAGGGGGGGGGGTCTATCATTTTGCAAGGCTGTTGCTATTTAAAAAGATCGGGTTAGGGTTGTATTTTGAAAGGTGTGCCTTCTTTTATTATGAACACTGGTCCATGCTGATTTTATTTTTATTTTCTAAACGCAGTCCAAAGAGTATTGCTGCTCTCCCACTCACACCCACACAAACACAGGCGCTTGTCATCACGTATATTTGGGTGCTGAATAAACAAAGCTAAGAGATCGCTCCATCCTTTTAATTATCTGGTCAGGCTTGTGCATGGATGTAGACTTGGACAAGCTTGGGTGTTTAAATACTTCAAAGGGTGTGCACATGGGGGCATGTGCCAATCAAGCAAGTATTTGAAACAGGCCCAAAATGTGTTTAAGGAGCATCAGAGAGAGGCCTTTAATAATTTAATAGGGATTGATACAGAGGGCCTAGAGAAGGAATAAGAAGTAGGGCCCTGCGAACAATTCACTTAGCAACTTGTATATAATTGTTACACAATGATTTATAGGAATAGTCACTGATGGCAACTCTTCTGGGATGGCTGGAATTAAATGGCTTTCCTTCCTTCCCTCCCTCCCTCCTTCCTTCCTTCCTTCCTTCCCTCCCTCCCTCCCTCCACTCTTCTTCCCTCCTTTAGTCTTCTTCCTCTCTCCCTTCTTTCCTTCCTTCCTCCACTCCTCCCTCCCTCCCTCCCTCTCTTTCCTTCCTACTCCTTCCTTCCTTCTCTCCCACCTTCTTCTTCCTCCCTCCCTCTTCTTCCTCCTTCCCTTTCTTCTTCTCTCCTGTAGTCTTCTTCCTCTCTCCCTCCTTTCCTTCCTCCCTCCCTTCTTCTCCTTCATTCCTTCCTCCACTCCTTCATCCCTCCCTCCCTCCCTCTCCTTCCTTCCTCCCTTCCTTCCTTCCTTCCTTCCTTCCTTCCTCCCTCCCTCCCTCCCTCGCTCCACTCTTCCTACCTCCTTTAGTCTTCTTCCTCTTTCCTTGTGTCCAGGACTAAATAGTAGAACAAAGGCTATTATAACACAACAGCACAGTGGCTCTCACTGAAGATCAAAACACCTAAAAGAGATAAGAATGTGCAGGCATTGCAGAAAAGATAAAGACACACGCAGAAAAACACACCCCACAATACAATCAGAAGTAAGATATATTAAGACTTTTTACAAAGAACAGATAAGGGGTGAATGTGTGAGGCCATAAGACGAGATTCACTGTCTTGTCTTAACAAGGTGTCTACAGCAGAGGCACGGTGAATTTCCAATTTGTTATTTTCTGAGTTGGGTGGAATTCTGTAGCACTTTTCTGGAATCCATATAAATACAAGACCCCAAGCCTCTTCACCAAGTTAGTTTAGTCCCCTGCCATCTGTTTAGATTCCTTTGCCTAGCCTTATAGTGTGAAGATTCAAAGAACCTGGATCATTTTCAGAAAAGGGCATTTGGAGGGCCAAGCAGGGGGGAAATCCAGGAGGTTCTGACAGGTTCTGCAGAACCGGTAGAGGAAATTTTGAGTAGTTCGGAGAACCAGCAAATACCACCTCTTTCTCGCCCCAGAGTGGGATGGGAATGGAGATTTTGCAATACCTTTCCCCCAGGAGTGGGGAGGGAATGGGGAGTATCCTTGAGGAGGATACTGCAAATATCAAATGAGGATATTTGCAGTATCCTTCCCCTGCCACGCCCACCAAGCCGCACCACGCCCACCAAGCCACGCCCACAGAACCGGTAGTAAAAAAAAATTGAATTCCACCACTGGTGTCAAGCCTTAAAAAAAAAAAAAATAGAGAGAGGCATGAGACCGATTTCTCCAAATATCTGAAAGGATGTCTGACAGAAGAAAGTCAAGATTTGCTCTCTTGTGGCAGAATTCAGAACATGGACTAATGGAATTAAATTGCAGGAGGTTGGATTCAGATGGAATAACGAACACCTTGTTTGAAAGTGAGATCAGTTCAAACAGTGGGCCAATTACCAAGGAGTGGTGGGCTCTGTTCGTTGGATGTGCTCAAAAGCTAGACAGGGTTCCTTCACCCAAGACGAAGTTGAACTTGGTGAACTGTAAGATTCGAATACTGTTAACTCAATCTGATGCTTTCCTTTAGAGCTTTCCCCAACCATACTGTCTAGCAGTATGGTTGGGGAACAGAAGAGGGCAATTACCACAGCTGGGATTCTGGCAGCCAGGATAAAAACCACTGAAATCTAGACAAAAATACTCCGTAAAATTCTCATGAAATAAATAACCCAACAGGCCAAATGTTGTGGACATACAACCATAGGTTTATAGGATAAGAAACCTGTAATGGTATAACTGATGTACACAAAATGTACTATGTAGCAAAGAAAAAGTTAGCATGACAACTAAATGTATTCTAACTAACTGGGTTTTGTGGGTATATGTGTGTGTGTGTGTGTATGGATTAATAGATAGATGGACAGACACAGCATTTGTCTGTTCAGCTATCTATTAATTTTTTTTATTTTATTGAAAAAAAATTAACAAAGTAAAAACCATAAAAGATAATAAAGATAATAAAGGCAAAATAGTAAATAATGAAAAGGATATTAATTGTCATGATAACAAATTGAAATTCACCGTGGCTCCACTATAGACACCTTGCTAAAACAAGACAGTGTATATCTGCTGTGAACTCTGCATAGGCATCAGAAAGGGCATCCGTCCAGTAAATGCTCAGCTCCATTCAGTCATCCCAACTCCACCCCGATACAAGGTATTACAGGGTCTTTAAAAGACAAAAACAATTATCCAGTGATGATATCAGGCAATAACTTTTTGCTGAAGTCAAATCTTGATCTTCTTTAGGCATTAATGCTATATTAGCATCTATCCAACTGTCCAGGATCTTTCCAGTCTGTAAAATACAGTTTATCAGGTGTTGCAACAGCTGCTGTAGTTTGTCTTCCAATGTTTATACTAAGACCCTAATCTAGGCACTTTTTCCTATTTTTATAGATCCGTTCAATGTAGGTAGTCCTCGACTTACAACCATAATTGAGGCCAAAAGTTCTTTTGCTAAGAGAGAGGCAGATACTGAGTGAGTTTCGCCCCATTTTACAACCTTTCCTGACATAGTTGTTAGGTGAATCACTGCAGTTGTTAAGTTAGTAACACGGTGGTTGTTAAGTGAATCTGCCCCCCCCCCCCCTATTGAATTTGTATTTCAGAAAGTCACAAAAGTGTCCACATGATCCCAGGATACTGCAACCATCATAAATACATGCCATTTGCCAACTGTTCAAATTTTGATCATTGACTATGAAGATGCTGCAATAGTTGTGTGAAAAATTATCATAAGTCACTTTTTTCAGTGGCATTCTAACTTTCAGGAGTCTGGTAGCTCAGCAGACTAAAAGCATTGTGATTAACACCAGCTGTCTGCAATTACTGTAAGTTCGAATCTCACCAGGCTCAAGGTTGACTCAGCCTTCCATCCTTTCTAAGGTAGGTAAATTGAGGACCCAGTTTGTGGGGGCAATAAGCTGACTTTTTCTTTTTGAGCCATGGTAGTGCAGTGGTTAGAATCCATTATTACAGGCAAACATTGCCCCCAGCTGGAGTCCGATCCTGGCTGGGCTCAAGGTTGACACAGCCTTCCATCCTTCCAAGTAAAATGAAGGCCCAGATTGTTAGGGACAATAGGCTGACATTTGTAAACAGCCCAGGGAGTGTTGTTGTCAGGGCAATGATGATTTAAAGCTGACCTGCCCCTTTAAGACTGAGGTTGAGTCGGCACAGTTATTGCCCCTTTAAGAAGCTGTCTATATAAGGGAGGCCATGAGAGGGCGTCTCTCTCTCCTCATGTATCACTTTCCTTGTTGCGTGTATCTGCATTGTAATTCTTCGTGTAGAGTTGAAGACGGTTGATTGCTTGCCTGATATGTGCCTACCACGTGTATATCTGTATATAGAAGTGTTGTATATAAACCACTGTTCGTAATGACAAAACCTCTGTGTCCTGTATTTTGCTTCTGGATTGTCTCAAAATAGTAGCTGCGCTATAAACACTCTGACAGTTGTGAAGCACCATGAGGCAGTATATAAGTTTAAGTGCTATTGCTATTGCTCCTTGTGTGTCCAGAATCTGAAAGATTGATTTGATTTTGCGAGGAGTAATACATAAACCTTCTCATCTCGTTGGCAAGGAACTGGATGAAGTGTATTTCGTGGTTTTCTTCTTCCAGACTCACCTTCTAACTGTTCATTTGTAGCCACTTTACCGCAAAGAGGGTGCATAACTTTATCAAGACCAGGATGGGCCACCATCGGTATGGACGGAATATGAATGAAGACATCACTTGGGAGCGGTGGGGTTGAAAAATTCACCTCTCCGCTTTTGTAAAATTTTATTTTTAAGGATTTAGTGAGGAGGTTGAATTATACAGGTAGTCCTCGGGTTACAGCAGTTCATTCAGTGACTTTCAAAGTTACAACGGCATTGAAAAAGTGACTTACGACTGTTTTTCACAGTTACAACCTTTGCAGCATCCCCATGATCATGTGATCAAAATTCAGACGCTTGGTAATTGATTCATATTTATGACTGTTGCTGTGTCCAGGGGTGGTATTTACTTACCTTTGCTACCAGTTCGCAAATGTGAGTGCGCGCAGGGCCTTCCGCGCATGTACAGAGCGTCAAAAACAGGATGTGATGACATCCGGGCGGGGGGGTGGAGCCTCCTGCAACTGCCGCTACCAGTTTACCCGAACCGGATAGAACTGGCTGGTTACCACCAATGGTTGTGTTCCGATGTCATGTGATCCCCTTTTGCGACCTTCTGATAAGCAAAGTCAAAGGGGAATCCTTATTCACAACAGCTAGGTTACTAACTTATCAACTGCAAGTGATTCACTTAACAAGGGTGGCAAGAAAGTTCGTAAAATGGGGCAAAGTCACGTCCACATGTTTCACTTAATGACATAAATATTGGGCTCGATTGTGGTCGTAAATTGAGGACTACCTGTGTAGGCAGTGGTGAAATCCAAATTTTTTAGTACCGGTCCTACCTGGCCATGGCTTGGTGGATGTGGTGTGATGTGGCTTGGTGGGCGTGGCTTGGTGGGCATAGCAGGGGAAAGATACTGCAAAATCTCCATTCCCACCCCATCCTGGGGCCAGCCAGAGGTGGTATTTGCCGATTCTCCAAACTACTCAAAATTTCCGCTACCGGTTCTCCAGAACCTGTCAGAACCTGTTGGAGTTCACCCCTGTGTGCAGGTATATTGAATCTGAAAAAAGTATGCAGATCATCATATTTTTCATCATATGGTGAAAAATATGACATTCACCCTAACATTCCTTGCACATTCCATAAGGAAGTTAATACAAGACACAACAAATGTAACATTTCTCCAAAATTCTCTTCTCCCTTGAAAAAAGTGGAGATGAGAGCAACATTGCAGGATATATTTTTTCTCCATGGTATTTGTTTTGAATCTGCCACAAATGTTTTTTTTTTTTTTTATTCCAGTGGCATAAAGATTTGTGAGCATTAAACAGAAGCTGAGAAGCTTTTCGTTGAGCAGGGAAGCCAAAAATAGTTGGGCTTCTGTTGCACTTTAGAATGTGCACTTTTAAGTCAAATATCACACAGGCGTTCCCCATTGTATTATAGGTATTGTGCAGAGACCTCTCACTGAAAAGAATCCTACAGCAAGATATAAACAGACTTTAAAAAAAACAACAAACCCATAGAAGCACTAATGAGGGCAAGAAATGATGGTTAGAAATAATTGCTTTCTAAATATTAAGGTAGCTTAATTGTAAGTTGGAGAAGCAGAAATAAATTAGATAGGGGAAATTTGTTTTTCTATAGAATAAAAGAATAATAGTTAGAAAGATTAAAGGCTTATAGATGTTAGCCTTTTTAAACGTATGTTTAAATAATATAAAGAGAATTATTTAAATGCGATGAATGTGAACACTAATATTGTGGTAAATTGGATCAATACGAATGATGCTCAGATCTAACATTCTTCACATATAATATGGATGTATGCATATATATATATATGTATGTATGTATGTATGTATGTATGTATGTATATATATGTCTTTGTTTATTCGGGTCTTCTCCCACGTAAAATTGGAAGTGTCTTGGTGACGTTTCGACGAAGTCTCATTCGTCATCTTCAGGCTGGTGTTCTCGGCTTCGTGCTTCCAGGAGCAATGTGAGATTGCAGCTGTTTCTTCCTTTTAACTGCCAGTGGGGGTGTGAGCTGATTGGTTGGGGGCTTGGCTGTGTTCTGTTTGTGTGGGGGCTTGGTTGTGCTCGTCTTAGTCTGAGTTGCAGGGGGATTTGAGCTGGTTCCCCCTGCAACTCAGACTAAGCCGATTTTTTTGATATATATATATATATATATATATATATATATATATATATATATATATATCCAAAAAAAAAACCCCATAAAGAAACAGAATAAGAATTAAAACCAGCTAGGCAGGATTAAGAATTTATTTGCCCTCAGTTTTGCACCACAAGGATAATATTCTGTGGTAAATACTACAGCAGTAACAGGGGTAATATAACTTTACAGGGCTAAAATGATATTTGGGGAAACAAGATGACCTGACAAGTCCTTGGTGTTCTCTGAGAGCACCCAGGACCCCTTGTGTCAACCCCAAATATTTTCTTTTATTAGAAACAGGATGACCTGTTTTGGGATCAAAACACTAAGTGCTGAAACTCCTTTCCCATCCCTTTCCTTTTTTGCCCTGTGGCCTGGTAACAGTTGGAGCCTCCCGGTGCACCACAAGGGCAGCCCCATGTAGAGGGCATTGCAGTAATCCAAACGAGAGATGACGAGAGCATGGGTGACTGTACGGAGGGCATCCCTGTCTAGGAAAGGCACAACTGGCGCACCAGGTGAACCTGTGCAAAGGCTCTCCTTGTCACGGCTGTCAGATGATCGACCAAGGACAGCCGCGAATCAAGGATGCGAGCCTTTTCAGAGGGAGTGAGTAATTCCCCCCCCATCCAAAGTGATGGGGGACTAGACCATGAGATGCCGGTATCCACAGCCACTCCATCTTGGAGACGTTAAGTCTGAGCCTGATCCTACCCATCCAGACCTTCAGGCACTTAGACATCATGGAAAGGGCATCCCTAGGTTGGTCTGGGGTGGAGATGTAAAGCTGATCCAGAATGCAGCCACGCAGGTTGTTACAGGAGCTTCCCATTACTCCTGTATTACATCTCTCCTGCGCGAGCTGCACTGGTTACCGGTGGTCCTTCAGATCCGCTTCAAGGTGCTGGTACTTACCTATAAAGCCCTTCATGGCATGGGCCCAGGGTACTTACAGAATCACCTTCTGCCTGCCTCCAACCGCCCAGTGCACTCACATAGGATTGCCCTCCGCCGGGTCCCATTGGCCAGACGATGTCGGCTGATGGCACCCAGGATGAAGGCGTTCTCTGTGGGCCCACCGACCCTCTGGAATGGTTTACCCACTGGGCTCCGGATGGCCCCCGACCTCCGCTCTTTCCGCGCTGACCTGAAGAAATGAAGAAAGAAATGATTTAACACTGCCGTCGTTAAATCAGTAACACGGTTGTTAAGTGAATCTGGCTTCCCCATTTGACTTTGCTTGTCAGAAGATCGCAAAAGATAGTCGTGTTACCCCGGGATACTGCAACCGTCATAAATATGAACTAGTTGTCAGTTATTTGAGGAATGTGTTGCTTAACATATGGGAAAAAACTAAATCACAACATGATAGGAAAATACTAGTACAACGGAGGCATTAATATATCCAAACCTCATTAATCTGGAAAAAAATGAACTCTATAAAGATATTTTAAATGAGAGGGGTGAACTTAAATCTAGGCAACAACTACCGAACCAAGGGGTAGATCTAGCTTGGTGGCCATACTTCCAGATTCAGTCAAGATATGAGAAAGACGTTAGAACATGGGGTGTAAATAAAGAACCAACAGCATTTGACAAAATTTTAATGGGGACGGATGAAAAACTGATTAAAATATATATATAACTATTTACTGAACTACAAAATGGAGGAAGAAATAGTTAAAGAAACAGTGATTTGGGTATACAGTATGTCACTTTTTTCAATGCCGTTGTTACTTCAAACCATCACTAAACGAACGGTTGAAAGTTGACTGTAAAAACTGTATTTTGGGATGCAGCATGTTCTGGAAATCCCATCCTCCTCTTAGGTTTCAGGGATAAATGAGTTACCATGGGAAGCCTAATTATAAATGGTAGAAGAGACTATTGATAGAATGACAGAAAGGGATATTTGTAGTTCGGGGTTGAAGTATGGAGTCCTTGGTTCTCTCTATGCTTTGTTGTTTCCTTGTAGATGTTTTTGACAGGTAAATTGCACTCCAAGTGTACCATGTGAGGTCAGAGATACTGACACAGACTTGTACCCTGTTTCCCCCAAAATAAGACATCCCCTGATAATAAACCCAATCAGGCTTTTGAACACATGGCAATAAGGCCAAGCACTTATTTCATGATTCAAAAAAACGTAAGACAAGGTCTTATTTTCAGGGAAACATGGTAGTTTTGTATAAAATAAATATATTTAGCATTTATATTTTCAGCAGACAATGTAGTCAGGAACACAGGAACTTCATGAGGTAAATTGTCAGGTAAATCACACAACAGCTTAGAGAGCACGCCGAAGAAAAAGGCGGGAAAAAAGAGAAACTCCCCCTTTATACCCAGCAACCAATCATAAAGTAGATTGCCTCATGCAAGAGCCTGCATTCTTCAACCGGTCAACTACAACTGTGTGTACTGGCCCATTATTACACTTCACTGTTCCAGCTGTTAAAGTAAATATATTAACATTTTTCAATATCCAAACTAGCAAGAAAAGAGCTAAGCTCAGAGAGCACCAAGAACTTATTGTTTGGGACAAATCATATGATAGTGGCTGTGTTTCTCATCTTGGACTGTGAATTCAGTTGTGGTGTCAAAGGACAACTGGAATGATCTAGGTTCAGATCCGTATTTAATAACGAAACTCCTTTTTTCGTGTCTTTTTCCAATTCTGTGGCATTTTATGGAACCATAAAGAAGCCAAGATATGTGCTTGTGGATAATTCAACTGAAACAAAACTGAAAGCAAAGCTAATGCTAATTAAACTTGTATTAACCCAGGACACCATATGAATGGACTGGTTTCCAAAATATGCTAAGCCGTGGCTTCCTTCCTTCAGATTGGGTGAACAAACCACAATTGTTGAGTCACACAACACTGTCAGGCAAAATGAAGATGTGTTGGTTATTCCTCGGTGTACCCTAATTCAAAAATGTGACAAAACTGGAAGTAATGCAATATTAGGCAGGCCATCCGGAATTCTTGGGGCAAAGGTTGAGGTGCTACAAGTAAATAAATGTGAACAAATAAATGGCACAATAATTAAAAATAAACCCCCTTTTGGAGAAAATTGAAAATTGAGAAAACGAGAAAGATAAGAGTGGTTCCATTCCCCATCATCCAGTCAGAGCTGAAGAAGCTTCTTGGATGAGAAGCGAAACGTCTTCAAAGAAAAAAACCAGAAAATCCAGTTGTCTCTTGAAAAAGCACCTTTGGGACAACCATGACCTGGATGACTGAGAATCTCCATAGACATAAAGTGGTTGAGGTCACATTTTGAGCATTGGCAAAAGACCCAAAGATGCTTTTTTCAGGAGGCAATTGGACTTTGTTTTTGTTTTTTTCTTGGAAGACGTTTCGCTTCTCATCCAAGAAGCTTCTTCAGCTCTGAGTGGATGGTGAGAAATGGAAAGATTTATATTTCTTGCAGACAGCTGGTCATTTGCATCCTTTTAGAGAGACATTGAGGCTACTTGGAGGTTTATCTGTGTCCTCAGCATCACTTGAGGTTTTGCAAATGGGTGTAGAGCCTTCCTGGAACTGTTGAAAGGACTGTGTTGTAGACTGGAGATAGAGGATGTCTTATCCCCCCCCCCTTCTGTTGAAAGAGGGCTGTTCAATTTTGACCTACGGTAGATAGCCTCTTTGACCTCTCTTTCAAACCATGACTGAGAATCTCCATAGACATTGGCATAAGAATTTTAAGATGCCCTATTCAAATCTGGTATTTGACTATGCTGTAATATCTTTGGTTTGACTTGCAAATCCAGCCATTAAGGTTTGTGGCTTATATGGCATTGTGTGAACCTGTACTACCGTGGTTTGCCTAACTGGCTCAGCCTACCGAGGGAAACTAAGTAGCCCATGCAGGCTGGTTAAACCCTGGTTTACTGCTCTATGACTTGTAAAGGCAATCTACACTTTAGAATAGAATAGAATAGAATTTTTTATTGGCCAAGTGTGATTGGACACACAAGGAATTTGTCTTGGTGCATACGCTCTCAGTGTACATAAAAGAAAAGATACGTTCATCAAGAATCATAAGGTACAACACTTAATGATAGTCATAGGGTACAAGTAAGCAATCAGGAAACAATGTCAATAAAATACATCCAGTGATCAGTCGTGGCTTACTTTTAAACCCTGTGTAGCGTAGGGGGCTAATGCCTCCTACTAAAGGCAGCAATTAACACCAGCTGCCTGTAATTTCTCTGAGTTCAATCCTTGCCAGGCTCAAGGTCGACTCAGCCTTCCATCCTTTCTAAGGTAGGGAAATTGAGGACCCAGTTTGTGGGGGCAATAAGCTGACTTTGTATAAATATACAAAAGTATGAAGGCTATTTCTTAACGCATTGTAAGCCGCCCTGAGTCTCCGGAGAAGGGCGGCATATAAATCAAATTAAAAAAAAAAACCCTAGGTTTGGAGCAAACCATGGCTTGGCATGCTGCCAAAGAATTGCCTGGGGCTTTATCTGAAATTTGCAGATGATACTAAGCTGGCAGGAATAGCTAACACCCTAGAAGATAGGCTCAAGATCCAGATGGATTTTGACGGACTTGAACACTGGGCCCTATCTAACAAAATGAAATTCAATGTAGAGAAAAGTAAAGTCTTACATTTAGGCAAGAAAAACCAAAAGTACACATATAGACTGGGTGAAACCAGACTTAATAGCATAACTGTGAGAGGGATCTTGGAGTCTTAGTGGACAACCAGCTAAATATGAGCCAGCAGTGTTCAGTGGCAGTCAAAACAGCCAATGCAATCCTAAATTGCATTAACAGAGGGATACAATCAAGATCAAGTAAGGTACTAATACCATTCTATAAAGCCTTAGTAAGACCACACCTAGAGTACTGCATCCAGTTTTGGTCACCACATTATAAAAGAAAGATGTTGAGACTCTAGAAAGAGTACAGAGAAGAGCAACCAGGATGATGAGGGGCCTGTAGACTAAAACATATGAAGAACTGTTGCAGGAACTGGGCATAGCTAGTCTAGTGAAGAGAAGGACCAGGGGAGACATGATAGCAGTCTGCCAACATTTGAGGGGCTGCCACAGAGGAAGGGGTCAAGCTATTTTCCAAAGAAGACCAGACAAGGAATAATGGATGGAAAGTGAACAAGGAGAGATTTTCTGACAGTGAGAGCAATCAACCAATTTGAAGAAGTTGTGGGAGCTTCATCACTGGAAGCTTTCAAAAAGAGACTGGACAGCCATCGGTCAGAAATGGTGTAAGGTCTCCTGCTTGGGCAGGGAGTTGGACTAGATGACCTCCAAGGTCCCTTCCAACTCTGTGTTAATCTGTTCAACCTGTCTCCCTGATCTCCTGCCTTTCGGGTAAACCCTCCCCGGATTTCTTGTCCGATGAAGCTCGGCGTCTCCGCTCAGCCCAGAAAGGAGGACCGGGCAGGCTGAGCGGGCGAGGAAAGGAGGGGCGGCAGGGAAGCGAGGACAAGCGGGAGGGCTTCGGGGGCTCCGACTCTCGCTCGCTCGCTCGCCAAGCTCTCCCCTTCCCATCACCTGGCTGGCGGGCGGGCGGGCGGGCGGGCGGAAGGATCCTGCCAAAGGCGGCGGAGAGAGCGAGCGAGCGAGAGCGGGCTTGCCTCCTCGCTTAAGGAAGGGAAGAGGAGGCGCTGCCTGCCTGCGCTTCTCTCTCCGAGCCCTCCCGTTTGGCCGCTGGGGAAGCGGAGAGCGCCGAAACAGCAGCAGTTGCAGCCCGAGCTAAGCCGCGGTTGTTACCACTGGTGGCTGTGGCCGTGGCCCCCGGGACGAAGGGAAGCGGAAACCAAGGAACCAGGCAAGCGGCCGCGCGGAGCTCCAAGGCACCCGGGGCTTCGCCCTCCCGGCAGTGAAGGAATTCTGCGGGCAGAGGCAGGGGCGCCGCTCGGGCTTTCTCTTCCTTGCAGCGTCTGCCTCGCCTGGCGGGCGAGGGAGCGAGGGGGAAGCTCTGTCTGGATCCTGCATTGGGATAATAAGGTAGGGTGTGCTTGTGTGTTGCATTAGGGGAGGGACGGGACCTCAGTCCTTGGGCGACCGTGTGTGGGGGTTGGGGGCGGGGTGGGTTGGGTTGAGGGGGGAAGAGAGAGGCAACCCTCGCCTTAAGCAACGCCGAACACAACCAACACGGGTCTGAAGGGGAGGAGGAGGAGGAATGCAGCTAGATGCGGGCAAAATCCACCTCGTTGCATGGGGTGGGGGAAGGTTTCCCAGGTAGGCGATGCCGGATTTTTGTGGGGGGGGGGGGGGCTGGAGGGAAGGAAGAGAGAAACAAAGATAAGACACGATTTGGGAAGTTCCCTTAGGATTCAGAAGAAAGGCTGGACAACGGCTTTGGGGAAAGGAAAGAGGGAGAGGATGAATTCTTTCACAAGTAGCCGTGATCGAGGGATACCGTAGTTGACTGAACCCAGAGGCGGTGGGGGGGGGGTGTTGAGATCGAATAGGTCACTTCTCGGGGCTGTCTACATCTGAAGCGAGGGAGGGTCAACGTAGCAGATCACTCTTTGGGAATGCCCAGCCGCAAAGGGCTAGGCTGTAGAAACCCAGAGCGAGGCACAGTTCCTGAGTGTAGGTCAGTCTGCACAAACCTGGTTGTCCTCTAGCTATGTTTAGACTTCAATTTCCCCACCCTTTCCAGCCAATCTGGGATGGGGGATTCGGAATGATGGAGGTCGTACCTCAAGCACCTTATGTTGAAAAATCTGGTGCAGATGATGTGATAAAAAGCGAATAAACGGTAGAGCAGCAGCAAGGATACAGACAGTAATGAAAACAAACTCTCAACACAGACACAGACACACACAGACCCACACAGATAACACACACACACACACACACGCATACACCGAGGGACGCAGTAGTTGTCATGGATGCCACAGCCCCCAACCCTTAGATTATTCCATTGCCTAACGAGGAGACGCCGGCCTCGATCATCGTTTTAATCGGCTGTTCAGCACCACGGACAGCACCTAGCAAAAGCTATTGGGCAAAGTTGGGCGAAAGAAAGCCGGGGAAGTTGCGATGTTTTGTTGCGTCTATAATTTTGTGACGCTTGGATAAGGTGTAGAGGAGGGGGCCGCTTTCTATACACTGAGGGACTTGGTGCGATATCTCATCTTGGTTGCAACTTGCACCTCATGGAAATGGCAATTGAGATAGAAGGATGCCTTTAGAATTTGTCCCATCTTATGTTGTCTTATGCAACAGCTTACACTTGTCTACCCTTGACTGATTTCCTCACAACCAACACTCACATTCCCCGTCCGGTCTTACTATTAGAAATATGAATGATGTTCCCATTAACCAAGCATGTATTTTGTATTTTTTAAAAAAATCACTATCTTTATGTATACCGGCTAATTAAACTAATGGAATGAAAATACTATTAATGTATGTCTCAAATAACAACAAAAATGCCCTGTTGCATGTCGAATATAGTGGAGAAAATATTAGCTGGGTGGACATTTCCAGTTTTCACTGAGTATGAAGTTCAGAATCCACGTTCAGCCTGTTTATACAGTATGGGTGATTCTTCCTGTTTTCTTAAATTTTTGGGAGGGGGATATGAAGTCCTCTCCCACACACTCAAAAAAGTAAGTTTCTGGATTCTTCTAGATCAACAGTATCCAAGCTATGTTGTGTTACCGCATCTGCTTCACATTGTGCATGCCTGGAGACAGCCAACTATAACACTGTGAAGATATGCTGTTATCTGTTCCAGTGTTGTCAACAACACATAGCCACCAAATCTCAAGTGTGCCCAGATCCACCTTGTCTAATGTAACACTTTGTATGCGGTCATGTTAGACTGCAGGGTTTCAGTGGTGTGTCAACATCACTGCCTGTATTTATCCCAAGTGGTTGCAAAGCAACCTCAAATTACTTGCTAGAAGTAACCCACCAAAATGTAACTCCAAGCCAAACAAATAAAGAGAGGGAGGAGAGTCACTGGATGGAATGTTGGAAAAACATATAGAGTCCTTCTCAAATTATGATCAAATTAGGAGGTGGGGGAGACATTTGGTCTGCTTTTGAGTACCCAGCAGGTAATCAGTGCCATCTAATTATCAGTTCAGCAACAACTTTTTTTTTGGCGTCTTAACTGTCCTGATTCTCTTCCATACAAACTAGCCACAGACTGAGAAGATGTTTGTCTGATTTCTTTCCCCCTACTGGCAGTGTTTTATTCAGTATGTTGAATGAGAATTAGCTTTGAAAGCATATTTTCAAAAGAAGACAGAATGTTGGAGAAATTCCATGGACAGAGAGTTGTTTTCCTGCATTTATTTAAGGACAAGGAGAAAAAATATTCTATTTCACAGTACCGTCCTCTCTCCAGCAATTCAGAGCCTCCACCAGCTTTCCAAGGGTAGAAGTCCAGGACAGAGCCCTTTCTCAAAAGGCTTTTTCAGAACTGGTGCACTGGTTCACCAATAAAGAGTTACCCTGCCCTTGAAAAACTGTTGAGAGAAATTCTCTCTTGCCTGAATAAATCACTCCATTCTCTACCCACAAATAAATCACTCCACTCTCTGCCCCACAAATTGGAAGGAGAAGCTAGAAAGGTTGCTTATACTTAGCATTAATAGAAGCTGTTTTCTGTATGTTGATCCACTTCATTCGATTATTGTCACTATGGTATCCCATCCTTGGTAATTTATAGGTTGAGATGGCTTTTTAACTTCCCCACATTTACTTCTGGGTCTGCTCGATAAACACTGGGATCTCCCTCCTTCCTTCCTCCCTTCCTTCCCTCCTTCCCTCTCCCTTTCTCCCTTTCTCTCTCCTTCTCCCTTTCTCTCATATAATTGGCTCAACCTTATCAGTTCATAGGATGGGATAATACAAAACATCATGCCAAGCTGGAATGAAATTGGATAGTTTATAATTTAGTATGCTGTAGGAAACCTAGCCATTGCCTTAACAAGTTGTATGGAGTAAGTCCATCCATCATTTTATTCATGGCCTTTGCATGTCAGGCACACAATGCTGTCTCTCTGTTAACCCAGATTTAGTGTTTAGCATATTTAGCATGAACACAACAAATGAATACTCTCATTGAAGCAATAGAAATACTTTGTGGGGGGGGGAGGAATTGGGATTAGGAAAGGAATACAAGCATCCTAGAACCACTAAGAGAGAGAGGGAGGGAGGGAGAGAGGGAGAGGGAGAAGGAGAAGGAGAGGGAGAGGGAGAGGGGGGGGAGAGAGAGAGAACACAGATTTTGTGTGATACTTGCATGTTCTATTTTACATAGAGGGTTGCAAATTTAGAGAGAGAAACGATGAAGCATCATTTGGACGATTTTGTGGGTGAGCAGTGGGCGCCTTGCTATTTTAACTCCTATTTGATTTGGTTGACTCAGACATCTGAACGCTTGCTGCATCTTCTTGCTTTTGTCTTAGATCTATGTTTTTGTGTTCAGTCAGTTCCCAGATCTGCACAAATCTTATCGAATCAGTTTTATAGGAAAAACTATATCGAAGACTTAGAGATAATATCTCTATAACATTCTCTATTTCTAAGAAGAGACAGATGGAGGAAGGAACCCCGATCATCTTTAAAACAGCCCCAACTTCTCCTGCCCACCAAAGGAATCTGTTTCCAAAACTCATTCCACTGGTTATATTAGAACTACGTGGAAGGTTGGCTGTGTTCTCCTTTAGATGTACTGTTTCTTTTGTTTTATTTGTAAGCCATCCAGATTCATGGAATAGTCACGTGGCCTTAAGAACTGGAATAAATAAATATATTTGTCACCAGCTTTTCTTGGTTAGGTGGGAAAACGGCTTGTAACTAGCAACCATTGACCGTCAATGTGTGTCTTAGAGCTGCCATTAATCATCTTTGATGATTAACTCAGCAAGCTTAAAGAAAGATAATTTAACTTGATAAAACTACTTCCAATTTTGTCCTGAAATTTAAGTTTGGCATCCCAATTATTTAACATGATTGATGTCTATGGAAATTTTCAATCATCCATGTCATGGTGTTTCCCAAAGGTGCTTTTTCCAAAAGGCAAATGAACTTTCTTATTGTTGTTGGTTTTTTTTCTTTCCTTAAAAAGATTTCGCTTCTCATCCAAGAAGCTTCTTCAGTTCAGAACTGAACAGAAAAAAACAGCGGAAAAAAAGCACTTTTGGGACATTCAACATGATCCCTGCTGGAGCTGACTTAATGCAATGCTTTCTAAAGATTGGCTTTGCTGCTACGGTTATATTATTGTTTGGTAAAATAGGAAAAGGCAATGACTCCATTTTATATTAGGCTGCAAAATTCCTGTGGAATTTGGCCATGTAATACAGTATACTTGAGTGAACGTAAGAATAATTATCTCAAGCCGGGGGCAGTTTTGCGCTGGCACATTTGTCAGTGAGGGGTCCTTGGTGCTCTCCTGAGCTTGGTTCTTTTCCTGCAGATATTCCATTATCCAAACTGCTACCATAACACTGATCTTGTTACCTAGTTGGGAAATGGAATGTCTACAAGAAAACAACAAAGTCAGAGAGAATCAAGAACCCATTATTTCAACCCTGAGCTAAACATATTCTCCTTTGTTGTTGTTAGTTGTGAAGTCATGTCCGACCCATCATGATCCCATGGAGAATGTTCCTCCAGGCTTTTCTGTCCTCTATCATCCTCTGGAGTCCATTTAAGATCACTCCGACTGCTTCCGTGACTCCATCCAGCCACCTCATTCTCTGTGTTCCCTTCTTCTTTTGCCCTCAATCGTTCCCAGCATTAGGCTCTTCTCCAGGGAGTCCTTCTTCCTCATTAGATGGCCAAAGTATTTGAGTTCATCTTCAGGATCTGGCCTTCTAAAGAGCAGTTAGGGTTGATCTCCTCTAGGACTGACCGGTTTGATCGCCTTGCAATCCAAGGGACTCGTAGGAGTCTTCTCCAGCACCATATTCTCCTTTATTGGTACATTTGTCAATGTCACTTAAGTACATTTGAGGATGGAGATCAGACTAGAATTACAGCAGTAATACAGCCCCCAAAATCATTACAACTGGTGGACCAGAGGTGTAAATAATGACGTGTATTAACAGTCTACTATGGGGTGTTTACAATCCCTGACAGATATTCCAGCAGACATATTTCCTGCTTTATTTTTCTTTTTTCTCAGTTTGGCAGTACAGCAGTGAGGCAGTTTTCATCCGCAGTTCCTTTTCTACACTATTATCTGGTAGGTCTTTGAAAGATCTAATCTGAAGCCCATTAAACTGCATGTTCTATTCACAGCTTAGTAACAGAAGGGGTTTCAGAGCATTTGCCAGTCAAATACAAAACCCAGTTCTGACTGACTAAAGGCCAGATTTGAAATGGTATCCCTGGAAGAATGGAAGTGTTCCTTCTCTGAACGTTGTTGTGTATACATATCTCTCTGTGTGTATGTGTATGACACATGAGGGAGATCAAAAGGTGATGTTTGCTTGCTCAAAAAATTGAAGAACTGCCCCCCCTTAAGTTGTATAGGTAGTCCTCAAGACCACAATTGCGCCCAAATTTTATGTTGCCAAGTGATAAATTTGTTGAGTGATTTTGTCCCATTTTAGCAATAGCAATAGCACTTAGATTTATATACCACTTCACAGTGCTTTACAGCCCTCTCTAAGCGGTTTACAGAGTCAGCATATTGCTCCTCTGAAAATTTGGGTCTTCATTTTACCAGCCTCGGAAGGATGGAAGGCTGAGTCAACCTTGAGCCAGTCAGGATCAAGCACTTCCTTCCTTCCTTCCTTCCTTCCTTCCTTCCTTCCTTCCTTCCTTCCTTCCTTCCTTCCTTCCTTCCTTCCCTCCCTCCCCCCTCCCTCTCTCCCTCTCAATAGCACTCAGACTTATATACCGCTTCACAGTGCTTTTACAGCCCCCTCTAAGCGGTTTGCAGAGTCAGCCTAATGCCCCCAACAATCTTGGTCCTCATTTTACCCACCTCAGAAGGATGGAAGGCTGAGTCAACCTTGAGCCTGGTGAGATTCGAACTGCCAAATTGCAGTCAGCCGGCAGTCAGCAGAAGCAGCCTGCAGTATTGCACTCTAACCAATGTGGCACATTTTACCATTTTACCATTTTTCTTGCTACATTTGTTAAGTTCAGCTGCAGTTCTTAAATTAGCAACACCGTTGTTAAGTGAATCTGAAACAAAGGACATTGCAAACTTGATCAATATGAAGTCCATATCAAAGTCCAATTGTCAAGCATCTGAATGTAAATCACATGACTGTGATGGTCAGAATGTGAAAAATGGTCACTAATCACTTTGTTCAGTGTCACTGTAACTTCAAACAGTCACCAAATAAATTTTTTTAAGTCAAGGACTACTGGTACCTGCATACTTACCATATCACTAAGATATGAGCCTGATCAAAAAAAAATAAGGGAACTTGCCACCCCTTAAGCTGTACTTAAGTGGCAGTGAAACAAATGATTTCTCATAATGAAGGTCAAACTTTCAGGGATCAAAAGCTGAAGTTAACAATGGGAGGAAGAGGTGGTGGTGGTTATGAAATGAATAATATGAAATAAGAAATATTGGCAAGTAGAAATTCAGAGGATTGTTTCATTTTAAACAGTGTGGGTTGGTTTTGGGGTTTTTTCGGGGGGAAGTTTTGCTTAAGATCACGTGAAGTGTTAATACCACTTTATAATGCCTTGGTAAGGCCACCGTTGGAATACTGCATGTAGTTTTGGTCGCCACAATATAAAAAAGATGTTGAGACTCTAGAAAAAGTGCAGAAAAGAGCAACAAAGATGATTAGGAGGCTGGAGGATATACAATATACGAAGAATGGCTGTAGGAACTGGGTATGTCTAGTTTAATGAAAAGAAGGACTAGGGGAGACATGATAGCAGTCTTCCAATATCTCAGGGGCTATGAGAAAGAAGAGAGAGTCAAGCTATTCTCCAAAGCCGCAGAGGGCAGGACAAGAAGCAATGGGTGGAAACTAATCAAGGAAAGAAGCAATCTAGAACTAAGGAGAAATGTCCTGACAGTTAGAACAATTAATCAGTGGAACAACTTGCCTCCAGAAGTTGTGATTGCTCCAACACTGGAGGTTTTTAAGAAGATGTTGGATAACCATTTGTCTGAAGTGGTGTAGGGTTTCCTACATAAGCATGGGGTTGGACTAGAAGACCTCCAAAGTCCAACTCTGTTATTCTACTCTGTTATTCTACTCTGTTATTCTACTCTGTTCTAAGATTATCTTGTCAACTTTCAGCAATCGTGATCAAATGGAGCTCTGAAGTCACCTGCTGCTCAGGGGCCACACAACACTTATCTTAAGGTGGATTCTGAAACAGTCATAAAGCTTATTCATTGCATCTCTTTTTTTTCAATATCAGTTTCTTAAACGAGAAAGCAACTTCCAGGACCTAAAGACCTAAGAACTGTCCTGGAAAATGGGAAATTCCAGGGAATTCTTTGAGTTCAAAGAGATAGATTTTGAGAGCTCACTGCTGTATCCCCCAACTGTCATGCATTTCAGCCTTCTCATCTGGAAATATTGTGAGATGCAATGCTTTCATGAGATTCCAGTCATTTATTCTTTTAAATCTATCTATCTATCTATCTATCTATCTATCTATCTATCTATCTATCTATCTATCTATCTATCCATCCATCCATCCATCCATCCATCCATCCATCCATCCATCTATATCTTCTGAGTCATTGGGCATGTAATTTGGGCATCTACATGTAATTTCTTCCGTCATGAATTTGCTGGCCTTTCAGAAGTCTCTGTCTTAATAGAGGCTTGTATGCCACGATAGGCTAGTATAAACTATATTGATTAAGCTGATTAATCCATCAACCGTATCAAAGACAAGCACAGAAAAAGAGGGGGAAAACTGATCAGCACCAAGAGAAAAAAGAAATCAGGTCTTAAATCAAATCATCCTCATGACTATGATCGTTAACAGCCAAGCTTAAATAAAATTAAAACCATGAAGTAAGGCATTCAAATGAAACTAAAATTGAAGCCCTCGTGGTTTAAAATTACCACCCCAATCAAATTGAAGTTGTTTTCTTGGACCGAAGACCATTCACCTACTTTTTTTTTTTAAGAGACTGGTTTGTACCAGGAAAAATGCAGGTTTTTTTTTTTTAAAAAATCCTAATTTTCTTTGTCTGAAGAAAATGGGCTTTTGTAAACAAATTGGAATTCAGAAAAGTGACCACTTGATTTTCCCACACGGACTGACTTCTCTGGATTTGCTTTAAAAATGATTGAATTGATCCAGATTAAGTCTCTTTGCTTCGTACAAAAATGGATCCTTCTCTTCGTCTAGCCTGTTCTGATGATTTATCTTGCAAAGGATTTTGCTTTCCTCTTTTAAAGGGCTGGGCAAGATTTGATTTTTTTTTCTGTTCGCAATGCAAAATAAAACAAATACAGAAAGTTTACTGTCAGCAGAAAACAGCAAGAATGATAGCAATCCCTCAAGTCTAGAAAAATGCCTTTCCTTCCTTTTACACACCTTTCCAGTCCTCAGTCATGGAATTTTTAAAAAATGGGATAGTAATATTTTGTACTGCTCCCATACACCGCTGTCACTTGCAAGAAGCACAGAGGGGAAAAACAGATTTCTGCTTATTCTGTCACAATCAAAAAGACATTTTTGACCTATTTGGGTTCTGTTCTAACACAAAATGTATAGTTGATCTCTCGTTAGTAGTTTAAAAAATATGTTTTATTTTGAAGGATCCTCTCTTTGGGGGTGTGAGTGGGCAGTTGTTAGCACTGTACATTTAGTATGTTGTATAAACCAGACAAGAAAGATACCAAAATAGTGTGTGCTGGTTAAAGCTGCTGTGTTAATTAGCCAATCGTACTGCATCTGGCAGTAGAAATGCATCAAAATAAAACAGTTTCACTGAATGATTAGTCATGGTAGAATGCATTTTCCTGCAAATTTTGCGACTATTTCCCCCCCCCCCCCCAGATCTCCCATTCTTGAACGTAAGAAAGAATAGATATACGTGGATCTTTTTAAAAAAATGTGCATTGCTTGATTAGATTGCAAAACACAATAGTTTAGTAACAACGGTTGTGTCAAATTTCAATTCTCATTATGCCTAAATAACTTGGAGACCGGATAGTCAGCCATCTCATAATTTATCCTATGTTGTCTAATGATTGTGTGTGTGTGTGTGTGTTGCTGTTATAATGATCTGTGGTTTTATGGCATGCCGTAAATTGTCCATGGGGCTTTAACGGAGCTATTCGATAGAATATAATCTCTCAAAATACAGTGCTGTCGATTTAGTTGTAGCAATTTATACCATCGTGAATGTCAAGATCCTTAAGAAGTCTACCTGGGTATCTTCCAGCTAAATTCAGACCACGGGAAGATACAGTAGTGTCCAATACATACTCACTGCACCATATTGGAGAAAATGGCTAAATGTTTTAAAACATCTTTTCTTTTTCTAAAAAAAAAGAGATACCTTTTCCATTCAAGATAAGACAAAAGAGAGAGAGAGAGAGAGGGAGAGAGAGAGACTTTTGCCTCTTCTCTTTTATATTGCAAATATCATTCCTCCCCTTGTTTTATAAAATGCTCTCTAAGTCGAACAGTTGAAAGAAGCAGAATGGAACAATCTGAGAAGTCTAGTAAATTGGCACCGCTAGTGGGCGCTCTTACAACAACATCTGCAATTTAAAAGAAAGCTGTTTTTTCTCTCTGTGGTTTCCATGAGCCCAGGATGCAGATATGTAGACATTTATTCCTTCACACACACAAACACACAAAGGAATTTTGTTCTTCTTCTCTGCACTCCTACAATTTTTTTTATAACGTAGAGACCAGAACTGGATGCAGTATTCTAAATGTGGTCTTACTAAGCAGTATTAGAGCTTCATGTGATCTTGATTCTATCCTTCTGTTAATGCAACCTAGGATTGCATTGGCTTTTTGGGCTGCAGCTGCACACGGATGGCTCGTATTTAAGTGGTTGTCCATTAGGACTCCAAGGTCCCTCTCACAGTTGCTGCTATTAAGCCAGGTTTCACCTAATCTGTCCCTGTGCTTTTGGTTTTTCTTACCTAAATGTAAAACCTTATTTTTCTCGACGTTGGATTTCATTTTGTTGGGTAGGGCCAGTGGTGGGATTCAACCGGTTCGCAACACTTCGGCTGAACCGGTTGTTAAATTGCTGTCTGGCCCCGCCCCTCCCCTCTCCTCCCCGCCCCTTCCAGAAGTCCCCACGCACCCGTTTTGGCTCCAAGGTAAGTGCAGGGAGGTCTACTAGGCCCAAAACGGGCCATGGGGTGTGTGGCCCCCAGCGGTCTGTTTTTGCTCCCAGGGTGCTGCAGGGAGGTCTGCTAGGTCCAAAATGGGGCGAGGGGGGGTGCAGTGCAGCCCCCCTGCGGCCTGTTTTTGCTCCCAGGGGGTTGCAGGAGACTGAGTGCTGCCTGTCTCATACCCTGGCCACGCCCACCATGGCCACGCCCACCCAACTGGTCATTAGGGGAGAGAACTGGTTGTTATATTATTTGAATCCCACCCCTCCAGAGGTGGGTTTCAGCAGGTTCAGACCAGTTCTGGAGAACTGGTAGCGGAAATTTTGAGTAGTTTGGAGAACCGATAGTAAAAATTCTGACTGGCCCCGCCCCCATCTATTCTCTGCCTCCTCCCAAGTCCCAGCTGATCGTGAGGAAATGGGGATTTTGCAGTAACTTTCCCCTGGATTGGGGAGGGAATGGAGATTTTGCAGTATCCTTCCTCTGGAAGGGGGTGAGAATGGAGATTTTGCAGTATACTTCCCTGCCACGCCCATCAAGCCATCCCACGCCCACCAAGCCACGCCCACAGAACCGGTAGTAAAAAAATTTGAAACCCACCGCTGCACCACTGGATAAGGCCCACAGTTCAAATCTGTCGGGGTGCAGCAGATTCCTGGAGAACTACTTTCAGGTTAGTGAATGGAGGCAGTTTACTTTGGTGGCTTCTGCTTCTTTGTCTTCCTAGTCAATCTTACAATTTGGTAGTCCCTGAGAATGTGTAACATGAGAAGATTAACCATGCCTAGCCCTGTTTAGCTTTCCACAGACTATTTTCCGTGAACACAAAGTAAGTGATATAAAACTGCAGGTAGTCCCTTGACTTACAATCACAATTTGGACTAGAATTTCTCTTGCTAAAGCGAGGTGATTGTTAAGTGAATGGTGCTTGATTTTATGCCATGGTTGTTAAAGTGAATCACTGCACTTAAATCAATCGCACAATTCTTAAGCCAATCCGGCTTCCCTGGCTGACTTGGTTTGTCAAAAGCCCTCTGGGAAGGTTTTACATGACGATCTTATGGACCTGGGATGTTGCAGCCATCAGGAATACACGCTGGCTGCTAAGGGCCTGGATGTTAATGTGACTGTGGGGATGCTGCAATAGTCGTGAGAGTGAGGAGTGGCTGTACGTCACTATTTTCAGTGCCGTAGTAACTTCAAAAGGTTGCCGAATGAATGATTGTAAGTCAAGGACTGTATATATATATATATATATATATATATATATATATATATATATATATATATGTATATGTATATGTATATGTATATGTATATGTATATGTATGTATATGTATGTATATGTATATGTGTATATATATGTATATGTATATATATATATATGTATATATATATATATGTATGTATGTATGTATATGTATATGTATATGTATATGTATATGTATATGTGTATGTATGTATGTATGTATGTATGTAGGTCTTTGGTTATTCGGGTTTTCTCCCGCGTAAAATTGGAAGTGTCTTGGTGACGTTTCGACGAAGTCTCATTCGTCATCTTCAGGCTGGTGTTCTCGGCTTTGGGCTTCCAGGAGCAATGTGAGATCGCAATGTGAGTTTGCTCCTGGAAGCCCGTAGCCGAGAACACCAGCCTGAAGATGACGAATGAGACTTCGTCGAAACGTCGCCAAGACACTTCCAATTTTACGCAGGAGAAAACCTTAATAACCAAAGACCTACATACAAACACCCGCGAAAACCTCAGGAAATACACACACACACACACACACACACACACACACACACACATACATACGTGTGTGTGTGTGTGTGTGTGTGTATTTTCTTACTTTTTGTAGGTTTAATGTGTGTTTTTTCTTTAAGCCAGGTTTTTCCTACATAGCCAAGATTTTTCTGGAACCACAATCTTGGCTATGTAGGAAAAACCTGGCTTAAAGGAAAAACACACATTAAACCTACGAAAAGTAAGAAAATAGACATACACACACATACAGAGAGAGAGAGAGAGAGAGAGAGAGAGAAGGTGATTCTTGTATTTATGTTTGCACAACTAGGCCTTCCTTCCTTCCTCTTCCTTCCTTCCTTCCTTCCTTCCTCTTCCTTCCTTCCTTCCGTCCTTCCTTCCTTTCTTCCTCCCTCCCTCCCTTCTTTTCTTCCTTCTTTCCTTCCTTTTTCCTTCCTTCCTTTTTTTCTTCCTCCTTCCCTCCTTCCTTCTTTCCTTCCCTCCTTCCTTCCTTCCTTCCTTCCTTCCTTCCTTCCTTCCTTCCGTCCGTCCGTCCGTCTATCTGTGGCTGGACAAGAGTAGCGCTTTCTGATAAAAGAGATGGCTGAATTCATACTACTGGGAAACATCTGACAGTGTTGAAAGATAATTGGCAGGAATATTAAATTTAAAATTCTTAAAGATCCAGCTGCTGGGGCCAATAATTTCAAATAATTTGAACTGCAGCCCAAAACTTTCGTTTAATTACTTCTCATAAATTTATTATATATTATATTTTTGATCTCCCAAAGTTTAAATCGTTTCTCCTTTCCTATCACTTTGCGCTCTAGTTTTATATTAATCAGTAAATGCCTTCAGCTTTGCTTATATTTTGCAGATGGTCCAAATTCATTAATAATGGCTCCCTCGTTAGGATCAGCCCCCCTGACCATCCTTAGTGATTTAAAATACAGGTAGTCCTCAATTTACGGCCACAATTGAGCCCAAAAATTATGTTTCTAAGTGAGAAATTGGTTAAGTGAATTTTGCCTCATTTTATGACTTTCCTTGCCACGTTTGTTAGGCCAATCATTGCAGTGGTTAAATTAGTAACTTGGTTGTTCAGTGAATCTGATTTGATTCTGCTTGTCAGAAAGTTTCAGAAGGGAGTCTTATAACCCTGGAAGACCGAAACTATCATAAATATGAACCAGTTTTCAAGCATTCCAATTCAGGGGTGAAATGCTCCCGGTTCGGACCAGATCACCCGATCTGGTAGTGATGGAGGTGGGTGGTTCAGAGAACAGGTAGCAAAAATCCCTGCGCCCCCACCCCCCATGCCCAGCTGAGCCGCACAATCATCAGAGGCTTTTTTTTTTACTTTTAAAAGTATTTTTTCTACAACCTCTTTGGCCGAAAAAATGCTTTTAAAAGTAAAACAAAAAGAGCCTCTGATGATCGTGTGGTTCAGCTGGGATCGTCAAAGGCTTTTAAAAGGAAAAAAAACCCTTTTTTTCTTTTAAATGCCTCTGACGATCCAAGCTGAGTTGCCTGATCGTCAGAGGCATCTAAAAGAAAAAAAAGTCTCTGCCGATCAGGCAACTCAGCTGGGATCGTCAGAGCCTTTTGAAAGCATTGTTTTTTACAACCTCTTCACTGAAAAGGTTGTAGAAAAAATGGTTTTAAAAGTTAAAACAAAAAACTGGCCATGCCCACCCAGTCACATTACTCCCACCCACACACCAAGCCACGCCAACAGAACTGGTAGTAACGAATTTTAGATTTCACCCCTGTTCCAATGTAAATCACATAACCATGGGGATGAAACAGCGGTCATAAGTGTGAGAAATAGAATAGAATAGAATTCTTTATTGGCCAAGTGTGATTGGACACACAAGGAATTTGTTTTGGTGCATACGCTCTCAGTGTACATAAAAGAAAAGATACATTCGTCAAGTATCATAAGGTAGAACACTTAATGGTAGTCATAGGGAAACAGTCAATATAAATATTAAGGATACCACCAACAAGGTTACAGTCATACAGTCATAAGTGGGAGGAGATGGGTGATGGGAACGATGAGAAGATTAATAGAAGTGCAGACTTAGTAACTAGTTTGACAGTGTTGAGAAAATTATTTTTTTAGCAGAGTGATGGCGTTCGGGAAAAAACTGTCCTTGTGTCTAGTTGTTCTGGTATCCAGTGCCCTATAGCGTCGTTTTGAGGGTAGGAGTTGAAACAGTTTATGTCCAAGATGCGAAGGGTCTGTAAATATTTTCACAGCCCTCTTTTGGACTCGTGAACTATACAAAATGTATAAAAATGATCATAAGTCACTTTTTTCAGTGGCGTTGTAACTTTGAATGGTCACTAAACAAACTGCTGTAAGTAGAGGACTACTCGTAAGCCCACTGCTTTCCCAAATAAGGATGGCAATGCTATTTTCAGTTGGGTGGGGAAAAAAATAATAAGTAGAAGAATAGGAAGGCACCCTTTGAAAAATGTATAGGAAGGGAAAATTCTATTCAGGTATAAGATTCAACCAAAGCCTATTAATTTAAGGAAGGTACTTTAAATGCATCGGCATTTGTAAAGGATATTGAATTGCCTTCGGAGGGATACAGTAAGCAGTTAAGAGCTGCAACAGAAGAAAACAGATTGTGCTGTAATTAAACTGAGCTTGGCTCACCCAAATGACAGAGCTTTGTTGCAGAGCTCAGATTTAACAACAAAGCCATCCAAAGCTCAACTACCCACCAAAGACTCTTACAGTAGGCACTTCCTTGCAAGTCCATAATCACGGCACTACATGACCAGTAATACCTGGGCTTTTTCAGGTACTCTTTGTAATAGGTATGGATTGTCAGAGAGGCCAAAACAAGGAAGTAGAAATAATGCCCCTTTGCACAAATATCGATCAGAATAGAGCTGAAAGAGCCCTTGGAGGTCTTCAAGTCCAACCCCCAATCTCTTTTAAAAGCCTCCAGTGATAAAGCACCCACAAGTTCCCAACTTCTGTTCCACTGCTTAATTGTCTTCACTATTGGGAGTTTGGGGACATGGTGGCTCAGTGGCTAAGACGCTGAGCTTGTCGACCTAAAGGTCGGCAGTTCAGCGGTTCGAATCCCTAGTGCCGCATAACGGAGTGAGCTCCCCTTACTTATCACAGCTTCTGCCAACCTAGCAGTTCGAAAGCCTGTAAAAAATGCAAGTAGAAAAATAGGGACCATCTTTGGTGGGAAGGTAACAGAGTTCTGTGCACCTTTTGGCGTTTAGTCGTGCCGGCTACATGACCACGGAGACGTCTTTGGACAGTGCTGGCTCTTCGGCTTTGAAACGGAGATGAGCACTGCCCCCTAGAGTCGGGAACAACTAGCACATATGTGCTAAGGGAATCTTTACCTTTACCTATTGGGAGTTTCTTCTTAATTGCTTCTCTTCTTGATTAGTTTCCATCCTTTGTTTATTGCCCTGCCTTCTTGTGTTTTGGAGAATAAATTGACCCCCTCCTCTTTGTGGCAGCCTCTCAAATACTGAAATACTGCTATCGTGTCCCCTCTAGTACATTTTTTCTCTAGACTAGCCAAACCCAAATCTTGCAACCATTCTTCATGTGTACAAAAACAGTAGAAGCCCCCATCACCAAAATTAAAACAATTGAAAGAAGAAAAAATGAGTTATTTAACAATTTCACAAAAGGAACTGCATGTATATTGGGCTACCTAACATCCTGATTATAAGATCAGTGGTGGGATTTAGCCAGTTTGCACCACTTTGGGAGAACCGGTTGTTAACTTTCTGAGCAGTTTGGTGAACTGGTTGTTCGAAGAAATCATTAGGGCAGAGAACCGGTTGTTAAATTATTTGAATCCCATCACTGTATAACATCTATGGTTTTTTTAAAAAAAAAAAATCCATGTATTAATGATTTTCCAAATGCGTCAAGAGGTCAAGAATATCAGGACCAGTGGTGGGATTCAAGTAATTTAATAACTGATTCTCTGCCTTAATGATTTCCTCCAACAACCTGCTCAGAAAGTTAACAACCGGTTCTCCCGAAGTGGTGCGAACTGGCTGAATCCCATCACTGATCAGGATCCAACTCAAAGAGGTGGCTTTCCATAGGGCAGGTGTTGCAACAGAGATGGACCTCAGTTACACACTGTTCAGAATCTGTGGGTTGTGGTCAGGGGTGAAATCCAGCAGGTTCTGACAGGTTCTGGAGAACCGGTAGCGGAAATTTTGAGTAGTTTGGAGAACTGGCAAATACCACCTTTGGCTGGTCCCAGAGTGGGGTGGGAATGGAGTTTTTGCAATATCCTTCCCCCAGGAGTGGGGAGGGAATGGGGATTTTGCAGTATCTTTCCCTTGGAGTGGGTTGGGAATGGAGATTTTACAGTGTCCTTCCCCTGCCATGCCCACCAAGCCACACCCACCAAGCCACACTATGCTCACCAAGCCACGCCCACAGAACCGGTAGTAAAAACAATTGAATTTCACCACTGGTTGTGGTGAGTTATAAAAACTGCGAACTAAATGAAATTTGGTAAATAAGGCTGCCAGAATAAGTCAGACTTGAAGGAATCAGGAATAGATATTTGTGCAAAATGGTTGTGAATTCAGTTCATTTCCTGACCTGAAAAATCAATCAATCATTGGTTTGGAGCTAACTTGTTTGTTTTATTTTGAAGGAATGATGTTTGCAATGTTGCCTTGTAAGAGGCCAGGTGGCGCCGGGGTTAGAATGCATCGTTGCAGGCTAACTCTGCCCACAGCCTAGTAGTTTAATCCTGATGGGACTCAAGATTGACTCAGCTTTCCATCCTTCCAAGGTTGGTAAAATGAGGACCCAACTTGTTGGGGGCATCATGCTGACATTGTAAATCATCCTGGGAGTGCTGTAAAGCACTGTGAAAGAGTATATAAGTGCAATTGCTATTGCCTTGATATTCTAGTAAGCATCAAAACAACACAAGGTGCTCTATCTAGAATAGCTGTTGAGGTGTTTCAAGCTTATAAGTGCTCATTTATTTTTTTAAAAAAAATCTTTTCCATCATCTTTTTCTTAAAGATTTTGAAGATCCTACCTTCTGAGCAGATGAGAAGATGTTGGCCATAGTCTAGAAGATGCTTGGAAACACCTTGGAAACACAAACAAGCTGCTCCTCAGCTTGATTGCTTCGATTCCCCCAAAGACTCGCTGATCGCTTTTAAAAAAAAGGAAGAAAGAAAGAATGGTCACCCTTTGTCATCTCATCATGCTTCCAATTCTGGCTTAAACAGCTCCCTAAAATGCTTTTTTTGCTTCTTATCTGGTTCTTGAAGGAAAATGTTTGGGGGAACTTCAGTGCTTTGGTTTCTGCTCAGTCCAATGAAAGACGGGTAGTGGCCTACATGCCTGGAGATATTATTATTGGGGCTCTCTTCTCGGTCCATCATCAGCCGAGTGTCGACAAGGTCCACGAAAGAAAATGTGGAGAGGTCCGAGAACAATATGGGATCCAGAGAGTGGAAGCCATGCTCCATACCCTCGATCGCATTAACCAGAATCAAACTCTGTTACCCAACATCACCTTGGGTTGTGAAATACGGGACTCGTGCTGGCATTCGGCGGTCGCCCTTGAGCAGAGCATTGAGTTCATCCGCGATTCTCTCATCTCGGCGGAAGAAGAGGAAGGGCTGATGAAGTGTGTTGACGGCTCCACGTCTCTGTACCGCTCGAAGAAGCCCATCGTTGGTGTGATAGGTCCCGGGTCCAGTTCCGTGGCAATCCAGGTCCAAAATCTGTTGCAGCTTTTCAACATACCTCAGATTGCCTACTCTGCCACAAGCATGGACTTAAGCGACAAGACATTATTCAAGTACTTCATGCGAGTGGTGCCTTCGGACGCACAACAGGCACGTGCTATGGTGGACATTGTCAAGAGGTACAACTGGACGTATGTGTCTGCAGTACATACAGAAGGTAAGAAGGTTTTTTGCTTGTTGTTGTTGTTGTTTTTATATAGGAGGCTCCGTGTTTCATGCTATGCTCTCTCTCTCTCTGCCTGTGTTTAAGTAGCAGAGACAGCAGAGACACCCACACACAATATTCTGGATTTACCGTTTAATATTTAGGGTCAACCTCTGTTGCATTTTTCCTACATTTCATGAATGCCAGAATGATCTTATTTATTGTATGGCCAGATAATGTATAATTATTTCACTAGACAACTCGTGAACCACTGGGTCGTGGCTTCTTTACTTAAACATAGAAACAAGTTATTACCACAGGCAGGCAAAATAGCATTAGAAGCAGGGGCAATTTCCTGCTGGCTTCCCCATCGACTTCGTTCCACTTCGGTCTCTCTTTTCTCCCCTCTCAGATAAACCAGAGAGAAAACATGACTAGAAGATGTTATTTTATTTTTTTCTTTGTTATAAGAATGCATCAACGGAATATTGGAAGTCTGAAGTACAAACTTTTGGTCCCCACTTTGATCAGCTCAATCAATTACAGCTGCCTTAATTTCTTTCTTTGACCATTAAGCCACTAGGAATTCCTGCCTCTCGTCTGATCGTTTTCTAGGCAGCATCTCTTCCCATCATCCACCTAAGTCATCAACACATTATATTACAATCCCTTCCTCCTGTTTCCTTCCTTCCTTCCTTCCTTCCTTCCTTCCTTCCTTCCTTCCTTCCTTCCTTCCTTCCTTCCTTCCTCCCTCCCTCCCTCCCTCCCTCCTTTCTTTTTCCTTCCTTCTTCTTTCTTTCCTTCCTTTATCTTTCCCTTCCTCTCTTCCTCTCTCTCTCTCCCTCCTTTCTTTTCCTTCCTTCTTTCCCTCCCTCCCTTCTTCTTCCTTCCTTCCTTCCTTCCTTCCTTCCTTCCTCCCTCCCTCCCTCCCTCCCTCCCTCCATTCTATTCCATTCCATTCCATGCCATGCCATGCCATGCCATGCCATGCCATTTCCAGCAGTCAGGTAAGCGACTGTGCTATGTAGGAGAAAGAGCAAGGGAGTGCATGAGTGGTCAGACTCTGTAGGACTGGCAGAGAGTGTGTGGTTGAGGAAGACTTATCCAAACAAATTGTGACATTTCTTGCCAGGTTCCAGCTTTCTAGAAGCAAAGGCTTTGCTACAGGAGTGAAATCTACTTACCTTCCTTACTGGTTCAGAAGTGCACGGGTTACATGCGTGTGTGGACCCTCTGCGCATGCGCAAGCCCTTCCGCTCATGCGCAAAGGGTAAAAAACAGGTTACATCCTGGTTGAAACCAGGAAGTAATGACAACTGGATGGGTGGATGGAACCTCACAGTGCCATCGCTACCGGTTCTCCAAACCACCCACCGCCATCATTATTGGTTCGGTTGAACTGGTCCGAACCAGTAGCATTTCACCACTACTTTGCTAGTGGGAACAGCATTGAACGAACATATTGGTTTTTGGCCTTTTCATCAACTTGTGGGAAGCTGTCAGGGAACGTTGATAATGACAGTCATACTGTATATGTCTGCAGCTGATTGTAGCAATTAGATGGTGGTGGTGCTGAACAGCAGTTGTGCAGTGGCTGTGAAGAAACAACAATTTTTCCCAAATTTCACTCCCGAGGGATTCATATTCCCTTGGCAATCTGTAAGGTAGTCCATTTGCGTTACTGTGCTACAAGAACTGTTGTCCCATGCGGTATCTTCCAATTTTACCCAATTGAAGGTTGCAAACAATCAAACAGACACGGGAGTTTTAATAGTATATAGATATATAGTATATATAAAATGCGGTTTTACATTTATATGGAATCTAATAAAAGGGACTAGGACTTGATTTGTTTTGACTAGTTAACATTCATTAGCAACCCAATTTTAGCCATGTTTCCTTAGTAGTGGTCCCTATCGAGTGTAACAGAATATAGACAGTCCTCGACTTAAAACATTTTGCTTAATGACCATTCGAAGTTACAACGGCACTAAAAATAGTTCCTTGTGACCATTTTTCACACTTATGACTGTTGCAGTATCCCCATACTCATGTGATTTATATTCCGATCCTTGACAACTGATTCACATTTATGACGGTTGCAGCATCCCAAGCCAATGGGGAAGCCAGATTCAAATAGAATGGAATGGAATGGAATGGAATGGAATGGAATGGAATGGAATGGGATGGCATGGAATAGCATGGCATAGAATAGAGTAGAGTAGAGTAGAGTAGAGTAGAGTAGAGTAGAGTAGAATAGAATAGAATAGAATAGAATAGAATAGAATAGAATAGAATAGAATAGAATAGAATAGAATAGAATAGAATAGAATAGAATTCTTTATTAGCCAAGTGTGATTGGACACACAAGGAATTTGTCTTGGTGCATACTCTCTCAGTGTACATAAAAGATACATTTGTCAAGAATCATAAGGTACAACACTTAATGGTAGTCATAGGGAACAGATAAGCAATCAAATCATATTAGGAAACAGTCAGTATAAATCGTAAGGATACCAGCAACAAGGCTACTGTTACTCACTTAACAACTATGTTACTAACTTAACAGTTGCAGTGATTCACTTAACAACTGTGGCAAGAAAGCTCATAAAATGGGGAAAATAGTCACTTAACAAATGTCTCACTTAGCAACAGAAATATTGGGCTCAATGGTGATCGTAAGTCGAGGACTAACTGTATATCACCTAGCAAGTGTATTTGGGAAAGCAGCCATTATTAATTCATTGTTTAAGCAGTGTGTCATGTTTATTACCATGATATGTTTGCATACCTCATAATCATTAAAAGGCTAATGATGTATTATATTGTGTGGATTCCATAATAGACTAAAGGTAAATCTTTTCACGTCTGGGGATATTTTTAGGCAACTACTTGCTCCATCTGCAGATTTAAACGTGGGTATGATCCCATTTGCCCCGATTTATTTTATATACTCAAACAATACAGATAGTCCTCGACTTACAACATTTCACTTAGTGGCCATTCAAAGTTACAACGGCACTGAAAAAAGTGACTTATGACCATTTTTCACACTTATGGCCGCTGCAGTATCCCCATACTCATGTGATTTATATTCGGATCTTTGACCACTGACTCACATTTATGATGGTTGCTGCATCCCAGGGTCACGTGATCTCCTTTTGCGACCTTCTGACAAGGTCAGTGGGGAAGCCAGCTTCACTTAACAACCGTGTTACTAATTTATAACAACTGCAGTGATTCACTTAACACATGTGGCAAGAAAAATCGTACAATGGGGCAAAACTCCCTTAACAAATTTCTCACTTAGCAACATATTTTTTTTTTTAAATTTGATTTATATGCCGTCCTTCTCTGGAGACTCAGGGTGGCTTACAATGCGTTAAGCAATAGCCTTCATACTTTTGTATATTTATACAAAGTCAGCTTATTGCCCCCACAAACTGGGTCCTCAATTTACCTACCTTAGAAAGGATGGAAGGCTGAGTCAACCCTGAGCCTCGAACTTGCATAATTGCAGACGGAAGGCTGAGTCAACCTTGAGCTTGGTGAGATTCGAACTTACAGTAATTGCAGGCAGCTGAATGTTAATAACAGGCTATCTAGCTCATCGAGCTATCTGAGATATCTAAATTTTGGGCTTAATTGTGGTCATAAGTTGAGGACCACCTGTATAACACAGTTCCACGGGGATTTTTATTGGCTTTGTTTTACAGAGGTCACTTCAATATATTTTAGGTTTCAGCAAGATCACTATAGATGCTTCATAGCCAGTTTGATCAGTGCAGGGGTCAGCAACCTGTGGCTCTGGAGCCGCATGTGGCTCTTTCATCCTTCTGCTGCAGCTCCCTGGCACTGGTCAGCTCCACAATTGATAGGGCTTTTGGCTGGGACAAGTAGAGAAAAAAGGATGCTGTGCTAGGAGGAGACTTTCTGGTGGGGGAATTGGACTTCCAGTCAGCAGAGGAAAAAAGATGCCACGCTAGGAGGAGACTATGATGTGGGAACCAGACTTCCGGTAGGTTCCAGAATTGAACGGGGGCTTCCAGTTAGGACCTTTGTGGTTCTTTGAGTGTTTAAGATTGCTGACCCCTGATCTAGTGTTAAGGCACCAGGCTAGAAAGCAAGAGGTCGTGAGTTCTAGTCCCACCTTAGCCATGAAAGCCAGCTGGGTGACTTTGGGCCAGTCACTTTCTCTCAGCCCAACCCACCTCAAAAGGTTGCAGTTTATTGCAAAAATAGGAATAGGAGGAAAGTGTTGAATAAGTTTGCCGCTTTGAGTTATTTGTGAAAATAATAAAGGTGGGATATAAATGAATACAAATAAATAAACATTCCTTGTTTTCAGTTGGTTCTCTATTCCCAGTCTTCAGAGTCAAAGTTTTTTGAGGTTCTTGGTGGAGTCAAAGATCACAGTTCATAGCACTTTATAAAGAATATGAATAATTCAACTCTACTTTTCAATTCATAATTCGATTGTCCTTTAACAATTGCCCTGTCCAGCATCTTTATTCCAGGCAGAGATCAATTTTCCTGGGCAAAAGTACACTATGGACTGCAGAAACCTTAAGATATGATACTCGTATATCATAATGCAAGGAAATAGTATGAAGTATTATGCCCAATGCACTGCATTATACGTGGTACTAGGCACTGATGATGTTATATAGTGGGGCAATGAGACATCTGCAAGAAAACAAGCAGGTTTAGAAAGCACTAAGGACCCCACAGTCGTCATCGCTGTAGTCATCGTCGTCGTCATCCTCCTCCTCCACTTCAGACTCCTCCCTCCCTTATAGCACTGATAATGTTCCCTAGTTTGGTAATGAAACATCTGCAAGCAAACCATCAAGCTCACAGAGCAACAAGGACGCAACAGTCCATCCCTGAGCTATAAATATTCTCTCCTGTTGGGAGTACTATGTACTACTCCTTCAGGTCTTGAATGAAGAGTGGGATATAAATCAAACAAACAAAAGTTCCAGCAATTTAAACCAATGTGAATCCTCTTAATTTTATATAGGACTCATGAAACAACTTAATTTTGTGTTTCATACCCTGCCTTTCTTTTAAGGACTCAAAGAGGCTTCCATGAACGTCTTTTTTTGCAGTTTATTGTGGGATCAGATAGGGCTGAGAGAGAGAAGGTTTAGCTCAAGCCACCACAACCTGCCATAAACTAGAACCTGGTTTCTCCACTGCAACACTTTAACCACTATTGCTAGCTCGCATCAAGCTAATTCAATCGCTTGGGATTAGCAAAGAGGCAATCTCATGGATTGTTAATTGAATAAAGAACAGGAATTGGAGAATAGGAGTCAAGGAACAATTTTCAAATTCTAGAGAAATTTGGAGTGAGATTTTCTAGGGGTCGGTGCTCAGGCTGCTATCTATGGAGATTCTCAATCATCCATCCATGTCATGGTTGTCCCAAAGTGTTTTTTTTTTCAAAAGTCAAATGGACTTTCTTGTTTTTTTTCCTTGAAGATGATTCACTTCTCATCCAAGAAGCTTCCTCGGTCAGAACTGAAGAAGCTTCTTGGATGGGAAGCAAAAAGTCTTCAAGGAAAAAACAAACAAACAAGGAAGTCCAGTTGGGTGGTAGGTTTTCATTTGCGTAGAAATGATCTGGAGAGATTTGCCATTCTTGATCTGGAGATGTTACAATAAGTTGAGGGCCATTGACATCAATCTCCTTAGCCAGCACGTCATGAGTTGAACTTGATGCTAATGGGAAGAAGGTTTTCCATATCATTAACCACTTAAACAAAGCGCTTAACCCAAAAGTCCTTTGGTTGACATTATGAAAATGCCTGGCTAATTAGCTTAATGAAACAGGCCCACCGCCAGGCTATCCATCACAACGGTGGCAGCTATGAACCATATAAGAGATAAAGGTACATGCAAATTGGGTGACACAGCAAGGCCAGCGCTTGGTAATTGGGGACACTGGATTCTTTGGGTGGATAAACATCTCAATCATGTCCAAAATAAAAGATGACCTAGTGGTGCCAGTTGACAAACCACATCCGCAAAATGTAAGGAATAAGACCTCCAAACTCTTGTGATGTGCTGGAATGGAAACATTTTAGGGTGTTCCATGGAGAACCTGCTCAGTTGTGTCCTGTGATGTTTGTAGATTATTATCTTAAACAGGATCTTTGGGTCAAATGGCTGAGTTTCTCTTCCAATCCACCCTTGTATCTCATGAAGCGGTTCTTTTGAAGTTGCAATGCTTATCCATGGTGGCACATTGATTAGAATGCAATATTTATTGTATTGATTCGAGGAACTAGCAACTCAGACAAACAGGCTAACTGTAAATCGCAGCCTAATCATTGAACCGCCAAGAATACTCCCATCAACGTTGATAGAGCAAGCCACTTATATATAAATAGACAGCAAACCCCTTCCAGCACTGATGATGTTACCTAGTCAGGTAATGAAATATCTGCAAGAAACAACCAAGCTCAGAGAGCATCAGGGACCCCACAATTCAGTCTTGAGCTACAAAGATTCCCTTCTGTGAGGGTATTGGTTATTTGGCATAGAAGAACATTCACTGTCAAGAGTGAGGGAAATCAAGAGATTCAGGCAGTTCAAATGAGTATAAAGATTTATTGCTCGCTATAAGAATCTGACCAACTAACAGTCAAGGGAAATGAGCCGGAGATAAGAAAGGCTGAACTTAGGTCTCTTGTGAATGTGCAGGGACTCATGACTTATGACCAGTGGTGGGTTGCTACCAGTTCGCACTGGTTCAGGCGAACCAGTAGCAGCGGCAGCAGAAGGCAGAAGCGTCATGCGCACGCAAGAGCATGCACCTGACCATGAGTGCACCAGTAGCAATGGGTTTTGAAATCCACCCCTGTTTATGACATGTTTGACCCCTCCCTCAGGCTCAGCCTGGTCATCTTCTACATCTTCTATAACATCTGTGAGAAGCTACTAATAGTGCATGTTAGAATTTTACTGCTAACATTAGAATATTTGTTCCCGTTTTTCTTCCTCCCATATTCCATGGAGGTATCTAAAAAAAATCACCAAGTCAATGCACTAGAAGATTTGATGGTTATGTGGCACTGGTTGCGGACTTACAAAATGAACCATTTGGTGTATACACAGAAATAGTCTTTATTTGTTGGCCCCAGTCCAAATAAATTAGTTGGGCTAATAAAGTGACTGTGATTTCACAGGGAGCCCGTTTAAAAAAAACAACAACTTTTTTTTAACAAAGGCTGCTTTCTTGTTAAAATATTTTTCATTCTAAGGAATTTATTTCACATTTCTCCGTGAAGCTGCTGAGATAGTAATAACCAGTACATTGTATAAAATTCAGTAAAACAAATGAAGATTCAAAGATTTTTTAAAAAATCGAGAAACAAACAGCAGTAAAACAAATTAGAGTTGCACCCACTAACAGCTCTCTAGCAATAAAATGTTTCATCTGCTCACTCCCTGAGCCTAGGATCCATGCTCCAATAGCTTCCCCTCTCATCAAAGGAAATTAAATTTATAATGGACTTTCTAACGAACAGCAAACTTCCCAGAGAAGATTTTTTTTGAGGCTAGCTACAAACTTTAGATGGAAATCCCAGTTTTATTAAATGCATACTTTCCTCCAACCGATCAAAATTTAAGATCAAAACTCTTCGGTATATATTTCCAAATGAAACAGAGAAATTTATCTATAGGTAGTCCTTGACTTACAACCACAATGCAAGCCAAAATTTCAGTTGTTAAGTAAGACCATTGTTAAGTGAGATTTGCCTCATGTTGTGACCTTTTTTTGCCAGGTTGTTAAGTGAATCACTGCAGTTGTTAACTTAGTAACAGAGGTATAAAGTGAATCTGACTTCCCTACAAAAAGATAAAGGTAAAGTTTCCCCTTGCATGTATGTGCTAGTTGTTCCTGACTCTAGGGGGCGGTGCTCATCTCCATTTCAAAGCCAAGGAGCAACTGCTGTCCGAAGACGTCTCCATGGCTTTTTTTAAAAAAATAATTTATATGCCACCCTTCTCCAGAGACTCAGGGTGGTTTACAATGCGTTAAGCAAGAGCTTTCATACTTTTGTATATACCTGCTTAGTAGGGCCTTTGCCCCCACCACCAAGCGGTGTTTTTTTTATATATAAAGTCAGCTTATTGCCCCCACTATCCGGGTCCATATTTTATCTACCTTGAAAAGATGGAAGGCTGAGTCAACCTTGAGCCTGGTGAGATTCGAACTTGCAATAATTGCAGGCAACTGGTGTCACTTTAACACCACTTAAGCTGCTGTGCCACCATGGTCATGTGGCCAGCATGACTAAACACCAAAGGCACACGGAATGCTGTTACCTTCCCACCAAAGGTGGTCCCTATTTTTTCTACTTGCATTTTTTAACATGCTTTCGAACTGCTAGGTTGGCAGAAGCTGGGACAAGTAACGGGAGCTCACACTGTTATGTGGCATGAAGGGTGAACTTGTTGGGAATATCTGTTGGGCAAAGCACCAATGCAATTATTTTTCTGTTGTCCTTGTTGTTCAGACAGGTAATTGTGCAGGTGATAAATTTGTGCTTTGACATTTCTTTTGTTGAAAATGTCCTTCATCAACTGTTTGTCTGACCATTGCAAAGTTCAGCCTTTGGGAGAGTGTCAGAGAGGAGGGTTGACTCCCCAAAAATGTATTGGAAAGGTTAATTGGGATGGCTTGTGACAGAAGCATATAAAATTATGCATGGTATGAAGGGAACATGTTTTTTTCACCTTCTCTCCATGTAAAATTCAGATCAAAGGACATCCGGTAAAGCTGGGTCATAAGAGATTAATGAAGGAATCAAATAACTATGTCTTCTCATCCATGTGTAATTGGAATTTTATCACCAGACCTGGAGATAAAATCAATCAGAATGACTTTTAGGTAGGTGAGAAAATATGTGGAACATAAAGTTGCTGTGAAACATAAAGTCTCTGAATTAATTTCCAATATTGGCTGTAATATAGTCCCTCAGTACATTTGCGGGAACCGTTCCACTGGTTAATTGTTCTCACTGTCAGGAAATTTCTCCTTAGTTCTAGATTGCTTCTCTCCTTGATTAGTTTCCATCCTGTGTCTTCCTGTCCTGCCTTCTGGGGCTTTGGAAAATAGGGTGACCTCCTCTTCTTTATGGCAACCTCTTTGATATTGGAACAGGGCTGCATTGGCTGCCGGTGGACTTCTGGGTGCGCTTCAAGGTGTTGGTTATCACCTTTAAAGCGCTCCATGGCTTAGGACCTGGGTACTTACGGGACCGCCTACTGCCACCAATTGCCTCCCACCGGCCAGTTCGCTCCCACAGAGTGGGCCTCCTCAGGGTGCCGTCAACCAGACAATGCCGGCTGGCGACCCCCAGGGGGAGAGCCTTCTCTGTGGTAGCTCCCACCCTCTGGAACGATCTTCCTCCAGAGTTGTGAAGGATCTCCGACCTCCGGACTTTTCGTCGGGCCTTAAAAACGTACTTTTTTCAGCTAGCTGGCCTGGCCTGATCCCATGGGAAAATCTTTTTAGAGTTTTGATATGAATTTTAATTGAATCGTTTTTTAACAAATGGGCCAAATTTATATTAGTTACTTTTAATATTTTTTAACTTTTGTAAGATTTGTTTTTTATTTCTGGCTGTTCACCGCCCTGAGTCCGCAAGGAGAAGGGCGGTATATAAATTTAATAAAATAAAATAAATAAATAATAAATAAATAAAATATTAACTCCCCTAGTCCAGTGGTGAAATCCAATTTTTTTACTACCAGTTCTGTGGGTGTGGCTTGGTGGGTGTGTCAGGGGAAGGATACTGCAAAATCTGCATTCCCACCCCATTCTAGGGCCAGCCGGAGGTAGTATTTGCCGGTTCTCCAAACTACTCAAAATTTCCGCTACCAGTTCTCCAGAACCTGTCAGAACCTGCTGGATTTCACACTTACCCTAGTCCTTCTTTTCATTAAACTAGACATATTGGTAAATAATTCCAGCAACCATTCTTTATATGTTTTTGCCTCCAGTCCCCTAATTACCTTTGTTGCTATTCTCTGCACTCTTTCTAGAGTCTCAACATTTTTTTTATATTGTAGCGACCAAAACTGGATGCAGTATTCCAAGTGTGGCCTTACCAAGGCATTATAAAGTGGTATTAACATTTCATGTGATCTAGATTCAATCCCTCTGTTAATGCAGCCTAGTTTTAGCCTCTAACCCCCTAATAATTTTATTGCTTTTTTCTGCACTCTTTCCAGAGTGCATGCTTTCAGGATCTTTAAAAAATATGGTTACTCTCTCTAGAAACACCCCTCTTCCCATCCCTCACCCCACCATGGAGGAGAACTGCTCTGAAGTATATTTCAGTATTTAAAATGACCAGACCAATAGTGGGATTCAAATCCCATCACTACTGGTTCTCTCATGGGTGCGCTCGTGCTTATTCGCTCACGCAATGCTTCTGCACATGTGCAGAAGTTTCTAGGCGGAGCCTCCCGCTGCCACCACTACCGGTTCGCACAAACCGGGGCAAACTGGTAGCAACCCACCACTGGACCGGACAAAATATTTTTCACTCAAGCCATCTGAAATAATCCATTGAGTTATTTCAGCATTTCACATTTCCACACAATTGTGTATTAGGAAGAATTTGAGGATAAGTAAGAGTTGTGAAATCATATACTGGATGCTCAGAACAATGATGAGTTCTGTGCTCACTTCGGCAGCTAAAATTGGAAGGATACAAAGAAGATTAGCATGGCCCCTACGCAGGGATGACATGGAAATTCATGAAGCGTTCCATATTTTTAATTATACATATCCTAACAGCACCCAGGATTGTATATGCACAATACTGGAAAAACTCAGAAACCCTTACAGATGATATTATAATAATAATAAAAAAAATCTGGAATGTGTGGAAATGGATAGGCTAACCCTAAAAATCAAAGGAAAAGAAGATTCAGAATATTTATAACATATTTTACAAATGGTTAATTGACGGATACTGAGGTTAGAGGAGTGGATTTATGTGAAATATGGATTACATGAGAAAGAAAATCTGATGAGTAAATATTTTGATGGTTATATAATCGATATTATAATGGAAGATAGTATACTTTTCAATAACGATTGATTTTATCACATATGTTTATATATATAAAAATATGATTATAAGGATTATGATGATGTTTATATGTTAACACTTTGGACACCTAGAAAACACACTGTTCAACATAAAAATGGAATATGTGATATAAAACAATAAAAAAGTATTTAATTATATATATATATATATATATATATATATATATATATATATATATATATATATATATATATTTCTATATATTATATATATATAATTCTATATATATAATTCTCTTTTCGTAGGTCTTTATGTGTATTTTTCTCTCAGCCAGTTTTTTCCTATGTGAATCAAGATGTTTCTACAGCCATAGTTCAGTGAAATCTCATTCACTAGTTCCTAGGCTTTATCAGACATCAAAGCAGCATTTTGCTATCTGTTGTGTGTGTGTGTGTGTGTGTGTGTGTGTGTATATATATATATATATATATATATATATATATATATATATATATATATATATATATAGGTTTTCGCGGGTGTTTGTATGTAGGTCTTTGGTTATTCGGGTTTTCTCCCATGTAAAATTGGAAGTACCTTGGCGACATTTCGACAAAGTCTCATTCGTCATCTTCAGGCTGATGTCTTCAGCCTTGTGCTTCTAGGAGCAATGTCGAAACGTCGCCAAGGTACTTCCAATTTTACGCGGGAGAAAACCCGAATAACCAAAGACCTACACACACACACACACACACACACACACACATGTATATAATCAATTATGAGTTCTACAGTCCCTGATTGTTCGCAAGTGGCAACCAGTTGAGAATGGTTCCTTTACTGAGCAAAGGCTAGCTTAGATGACCAACAAAATATCTTCCAATTCATACATTCTCTGGTTTTATGACTTTAATAGGCAAGATTCCTGACCGTTTCTCATACTTATGACCATTGCAGCATCCCCATGGTGGCATGATCTACATTCCCATGCTTGGCAACTGGCATGTATCTGTGACGGTTTCAGTGTCCCGGGGCTCTGCTCCATCTGCAAATTTAAACACGTGTACGATCCCATTTGCTCCAGTTTATTTTATGTACTCAAACAGTACAGATAGTCCTCGACTTGCAACATTTCGCTTAGTGACCATTCAAAGTTACAACGGCACTGAAAAAAGTGACATGACCATTTTTCACACTTATGACCGCTGCAGTATCCCCATACTCACGTGATTTATATTCGGATCCTTGACCACTGACTCACATTTATGACGGTTGCCGCATGCCAGGGTCACATGATCCTCTTTTGCAACCTTCTGACAAGCAAAGGCAATGGGAAAAAGAGATTCGCTTAACATCCGCTTACTTAAGCAACTGCAGTGATTCACTTACCACATGTGGCAAGAAAAGTCGTAAAATGGAGCAATACTTATTGCTTGTTTAGCAACAGTTGTGTTGGGCTCAGTTGTGGCAGTAAGTTGAGGACTATTTGTAGTTCGTTTCGTACTGTGGGTCCAACCATGATAAAACCACGCTGGAGGAACAAAATATCACCTGAATGTAAATCCTGAAATTATTTCCCTTGATAACCGTCCCTTCCAACTAGCAATGATGTGAAAGACTGTCAAAATGCAACTATTGATATTGATATTGTCCCTCCATAATTGTTACCGCATTTTTTTTTCTTTTTACAACCCTGTAATCCCTTGCTTTGGAGTGAAGTCAGGGCGATTGAATGGAGCTGAGCATTTACTGGCCACATACCGTTCCTGACACCTCTGCGGAGTTCACAACAAATATTTTCTCTTTGCACCCAGATAGAGAAACATCTGTTGCTGCCTAGGATTGAACTCTCAACTTTCCGAGTGGGAGGTGAGCATCTTCGCCTCTAGGCTACCATGCCACTCATCATTGTTACTGCAATCCTAAAGTGGAAAGCTGGGACAGAGCTAAACATTAATTAGTGCCATAAATTAATGCCTCCATTCAAAAATCAAAATTCTGCTGCAAGCCACTGTGATGTTGTCAAATCTTGACATTTAGTCTCTTTCAACTATCAAATATGGCCAAAAATTTATTTTTTAAAAAAGTGCTTGTGCCCACACAGTCACACATTCACATACACACATACACTAGTTAAAAATGTCCCAATATTGATTGATATTACTCAGGTACTGTTAAATGTTGGCTGATGATATTTAATCAGTTTTCACTTACTGCCAAATCTTGTTTACTACAGTGAAAGTTAAATGCCACGGCTGAATAAGAAAAACACTTTCCCATTGTAGTAATATCTGGAAAATGTTTCTCAGCATTATTTATGGATGAAGTCTTGGAAGGAAATTTTCAGGTAGGGAAGTCAATTAACCTTGACCACTTACGAGCAGAAAGTCATAATAGAGAAGGAAAGAACAGATGTTGTGCATGCAGTCCTGTCTTGATTTTCAGCTGAGAAAGATTCTGCTCTGAAATTGTAGAGAATCTGTGATGGTGATCTGTGACTGACCAACTACTGTGTGCTTGGCCCATAATTGGTGCGATGGGAGTTGTCATCCAAAATATATAGTTTTCTGCAAAAATTTCTTCAATTTTTTTTACTACCAGTTATGTGGGTGTGGCTTGGTAGGAGTAGCATGGCTTGGTGGCCATGGCTTGGTGGGCGTGGCAGGGGAAGGATACTATAAAATCTCTATTCCCACCCCACTCCAGGGGAAGGTTACTGCAAAATCTCCATTTCCTCCCAATGTGACTTATGACCATGGTGGTGCAGTGGTTATAATGTGATAGTGCAGGCCATTTCTGCTGACTGCTGGCTGACTGCAGTTCAGCAATTTGAATCTCACCAGGCCAGGGGTGAAATAAATAAATAAATACAATACAAAATTTGCAAAGAGATATTCTAGAATTTGAGTAGAAGAATAGTCTTTGGGTTCTGTGAAGTATAGTCTCTGAGTAGAGAATAACGAAGGCATGTAGGTAAAATTAGACTTGATCTTCCTAAAGTTTAGTAAAGGTTCCCCTTGCACATACTGTATGTGCTAGTCATTCCTGACTCTAGGGGGCGGTGCTAATCTCCGTTTCAAAGCCAAAGAGTCAGCGCTGTCCAAAGATGTCTCCGTGGTCATGTGGCCGGCATGACTAAACACCAAAGGCGCATGGAATGCTGTTACCTTCCCACCAAAGCTGGTCCCTATTTTTCTACTTGTATTTTTTACCTGCTTTCGAACTGCTAGGTTGGCAGAATCTGGAACAAATAACAGGAGCTCACCCCGTTACGCAGCACTATGGATTCGAACCGCTGAACTGCCGACCTTTCGATCGACAAGCTGTGTTTTAGCCGCTGAGCCACCGTGTCCCTTTAAAAAGTTTAGTACCAAAGATCTACTGCTTTAGGAGCAGGTCTTTGGTACAGGAGTAGATGTTAGGAGATCTATTTTCTAAACATCTTCAGAGGGACAAGAATTGTTTTTATTGGCAAAGAAAAGAGGGATGCAAGAATTGGCGATTTTCTTTTTCCAGGTTTGAAAAATGGATTGGAACTTAATAAAAATAGATGGTGTCAAATCTATCATCAACCCTGCAGGGCATCAGCTCATAATGTATCTTAGAGCCTTTGGAGCTATTTATATAAAGTTCAGCATTTCAAATGGCGGTGAGATTTGCCAAAAAGGTCATTACTCGGTGGCATTTCACACACAAAAAAGAGAGTTTTCAACACAAGCATTTGTAATTGTCTCACAAAGGGGCAAAACTTATCATCATCATCATCATCATCATCATCATCATCATTATTATTATTATTGTGGTTTGTCACACTCAGCCAGATGTTCAGACTGGATTTGGCATTTTTTAATGTACCTATCAAGTCCTTCCCAAAGACCTGGGATGGGCAGATGTGGATGCTTGATGGTATTGAAATATGGCTGCAGGATGTAAGCTGTTCGGAGTGAAGCTGCCTTTTGCAATTGACTGATGGAGAATTTGTCAATGCCGGTGCTGTTCAAGTATTGTTCCAGATGTTCTGGGATTGCACCCAAGGCACCTGTTACAATTTCTGCTTTCTTTTGCCACAGTTGTTCTATTTCTATTTGCAGGTATTTGTACTTTAGAACGTAGTAATAGTAAAGGGACCTTGAAGGTCTTCTAGTCCAACTATCACCTTATCTTTAGATTTATCATCTTCTTGTCTCTACTGTTGTCTCCAGGTACTGCCATGTTCACTAGCCAGACTTTTTTATTGTGTTTCTCATCTACAGTTGTTGAGTATTATTATTATTATTATTATTATTATTATTATTATTATTATTATTATTATTATTATCCTCATCCTCATCCTCATCCTCATCCTCATCCTCATCTGAACCAACTGCAATCATGGGATGAACTGGTTTTGGATTTTTTTTTTTTTTGCATCTTCTCCATTTAAGTCCTTTATAGCATATGGGAATATTAATGTTTCAATTTTGGCGCTTTCCTATTTTTCATTCTTCTGAATCTCTCAAAATTGGTTTTTCTCAGTTTTATGAAATGTCTGGCTGAGTTGACTGAGCTTAAGTTTGTTTGAAATTTACCTGACATACAGGATTTTTACAGATCACTTCTTCTAATGTAATGCCTTTAGACATCATTCTTATAAATATATATATTTTAGCATTAGATCCTCCTGTGCTATGTAGCATATTGGGCAGCTAGGGATCTTCAACATTTCTGGTTTGGGGTGAAACCAAATCCAGATCTTCCCATGTGATGTTTAGAGCCTTTATATTCTTCCATGAACATTCTTTTTTTTTTTTTAATTAGATTTATATGCCGCCCTTCTCCGGAGACTCAGGGCGGCTTCACCATGTATTTCATGATCATCACCATCATCAGAGTTGGAAGGGACCTTGGAGGTGATCAAATCCAACCTCATACTCAAGCAGGAGACTCTATACCATTTCAGACAAATGGCTGTCCAGTTCTCTTCTTAAAAGCCTCCATTGATGGAGCCCTCAGAAACCCTGAACGCAAGCAGTTCAAGATTGTTCTCACTGTCAGGAAATTTCTCCTTAGTTCTAGGTTGCATCTCTCCTTGGCTAGTTTCCATCCATTGTTTTTTGGGCATAATTTCAAAGGTTGGTTCTTCATTGTTTGATATAGGGAGGTCCATTTCATTGCCATCTTAGGGATTCGATTGTTCTCCGTGTGGAGAATATGACCTGCAAGTTGAGACAATGCTATGTAGTTTGCAGGAGAAATTCTCTTGGAACATTTCTTCATTAGTAATGTGGTCAAAATAGCTAATCTTTATGATTTGGTGAAGGCATCTTTACTGAAAGACATCAAGTCTCTTGTTAACACTTGCTGATGCCTTCCAGATCTCACCGACATAAATGGCTGTTGGGATCACTATCATCTTTTTTTTTAATGACACCATAATCCCTTGCAGGGTGGAGTGCAACTGAATGGAGCTGAGTTTTTACTGGCCGGATGCTCTTCCTGTTGTCAACACGGGGTTTTATTCAGCAGATACAGTATATTCTCATCATGCTCAGAGAGAGAAATAGAAGCAAACAAATAGAATTTAAGTTTCGGGGATATTCCCCAACCTTTCCAGCTTTCCAGCTTTCTGATGAGGTGGGGCATGTGAGTGGCATGCACACTCACACACGCACAGCTCCATTTGTGTGAGTGGTGTGTGCATGCCCTCCAGTCACACGAATGGATCTTCGCATACAGAGGGTGCTTGCTGTCACTTGCACAAGTGGTAGGCACTGGCTGGTTTCAAACAGGCTGCGGCCCAGTGGTGGGCCACAGCCCAGGGGTTAGAGACCCCTGTTATAGATGACTACTAGATATGGTCTTCCTGGGGAAGCAGTGGATAAAGAAGACAACTAGAAGAACTTTAGAAACGCCATTGTAGACCTTGCCAGAAATATTGGAGGAAGATAAGGAAATTGGAAAGAACCATGAATCCAAGACAGATTACGGAAACTGATTGATGAAAGGAAAGTTATAAAACATAAATATATCCATTTGTGAATTATACCATGTTTTCCCCAAAATAAGACCGGGTCTTATATTAATTTTTGCTCCAAAAGACGCATTATGGCTTATTTTCCATTTAGGTCTTATTTTGCGGAAAATACAGTACTAAACACTTCCGTCTGCTGATGATCTTAATTGGGCCTTATTTGGGGGGTAGGTCTTATATCATGAGCATCCTGAAAAATCATGCTAGGGCTTATATTCTGGTTGGGTCTTATTTTCGGGAAAACGGGGTATATACAAGCAGTTGATGAACTGCATTGCCAGATTCATTTAACTGGAAATTGCAAATGATGAGTTCTGGGTTGAAGCCTCCATATGAAAGAAGTTCAGTTTCAAAACCCTCTCCATTCCCAACCACTGTTGAGAAAAGACACGGGCTGGCCATAATTTTATTTGACAGAGAAGTTGTAACTAGAATAAAGAATCAGAAGGAATCAAGGACGTTTTCTGACTTTGTGTGACTGGAAATGCCTTCCATTGTACAAGACAAATTAGATCTAAGCCACTATAATAAAAAGTGAGGCAAAACCATTGAGACATGAGAAAGGCTGGAGAATACACAATAGAGAACCAATAAATAGGACAGACAATAGCAGGGAAAACATTCTGCCTTTCTAATTGACAGATGAGGAGCACCAAGGCAGACACAGATATAATTGCACAATGTCAGCCATGGCAGTATTTCCCCACTCAAACGTAGCATATTCTCATTACATTTTTGAGAGACAAAAACCCTTGGCGTTTTACTGCAAATCATCCAAATTATATGTGAATGGTTCAAATTTGGCAATATCCTATCTAGACTTTGGGGGAGTAATGGAGGCACAATGGTTGGCTTAATAATAGGAGTATCATGAGGAATAGAATAGAATAGAATAGAATAGAATAGAATAGAATAGAATAGAATAGAATAGAATAGAATAGAATAGAATAGAAATAAGAAGGGACCTTGGAGGTCTTCTAGTCCAACTCCCTGCTTGGGCAGGAAACCCTACACCACTTCAGACAAATGGTTATCCAACATCTTCTTAAAAACTTCCAGTGTTGGAGCATTTACAACTTCTGCAGGCAAGTTGTTCCACTGATTAATTGTTCCAATTGTCAGGAACTTTCTCCTTAGCTCTAAGTTGCTTCTCTCCTTAATTAGTTTCCACCCATTGCTTCTTGTCCTGCCTTCAGGTGATTTGGAGAATAGCTTGACTCCCTCTTCTTTGTGGCGGCCCCTGAGATATTGGAACTATTATAATTATATCCTTAAGACAGTCTTCCTCCTCCTCCTCGTCTTCCTCGTCCTCCTCCTCCTGTGTTCTAGTTTGGTTCTCTCTTTGATTCATTTCCATCCTTTGCTTCTTGTTCTGCCCTCAGCTATTTTTTCAAGTGTTTGAGGTGAGAATCCATAAACTGTGTTACTTTTTCTTAAGGATGGCTAAACCCTCCTATCCTTAAACCCTCCTAGCTTTGCCAGATTTGTTGTTCTTGTTCAGGCTTTCTGAAATGCTACACCTGGCATGGAGAATGACCGCTTGCGTTGCCTTCTCTGCCTTCCCATTTTTGATGGATGGTGTTTGAATGTGGAGAGTGCCAATGTTCTCCCTGACCGTGTTGCTGAATTATTCAACAATGCTTCATTATCTCCTTTTTTGCTCAGTTTGAAGGACGGGAGGGGGGAAGGAGAAGTGGGTTCTTGTTCCTCAGCAGGGCCAATGGCTGCAACAATCTCAAGCCAAGCACTTTCTGAAAGGATAAAACTTCCAAAGTTTCTTCAGGTTGAAACTACCTGCCAAACTAGATCAGAAACAGATCAGTTTGTTAAGCACATGTGGAGCTTCTGGGAAGTAGCCAAACATTACCAAAAATGTAAAGATACAATAAAAGCCACGGGGGTATGCAGTGGGGCTTCTCTCAGACCTTACGGCTTCCAGCCACTTACTCTCCTGACTCAACGAATGGGTTGGTTTTTCAAATTAAAAATAAATAGATGATCGAGGGGTTCTACTTCAGCTTTGTTTCCAGCAGGATGTCTAGATTCAACCTAGAACCCTCTGCAGAGTTTAGAAATAAAGATGGCAGGTGACTTCATACTCCAGTAATTTGGTCTGGAGGTCTGTTCAGATCTGGGATAGAAAAATAGTTTGGATTGGTAAGAGGATCTCCCAGGATAGTCGTCTCCAAACCTGGCATCTTTAAGACTTGTGGACTTCAATTCCCAGAGTTCATTAGCAAGCCATGCTGGCTGGGGGATTCTGGGAGTTGAAGTCCACACGTCTTAAAAGTTGCCAAGTTTGGAGACTCCTGTCCTGGGGAGTAGTAGAGGTCAGACAATACACTTCCTAAACTCTCTTCTGGAAAGTCAATGCTTCTCACCTACCAGATTCTCATCCATCCTCATCCTCCTGTCATCATAATGAACTAACATTTTGCTTGCAACTGTTTTATCAGAGTGCTTACAAACATATTTTCAAAATCGAAAATGTTTGAAACATGCATTTTGTTCACTTTTTAATTGGTTTAGTGTCTTCACGTTGGTTTTGACTCCTGGATTGCCTAGACAGGCCCCTAAAGTTTCCTTGGCAAGATTTCATGAGTGGTTTGCCATTGCCTCCTTCCTAGGGCTGAGAGAGAAAGACTGGTCCAAGGTCACCCAGGTGGCTTTGTGCCTAAGGCAGGACTAGAACTCACAATCTCCTTTCTAGCCCGGTGTTTTAACTGGCTTTCTTCACTTTAAAGGTAAAGGTTTCCCCTGTCTAATGTCCAAATTTAGGGGGCAGTGCTCATCTCCACTTCTTAGGCATGGGAGTCAATATTGTACGAAGACACTTTCATGGTCATATGGCCGGCATGACTATACGCCGAGACACATGGAACCTTCTCCCTGAAGTGGTACCTGTTTATCTATTTGCATTTTCATGCTTTAGAACTGGTAGGTGGGCAAGAAATGAAACAAACAAAATATTTAAAAATTGTGATATTTATGTAGTTATTGGTAACTCAAATATCTTTACAATCCCCAAGGCATGTCACAAATTTTGTGTACCCCTAATGTTTGGAAATTGAAAATTGAAAAATTTGACACACCCAGTGGGGCAAGTAATGGCAGCTCACCCCCTCACGTGGTACTTGGGTCTCGAACTCCAGGCTGTCAGCTTTTTAGCTGACAAGCTCAGCGTATTTAACTATTGAGCCATCATGCCCTGGAGTGGGATTGAAAAATTTCAGCAACCCGTTTGCTGCCCAGTTGCTGGGTGGACGTGGCATGGGGACATGGCCTACCCGGCCTCCTGCACCACAGTGTGTGTGTGGGGGGGGGGGTTTCACCCTCCCTAGCCTACAGAGGCTTTTCTTGAGCCTCCAGGAGAGTGAATACAACCTCCTCTGAGTACCAGAGGCCCTCCGGAGGCTGGAAATGGGCCCGTTCCTGGACTTCTGGTACTTCCGGTAGGCCCATTTTTCATCCTCCCCAAGCTCCAGAAGCTTTCCTGGAGCCTCCAGGCAGCCGGAAACAAGCTTGTTTCCGGACTTCCGGTAGCCCATTTTTCGCCTTTCCCAGAGCCTCTGCGCGCACCCTACACTTACATGGCATCCAAAATAGGCCATGTGGAGACTTCTGAGAGGGGCAGGGCAGGGTGTAAGAGGTCAGCCAGTCCTTGGAACAACCAGTTCGGTGAACCAGATTAAAATTATCATCCGGTTTGCCCGAACTGGTCCGAACCGGCTGAATCCCATCCCTGATCACGCCCCCTTCTTCACTTTAAACTCTTTTAAATGCTTCTGGCCCCCCAATCAGTATTAGTTTCCTAATTTTGTAATGCCCTTGCCTTGCTAGCTCCTGTATTTTATGGCTGCACTGTTTATCTGCAGTGAACTGCTTTCCTTTGGTGCTTCCAAGGCCTAACAGTAAATTAATTATTTTGATGAAGTGATTTATTTGGTTGAAATCTACTCATGCAGCTAAATGAAGGCCACTGTATTGTTCTCCTGTGACTCTTGAGGACAGTCCTGGTTGCGAAAGCTGGCTGAGTGAGATTTTTTTCCTTTTTAGTGAAGATACACAGCAATTTCATGGGGAGGGGGGGGGAAGGGGCAAAGGAAGGAAACGATCTACTTGTCAGCTATGGGTGGGACCAAAAAGGCATCGAGTCAGCAAACAAGCAATCCAGCATCTTTCTTGACTATCATTTATTCCAGAACAAAATAAGTCTTTATTTACATCTTTGTTTCTTTTGCAATAAGATCTGTTTTCACTTCCTCCGTGCCTAGAAATAAACTAGCTTGTTTTGTAGGTGGGTCGCATTGTTAATTTTCGGGCTTTTGAATGTCAACCAATGGCGAGTCTTTAAAAAGGGCTCCTTGCAGCATGCTTTCTGACCTTATTTAGCTTCGGCCTCTTTCTCCTTCTGCTCTTCAGGTTCCAAAAAAAAAAACCAAAAACCCCAAGCAGTGATGTCCAATCCAAATATCAAAGCTGTACTTCTCTGCTCAGACAGCAGCAATAATTTCTGCAGGTAAAACAAGCTGGCAGGAATAAAGTGCATCTTATTTAGTATATTTAGCAGAATGACAGCATTGGAAGTGAGTTTGGAGGTCTTCTTGTCCAACCTCCTGCTCAGGGAGGAAACCCAATTGCACTTCAGGCAAATGGTTGCTCAGTCACTTCTTAAAAACCTCCAGTGATGAAGCATCCACAATTTCTGGAGGCAAGTCTTTCCACTAATTAATTGTTCTAACTGTCAGGAAATTTCTCCTTAGTTCTAGGTTGCTTCTCTCCTTGATTAGAATAGAATAGAATAGAATAGAATAGAATAGAATAGAATAGAATAGAATAGAATAGAATAGAATAGAATAGAATAGAATAGAACAGAACAGAACAGAACAGAACAGAACAGAACAGAACAGAACAGAATAGAATAGAATAGAATAGCAGAGTTGGAAGGGACCTTGGAGGTCTTCTAGTCCAACCCTCTGCTTAGGCAGGAAACCCTTCAGACAAATGATTATCCAACATCTTCTTAAAACCTCCAAGTGTTGGAGCATTCACAACTTCTGGAGGCCAGTTGTTCCGCTGATTAATGGTTCTAACTGTCAGGAAATTTCTCCTTAGTTCTAAGTTGCTTCTCTCCTTGATTGGTTTCCATCCATTGCTTCTTGTCCTGTTTTCAGGTGCTTTGGAGGATAGATTGACTCCTTCTTCTTTATGGTGAGCCCTTTTAGATATTTGGAACACTGCTATTTCTTTTTGAAAGCAGAGCATCGCATTTTGGTAGACAGGATTTCTTTTCAAAACCAGTCTTGCTTGCTGCTGGTTTTTAAGAAGTGTCTCCTCTGGCATTCAAGATAAACAGTTCAAAAGGGGGGAAAAAACAGAATAGACGTCTCTTTATTGTTATGGGCCCAGCATTGATGCTTTCTCCCCATTCATCTTCTGCTCAAAACACCGACTGCATAAAAATAGCATTCTGGGTTAATCTGAGCCTCTTGTCTTAAATGTGTAATGTTGGGGACATAGAAGCTTATAGATTCAGTCTCTTTCCTTCATATGAGCCTCTTATCTTGCAAGGCAATGCCCAATATCAGGTGTAGGCTCATGGTTCACTAGAAGATCAGTTGGTAACATCATGGTAATATTATTACAGAAGTCCTAGGCATCCCTGGGCCTTCTCACTGTCAGCTCTAGGGTTTTCAGTGCTATTGGTTTTGGAAATCCCAGATGCATTTGTCAGAGAAGTCTGTGGGATCTCTTGTGTTCATCAAGAAGTTGGGATAAGTCTTGTACCATTGGCATGCAAGCTCTCTGTGGTGGAATGTAGTCTGGATTCCGAGGAGGGAGGGGCTGCATTCCAGAGGAGTAAGAGACAGCAAAGTTTAGATAGTTTGGTTGAGAGGAAGGAAGGTCAGGACCACTCTTCCCTAAAAGTTCTCAGAGTATTATGTTTAATGTTGCAAAATACTTTACTTTAGCAAGATTTCTGTCTATAGGTGAGGAAACAATAGAACTAACTCAGTGTATTTTGCTTGGTTTCTGGAGCCTAATAACTCTTTTCTTGTATGTGTGCATCATATTACAACACACAATGATGCAGAAGGAGCTTGTGGCTTGATTGTGGAATTTCACAATTTCCTCCCTCCAATTCCTCTCCCTGATGTCAGGAAATAGGAATGGGATATTCTATTATCCAATGTTTTTAATATTTTACTAGCTGATAACCCTGTGTTGCCCGGGTATTTATTTATCCCAATCCTGTATTAGACAGGAAGAGCAACTTCACCCTGAGCCCTGATTTTGGTGAGAATTAAATTAGTTAAAAATGTTTTCACTGTGTCCCCAGGTGCAGGCAGTAATGTTTTATTAATCATCAAAGCCTTATTGAAAATGTCCGGAACAAACGTAATTTCTAATGTTGAATTTTTCCCCTTACCAGAGGGAGCCCCCTTGTGGAGTACAGTGTAGCTGTTACCATGGCAACTCTACTGTGCTGTACACTAGAAGCCATCTTAAGGCAGTCCAGTAGAAGCCATTTTAAGGCACAACAGGCTGTATCTTAACAGAACACCCCCCCCCAGAGGAGTTTTAGAGGTGTCTTACCCCAACAATATTTCTTTCCAGAGAGTAAGTGTACCAAGTTTGGTTCAAGATAGATCTATTTCTGACTAGTTTGTCTTCTTCGGTTAGCCACATCCTCATCTCATGTCTCCTCTCTGTAAAGGTCAAATATTTACTTTATTTTCTTTTCGTAGGTCTTTATGTGTATTATTCTCTCAGCCAGGTTTTTCCTACATAAATCAAGATGTTTATACAGCCATAGTTCAGTGAAATCTCATTCACTAGTTTTTAGGTTTTATCAGACATCAAACCAGCGTTTTGTTGTCTGTTGTGAGACTTAAGGGAGACTAAGATAGATCTGTTTCTGACTAGTTTGTTTTCTTCAGTTAGCCACACTCTCATCTCATGTCTCCTCCCTGTAAAGGTCAAATATTTATTTTATTCTCTTTTCGTAGATCTTTATGTGTATTATTCTCTCAGCCAGATTTTTCCTACATAAATCAAGATCTTTATACAGCCATAGTTCTTAGTTCTTAGCTCTGGCCCTCTTTCTTGCCTCTGGACCAGATTCTTCTGAGAATCTTTACAGACAACTAAAGGATTTCCATCCTATATACATATTTCTTCTGTGCTACCCTGTGTTTCTATCTTTTTGGAAATGGTAACATTTTAAAGTGGTGTTTTTCTAAAAAGTTAAAAACAAAAAGGGAAAGAGAAACCTCTTTTGTGATGCTTTGGGCTTCATGTTACCTCTTAGGTCAAAATATTGTAGAAAAATATAGATTAAAGTCTCTGAAAAGCCATTATTATTTTGAAGGGTGACTCACGGCACCAAACGTATGGTTGTGGGTTTTTTTAATCCAGGCATTAGAATAATTATCAATGGCTTCTATGATTGGAAGATTTTTTACGCATAGGTATTGCAGGAAGGGAGGAGGTGGCTCAATGGCTAAGACGCTGAGCTTGTTGAACAAAAGTTTGGCAGTTCAGCGGTTCGAATCCGTAGTGCCGTGTAACAGGATGAGCTCCCATTACTTGCCCCAGCTTCTGCCAACCTAACAGTTCAAAAGCAAGTAGAAAAATAGGGACCACCTTTGGTTAGAATGGTAACAGCGTTCCGTGCGCCTTTGGCATATAGTCATGCCGGCCACATGACCATGGAGACATCTTCGGACAGTGCTGGCTCTTCGGCTTTGAAATGGAGATGAGCACCATTCCCTAGAGTTGGGAATGACTAGCACATATGTGCAAGGGGAATGTTTACCTTATTGCAGGAAGCCAGATTAGTCTATTGCAGCAAAAATTTATCAGAGGTCCAGTAGCACTTTTTCCAACCAATGAACTTGATCAAAAGGCATATATTTTCATGACATGCAGCTCACAAATTTGTTAGTCAGAATAGACTCCTGTGTTTTTATTCTTAGGTTAAGAACTGTTCACATTCCGTTAAAAAGTTCTTTCTAACATTTATTTGGAATTTGCTGTCTGTTATCCAAAGTCTGCACTGACCATAAAGACCAAGCTTCTCTGTTGGGCTCAGTGTGCTTAAACATTTTTATACATCACCTAGATAAGGGGATTGAAGGAGCACTAATAAAATCTGCAGAGTTTATTAGTGCTCCTTCAATACTTTGTGCTCCTTCAATACTAAAATACTTTGGAAGTTAGACTCAAGATTCAGAAGCATCTCAACAGAGTTGGGCTTCAGACCAGTGGTGGAATTTAATTTTTTTTATTACTGGTTCTGTGGGCATGTCTTAGTAGGCGTGGCCTGGTGGGCATGGCAGGGGAAGGATACTGCAAAATCTCCATTCCTTCCCCATTCTGTGGCCAGCCAGAGGTATTTGCCGGTTCCCCGAACTACTCAAAATTTCCACTACTGGTTCTCCAGAACTTGTCAGAACCTGTTGAATAGCACCCCTGCTTTGGACCCTATCTAACAAGATGAAGTTCAATGGTAAGAAAAGTCCTGCATTTGAGCGGAAAAACCAAACATATAGGTATAGAATGGGACAGGGGTGTCAAACTCACGTCATCATGGTGGCATCACGTGACGTATCGGGACTCCCCCCCTTCATTAAACTGGGTGTTTAGCATGGCCAGTGTGTGATGCATCTGGCCCTTGGGCTGGGAGTTTGACATCCCTGGAATAGGAGTCATCTGGCTCCACAGTAGTAACTGTGAGAGGATCTTGGTGTCCTGGTAGATCCCCACTTACGTATGAGTCAGCAGTGTGTTACAGCTGCCAAAAGGGCCAATGCAGTTCTAGGCTGTCAAAGCATGAATCAGCCTCATTCCCCCCCTGGGGAAACTGTAATTAATTAGAGGTGAATGGATCTTGTTTTCCATGGTGTATACTCTCAAAGAAAGAAAATCCTGAAGTATATATTCTAAGAAACATTTTATTATAAAAGTAAAAAAAACCTAGATAACTACATCTTTACCGGCAGTGATATCTCAGAGATGGACAAAGGAAGAAGTAAATCAGGAAGTTAGAAAAAAAGAGAATATAGTCATGCACAGTAGCTCAGAAATCACAAGACAGTCTTATCTTAGAGATAAGGTTCTCTGGCAGGCTACCGTAAGTCTCAGAATGGAAGCTCAGCTGGCAAATACAAATAACGCAGTGATATAGGCTGGATCAACGGAGGGAGAACAGAGTAGCAGAACTGGAAGGGACTTTGGAAGTCTTCTAGTCCAACTCGCTGCTCAAGCAAGAGAGCCTATACCATGTCAGACAAATGGTTGTCCAATCTCTTTTTTTAAAAAACCTCCATTGATGGAGCATCCACAACTTCTGAAGACAAGCCATTCCACTGATGAATGGTTCTCACTGTCAGGAAATTTCTCCTTAGTTCTAGGTTGGCTATGAGCTACAGTGGCGCAGTGGTTAGAGTGCAGTACTGCAGGCTACTTCTGCTGATCACCGGCTGCCAGCAGTTTGGCAGATCGAATTTCACCAGGTTCAAGGTTGACTCAGCCTTCCATCCTTCCGAGGTCGGTAAAATGAGGACCCAGATTGTTGGGGCGGGGGGACAATACATTGACTCTGTAAACTGCTTAGAGAGGGCTGGAAAGCACTGTAAAGCCGTATATAAGTCTAAGTGCTTTTGCTATTGCTATTGGTTCTCTCCTTGATTAGTTTTCACTCGTTGATTCTTGGATAGTGTCAAGGCGACAAGAAGTGATAGTACTGCTCTATACTGTACTAGTGAGGCCACATTTAGAATACTGCATCCAGTTCTGGCCGCCACAATATAAAAAAGATGCTAAGGCTCTAGAACAGGGATCCCCAACCTTTCAGGCCACAGGGACCACTAAATTCATAATTTTAAATCCTACGGACCACTAATATGATCTGCCTAGCTGGGTGGGCATGGATAGATAGTCATGTGACTGGGTGAGCATGGCCAACTCAATGGCCAACTCAATGTTACTCACATCAAGGGGCACCTCACCAGCCTCTACTCACCCCTCTCCTGCCAGCTACTCCTCACCTCCCTGCCCAGGCTCCTTAGGGCCCCAACAGGAAGCAGTTGTTGGAGTTAAGCAGCTACCATGAGAAAGAGTTGGCAAAACAGCTCAGTTCAGATTGGATCTGACTGAGAAGGAGGCTCAGCAGAAGCACCTCACTGAGGACTACCAGCATAGGCTTTCCAAGCAGAGGGACGACCTGCAGGAGTGCAAGGCCAGGTACTGGCACCTGGAGGCTCAGCGGGCTGAGATGGTCAGCCAGCTCCAGACCATGATGCAGTCCCACTGGAACAAGGCCCTTTGGCTTTTCGCCACCAGTGGCACTTCCCAGCCTTTGCCCAAAGCCCCACACCAGGAGGTTGAAGCAGACCCCGAGTCGGAATTTCTGCCCCCCTTCAGCCTGCATAAAAAGACCCCGAAGGGGGAGACTCTCTGCAGCAACACAAATGTTCATTGCACGTATCCAGCCCAGGGGCCATAGTTGGAGGAGCCCTGAATATTAAAAAAATGCAAATAATTTTTCTGCAGACCACCAAAATTTTTTCGCGAATCACCAATGGTCCAGGGAACACCAGTTGGTGACCGCTGCTCTAGAAAGAGTGCAGAGAAGAGCAATAAAGATAATAAGGGGTCTAGAGGCTAAATTTATGAAGAATGGCTAAAGAAAGTAGATATGTTTATCTTAACAAAGAGAAAACAGAGGGGAGACATGATAGCTGTCTACTATTACTTGAAAGGCTGTCAAAGATAAGAGGGCATCCATTTATTCTCCATAGCTCCTGAGGGCAGGACAAGAAGCAAGTGGGTGGAAGCTCATTAGAAGGAGATCCAACTTGGAAATAAAGAGGAATTTCATGATCGTACAGACAATTAGTCAATGCAATAGCTTGCCTCCCGGAGTTGAGGATGCTTCATTACTGGAGTTTTCAAGAAAAAAAAAAGGGCAACCATTTGACTGAGATGGTATGGGAACTTTTGCCTTGGGCAGAGGATTGGAATTTCTCTAAAGAACAACAGAAAGCAGATTCTCACTTTCTCTTCTCTTCCTCACCAAATGGTTGACATTGATTTTTTAAAAAAACTTTTATTAATTGAATTTAAAAAATGAACAGAAATAAAAGTAAAAAGAACACAAGTGTGTTTGTGTGTGTGTGTACTTGTATATATAACTTGTATATGAGCATTCCGTGGATATGGATTAGCCATATTTTATGGTGGGCATCCGTACCTAATCTGCACTGATACATGATTCATTCATAAGCTACTAACAACAACAATGCTGCAGGTCAGTGAGAAGTTGCGGCCATACCATATACATTAATTTTGTGAAGGTATAGAGTAGGACTGTTGCAAATATGTACGGCATGGAAAACCCACCTTCTCTGTCCAGGTATTAATTTCCAGGTGTTACGTAGACTCTGTTCAATAGGATATGAACATCTGAGAATATTACATCTTGTCTCAAAAGTTGAGCAAATACATGGAAGAGGGCTTCAAAAATTTTAGCAAGGGGTTCTCTGCCTGGTTGCTGGGTGGACATGGCCATGGTGGGCGTGGCCTCATCGGCCTCCTGCACCATGGCACGGGGACTGTTTTTGCCCTCCCCAGGCTCCAGAGGCATTTCTCAAGCCTCTGGGAGGGCAAAAATGGCCTCCCCAGGCTCTGAAGGCCGGAAATGGGCCAGTTTCCAGGCTTCCTAAACTTCTGTTAGGCCCATTTTTTGCCCTTTCTGAGCCTCCGTGCATGCCCTACACTTACCTGCATCCAAAACAGGCTGCGTGGGGACTCCTGGGAGGGGCAGGGTGGAGTGGGAAGGGCCAGCCAGGAGTAGGATTTGGGGGTTCTCCGAACTGCACTGAATCTTAGCTAGAGGTTCTCCCGAACCCTTACGAACCCCCAGCAGCCCATCCCTGGAAGAACCTTCTCACAAAATGGAACCGAGAGCAATGACATTCTTAATGAAGCTGTTTCAAAGGCTAACAAAGAAAATTAACCAGGCAAAGGAAATAGGAGATAATTGTGTGAGGAAGTTAAGCTTATTTCTGCAATTTAAAAAATAGAACGTAGAATAATAGGGTGGAAGGGACCTTGGAGGTCTTCTAAACCAACTTCAGGCCCACAAGATCCTATACCATTCCAGACTTTCTTTGGGCTTGATGGGATGGGGTACATGTGATCATAGAAAGAATAACACAATAACAGAACAGAATTACAGATTTTGGTCCTCTAGCCCAACTCCCTGCCCAAGCAGGAAACAGTTTCTGAAAGTAAGTCATTCCACTGATGAATTGTTTTCACGGTCATGAAATTTCTCCTTATTTCTAGATTGCTTCTCTCCTTGATTATTTTCCATCTGTTTCTTCTTGTTCTGCCTTCAGCTGGTTTGGAGAATAGGTTGACCCCCTCTTCTTTGTGACAGCCATTCAAATATTGGATCAGTGTTATCATGTCTTCTCGCCCCTTTAGAGATGATCCTCAGTACAGTTTGATGGACCTGGTGGGTGGGTGGGTAGAAGAGATCACATTACTTAGCTTGAACATTACTCATCAATACCACTCGGAGGCTTCAGCTGGTGCAGAATGCGGCCGTGCGGGTTGTGATGGGAGTGTCCTAACACTCTCATGTTACACCTTTCCTGTGCGACCTGCATTGGCTACCAGTTGCCATCTGGGTGAGATTCAAGGTGCTGGTTATCACCTATAAAGCCCTACATGGTTTAGGCACGGGGTACCTGACTGACCCTCTGCGCCAGTGACAGCTCCCCATCGCCCGGTGCGTTCCCACAGGGAGGGCCTTCTTGGAGTGCTGTCGGCCAAGCAGTGTCGACTGGCGACTCCTAGAGAATGGGTTTTCTCTGTGGGCACACCTACTTTATTGAATCAACTCCCCCTGGAGCTCCGGGTGGCCCCTGACCTGTGCTCTTTCCGCCGTGACCTTAAAACATGATTATTTTGTCAGGCTGGGTGCGACTGAATGGGTTTTTAAGGGGAATTTTAATAATTTTAACATTTAAATATTGATTCTTGCTTGTAAAAATTTATTCTTGTGAGCCGCCCTGAGTTCTTGTTGGAGAGAGGGAGGATACAAACTTAATTAATCAAATAAATAAATAATAAATAAATAATAAATATCTCAGATAATTAACGGGAGCCCATTTTGAGAGCTGATGACCTATTTTCTCCCCACTTCTTTTAATCACAAACTAACTGGGTGTAATGGGCCAAAACATGACCTCTTGAAATATAGACCTGTTTCTACATTTTGCTCAATGGCACATTTGCTAATTTCCATTTCCAACCCCGCAACTCCTTCCCAACAGTCCTAAGGGTGTGATTTAATATCACAGGGACTTTACAGGTGAGGAGAAAATTGCAGGCTCAGATTCGCGGTGCTCCTGAACAAAAGCTTACGAAGGAAACAATTAAGCATTGTTAATGAAGTGTAATTTGTTTATGGCCCAGGCAGATGGCAAGTTCAGAATACGCAGAAGGGATGTGCTTTTCTTTTTTCTCTCCTGGGGGAAAATATCTCATGTAAGAGTCAGGAATCAATTATGAAGATCAAGTATGAGGATTATCAGCCCTTCAAAGTAGGCCAGGATAAGAATCAGATCCTACAAGGATTCCAAAATGCTACTTTATTGTTCTAAAATAGCACTAGCACTTAGACTTATATACTGCTTCATAGTGCTTTACAGCTCTCTCTAAGTGGTTTACAGAGTCGGCCTATTGCCCCCAAAAATCTGGGTCCTCATTTTACCGACCTCGGAAGGATGGAAGGCTGAGTCAAACTTGAGCTGGTCAGGATCGAACTCCAGGCTGTGGACAGAGTTAGCCTGCAGTACTGCATTCTAACCACTGGGAAGGGAAGGGGAGGGGAGGGGAGGGGAGGGGAGGGGAGGGGAGGGAGGGAGGGAGGAAGGAAGGAAGGAAGGAAGGAAGGAAGGAAGGAAGGAAGGAAGGAAGGAAGGAAGGAAGGAAGGAAGCTTTAGCAAGACTTATATACTGCTTTACAGTGCTTTACAGCCCTCTCTAAGCAGTTTACAGTATCAGCCTATTGCCCCCAACAATCTGGGTCCACATTTTACCCACCTTGGAAGGATGGAAGGCTGAGTTAACCTTGAGCCTGGTGAGATTTGAACTGCCAAACTGCTGGCAGCCAGTGATCAGCAGAAGTAGCCTGCAGTACTGCACTCTAATCCCTGTGCCACCGTGGCTAAAACATATTAACTAAATCTTGAAAGCCTTTGCAAAGACTCTTTCAATAGGGCCTTGGAGGTCTTCTAGTCCAGCCCCCTGCTCAAGCAGAAGAACCTATACCATTTCAGATAAGTGACTGTCTAGACTCTTCTTAAAAACCTCCTGTGATGGAGCACCCATGATTTCTGGAGGCAAGCTGTTCCATTGGTTAATTGTCCTCACTGTTAGGGGTTTTCTTTTTAATTCCAGGTTGCTTCTCTCTGTGAATAGTTTCCAACCATTGCTTCTTGTCCTGCCCTCCGCTGCTTTGGAGAATAATTTGATTCCCCCCTCTTCTTTGTAGCAGCCCCTCAAATACTGGAATACTGCTATCACGTCACCCCTAATTCTTCTTTTCTTTAGACTAGCCAAACCCAAATCCTGCAGCCGTTCTTCATCTGTATTAGTCTCCAGGCCTTAGAAAGTCACGCTGGTTCATTCTGAATTTCCTTCACATGCTTACTACTTTCCCAGGGTTACGCAACGATTTCTCCTTTCTTGTAGGGGGGCGCGATGGCTCAGCGGTTAAAAATGTTGAGTTTGTCAGCTGGAAAGACCCAAATGCGGTGTGAAGGATCGAGCTCCCGTTAATTGCTCGAGCTCTTGGCCACCTAGCAGTTCCAAAGCATGCAAGTAGATAAATAAGTACCACTTCGGTGGGAAGGTAACTGTAGGAGAGGACCAGGCTGAGCCTGAGGGAGGAGTTAAATTTGTCGTAAATCACGAGTCCCTTCAAACCCACAAAAATCTAAGCCTAGCCCACTTTGTATGCCTCTCTTATCACTCACACGCTTTCCTTAAAAGAACAGTTGGTCAGATTCTTGTAGAGAGCTTAAGGTTGCAATAAATCTTTACACTCATTTTGAATTGCCTGAATCTTCTGATTTCTCCAACGCTTGACAGTTAAAAATTTTCTGTGCACCTTTGGAGTATAGCCATGCTGGCCACATAACCAAAGAAGCATCTTTGGACAATTCTGGCTCCCTCGGCTAAGAAATGGAGATGAGCATCACCGCCTAGAGTCGGACATAACTGAACAGGGGAAATCTTTCCCTTGATCTTTTCTGCCCTCTTTTCTCCTTCTTAAAACGTCTTTACAAATTTCCTTTGACTCAAGGTCAATTCCCGGTAACTTCCAGGACACATCCATGTTATTTCCTTGGTAATAATATGGAAGCGATATATATTCTTGACTTTTTCCACTTTATTTTTTTTTTTTTTAGCTTCCCAGCCTAGCTTTGGATATCTTTGTGGTCTCTCATCTAAGTACTCTACTTTGTAGGTTAGACGGTGCTTAGTGTTTGGAGATCAGCCAAAATTATCTGAGTGCTACCACCTGCTGGGTGATCTCCCATCTATACAGCTCATTTATGTAAAGATAAAATCTCTCTTGACTTGCCTTCAACTCTGGATGATTTTGTAGATACCTTCCTGCTGGTTTCTTGGCAACAGAATGAAAGTAGCTTGCTATTTTCTTTCTAGTGCTTTTTTTTCTTTTTCTTTTTAAAGCTTCCCAGTCTAAGTCTAGAGCCCTGGGCCATCTTTGTGGTCCACCTTTCAAGAGTTAACAAACGTCCCTCAACCTTTTTTTCATGAACAGTGGTGGCACAATGGTTAGAGTCACGGTGAATTCCAGCAGGTTCTGACAGGTTCTGGAGAACCGGTAGCCGAACTTTTGAGCAGTTCAGAGAATTCGCAGCAGAAATTTTAAGTAGTTCAGAGAACCAGCAAATACCACCTCTGGCTGGTCCCGGAGTGGAGTGGGAATGGAGATTTTGCAATATCCTTCCCCCAGGAGTGGGGAGGGAATGGGGATTTTGCAGTATCCTTCCCCCAGGAGTGGGGAGGAAATGGGGATTTTGCAGTATCCTTCCCCTGCCACGCCCACCAAGCCACGCCCACAGAGCCGGTAGTAAAAAAAAATTGGATTTTACCACTGGTTAGAGTGCAGTACTGCAGGCTACTTCTGCTGATCACCGACTGCCAGCAGTTTGGCAGATAGAATCTCACTGGCTCAAGGTTGACTCAGCCTTCCATCCTTCCGAGGTCGGTAAAATGAGGATCCAGATTGTTGGGGACAACATGCTGACTCTGTAAACTGCTTAGAGAGGGCTGGAAAGCACTATGAAGCGGTATATAAATCTAAATGCTATTGCTATTGCTATTTTCAAGATCTAACAAGGTGTAGTATGTGTTGCCACTCAATTAAGCAGAGCGTAATACACATTTTCTCTTTTCCCAGAAATCCCTTAGAAATACCAGCCCAATCGAAAGCTTTAAAAAAAAAAAAAAGTCTGTAAGAAATGAGAAAAGATGGCTTGGATTTGCCCATCATGGATTGTGAAATCAGATGGATTAGGTTCAAATGTATCCGGCCACTCTTCTCCACTAAAATGAAGTATGCTGTATATAAGATCTACATCAGGGGTGTTAAACTCGATCATGTCACGTGACGTATCATGATATATCACGATGTTTTTTGCCTTTGCGGAGCTGGGTTAAGCGTGGCCTGTGTGTGACGTATCCGACCCATGGGCCTCCGGTTTGACAGGTCTGATTTATATATATGTTATTCCAGCGGTGCTTTTTCAATCAGACTGTCTTTTTTTTTTCTTTTGAAGACATCTCGCTTCTCATCCAAGAAGTTTCTTCAGCTCTGACAGAATAGTGGGGAATGGAGCAGGGGTGAAATGTAAAATTTATTACTACTGGTTCTGTGGGCGTGGCTTAGTGTGTGGGGGATAATGTGATTGGGTGGGCGTAGCCAACTTTTTTTTTTAACTTTTCAAAGCATTTTTCTAATGCTTTGAAAAGCCTCTCTGACGATCAGGCAACTCAGCTGGGATCGTCAGAGACATTTCAAAGCATTTTTTTACCACCTCTTCAGCCAAGAGGTTGCAGAAAAAAATGCTTTGAAAAGCCTCTGACGATCCCAGCTGAGCCACGCGATCATCAGAGGCTTTTTTTTTAAAGAGGTTGTAGAAAAAATCCTTTTAAAAATAAAAAAAAAGCCTCTGATGATTGTGTGGCTCAGCTGGGCATGGGGGGTGGGCAGGGATTTTTGCTACCAGTTCTCCAAACCACCCACCACCATCGCTACCGGATTGGGCGATCTGGTCCGAACCGGGAGCATTTCACCTCTGAAATGGAGGGATTTATATTCTTTGCAGACCTCCATTTTGGTTCACATAGGTCTTCACCGAACCTTCTCAAACGGGTGGTAATCGCTTATGGGACATGATGATGTCCAGGCAGGTGGGCGGAGCCTCCCGCAGTTGCCACTACCAGTTCACCCAAACCAGATAGAACCTGCTGAATACCGCCACTGTTCCCAAACCCAAATACCATACCCTCCTCCCCGTTACTGTGGCAGATGATAGCAAGCATGCAACAAAGGAAAATCCCATGCTGGAGATCTGGCTGACAATGAGGTTGTTTTATTCTTCCATATTAGGCAGGCTGAGCCCGCTGAGAGCCTTGGTGATCCTCATTTGTTTATGTTCTTGTTGAAATAAGAGAGATGGTGGCATACCACCCATTTGAGAAGGTTCGGTGAAGACCTATGTGAACCAAAAGGGAGGTCTGCAAGGAATATAAATCTCTCCATTTCAGGGGTGAAGTTCCCAATCTTGGTAGCCCAAGACTAACTCAAGGTAACGGTGGAAATGGCCCAGGACGCCCATCTCTATCAACCCTGGTGGTGCAGTGATTCAAGTGCAATATTGCAGGCAAATTCTGCCCACAGCCTGGAGTTCGATCTTGATGGGGCTCAGGATTGACTCAGCCTTCCACCGAAGAGCTGCAGTGGTTAGAATGCTGTCCTGCAGTCTATTTCTGTTGACTCTCCTCTGCTTGCAATTCGGCAATTAGAATCTCACCAGGCTCAAGGTTGACTCAGCCTTCCATCCTTCTGAGGTGGGTAAAATGAGGACCCAGATTGTTGGGGGCAATAGGCTGACTCTGTAAGCTGCTTAGAGTGGGCTATAAAGCACTGTAAAGCAGTATATAAGTCTTGCTAAAGCTTCCTTCCTTCCTTCCTTCCTTCCTTCCTTCCTTCCTTCCTTCCTTCCTTCCTTCCTTCCTTCCCTTCCCTTCCCTTCCCTTCCCTTCCCTTCCCTTCCCTTCCCTTCCCTTCCCTTCCCAGTGATTAGAAGGCAGTACTGCAGGCTAACTCTGCCCACAGCTTGGAGTTCGATCCTGACCAGCTCAAGGTTGACTCACCCTTCCATCCTTCCGAGGTCGGTAAAATGAGGACCCAGATTGTTGGGGGCAATAGGCTGACTCTGTAAACTGCTTAGAGTGGGCTATAAAGCACTGTGAAGCAGAATAGAAGTCTAAATGCTATTGCTAGTGCTTCTGAAGTTGTAAAATGAGGAACCAAATTGTTGGGGGCAATAGGCTTACACTGTAAACCACCTACAGAGTGCTATAAAGCACTTTGTGGTGGTGTATAAGTGCTATTGCTATCGCTCACATTTACCCATTGTGAAATGTTGACTGAAACAGCTTCATTAACACCTGGAATATGTTAGAGCAGCTGAAAATGTGCAATACAAATTTACAGGTATTTAGAAGTGCCACTGCTGCTAGCAACTGGAGTTAACAGTTTGAGGCTGGGTTTCATACCACAGCTGCTACCATTTGCCAGTGTGTGAATTTTAAAATGTATTTAAGAGGAGGGAAAGCTCCTGCCACTCACTCTCTTGGGAACACCCCAGGGACATGTGTCAGTGCAGATTTGAGGGTCATTGTTGCTCCTGTGTGAAAATAAAGGATAACATCAAAAATGAGAGTGATATTGTTGGGAAATGGGGAAAAAATAAAATATGCATTCAATTTCTGGAGATTGAATTGGTCCAGTTAGCCTTAAACTTGCTTATCCTGAGTGACTGCTGTTCTCCCACCGGTTATGCTAATGCTTGTCACAGTCCCGAGGTTTGTTTAAGGACAGATGCTAAGATGAACGCAAAAGTCTTCTGCATACAAATCAGGTGTGTAGCCACTGATCTGCAGAGATTTCTTTTGGTGCCAAGTTACAGTGGAAAACTGTGTGTTGCTTCACACTTAGGGAGAATCTGGGCACATCAGCTTGCTTAGAAGCAGGATAATTTCTCCACTGGTACATTTGAATCGGAGACCCAGACATTCTTCATCCGTACATCAATTGGTTTATTGGCAAGGCTGGAAGCAAAGTCAGACATAAAGAGAGGAAAGCTTACAGATTTATGCAAATTATACATGGGTTTGGATATAAGCTCTCAATGTACATACGAACAACTAAGTAATATAATCATAAGATACCAACAGGAGAAGATAACGATAAGAAAGATAATAGTAATACAGCCATACTATTGGATAAATAACCTTAGACATAAGACAGGGCTGTGGGAATTAGGTGCTCAGCAGAGTGATACACAAGGTGGGAAAATTGTCATTGTGTCTAGTTGTTTTGGCATGCAATGCCCTGTAGCGGTGTCCTGAAGGGAGGACTCAGAGGTGAAATGCTCCCGGTTCGGATCGGCTCGGGCGAGTAGGTAGCGATGGCGGCGGGCAGTTTGGAGAACCAGTAGCAAAAATTCACCCCATCCCACCCAGCTGAGCCGCGTGATCATCAGAGCCTTTTTTTTCTTTTAAATGGCTCTGAGGATCCAAGCTCTGACGATCCCAGCTGAGTTGCCTGATTAGCAGGCAACTCAGCTGGGATCGTCAGAGCTTGGATAATTTTGGGGAAATTATCCTGCTTCTAAGCAAGCTGATGTGCCCAGGTGGGATCATCAGAGCCTTTTGAAAGCATTTTTTTTACACGGTTTTACATATAAAAAATGGTTTTAAAAATAAAAAAAAATTGGCCACGCCCACCCAATCACATTAGACACACACCCCACCAAGCCACGCCCACAGAACCGGTAGTAACAAATTTTAGATTTCACCCCTGGGAGGAGTTGAAAGAGTTTATGACTGGATAGAAAGCATCACATGCCTGGTGAGGTTAATGAGGCAATTACAGCAGTGGCCAAAATTGTGGAAACCTTTTGGGAAAAGTGTATTTTCTAAAACTAGCTAATAACACCACTTTTTTGGGGGGAAGTAGTACCATAAAATTATTTATCAATGGAAAATTGAATCAAGAATGGAAGGCAATCACTTTCATGAAGGATTTGCTATTAGAATAGCAGCTATAGTATAAAGAAGGAAAGTGAAACACGTAGAAAAAAATGAGATATACAAAAACTATCACCATGTCAGTTAATAGTTGGGTAACCTTTAGCATGAATTACGGCCTTACAACGTCTTCCCATGGAGTGAACCAAGTCTTTTAGTTCTGCAGCTGTTATCATGTGAAACCAAGATTGAATGTTTGCTTCTATTAACTGGGTTTTATTGCTGGGTCACTTCTGACTAACAAGTTTCTTTAGTCAGCTCCATAGATTTCCCGTTGGGTTAAGGTCTGGGCTATTCCGAGGCCATCCCAGCAGTGGAAGAGGATTATCTTGAAACTCCCCCCCCCCAAAAAAAAGTGGTGTGATTAGCCATCAAACCTCAAAAATACATTTTCCCAAAAAGTTTCCACAATTTTGGCCACCACTGTAGAATTCAACCCTGAGATTATGGGACAAGATGACAAAGGCCATAGGATTTGGAAAGAAGAAAGAGGTTGTAGTTTCTTTCTAGAGAATTACTTTCATCTCCTTTTCCAGAGATCTCCCAGTTTATCAACTTTCCTTATCCTTTTAAATGATTTATGGCTGAACTGGCAGTTTTAATTTCCCTGGAAAAGTGTATTTGAGTTGCAGGCTTTTAGCTTGATCCCCCCCCCCCCCCGCCCGCCCCCATTGTCTTTCAAAACACCAGACTTTATCTTAGCTGTCTTATCTTATCAATGCCCAGAACTGATCTATCTTCCAAACTTTTGGAGTGGAGACAATATACATCCATAGCAAAGTTTCTTCCAGAGCTGTTTATTAAATCAGATTTTGCAGGGGGAGGGGCAACAATCCAGCTGAATCTCAGATGCTATATTGTCCAAAAAAAGCCATCTTTTCTTTAAAAGGGAAAATAAATGAATTATCTATGCCTTATAGCTGATTTTTCTCTTCCAAACTGAAACAACAAATTTTCACTGGGAAAATACATACACACATCTGTATAAGTAAGGCAGTCGCGGTCGGGAGGGCCTTTGAGGAATTTTGTGTGTTGTGTGCCAATTGTTATCTCCTGAATGGATTACTGTAACACATACTGAATGAAGGTGACCTTGAAGAGTATCTGGAAGCTTCAGCTGGTTCAAAATGCAATGGCCCAGGTAGTTAGTTATAGCAATAGAACTTAGACATATATACTGTTTTACAGTGCTTTACAGCCCTCTCTAAGCGGTTTATAGAGTCAGCCTATTGCCCCCAATAATCTGGGTCCTCATTTTACTGACCTCAGAAGGATGAAAGGCTGAGTCAACCCTGAGCCTGGTGAGTTTCGAACTGCCAAATTGCAGTCAGTTGGCAGTCGGCAGAAGTGGCCTGCAGTACTGCACTCTAACCACTGCACCACTCACTGTGGCTCATAGGTATTCACAGAAGGACTACAGGTTATACTTCAGATGGCATTGATTGTCGCTTTGTTTCTGGGTGCAATTCAAGGTGCTGATTTTGACTTCTAAAGCCCTACGTGGCAAGGCCAGGGGATCTGAGGAACCGCCTGACCCAAATCATAACAGGTCCACTAGGAGAGGCATATTGCAGGCTTCATCTGACAGGACCAAGGAGGGGAGCCTTTTCTGCTATGGACCTGCCCTCTAGAACATCATCCCCCTGAGATGAGTTAGTGGCAATCCACAAAGCATTCCTGGCCTGCTCTTGAATTGCCATAGGCAAGGGGGATGGGAAACCGACAAAGCAACATGGCAACCACAGACAAGAGCACATTCCAGACATCTCTCTCTCAAGGTTGTCTCCCAGGGTTACTGATAGCAGCCGGAGGGGAGTGGTATCTACAACCCGTGAAATTGCTCCATTGTCGAATGTGATTGATGACACACCCTGGGGGAGTGGGGAAACAGGGTCATGATTAGGGCAGTAAATTATGTGGGGTCAGAGTTGGCTTCATTTGGGTACATGCAGACATGGAGTTCCTAATAAATAACTGGATTTCTTTTGAAGTTTGGCTCGAGGCATCCAATTAGGGCATCCGTGAGAACCCTGACAGTTAGCCTCAACCCTTATGGCCTTTCACAAAAGCTTCGGAATGTGGTTTATTCACCAAGCCTGAGGAGCTCGTGACAGCAGAGACCTGATGTGTTGGTTGCGCCAGCTGACGAGGATGGTGTTATTCATTCAGTTGTATCTGACTCTTGGTGATTCTATGGGCCAGGTTTCTCCACATCTTCTGATCTTGCCCTGCTTCTTTGAGTTGTTCTATGCTCTGGTTGGAATCAGCTTTGATGGTGTGCACCGCAGATGACATCTCAATTAACCCTCTCCCAATCTGGATTTTACTTACGGTGGTTATTTAATTGTCTCAATTGATTGAACCAATTGAGCTTTATATTGAGTTTTAATGATTGGCTTTGTTGTTTGCTGCCTAGAGTCACTTGGTGTGAGATGGGCAATTCTCCTTCAATGCTGCATTGGAGAGAATTGCTTGTGAAATGTTAATTTATATCTGTATATATATGTATGGCTGTAGATATATATATGTAGGTATATAGTACTGTGTTTCCCTGAAAATAAGACAGGGTCTTATGTTAATTTTTGCACCAAAAAACGCATTAGGTCTTATTTTCTGGTTAGGTCTTATTTGCGGGGAAATACAGTACTTAATGCATCCATCTGGCTGACAATCTTAAGTGGGGCTTATTTTGAGGGTGTGTGTATGGATAAATATATACTTTCTTTTAAGAGCAGGCAACAGAATTTTGTTTTTAATGTGTGCCAGTGTGCTCACAATAAAAAGTGACCCAAAAAAGGTTATCTTATCTAATCTTAAATGGTTACGTGGACAAGACAATGTATGCAAATATATAACTACTAGAAAAGCTGATGAACATTATAAAACTTTTTTTTTTAAAAGAAGCCTCGGAAATAAAATGATGAATGCAGTTCAAGATTCGTGGAAAGATGAAAAATGCATGAAAAAACTAGCATTAACAAGTTTGTCCATCCATGGGTTCATCGTAGGATCAAAATGCTGATCGATGTACATTTTTAGATGAAATAAAACTCCATATATGTATCTTAGGGGAGGAAATTTATGTAAAGATTGCATCATTTGTAATAGATTCGCGCTTCCTATTTTTTAATAACTCATCCACGCGACTACAATTCATTCAATATTCCAGCTGGAAAATTCAAGAAAAGATGTCATTCATTAACCAAATATATTATATCATATGTTATATCTGGAATTAGTTACCATAAAATATAGTGATGACTTTAAAGCAATATGTAGATAAAGTAATATAAAAAATAAATAAAATAAAAAATAAATCAATCCCACAAAGCTGTCGGTAACATAAAGTTGTAATGAGTACATCATGCCATTTCAGATTATAGACATTCTATTCTATTCTATTCTATTCTATTCTATTCTATTCTATTCTATTCTATTCCATTCCATTCCATTCCATTCCACTCCACTCCACTCCACTCCACTCCACTCCACTCCACTCCACTCCACTCCACTCCACTCCACTCCACTCCACTCCACTCCATTCCATTCATTCTATACCATTTCATTCTATTCTTTGAATCTCTCTCTCACACACACACACACATACAACATATTATAATTTTTACTGCTTAAATGATGCATTTTCTAAATTGCATCTGTCTCTCATATGCACATTTTAAATGACTTTTGCATCACAAGATTTGGATAGGCAAAGATATGATAACCTTGTTCTGATTATGTATGAATTTATTTTCAAATGAAATAGCATGTTTCAGCAAGACAGGCTCTATTTTAATTTTTTTTAAAAAGCAACAGATCCCCAAAATGATGACTGAATAGATTAATAGTTGAATTCATATAATGGGGGAAAAGATCTTGGTGGTCCTAGCTAATCCTGATGTTTCTCCTTTTGTTTGGTAAGCATGAATGAGGTCAGTATTCTGAAAAATATGGACCAAACCAGTGGTGGTATTTAGCCGGTTTACACCGGTTCAGACGAACCGGTAGTAAAAAAAATACTACCAGTTTGTCCAAACTGGTATTTTCGATGATCAGCTGTGCCGCACGATTTATATTCGCTAGAAAGCAGGAAATCCTGTTCCCTCTCTCGCTATTCTACTTACCTCCTTAAGCCTCCTTTTTCTGCACTGTGCAGTAGTACCTGCAGTGCACATGTGTGCAAAGCATCCATTTGGACCACGCACACTACACATGCACACCCCACATTTGGCACGCACCACGCATGGGCACGCAGTGACCTGATGGCAAACCTCGGAGGATTTCACCACTGGACCAAACGGAATTGTTCAGCATCCCAGATGCAATCCCAAAAGGGTTTTTTTCCCCCCCAAAAGGCGATCGTATGAGTGCAAGGAATATAAATCCTTCCAATCCCCACCATTCAGTCAGAAATGAAGATGCTTCTTGGATGAGGAGTGAAACGTCTTCGAGGAAAAACAAAGTCCAGTTGCCTTTTGAAAAAAGCTCCTTTGGGACAACCCTGACCTGGATGACTGAGAATCTCCATAGATATCCCAGATGCAAATTTATCACGCTTCTACTCTGTAAAGTTTGGAGAGAGACATGGATACACCGAGGGATGGGCTTCAAAAATTTTAGCAAGGGGTTCTCTGCCTGGTTGCTGGATGGATGTAGCCATGGTGGACGTAGCCCAGAAGTGCTATTCAGAAGGTTCTTACAAGTTCTAGAGAACCGATAGTGGAAATTTTGAGTAGTTCGGAGAACAGGCAAATACCACTTCTGGCTGGTCCCAGACTGGGGTGGGAATGGAGATTTTGCAATATCCGTCCCCCAGGAGTGGGGAGGGAATGGGGATTTTGCAGTATCCTTCCCAAGCCATGCCTACCAAGCCACGCCCACAGAACCGGTAGTAAAAAAAATTGAATTCTTAAGGATTTTTCATTGATTGAAACAAAAATGATATTATATATGGTCACAGCAGCTAAATTATTGATTGGCCAATACTGGAAAAAAAGACGTTATGCCTACTATTGAAGAATGGACTTTGAAGGTGGCCAGTTTTGCAGAAATGGCGAAGATATCTGCATATTTAAAAGACCAGACTCAAGAAACTTATATGTGGGAATGGAAGAAATGGATAGATTACGTGCAGAGTAAATATCAAACAAGGAAGTATCAGATAGCTTTTAGCTGAATGTTATGAAGAAATTTATAGTGTAAACGGGATAGAATTGTAGGGGGGTATTGTATGATATGGTACGATTTGGATTTCACCTTGGAAAGTCATGGGGGGGAGGGGAGGGTTGGAGGGGGGAAGGGGGGAAGTGGGAGGAAAAAATTGTGTTTGTAAAACTTCTTCAATTAAAAAAAAAATTGAATTCCACCACTTGATGGCTTAGTTGGCCTCCTGCACCACAGCGGGGGGGGGGGGCATTTTTGCCCTCCCTGGGCTCCAGAGGCTGAAAACAGTCTCCCCCATAGGCCCATTTTTCACCCTCCTCGAGCCTCTGTGCACACTCTGCACTTACCTGCATCCAAAACAGGCCACGTGGGGGCTCCTGGGAGAGGAGAGGCGGGGCGGGTGGGGCCAGCCAGGAGTGGGATTTGGCGGTTCTCTGAACTGCACAGAATCTTAGCTAGAGGTTCTCCTGAACCCCTGCGAACCCTCAGCAGCCCACCCCTTCATGAGCAAAGAGAGCAACTAGATAAAATCTGCTTATAGCTACCCCGTATTAACTACTTCTTAGAGAGAATGCTTGTCATTTTTAAGCCTGGATGCCTTAATCTTCAGAGAATTAGAAATCTATTATGTAAATTACAGTTCTTTCCAGTTCATATGACTACAGCATAATCTATAGTGGGATGTAAAGCAAGAGGTTGTGTGTGCTTTTTATAAATTTCTTCTCTGTATGTTCTCCTTCAGATACACATGTGCATTTCCCAGAATTTGCTTCTTTTTTTTTTTTTTTTGAGGGGCTAAAACGTAATTTAGAAGAATAAGGTTAAAGTAAATGTGTGTCTTGGAATTGGAATATAAATTTGTCCTAACCTTGTGAGGTAAAGGTAAAGATTTTCCTGCCAGTCATGTATGATGGTGCACTAGGGACGGTGCTCATCTCTGTTTCTTGGCTGAGGGAGCCAGCATTGTCTGAAGACAATTTTTATGGTCATGTGGCCAGCATAAAAGGTAAAGGTAAAAGTTCCCCTCACAAATATGTGTGTTCCTGACTCCAGGGAGCAGTGCTCATCTCCGTTTCAAAGCCGAAGAGCCAACACTGTCCGAAGATGTCTCCCTGGTCATGTGGCAGGCATGACTATATGCCAAAGGCGCACAGAACGCAGTTACCTTCCCACCAAAGGTGGTCCCTATTTTTCTACTTGCATTTTTTACCTGCTTTCGAACTGCTAGGTTGGCAGAAGCTGGGACAAGTAATGGGAGCTCATCCCATTATGTGGCACTAGGGATTCGAACCACTGATCTGGCTACCTTTCGACTGACAAGCTCAGTGTTTTAGCCATTGAGCCACCACATCCCTTCTGGCCAGCATATCTGTAAACTTCCTATAAACTGCCTGCTCACATTTGCATGCTTTTGACCAGCTAGTTGGGCTGGTGCTGAAGCAAGGAACAAGAGCTCTACCCATTGTATGGAGCTCAGGTCTCAGGTTCCAGACTATCAGCTTCTCGAGCTGACAAGCTCAGTATCTTTAACCACTGAGCCATCATGGCTCAAGGATAAAAGGATAAAACAAGCTGTTGGAAGAAATAGCCATCTGGTTCAGTTCCAAGCTGGGAGAAAGACACTGGAAACATGGAGGCTGATTGGAAAGATAGTTTATTGATGAACCACATGGGTTCAGGGCAGCTGACAAAATGGAGCTTTTTTCTACCTTCTCTTGGGTTTTGCACTTGAGCACCTATATAAGAACATGTATCCTATTGGCTGTTGTCAGACTCCCATGGGACCATGTAGGGGTTATGTAGGGTCACAGCTGGCTCTATAGGCAAAGTACAAATCCTAGGTGTTCATCTGAACTAAGTTTGGTTGAAGTTTCTGAGGATGATGCAGTAAAGGGCCTTGGTTGCACAGCGGACTAAAGTTCTATTAAGTAGCACTTACGTAGCACTTAGCTGCCAGCTGCCTGCAATTACTGCGAGTTCAAATCTCACCAGGCTCAAGGTTGACTCAGCCTTCCATCCTTCCGAGGTAGGTAAAATGAGGACCTGGATTGTGGGGGCAATAAGCTGACTTTGTATAAAAAAGAACACTGCTTGAGGGGGGCCAAAAGCCCTAGTAAGCAGGTATATACAAAAGTATGAAGGCTATTGCTTAACGCATTGTAAGCCACCCTGAGTCTCTGGGGAAGGGCGGCATATAAATCGAACCAATAAATAAAATAAATATGTTCTGAAACGGTGTTGGGTAATTCCTATTGTGGTTTAATGGTTTTTTCCTGTGTTGGATCTTGGGTGATGGCTGCTTGTCTAATCCTACCATTCTGTCTTTTGTTTCAAAATTTCGTGCTTTGAATGGATTACAAAATGTCCTGTTTTGGCTCTTGGGTGAGGGTGTTTGCTTATGAATAAAACTATCTAGATACTTGTCTTCTTTCAATAAGCTCTTTATCACTTAAGTGCTGACATCTGCTGGGGCTATTAAGAAAAGTGGGGGTTGCTTTCTGCCTCTAAAAAAAACCCATGTTTCTCCATTTCTCCCTTTGGGAAATATAATAATCTGCCTTTTTTTTTTAATATTCCTCAAAATATTTCATTCTTCTAGGAGGTGGGGGTGGCTTCCCACAAAGCAAAACAAGTAAGGACAAAACAAGCAAAAACAAATGCCCACTTTTTTAAAAAAAGCTAAGATAAAGGAATGCAATCTTTGCATGTTTGCTGAGAAATATTGTATGTCTTATTGTGTTCAAGAGACTTCGGCTAAGGGTGGGAGATACAATCACTTCTTATGAAAAGCCCTAAAACCAGTGCCTGGTTGTTGTTTTTGGTTTTTTCTGAAGGTGTTCAAATCTGCGTGCCTCATCACAGATACATTTATGAGAGAAGAGCTAGAAGAATAATGATGAAAGGATGAGAGGAAACCTTTGATATCCATTCTTTCCCACAGTAAAATGGGATAGAGATTTGATGAATAGTGAATTGTAGAAGAAGTGTGCAGCCTTCTCTGATTTAGCCAGAAATATATTGCAATTTTGAAAAGCCAGTGGAGTGTCAAGAGTTTGCTTTCAGAGAATCAACATTTTTAGGAAAAAATCTCCTTTAATCTCCCCCCCCCCACACACACCCTTTGCTTACTATTTTGTACTCATTTTCTGCATTTCACACATATTCAAGTACTTTCTGCTTACCCTGAAAGAGAATAGCTGTAAAGGTATATATATCAGGGGTGAAATGCTCCTGGGTCGGGCCGGATCGCCCGATCCGGTAGTGATGGAGGCGGGTGGTTCGGAGAACCGGTAGTAAAAATCCCTGCCCCCCCCCCATGCCCAGCTGAGCTGCACAATCATCAGAGCCTTTTTTTTTTACTTTTAAAAGCATTTTTTCTACAACCTCTTCAGCCGAAAAAATGCTTTTAAAAGTAAAAAAAAAAGCCTCTGATGCTCGCGCGGCTCAGCTGGGATCGTCAAAGGCTTTTAAAAGGAAAAAAACCCTTTTTTTCTTTTAAATGCCTCTGATCATCCAAACTGAGTTGCCTGATCTTTTAAAAAGCCTCTACCGATCAGGCAACTCAACTGGGATTGTCAGGGCCTTTTGAAAGCATTTTTAAACAACCTCTTCACCGAAGAAGTTGTAGAAAAAATGCTTTTAAAAGTAAAAAAAAAAAAAGGCCACGCCCACCCAATCACATTACCCCCCAAGCCACGGCCACAGAACCAGTAGTAACAAATTTTAGATTTCACCACTGATATATATGCATGCATGTGTGTATACATTTGTTAATTTAAACACACACACACACACACACACATACACACACAGAAAAGGGATTGACCAGGGGTCAAATTCACTTATCGTATTTTTCAGACTATAAAACACACCTAAATTTAGAAGAGGAAAACAACAAAAAAAGGTTTTGGCCTACCTTTTTTCGGGTCTTTTTCAGGCTTTTTTTTTTACCTGTTCCAAGGCTTTTTTCGGCCCAGTTTCGAGGCTTTTTTCAGCCCAGTTTCGAGGCTTTTTTGGCTTATTTTGGGGGGCTTTTCTCAACCTGTTTTTGAGGCTTTTTAAAGCCCATTTTTGGGGCTTTGAGGCCCAATTTTGAGGCTTTTTTGTGGGCAATTTGAGGCTTTTTTCAGCCCAGTTTTGAGGCTTTTTTGGCTCATTTTGGGGGGCTTTTTTCAGCCCGTTTTTTATGCTTTTTTTGGCCCATTTTGGGGGCTTTTTGGCCCATTTTTGAGGCTTTTTTGTGCTTTTTTGCAATTTGAGGCTTTTTTGGCCATTTTCAAGGCTTTTTTTGGCCCATTTTCAAGGACTTTTTTGGCCCTTTTTTTCTGAAAACCATTGAGCTTAAATATTGACCTATTCTCCAAAACACCTGAAGGCAGGTTAAGAAGCAATGGATGGAAACTAATCAAGGAGAGAAGCAGCTAAGGAGAAATTTCCTGACAGTTAGAACAATTATTCAGTGGAATGACTTGCCTCCAGCAGTTGTGGATGCTTGACAGTTTACATACATCACTGGAGCTTTTACGAAAAGATTGCACAACCATTTATTTGTAGTGGAATAGATTTTCTTGCTCGAGCAGGGCATTGGAACCGGAGACCTCCAAAGTCCCTTCCAACTCTTTTATTCTGTTAATATTTTGTAAGATGATAATCCAACGTTATTTGTTTATGACACTTCTGAAAAGTGAATAGCTGGCTTGGATCAGTAAATGGCCAGAGTGACCCTTGAATACCAGTGACCTACTTTCCAAGGCTATATTTAATACTTAAAATAATTGCAACAATATGAATAGGCACCCATGATTATAGTAGTCCTTCTGATAAACCCCATGTGTTTTTTGCTATGCTGTCTTGAGCCATCGTCAATCATAATCTCATGTAAGCACTAGATATATTGAAGGAGATGGATTAAGAACAGACAAACCAATATAAGTCTACTCTTCATCTATCTGCCCAGGGGTAGATTTCTAGCTCACATATTTTTACAAGGTTGTTTTAATTAAAAAAAAAATCTGCAGTCTTATTCATACATTCACATATATTCATATATCTCTTTGTGTCTAATATACATGTGTGTGTGTGTGTGTGTGTGTGTGTGTGATACACGTACAGATGTGCATGGACACACATACGTACATACACAGGCTAGTTAAGGTATCTTAATATTTTTTAACCTTTTAAATGCATAGAGCAATATGGTAGTCTTTGAAAAGGAGCTTCTTTACTTTTCCATGTTTCCCAGGAGACTGTGAATTCTGCTTTAGCTATAAAAAGTAGCTGGGTGACTTTGGGCCGATCACCAGGAGACTGTGAGTTCTAGTCCTGCCTTAGCCATGAGAGCCAACTCGGTAACTCTGGGCCAATCACCAGGAGACTGTGAGTTCTAGTTCCGCCTTAGGCATGAAAGCCAACTGGATGACTTTGGGCCAATCACCAGGAGACTGAGAGTTCTAGTCCCGCCTTAGGCATGAAAGCCAACTGGATGACTTTGGGCCAATCACTCTCTCTCATCCCAACTCACCTCACAGGGTTGTTGTTGTGGGAAAATAAGAGGAGGAAGTGGTGTTGGATATGTTCGCCGCCTTGATTTATTTGTAAAAAGAATAAAGGCGGGATACAAATCAATGAATAAATATAAGAATCATATTAATTTCAAAGTGAACAGCATTGCTAGAGTCACAGTGGCATTTTAAAAATTAAAAGAAATATAGAAGAGGCCTAACTACAATTCCTTGCTATAGCCACCAAGAGGGAATTTCCTATTCGTAAGACCCCACAAGTTTGCCCAACCTGGTTTATAGGATGCATTATCAACCATCAAAATGTAAATCATGGTGTGAGCTGCCTGCTGTCTAACTTTAAACATTAGACTTGATTTGGAGGCAGGAGGCAAGGAAATGAATCAGCCTCACAATGATTTTTCCTGCAGTTATGCCTGTAAGATGGCAGCTTTCCAAATACGGCTTCCCATTTACAGGAAATGTTCAGAATTGGGCAACCAACAAGATCCTAATATGACACTCATCCATGGCAGCTTTGCTTTCAAGATTCTAATAGAAATTCTGGAACGAGAATTTCAGCTTGGCTATAAGTGTTTTGTCTTGATTTATTCTATTTTTGATTTGATTGATGAACAGATCTTGTATGCCAATTTTGCTTGGCAAAGACCCTTCTTCTAGTTATACCTCCGGATGTGCTCGCTACAACTGGGATACAGTTCTGATTTGGAGATAGGCAGAAGACATCAGCAATAGTTGTCAGAGATGGAATCCCGATGAATGATATTCCCCCATCCACACCCAGCCAGGATGAACTGTACAGGTAGTTCTCCGCTTACAACAATTCATTTAGTGACTGCTCAAAGTTATAACGGCACTGAAAAAAGTGACTACCTATTTATTTATTTCATTATTTCAACTTATATACCGCCCTTCTCCCCAGGGGGACTCAGGGTGGTGAACAGCCAATTAAGACACATATAATACAAATATTTTAAAAAATTAAAATAAAATTAAATCGTTGACATTTCAATTTAAAATCTCAAATCTACAAATTAAAATACCCAATTTAACACCCAAAAGTCAATAATATCAAGAGTTTAAAAACCCCATTAAAACCAAATTAAACCAGGCCGGCTTGTTGAAATAAGTGAGTCTTCAGGGCCTTTCGGAAAGCGCGGAGGTCCGGGATCAATTGAATTTCAGGAGGTAGCTCATTCCAAAGGGCGGGTGCCCCCACAGAGAAGGCTCTTCCCCTGGTGGCTGCTAGCCAACATTGCTTGGCTGATGGCACCCTGAGGAGGCCCTCTCTGTGCGAGCGTATTGGCCGGTGGGAGGTTATCAGTAGCAGCAGGCAATCTTGTAAGTATCTGGGTCCTAAGCCATGGAGCGCTTTAAAGGTGAGAACCAACATCTTGAAGTGCATCCGGAAGACCACTGGGAGCCAGTGCAGCTCGCGCAGGAGCGGTGTTATGTGGGAGCGCCCTGTCGCTCCCATAATCACCCGCGTGGCCGCATTCTGGACCAGTTGGAGCCTCCGGGTGCACCCCAAGGGGAGCCCCATGTAGAGAGTGTTACCTATGACTATTTTTCACACTTCTGACCATTGCAACAGCCCCACGGGTCATATGATCAAAATCCAGATACTTGGCAATGGCAACTGACTCATGGTTGCATTGTCCCAGGGTCATGCAATCCCCTTCTGCAAACTTCTGACAACCAAAGTCAGTGAGGAACCCAGATTCACTTAACAACTGTGTTACTAACTTAACCACTGCAATTATTCACTTATTAACTGTGGCAAGTAGACTTAGTAGACTTAGAATAACTTTATTGTCCCTTTTAATGTACACTAATTGGCATACATTACCTGTATACTGTACAAGTCAAAAAGAGGACTGTGAAAATATTTACAGAGTCCTCGCATTCTGGATATAAATTATCTCAACTCCTACTCTCAAAATGATGCTATAGAGAACTGTACACCAAGACAACTAGATACAAGAACGTTTTTTTCCCAAACGCCATCACTCTGCTAAATAAATAATTCCCTCAACACTGTCAAACTATTGACTAGGTTTGCACTACTATTACTCTTCTCATCGTTCCTATCACCCACTTGTGACTGCATGACTGTAACTTGTTGCTTATATCCTTGTGATTTATATTTATATCGATTGTTTCCTAGTATGATTTGATTGCTTATTGTACCATATGACTGTCACTGGGTATTGTGCCTTGTGGTCCTTGACGAGCGTATCTTGTCTTTTTATGTACACCAAAGACAAATTCCTTGTGTGTCCAATCACACTTTGCCAATAAAGAATTCTATTCTATTCTATTCTATTCTATTCTATTCTATTCTATTCTATTCTATTCTATTCTATTCTATTCTATTCTATTCTATTCTATTCTATTCTATTCTACTGTACCCTACCCTACATTCTATTCTATTCTATTCTATTCTATTCTATTCTATTCTATTCTATTCTATTCTATTCTACCCTACCCTACCCTACCCTACCCTACCCTACCCTACCCTACCCTACCCTATCCTATCCTATCCTATCCTATCCTATCCTATCCTATCCTATCCTATCCTATTCTACTGTACCCTACCCTACCCTACCCTACCCTACATTCTATTCTATTCTATTCTATTCTATTCTATTCTATTCTATTCTATTCTATTCTATTCTATTCTATTCTATTCTATTCTATTCTATTCTATTCTATTCTATTCTATTCTATTCTATTCTATTCTATCCTATCCTATCCTATCCTATCATCCTATTCTACTGTACCCTACCCTACCCTACCCTACCCTACATTCTATTCTATTCTATTCTATTCTATTCTATTCTATTCTATTCTATTCTATTCTATTCTATTCTATTCTATTCTATCCTATCCTATCCTATCCTATCCTATCCTATTCTACTGTACCCTATCCTACCCTACCCTACCCTACCCTACCCTACCCTACCCTACCCTACCCTACATTCTATTCTATTCTATTCTATTCTATTCTATTCTATTCTATTCTATTCTATTCTATTCTATTCTATTCTATTCTATCCTATCCTATCCTATCCTATCCTATCCTATCCTATTCTACTGTACCCTACCCTACCCTACCCTACCCTACCCTACCCTACCCTACTCTATTCTATTCTATTCTATTCTATTCTATTCTATTCTATTCTATTCTATTAAAATGAAATTTCATTGCATACAGTTCTCAACGGTTCACCACCTCCAATATACACTACATAAATATGGCAAAATAAATAAATAAATAAATACAAAATAATGCATATACCCACCTTCACTTTGTTAAGGACCTAGGTGTACTTATCTCTGACGATTTATGCTCCAAATCTCACTGTAACAGTGTTGCTAAAAAAAAGCGTTAAGAGTTGTATACTTAATTTTGCGAAGTTTTTTTTTCTGGAAACATTGTATTGCTAATTAGAGCATATAACACTTATGCTAGACCAATTTTAGAGTATTGTTCAACCATTTGGAATCCCCACCCTATATCTGACATCCGTACAATCGAGCGAGTTCAGAAGTATTTCATGAGAAAAGTCTTGCGCTCTTCTGTACGCAATAGAATTCCCTATGCTACTAGGCTCAAAATTCTCGGTTTGGATAACTTAGAACTGTGTTGCTTGTGGTCAGAGTTAGGTATTGCATACAAAATTATACATAGTAATGTTTTACCTGTAAATGACTTTTTCTGTTTTAATCGCAATATACGCGCACAAACAACCATTTTAAACTCAAAGTAAATCGTTCTAAACTTGATTGTGAAAAATATGATTTCTGTAATAGAGTTGACATTGCCTCAGCTACAAATTTTCACAGGACCTTACTTTATACTTAAGTGGTCAGTAGAGCCTATCGTCCTTGTATTTTTATTCTCTTATTCTTGTTCTCGTTTTTGTTTGTTTGTTTTGTTTGACAAAGTCCAATAAATAAATAAAATAAATAAATATATTATATGACACAGAGAAGTAAGATTGTAAAATGGGGCACAACTCACTTAAACACTGTCTCACTTAACCACAGAAATTTTGGATTCAATTGTGATCGTAAGTTGAGGGCCACCTGTACTTGTAGTTAGATAGGAGACCATATCTAAACATACCCCTTTGGGGACTTATTATATAATTTTATCTTCTCCAAGTTATTGTTCAGGTCTTGGTAGTGATATGGAATTGATCTGTCCTTGGAAATATAGTAGTGATTTTTCATTATTTACTAAAAGACTCAGCAGACGGTAATTTCTGACTTCTCTTGGCTAGTCTAGAAAGCTAAACAGAATAGAGCAGACTAATACTTGGATAGAAGACCATATCTAAAGGCCAGAACTAAACTGGAAAAGTGAGACAACCCATCTAGAAATAAACCACTTCCTTTGGAGCAGGGGTGAAATCCAGCAGATTCTAACAGGTTTTGGAGAACCGGTTGCGGAAATTTTGAGTAGTTCGGAGAACTGACAAATACCACCTCTGGCTGGCTGCAGAGCAGGGTGGAAATGGAGATTTTGCAATATCCTTCCCCTGGAGTGGGGTAGGAATGGAGATTTTGCAATATTCTTCTCCTGTCATGCCAACCAAGCCACGCCCACAGAACTGGCTGGGAAAAAATTTTGGATTTCACCCCTGCCTTGGAGGCTAAGAAAACTCAATGGAGTATTCATTTATTTATTAAATTTATTTATTTATTTATTTATTACATTTTTATACCGCCCTTCTCCTGAAGGACTCAGAGTGATGTACAGCCAAAATAAAAACCAACAATATAAAAGTTAAAAACAATTTAAAATTATTAAATAATTTGGCCAATCATCTAAAATAAATAACCCATTTCAATAAAATTTTAGGCCAGCCCTGCTTGATGAAATAATAGCATTTTAAGGGTGCAGCGAAAGGTACAGAGGTCGGAAATCCAATGAATTTCTGGGGGCAGCTCATTCCAGAGGACAGGTGCCCCCAGAGAGAAGGCTCTCCCCCTGGGGGTCGCCAGTCGACACTGTCTAACTGACGGCACCCTGAGGAGACCCTCTCTGTCAGAGCGTACTGGTCGGTGGGAGGCTATCGGAGGCAGAAGGCAGTCTTGTAAATATCCAGATCCTGCCCACCCCACTCCGCCCCTCCCAGGAGTCCCCACACGGCCCGTTTTGGATGCAGCTAGGTACAAGGCATACGCGGAGGCTCAGGAAGGGTGAAAAATGGGCCTACCAGACGTTGGGGAAGTTTCAGGCCTCCAGAGGGCCTCCGGAGCCTGGGGAGGCCATTTTCGCCTTCCTGGAGGCTCAAGGAAAGCTTCCAGAGCCTGGGGAGGGCAAAAACGCCGCCCCCCCCGCTGACTAGGCCACACCCACCATGGCCACGCCCACCCAGCAACCGGGCAGAGAACCCCTTGCTAAATTTTTTGAAGCCCACCCCTGCCTGTTTCCCTAATTAGCAAAATTTCCAATCTCAGTTCTATTACGGTTTTATGTCCGGTGGTGACACAAAAGTCGCCTGGCCTCATCAGCACCGATCTTTGAAAGTGAGCTGAAGTCGGTTCTCAAATGTGCATTGCTGTTAATTAGACATCATCTCCTTAGCACTTCAGCCACCATTAGGAAATGTTCACACACTCCACGTGAACTGAGAATTACTTTTAAATTGCCACCCTGCCTTCCATTTGCAGGTTTGTGATCTATAATCATGGGCTCCAATTGTTATAATCAAAGCATCATTAGGTTCCCAAATTAACACGTATCAAATAAGTGGGAAGAAGAGCAGGTGGCGACTCACACCATCTCGCCACCCCACAAACCGTACTTAAGAGTTTTCCCCACTATGACCTATATGTAAAACCAGTGGGAATTTAGTGATGACGGTGTGGGTTGACACATAGTACGTTTCCATCTAGTATGGAGAAAATGTAGAAATACTAACACCAGATGTTCGATCACCAGTAAGAATGTAAATGCAAACTGGTTCAATATAGACTTTGGGTTCAGTATAGACTTATAGTAGCTTTACAGTGGAAGGTCTGTCGGCCTGTCTGTCATCTATCTATCTATCTATCTATCTATCTATCTATCTATCTATCTATCTACATCTGTCTGTCTGTCTGTCTGTCTGTCTGTCTATCTCTATCTAGCTACATCTGTCTGTCTGTCTGTCTGTCTATCTAGCTACATCTGTCTGTCTGTCTGTCTATCATCTATCTATCTATCTATCTATCTATCTATCTATCTATCTATCTATCTATCTATCTATCTCTGTCCGTCCATCCGTCTGTCTATCTGTACATCTGCCTGCTGCCTACCTGCCTGCCTGCCTGCCTGCCTGCCTGCCTGCCTGCCTGCCTGCCTGCCTATCTATCTATCTATCTATCTATCTATCTATCTATCTATCTATCTATCATTTATTTATTTATTGTTTCGATTTATATGCCACCCTTCTCCAGAGACTCAGGGCAGCTTACAATGCGTTAAGCAATAGCCTTCATACTTTTGTATATACCTGCTTAGTAGGGTTTTCGGGCCCCCCCAAGCGGTGTTCCTTTTTATACAAAGTCAGCTTATTGCCCACACAATCCGGGTCCTCATTTTACCTACCTCAGAAAGATGGAAGGCTGAGTCAACCTTGAGCCTGGTGAGATTTGAACTCACAGTAATTGCAGACAGCTGGCAACTAAGTGCTACTTAACAGCACTTTAGTTTGCTGCACCACCAAGACTCATCTATCTATCTATCTATCTATCTATCTATCTATCTATCTATCTATCTATCTATCTATCTATCATCTATCTATCATCCATTGATCATCCAATCAGCCATCCATGCAGCCATCCATCCATCATATTTTTCTGTACCTTCTCCTAATTATTCTGATTTTTTTATGCTGATAAACTTTTTGCAAGCGATTTTGTCTGCATTTTTACTTGTACATATATCCCTAAAATTATTTATTTATTTATTCATCATATTTCTAGGCTACCCAGCTTCAGAATATCTCTGTGTAGTTTTTATACATTTAAAAAAAAAACAACAACCCAGCAATAACATTGTATTAAAAAAATACTCGTCTGAGAAAACAACGTAACTTTTTTTTTCATATCAACCAATATTCCAGTCTAATACATTTTTGCAATACCCATTCCCCAATATTTCCAATTTTCAATTGTGAATGCATCACAAATTCCAGACTCGCTAGAGCCCCCGAGGATCTGAGAATGGCGAATAAAAGATAAAACAATTTTAATAAGAATTGTGATGCTTAAAACAATACAGTAGCAGTATAACAGCTTAAATTCATTTAAACTGAATCATAAAATAGAAATAGAAAAATCAATCTAATTTTGGAGCTTTTGTTTTTCTGCAGTTGCCCAGGTGATCAAACTTAGTTTACCCTGTTGTTTAAAGCAAGGCAGTATGCTGTTGTTAAAAACAACATCAACAACAGGAAAGACCACCCACCCACCCCCGAGGGATAGGCATTGCAATTTGTTCAATAAATAAAATAATTCTAAGAAAATGTGATTAAATAACTTGAAAATCCTTTTCCTTGCCCCTTTGTCTATATGAGACTAGATTGATCAAACATCTTTTGACTGGATTCACACAACACAACTGTTGTGGCCTGTCGGGGGCTGGCCCCTTTAGCAGCTGAATCAGATGAGGAAGTGGCGTGGGAGTCAGAGCCAGCATCAAGGCAATCTGAGAGCTCCAAGGGGGAAGAGGGAATGGAGCTGTCAGAGACATAGAGACAGAGATAGAGCCTGGGCCATCCATTAGCCTCCAGATAGAGAGTCAACAATCTGGAGGTGGCTGATGAGGAAGAGGAGGAACAGCTGGATCCAGTGCCTGATGTGCGGATGCGCAGAAGGCAGAGGAGAGGAGAGCAGTGAAAATCTACGGGCAGGTGCTTGGGATGGAAAAGCCACAGCTGCTAGTGAAGCCCCACCTTAGCTCTGAGGATAAAAGGCAGGGGGCGGAGATGAATAGGTGTGGCAGACATCTATTCATCTCTCTGCCAGTTTGCCACTGATAGCCTCCATTTCTGAATCCTGTCTGGAAATTATCAGAATTCTTCTTGGAATCTGCAGCACCTTCTGAGCGTTTAGTGTGTCTCTGCAGCTGGAAGAAAGCGAGCTCATCTTGAAAAGACTTCCTTTGAAAGTTGGGAAGAGAGAGAGAGAGAGACAGACAGACAGACAGATAGATTCCTGGTGTGTTGGGCCAATTCAGAAGGAAAGGGAGATTTCATAACCAGCTGTGAGAGAGAGCGGCTGCTGGTACTCCTAATAAAGGGAACGTTTCGTTAACTACAAAGGGCTTGTTGTACTTGGGAGCCGGGTAAGAACAAACAACATTCTACAAATTATGGTTTTCAAACAGCTACAGGTAGTCCTCGGGTTAGGACCACAACTGAGCCCCAGATTTCTGTTGCTAAGTGAAGCTAATTTTGTCCCATTTTGCTAGTCAGAAGATTGCAAAAGGGGATTGTGTGACCCCAGGACCAGGGGTGCTGTTCACTTCCCTTCGCTACCGGTTTGCAAACGTGAGCATGCGCAGAGCGTCAAAAACAGGACATGATGACATCCGGGCGAGTGGGAGGAACCTCCCGCCGCCGCTACCGGTTCGTCAGAACCGGATAGAACCAACTGAATACCATCACTGCCCAGGACACTGCCACCGTCATAAATACGAACCAGTTGCCAAGCATCCGAATTTTGATCACGTGACCATGGGGATGCTTCAACGGCCGTTAAATATGAAAAATGATCATAAAACACTTTTTTCAGTGCCGTTGTAACTTTGAATGGTCACTAAATGAACTGTTGTAAGTCGAGGACTACCTGTATTCCTGGATCGCACGTTATGCCAAACCACAACCATACCACTCTCACTACGCCTAAGTGCCAGCTATAAAGACAGTGTTTCTTCTCCATGCATTTTCTTTCTTAATTGTTTTTTTTCCTTCCCATTTACAAAGAGATCTGGGAATGTTAAATTACCTTGTCGGCACTGTATCTTAAAATCCCATGAGACTCACTTCTTCAACTGCAGATAATGAGGGCTGTTCACCCCTTCCTTGTCCACCTAGTTCCATCATTGAACTGGACCTCATTGACCCAAAATAGGAAAATGTTGTTTTTAGAAGGCCAGTGTACCTTCCTTTAATTTATCCTCATTGGAGCATCTGCTTTCAGTGAGATAATCTACAGGGGAAATAAGCAGGCCTTTATAGAATTGCCAAATGCTCATTTTTTATGTATGTCGTTGGTGTACGGTTGGTATTCTCGATTTGCTCATAATCAAAGGTTGCTCAGCTAGTCCACTTGGAGCCGTAGCGGCACAGTGGTTAGAAGGCGGTATTGAAGGCTGACTCTGCTCACTGCCAGCAGTTCAATCATGACCAGCTCATGGTTGATTCAGCCTTCCATCCTTCCAAGGTTGGTAAAATGAGGACCCAGATTGTTGGGGATGATATGCTGAGTCTATAAACCACTTAGAGTGGGCTGTAAACCACTGTGAAGCAGTATATAAGTCTAAGTGCTATTGCAATATCTATCTGTATTCAAGGTACTTGACTCATTGGGGAGTGTTAAATATTTCATTAAGGCAAAATATTTGGACCTAAGAAGGAGACTTGGTGGCGCAGTGGTTAGAATGCAGTATTGCAGGTTGATTCTGCTCACTGCCTGCAGTTCAATCCTGACTGGCTCAAGGTTGACTCAGCTTTCCATCCCCTCGAGTTCGGTAAAATGAGGACGTAAATTATTGGGGGCAATATGCTAACTCTGTAAACCATTTAGAGAGAGTTGTAAAGCACTGTGAAGTGATATATAAGCCTAAGTGCTATTGTGTGGGAAGGAAAGAAGGAGAAATGAAAAGGAAGGAAGGAAGGCGTGGTTGTGCAGTGGCTAGAATGCAGGATTGCATGCTAATTCTGCCGACTGCCAGTAGTTCGATCCTGACCAGCTTAAGGTTGACTCGGCCTTCCATCCTTCTGAGGTCGATAAAATGAGGGCCAAAATTATTGGGGACGATATGCTGACTCCGTAAATCGCTTAGAGAGCAGTTGTAAAGCACTGTGAAGCGGTATATAAGTCTATTGGTATTGCTAGTCACCAACTAGTAGCACAGTAGACCCGGAAAGAAAGAAGTGTGTATTAAATTATGAGTTTTCCTGTCACTAATTTCATACTGACCCAATTACTGTGGGGTGTTTCTGTCTGGCATGGAACTTTTCCACATCATTTTTTTCTGGTTACTATATTTTCTGGCTGCTGTCATGGAAACTGCCCATGTTAGATGGAAGAGCCGTGTGGTCAGCTGAACTTAAGAAGCAATTTTCAGCTTAATTAACCAGTTGGAGATAACACCATAATTAGTTTTCTGCTTGTACTCCTTTACCGATGCTAGTATAAAGCACTACAGGTAGTTTCTGACTTATGACCACAAGGGAGCCCAAAATTTCTGTCGCTAAGCGAGACAGGTATTAAGTGAAATCTGCCCCACTCTACAACCTTTCTTGCTATAGCTGTCAAGTGAATCACTACAGCTGTTAAGGTAGGAAACATGGTTGTTAATTGAATCTGGCTTTGCTTCTCAGAAGGTCACAAAAGGGGATTACATGACCCCAGGACCAGGGATGGGCTGCTGGGCGTTCACAGGGGCTCAGGAGAACCTCTAGCTAAGATTCTGCGCAGTTCGGAGAACCCTCAAATCCCACTCCTGGCTGGCCCTGCCCACCCCTCCCCGCCCCTCCCAGAAGTCCCCACGTGGCCCATTTTGGTTGCAGGTAAGTGCAGGGCATGCACAGAGGCTCGAGGAGGGTGAAAAATGGGCCTACCGGAAGTTTGGGAATGGCTTCTGGAGCCTGGGGAGGCCATTTTCACCCTCCTGGAGCTCAAGAAAAGCCTTAGGAGCCTGGAGAGGGCAAAAAGCCACCCCCCCCACACCATGGTGCAGGAGGCTGACTAGGCCACACCCACAATAGCCACGCCCACCCAGCAACCAGATAGAGAACCCCTTGTTAAAATTTTTGAAGCCCACCCCTGCCCAGGACACTGCAACCTTCATAAATAGGAATTGATTGCCAGGAGGCTGAATTTGTTCACATGATCGCGGGGAGGCTGCGACAGTCGTAAGTGTGAAAAACGGTCACAAGTCACTTTTTTCAGTCCTGTTGTAATTTCAAATGGTCACTAAACGAACTGTTGTAAGTCAAGGACTTCCTATAGCCTACTGCTAAAATACAGTAAAATACCGCAGTGTTGTGAGGACACTGGATGGGTGTTGGATTGCAACCAGCTTTACTTCAAGAGTGGCAGTGCAAAATAAGTGGGTGTGAATAACGTGCAAAACTGTGTAGCTTCAGCAAATTATCTACCCACCAAATCTTTTTTTTCTCTCTCCCCGAGGTGTTCATCAGAGTCAATCTATCAGTTTCCATCTTACTCCGTTCATCTCATTACACTTGTCTCGGTGACGCTTTTTACATCTCTTGGTATAGTAGGTTGTTTTAAAAAACCTATCCAGTTCTTTTGCTTTCCCTTGTTAAAAATCTGGCCATCGCAGCACTGATGAAAACTGGCCGAAGACATCAAATATTAAAAACAATCATTCAGAGAGGAAACTTCTGGCAGGCCTCGCGATACAGGAATCCAAGACAGCTGATAATTGCTGTGCTTATTTGATATTTGTTTTATTAAGAATCAAAAGCTGAGCAATAATGGATGAATAACAATGTCCTGGTCCCAAAGTAACTATAGGTTAAGATTATTTTGGAAATCTCTCTTTAAATAGTCCAGGGATAGATGCTGAATACTTATGTATTCTTGGAAAACTGGAGTCTTTTTGTTTAAATGTAATGGCAATGAGAATAAAAAGATCTAAGAATAAAGTTTTCCCAGTTTAGAACTAAGGGCTGTTGTGGAAAATTGCTGAGAATCAAATCAAACATATCGCCATGTAGGAACTGAACGAATTTGGTGGCTCCTAAATTAACCTCACATTTGATCAAATTATTAACATTTGATAAAGTCATCCATCAATGATGACTAGGTAAAGGTAAAGGTTCCCTTTGCACATATGTGCTAGTCGTTCCCGATTTCTAGAGGGCGGTGCGCATCTCCATTTCAAAGCTGAAGAGCCAGCGCTGTCCAAAGACGTCTCCGTGGTCATGTGGCCGGCATGACTAAATGCCAAGGGTGTACGGAACGCTGTTGCCTTCCCACCAAAGGTGGTCCCTATTTTTCTATTAATAGAATTGGTCTGCTAGGCACAGATCGGGGAGCATCCATTAAAAAAAAACTTAAGTAAAAGACTCAGGAAATTATACCGGTTGTACACATTTACACAGCTCTGCGTTGATCTGTAATGCAAAGGCAAACTTAACTCTGATTCAGAAAACTATTTATGACATATGAGATTGAACAATTTATCTCTTCAGTGAATTGGTGATCTTGTACTTAAATTCCAGGGTTTTTGAAGTTGTAATGCAGATTGCAAACCTCTTAGGAATGGGGTGAGGTCTACAGTTGACAGTCTAAGGTTAAAGTTTTGGGGATTTGGGGAAGAGACCAGACAGGTAGGCATTCCAAGCGTTGACAACTCTGAAGTCGTATTTTCTGCAGTCTAGTTTGGATCAGTTTACCTTAAGTTTATATCTATTGTGTGCTCTTGTATTGATTTGGTTGAAGCTGAAGTAGTCATTGGCTGGTAGGACATTGTAGCAGATGATTTTATGTATGTATGTATGTATGTATGTATGTATGTATGTATGTATGTATTCTTTCTTTCTTTCTTTCTTTCTTTCTTTCTTTCTTTCTTTCTTTCTTTCTTTCTTTCTTTCTTTCTTTCTTTCTTTCTTTCTTTCTTTCTTTCTTTCTTTACCACCTTTCTCCCATAGGGCTCAGGGCGGTGTACAGCCAAGATAAAAATATAGACACATAAACATCATAAAATTGCTAATTAAAATTGTTACATAGTTTGGCCCGATTAAATAAAAACCCAGAATTAGATAACATTTTAAAAATCATTCACATGTTTAACCCCGCCTGTTTGAACATCAGGATCTTGAGGGCACGGCGGAAAGCACGATTGTGCTTAAGTCAGACCGAAGTATTAGTAACCTATGATTATCACTAAGTGTTGTATCTTATGATTCTTGATGAATGTCTTTTTTTTTTCTTTTTACATACTCTGAGAGCATATGCACCAAAGAAAAATTCCTTGTGCATCCAATCACACTTGCCCAATAAAGAATTCTATTCTATTCTATGATCATCATCATCGTCTCATTGCTGTCACTGAATGCTATTCAATTTTAGTAATCCATAGTTCAGACCTCCAATCAAGTAAGGAATACCCCAATCAAGAAACTGCCAAAGAGCCATCAGTAAACAGCCCAACCAAAGAATCTCTAAGACTGCTCCCACCAACACTGACATGGCAAGTCACTAGAATATAAACTGACAGCAAACAGCATTCCATACTAGCACTGATCATGTTACCTAGTTTGGGTAATGAAACGTCTACAAGAAAACATGCAAACTCAGAAAGCACCAAGGACCCCTAATCCATAGTTAGTTGTTCTGAATGCTACATGTTTAGATCAGAGGTGGGATTCACTTACCTTCCCTACAGGTTTGCAAATGTGAGCATGCATGCGTCACCTTTGTGCATACGCACAGCCTTCTGTGCATGTGCAGTAGTCATGCATTACATCTGGGCGAGTGAGCAGAGCCTCCCGCAGTCGCCGCTACCAGTTCGCGCGATCCGGACAGAACGGGTTGAATCCTATCACTGGTTTAGACACTCTACAGCCCCCTCCACTAACACCAGGAAGATGAGCCCTAGCACCCTTGCAAATTATTATTGTTTGTTTATTTATCAACAAGTACAAGGAAACAATTAACAGTATGGACATTTTGTGGTTTTTGTTCGTTCTTTCTCTTCTCTTCCGCTATCTCCAGCAACTGCCACGTTCACCATCCAGACATTTTGTCTTTCTTATCAATCATTATTAAACCTCAGGTGTTATGTGGCAGGTGCTTATCTGAATCCTAAAATCCCAGGGCACTTGAGCTTCTTCATTTTCTAATATTTTGTCTATTTTGTAGTCTCTCCAGTTCTTCCTTGGAGGTGATTCCTTGCAGATCTTCCGACGCACCGTTGTTGCTACTTTGCCATGTCATTGTTTGTAATCAGTCTGTGGGATCTTGTATCAGCTAACTTGGTAGTCCAGTCTTTCTTCAGCTTCTATGCCAAGGCAGCATTTGCTTTCAGTTGCTTCTCTTCTCAATTCTGGCTTTGCATGCATTATTACTCTGATGCTAAAATGCATTACTTTTATACGGATTTATCTTGCATTTCTCCGTATCATCACGCATCTCAGTTTCCAGCGAAAGCAGTGCTGCTTTGAAGGCTGTAGAGATAATCCCTTATCTTAAATTTTAGTCTAGATTCCTCCACCTTCTCTTCATCTGCCCTGCTTCTGATGATTTTGCATCTCACGGATAGTGAGCTTCTTACGCGGATGACCTTCAGTGTTCGTTTTAACTCGAGTTGCAATTTTAAATGATCAAATTTAGTTAGATTTTTCCTTCCAAAATGTTTGAGTCATGAATGCGTGGCAATCCATTTGTAAAAAGTACGCAGATGAATAAAATAATAGATATGAGCCAGAGAACCCTCTCATTTTAGTTTTTATATTATTACATCCCAAACTTACCTTCCTTATTGACCAGACATTCTAGAAGCCTGAGTAGGTGGCTCAGTGGCTAAGACACTGAGATGTCGATCAGAAAGGTCGGCAGTTTGGTGGTTCGAATCCCTAGTACAGGTCTCTTGTGTGAACAGGGGGTTAGACTGGATGACCTCCAAGGTCCCTTCCAACTCTGTTACTGTTATGTTAAGTCCTCTGTTTATCCAAGCACAGTTTTCATTAGCAGATTGTTTGGTTTTATTTATGATTATGTTGAGGATTTTTTTTTTTGAAACAAATAAATGGGTTGGGGATAGCTAAGCTGTCACCCAAAGTCCATTGCTTCTGTACAGTATTTTATTTATGTTGAAGCGTGAATCAGCCTCGTCCCCCTCCTGGGGAAACTGTAATTAATTAATTAATTAATTAATTAATTAATTAGAGGTGAATGGATCTTGTTTTCCATGGTGTATACTCTCAAAGAAAGAAAACCCGAAGTATATATTCTAAGAAACATTTTATTATAAAAGTAAAAAAAAACTAGCTAACTACATCTTACTGGCAGTGATACCTCAGACGAACAAAGGAAGTATATAAATCAGGAAGTTAGAAAAGAAAGAACGTGGACATGTGCAGTAGCTTCAAAAATCACAAGACAGTCTTATCTCTGTTGATAAAGTTCTCTGGCAAGCTACCGTAATGTTCAGAATGGAAGCTCAGCTGGCAAATCACAGAATGCAGTGACAATTTATTTCTTAAATAAAATTTATATGCCATCCACCTCAATGCCAGGCAATTCTAGGTGGCTTATAAACACCATAAAAAGATAAGTACAAAGCATTAAAATGTTAAACATTAAAACGAACAGAGATTAAATGTTTTTTAAAAAATCAGAAAACTACAAGGTAAAGGTGGGATCCTCTTCCTGGTCAATTAACCAACTCCAACGCCTCCATTGGGGCCTCAGGTCAATCAGCAAAGTCAGGTTTTGAGGCTCTGATAAAGATCAAGACAATGGGGGCAGATTGCATCTAGAGCAGCACCATATGCCAAACAGCAGGAGCCACAGCAAAAAAGGCCCTTGTCCTGGACCTCACAGACCAGAATTCCTTTGTCAGTGGGGTCTGCAGCAGAGGTGGGTTTCAGCAGGTTCTGACCTGTTCTGGAAAACCGGTAGTAGAAATTTTCAATAGTTCGGAGAACCGGTAAATACCACCTCTGACTGGCCCCACCCCCCTCTATTCTCTGCCTCCCAGCTGATTGGGAAGAAATAGGGATTTTGCAGTAACCTTCCCCTGGAGTGGAGAGGGAATGGAGATTTTAAAGTATCCTTCCCCTGTTATGCCCATCAAGCCATGCCCACCAATCTAAGCCATGCCCACCAAGCTATGCCCACAGAACCGGTAGTAAAAAAAATTGAATCCCACTACTGGTCTGCAGCATAGCAACAGCAATAGCAACAGCACTTATATACCATAGTGGAGTAGAATGGAGTGGAATGGAACGGAACGGAACGGAACGGAATGGAATGGAGTATTTAGCAAAATCGAGTGGGGTGGGGTGGGGTGGGGTGGGGTGGGGTGGAATGGAATGGAATGGAATAGAATAGAATAGAATAGAATAGAATAGAATAGAATAGAATAGAATAGAATAGAATAGAATAGAATAGAATTGAATTGAATTCTTTATTGGCCAAGTGTGATTGGACACACAAGGAATTTGTCTCTGGTGCATAAACTCTCACTGTACAATTACTGCCCTCTCTAAGTTATTTAAAGAGTCAGCATATTCCCCCCAACAATTTGGATCCTCATTTTACCAACCTCAGAAGGATAGAAGGCTGAGTCAACCTTGAGCCGGTCAGGATCAAACTCCAGGCTGTGGAGCATGGAGGGGGCATGGTGGCGCAGTGGTTAGAATGCAGTATTACAGGCAAATTCTGCAATACTGCATTCTAACCGCTGCGCCACCATGCCCTTTCTTGTACAACAGATAAGATTGCAGAGCACAAGCCACTCCATCATTCCTCGAATTGGTAGCCACTTTGTTTCTCCATGGGGTCCTTGGTGCTCTCTGAGCTTGGTTGTTTTCTTGCAGATGTTTCATTGCCAAACTAAATAACACCATCAATGTTGAGCAACCAAGCTCAGAGAGCACCAAAGACCTCACAGTTCAACCCTGAGCTACAAATATTCTCTTTTATTGGTACATGTTGCTCCATTATCCAGCCAATCAGTGGATGTATAGTTGAGTTGCTCTCCTCTCTAGTTGCCCCATTTACTCATTGATTCTTTCCAACAGCCAAAAGTAGGAAGAATGAGGTCATTGTGATGTCAAGCACATCCCTTCCTTCTAAGCTAGGACATCTGTAGGAAGAGGCCACAACAACAAAATGATAGACACACCCTTTGTTCCATGAAAGCACTGCGTTCCATAAACCTTAAAATGGGATAGGGCTTTGATTGCCTGGTCACACCTGCCATTTTGAAGTTTGTGAACCCCTTGTAGATGTTCCTGGTCCCAATATCCAGTTGATTGAGAATGGAAATAGTCCATTCCATCACCAGTCTTGAGGGAAAGAAAGAGTGCTGAATAAAGGTGACCACTAGGTGGCAGCAGAGATACTAAAACTCACTCTCTGCTGCCATCTACAGTTGGTAATTTTGCAGCCCTGAACTGCTAATGCTTGCAGCCGCATGATCTATTTCTCCATCTCTTGGAGAATCCACTCAGCCCCTGCTGATGCTATTTTTTCCTAAACCCTGGGTGGTAGAACAGATTGGCTCCTTCAAAAGTAGCCATCGGCCCTTTAACTGAGGACAAATGTTGGGATGGAAGGCTCCATCTGAGAGATTTGCCTTGGGACCTAGAGAGCTCTACTTAAGCTCCCTTGGGGTAGCAATCTGGACGTGCTATCAATTTAAAGATGACTGCCAATTACCATGTGCATTATGCTATTTACTAGGCGAGTAGGCAGTGCCATCTGGTACTTCTATAAATGCTAAAGCTTGTCCCAGATGCCACACTTGGCATACAGTGGGAATCAGCTGAAATTATTTGGAAGCCTAGCAAACTGGTGTGACAGATACAAATACCTATGATGTTATGCGGCTATGAATACCTTTGATAATGTACATTATCAGTCAGTCTGAACGCCGTGTCCATAATCTACAGGAGCTGTTCAGTGACAGTCAACGTGCTTGGTGGTTAAGATTCTGGATTTTCACTCTAGAAGTACAGGTAGTTCTCAATTTACAACAATTCATTTAGTGGCCATTTAAAGTTACTCCGGCCCTGAAGAAAATGATTTATGACCCTTTTTCACACTTAGAATAGAATAGAATAGAATAACAGATTTGGAAGAGATCTTGGAGGTCTTCTAGTCCAACCCCCTGCTTAGGCAGGAAACCCTACACCACTTCAGACAAATGGTTATCCAACATCTTCTTAAAAATCTCCAGTGTTGGAGCATTCACAACTTCTGCAGGCAAGTTGTTCCACTGATTAATTGTTCTCACCATCAGGAAATTCCTCCTTAGTTCTAACTTGCTTCTCTCCTTGATTAGTTTCCATCCCTTGCTTCTTGTCCTGCCCTCAGGTGATTTGGAGAATAGCTTGGCTCCCTCTTCTTTGTGGCAGCCCCTGAGATATTGGAAGACTGCTGTCATGTTTCCCCTAGTCCTTCTTTTCATTAAACTAGACATACCCAGTTCCTGCAACCGTTCTTCATATGTTTTAGCTTCCAGTCCCCTAATCAGGGGTGAAATGCTTCCGGTTTGGACCGGCTCGTGCGAGTAGATAGAGATGGCAGTGGGCAGTTCGGAGAATCGGTAGCAAAAATCCCTGCCCCCGCCATGCCCAGCTGAGCCGCACGATCATCAGAACCTTTTTTTTCCTTTTAAATGGCTCTGACGATCCAAGCTCTGACGATCCCGATCAGGCAACTCAGCTGGGATCGTCAGAGCCTTTTGAAAGCATTTTTAACATGGTTTTACATGTAAAAAATGGTTTTAAAAGTTAAAAAAAAATGGCCACGCCCACCCAATCACATTACCCCCACCACCAAGCCACGCCCACAGAACCGGTAGTAACAAATTTTAGATTTCACCCCTGCCCCTAATCATCTTTGTTGTTCTTCTCTGCACTCTTTCCAGAGTCTCAACCTCTTTGTTTACATGGTGGGGACCAAAACTGGATGCAGTATTTCAAGTGTGGCCTTACCAAGGCATTATAAAGTGGTATTCACTTATGAGCATCCCCATGGTCATGTGACTCTAACCCTAACTTTACAACTGCAGTTATTCACTTAACAACTGTGGCAAGAAAGGTCATAAAATGGGGCAAAATTCACTTAACGACTGTCTCAAATTTTGGGCTTAGTTGTGGTTGTAAGTCAAGGACTACCTGTACGGTATATATCGTATGACTACGATTGGGACCAGAATTTCCATTGCTAAACAAGGCAAGTGGTAAGAGAATCACACCTGATTTTACTCTCTTTTTGCCATGGCTGTTAAGTGAATCACTGCAGTTAGTAAATGCATCATGTGGTTGTTAGGTTTTTCAGTTCTGTTATTCGAACGGTTGCTTAAACAACTGGTTGTATATCCATGACTACCTGTAAACAGTCATAATCTCAGTGGCCATTTTTTGGCTATTCTCTCTCAAGCTAATTTACCCAACAGGACCGTTGGGCAAATGAAATTAATATGCAAACTTGATTCTCCAGATAAGATGAGTCGTAAGTGCAAATAATTGCAGCAGATATAAAGGTGGCATAAAGTGATTTTATTTTTCAAGCTCATTTATGCTCAGTTAGACATTTTACTAGCTCCGATTTTGGTCCTTCTCTACTTCCACAACAGTTTATAAAGATCTCTTCATGGGGCTCCCCTTGAGAAGCACCCGGAGGCTCCACTGGTCCAGAATGCAGCTGCGCAAGCGACAATGGGGACGACACGTCGCTCCCATGCAACACCTCTCTTGCACGAGCTGCACTGTCTCCCGGTGGTCTTCCAGGTACGTTTCAAGGTGCTGGTTACCACCTTCAAAGCGCTCCATGGCTTAGGATCTGGATATTTGCAGGACCGCCTTCTGCCACCAATTGCCTCCCACCGACCAATACGGTCTCACAGAGAGGGCCTCCTCTCTGTGTCGACTGGCGACTGGCGAACCCCAGGGGGAGAGCCTTCTCTGTGGGGGCCCCTGCCCTATGGAATGAATTGCCCCCGGATATACGAAGGATCCCTGACCTCCATGGCTTCGGTCGTCCTCTGAAGACCTTATTATTTTAGCAAGCCGGTCTGACGGAACAAGGATTTTAAATAGGTTTTTAAAAGAGTTTTAACAATGGTTTTCGTCAGTGTTTTAACTACGGCCAATGATTTAATTATTTTAATTATTTTCTTAATTTTGTATTGGTACTGTTTTAGCATGGCTGTACACTGCCCTGAGTCCTTCAGGAGAAGGGCGGTATAAAAATATAATTAAATCAATCAATCAATCAATCAATCAATCTAGACAGGCAGAATGCCTCAGTAGCAGAGAAAATATGCACATTTCAATACAGTCCCTTTTTATTTGCTTTGACCCTTGTTTTGTAAACAAAAGTTGAGTAATTGCCGATAGCATTTGGGGATGAAAAATACAATTGGAATTCTTGTCTTTGCTATATCAAAAATTGTATAATAATTCCAAATGACTCAGAAAAAAAAAGTTGTAGGCATTGACTCATTGTCTAAAACGGATGAGTCAGAAACTAAATATATCAAGTTATGGGGGGGGGAATGTAATTTTAACAGTATAACGAAAAGGGAAGAATATGGGAGCTTGAAACCACAGGATTTTTAACCTACTTCAGTCACTGGGCAACATGATCGAAGTCTTTGGAACCTCTTGAGCTGAAAGTCTTCCTGACTATTTAGATTCTGTATCTTAGTTGGTTGCCAGAAAACCATCACCATCCTAAGTTTTGAAAAATTACTGTCTGAAAAAAATAATCTGTTTCTGTACGGTGGTGAGGAAGGTGCCAAAGAAATTCAAAAATAGCAAAGGAATTTTAGCCTGGTATGTTACCACCTTCTGGATGTTTGAAGATATATATATACAAACATCTTCCAAGTTTGTTGGGCAGAGTTGCCATCTCATTATTTTCAACTTGGAACAATTTCTCTGGTTATTTTTTTTTTCCCTTGGAGAAAACAGGGCGGTTCCTTGTATTGATTGGCTGGCCGATCTATCAGTCATTAATACACTTCCCCTAGTTTTATACGTTTCCAAGTGCAAAATTAAAAAAAGAGGAAGCCAACCCCCCCTTTTCAAATAAATAAATAAATAGCAAAATCCTTCAGATAGAAGATAGCAATAAAGAATTGTAAACCCCCCCAACACCAAAGCCATTTGGTTGAATTGGGCAGCTATAGAAATTGAATAAAATTGTCAATGCCAACTAGTTGACATCCATCATATTGACTGCCATCAATAAGGTAAAGGTTCCCCTCGCACATATGTGCTAGTCGTTCCTGACTCTAGGAGGCGGTGCTCATCTCTGTTTCAAAGCCAAAGAAGCAGCACTGTCCGAAGACTCTCTGTGATCATGTGGCCGGCATGACTAAACACCAAAGGTGCCCGGAACGTTGTTCCCTTCCCACCAAAGGTGGTCCCTATTTTTCTACTTGCATTTTTTACGTGCTTTCGAACTGCTAGGTTGGCAGAAGCTGGGACAAGTCACGGGAGCTCACCCTGTTATGCAGCACTAGGGATTCGAACTGCTGAACTGCCGACCTTTCGATTGACGAGCTCAGTGTCTTAGCCACTGAGCCACTGCATCCCTGTTATCAATAGACACATAGAAGTAAACCACATTTACACCCCATTCAAAAAAAGAAAAAAAAAGGAAAGAAGGGAACAATAACCAACTAAACAACTCACTAAGCCAGACCTCGATACCAGACCTTTGCTACTAAAACCAAATGATTTCTGGATTTTGTGTCCCTCTAATTCTGCCTCTAGGCCTGTTCTTTCTTCACTGAACATCAGAGATAAGGAAGAAGAAGAAAAAAAAGCTAATGACAATTTACTGCCTTGAAAAGGCCTGTGTGTTATCAGTAGTGAAATTTGCTTGCTGTCCGACTTTCATTTACATGTTAATAGCTTCAGAACTTTTGATGAACTAATGAAGTAATAAAGCATGTCTCCATGACTTTAAATAAAGCGCTATAGAAGAATAGATGAAGCCTTAAAGAAGTTGCACAATGCAGTTTTCTTGAGGCTTTACCCATCCCCCACTCACCTTTTTTATGATATATTACTTGGGCTGATTGTAGAAATCCTTCATGCAAAAGTAATAGAGAGCTGTGTTAATGAGGCAGTAAAAAGAGGTAAAAATCTGATTTTGACTTTCAACAAATGTAGCAGCAGAAGGAAAAAACCCTATTGTCTGTATCTGTATTATAAGACATATCAAGTTTTTTTTAAAAAAAATTAATAATGCCGCTATCCTTTCCAACATTTCTACAGATTTAATGACCTCAAATGTTGCATTATGAAAATTTATTCAGGCTTCTTCACGAATCTGACTCAAAAACTGGGCTTTTGCTGCAAATTGGATTTTTTAAAAAATAAGTTACTACTGTTATGTGCTAGTTTTTGCAGTCATATTTTTAACAATGCCCTCTAAAGGATTTGGCATCATCTCTTGATACTGGGGTTTTTGTTTCCCTTCCTAAAAGTCTAAATTTTATTTTTTATTCATTTGATTGTTAAGTCTGTTTAACTCATCAAAGCAAGCCTGGGCAGCCTACCATTAAATAGAAGCAGAAAAGTTAAATGACCAAAAACAAAATACAGCAAACAGCTGAAATTGGAGGGCCAGTGGTGGACCAGGATGACAAAATAAAAGGATGCAAGGTTTTTTGGGGTTTGGTCCAAAAAAAAAAAAAAGAAGAAGAAGAAGAAGAAGACGAGTTTGATCAAAACTTCGGTTAAAAAAAAAAGTTTGGTTAAAAAAGGATAAGATGGTGACAATGATAGTGCGAATAAACTTTGCCTGAAAAGGGATAGATAGATAGATAGATAGATAGATAGATAGATAGATAGATAGATAGATAGATAGATAGATAGATAGATGATAGATAGATAGATAGATAGATAGATAGATAGATAGATAGATAGATAGATAGATAAGATAGACAGACAGACAGACAGACAGACAGACAGATATAGATACATACATACATAGATGACAGAGAGAGATGATAGATGATACTTATTTACTTATTTATTTATTCAATTTGTATGCCACCCCTCTCCAAAGACTCAGGGCAGCTAACAATGCATTTAAAATCATTATAAAAAACATTTAAGAATTAAAAACATTAAAAACATTAAAACTCATTCACGCCATTCATGGCTGGATCTCGTCAGATCACAAGAGCGAGATCAACGGCCCCAGGCTGATAGATAGATGATAGATAGATAGATGATACATAAATAGATATAGATGACAGAATGAGATATAATAAATGATAGGTAGATGTAGATAGATAGATAGATAGATAGATAGATAGATAGATAGATAGATAGATAGATAGATAGACAGACAGACAGACAGACAGACAGATGACAGAGAGAGAGATAGATTATAAATGATAGATAGATGTAGATAGACAGATGATAGATGGATGGATGGATGGATGATAGATATGGATTTATTATATTATCTTCTGAATTAAGACATAAATCTGGCCCCAATATTTCTTTGCTCTATCACAAATCCACCAATAATACAGAAAGTATATGATCACTCAAACCAGAGAGACAGTTTGGTCTTGTGGCTAAGGCATCAGGCTAGAAAACCAGAGACTGTGAGTTATGCCTTAGCCATTAGCTGGGTGACTTTGGGCTAGTCTCTCTCTCTCTCTCTCTCTCTCTCTCTCTCTCTCTCTCTCTCTCTCTCTCTCTCTCTCTCTCTCTCTCACTCTCTCTCTCTCTCCCTCCCTCCCTCCCTCCCTCCCTAATCCACCTCACAGGGTTGTTGTTGTGGCAGAGGAAGGAGCATTGAATATGTTCACTGCCTTGAGTTATTTGTAAAAATAATGAAGGCAGGATAAAAAATAAATAAACCACCTTTCAATAATTAAACTATTTGAACAGATTAAACAAAATGGGGCTTTACTTTGCTGTGAATAATTTTGACAATACGTCATTTACTTAAATTGGAATATGACCGCTTCTAATTCTGAAAATTGTCATGGCGGGAGGACCTTAAACACACGAGACTACGTTTCTAATTTAAAGGTTTTTTTTCCGCAAAAAAATATAAGCAATGACCTACTCCCAGAATAATTACATGTTAGTTTATAGCTTTGAAGTAACTTGGATTTTCTTCTATAGCAATCTTGATTTTAGAATTCTTGTCTAATACTTAATGTACAATTCAGTAAATGTCCAATTTGTGCTATGCAATTGGGACCCAGGCTTTTTTCTAATTCTGCCCCAATTTTTCTCTGTTAGAATAATGTGTTAAACTGGAAGGTACGTATGGAGGGGATTCATCTAAGCTAAATGATGGATTATTACCTAAGAAAATTTGGCAACTGTTACAGAGGTAAAATTTTAAAAAACTTAATGGCTCCCCATCAGTCATGTTACAAGGCTTTAAATCTGTTCAGAATACTGGCTGTTGTTCAGAAAGAAAACCAAGATATTTCCTTAAAAAAACGCTGAAACATGTTCACTGCTTTTCTCTTCTTCAGTCTGGTGATAGGGAGGGAAAAACCCATATTTCTTACTTTCTGAGCACTTCACTTTGAAGCTGGGTTGGCTGGAATGAAGATGTTTTAAATCCATGGAGCATCCGGTCCAAGAAATGAAATCTGTTCGTGCTTGGAAGTTGGGCTTTTCTCCAAGTCGAAGAAGAGAATGTGAGGGGAAGAAATCTTCCCAACACTTCATGTGTTATTTGCAGTTCAGCTAAAACAGGCCCACATCAGGATCTTCACAATATGTATCCTAAAACTGGGTGAAATTATATCCTCCCTCCACAAAAGAGACAAATGCAGATAGTCCTTGTGGACATTCAACCACAATTGAGCCCAACGTTGATGTGGTTAAGCGAGACATTTGTTGAGTGAGTTTTGTCCCATTTTATGACCTGTCTTGCCACAGTTGTTAAGTGAATCACTGCAGTTGTTAAATTAGTAAGATGGTTGTTAAGTGAATCTGGCTTCCCCATTGACTTCGCTTGTCAGAAGGCCGCAAAAAGTGATCACCTGAGTCTCGCAATACTGCAACTGTCATAAGACTGGACTGTAGGCTAAACCTATGAAGGTTGCAGGAATTGGGTATTGCTAGTTTAATAAAAACAAGGACTAGAACATAGAATAACAGAGTTTGAAGGGGACTTGGAGGTCTTCTAGTCCAACCCCCTGCTTAGGCAGGAAACCCTACATCACTTCAGACAAATGGTTATCCAATCTCTTCTTAAAAACTTCCAGTGTTGGAGCATTCACAACTTCTGAAGGCAAGTTGTTCCACCGATTAATTGTTTTGTCAGGAAATTCCTCCTTAGTTCTAAGTTGCTTCTCTCCTTGATTAGTTTTCACCCATTGCTTCTTGTGCTGCCCTCAGATGCTTTGGAGAATAGCTTCACTCTCTCTTCTTTGTGGCAGCCCCTGAGATATTGGAACACTGCTATCATGTCATCCCCAGTCCTTCTTTTCATAAGACTAGACGTATCCAGTTCCAGCAACCGTTCTTCATATGTTTTAGCCCTGAGTCCCTTAATTATCTTCGTTGTTCCTCTCTGTATTCTTTCTAGAGTTTCAACATCTTTTTTACATCGCGGTGACCAAACCTGGATGCAGTATTCCAAGTGCGGCCTTACCAAGGCATTATAAAGGGGTGACATGATAGAAGTGTTTCAATATTTGAGGGGCTGCCACAAAGAAGAGGGTATTAACCTATTCTTCAAAGCATGTGAAGGCAGAACAAGAGCAATGGGTGGAAACTAATTAAGGAGCGAAGCAACCTAAAACCAAGGAGAAATTTCCTGACAGAACAAATTCATCAGTGGAATGGCTTGCCTTCAGAAGTGGAGCACTGGGTGCTCCACCACTTGAAAATTTTAACACGAGATTGGACAATCATTTGTCTGAATTGGTGTATAGGGTTGTATAGGGTTGAACCCCGAGTAGAGAGTTGGACCAGAAGACTCCAAGGTTCCTTCAAACTTTACTATTCTGTTGTTCTGTTATACTTGTGAAAATCAACGTATCTGCTTCAAAGATAAAACTGGGATCCCTCTTAGAATCATTCCACAAATGGAATGATGGGAGGAACTTTTAAGTGGACCTTAGCAGCTCTGAGTCACAGTAATTAAATAACATTTTTATGGTCGACCTTCAAAGCTGGACAAAGCAGAAAGGTCATGAATGCATATTCAATAGGCTGCTTGATGCATTTGCTGAAAATGAACATACATTCTTGAGAACAGGTTAGGCATCTCACATACTCGACTGCTGCTTCAATTGATGATTTGATTCAAAATCTGGTTTTAAATGCAGGGTGTACATTGACGTTAACACTGAAAATGGTTTTTTTGACAGCCTACTCAAGTTTGTAGACAAGCAGCTAGAACATTATCCTCCATGCTGACTGGAGAAGCTGGGCAAGACATTTCTTTTTGTTCATTCAAAACTAAAATAGACATTTTCTTCATAAATGAAGAACTGGCAATTGTTTGGTTCAAAAAAAAAATGTTGCCAAAACAAAACTAATTATTTGCTCCATTTCTATAGGATGATCATTTTTGTTGTTCTTTCGGTTTGTCTTTTCTCTTATCCCAAATGCTAATCTTTGATAGCCGGGCACAGCCACACAACATCTGATGATGCCATCAGAAATGGAGGAATTTTCTTTGGCAAAAATTCTGAAGCTTTGCAAGGATCGATTCCTAGGAACATCGAGACTGACAAATTGATTTGGGATCTTGAGGCAAAACTGGAACCCATCACTTTAGGATGTCGACATCCCTCTTTGCTCTGAAACACTTCCAAATGTACCATATCTACTATCGGTAGCTAATTACTCTAAAAGAGGAGTGTACAACTTTGACAAGTATAACCTATCTTGGAAAGGATCTAGTTAAAATGTCTCAAACGTGCTTTTTCAAAAGACAACTGGACTATGTTTTTTTTCCATGGAGGAGGAGGAGAAAGAAGAAGAAGAAGACAAAAAGAAGAAGAGGAGGAGGAGGAGGAGGAGGAGGAGGAGAAAAAGAAGAAGAAGAAGAAGAAGAAGAAGAAGAAGAAGAAGAAGAAGAAGAAGAAGAAGAAGAAGAAGAAGAAGAAGAAGAAGAAGAAGAAGAAAAGCAACTTCATCCATTCATCAAGTCTGGCAGGATGGTGAGGGGAGAAGATGGAAGGATGAGTTCTGACAGGATGGGCTGTGTGTTTGTGTGTGTGTGTGTGTGTGTGTGTGTGTGTGTGTGTGTGTGAGAGAGAGAGAGAGAGAGAGAGAGAGAGAAGATTGTATTTCTTTGAAGTTCCATTCCCCCCACCCCACCATCCAGCTAGAAGTGAAGCTTCTTGGATGAGAAATGAAATTTTTTCTTCCTGTCATGGATCTGTCCTGGACCCCCTTTCCAGATGCGAGTTCAGAGGAGGAGAGTGAGGTTCAGTCTGCAGAGAAAAGCATGGAGCTAAATATTGGTCAAGATTGGGGCTCAGAGAATGCTAGCCTGATGGAGCATGACCCAGCTGGTCACACACACACACACACACACACACACACACACACACACACACACACAGAGCTGAGGCTGAGGCTGAGCCAGGTGAGCCACAGCAGCAAAGAGTTGGCCAGGAGGTTCTAGGCAAGGGCTGGGAGCAGCTGCTACCCCTTAGCAATAAGGAGGAAGTGGAATCCACACCTCCTCCTGATCCAAGGACATGTAGGACAGAGATGAGACAGGCACAATGCTGGTCAGCTAGACTACTCATGAGGAGGCAATCTCGCCTCTCATAAAGGACTGCAGGGCTGTTGCCTACTTAATCCCGCAACTGAGGGCTTGAATGTTGCTGAAGCAACATGCCCAGTTCTGTGCCTTGTGTGCTTGTGCCATGCATCCTGGTGTGTTTGACTCTTGGATTGCTTTTGTATGTGTCCATTAGACTTAGTTACCCAGTGACTCTTGCTAGTACTGAAGTTGGAATCTGAACATGTGCAACAGGGGTGCTTTCTGAGGATTGATTTGGGGAGTTTGAATAAACACCTATAGAATTCTTGCTATATGTACATGTGTGTAGGGCAGGGGTGTCAAATTCAAAGCCCGTGGGCAGGATCCAGGCCATGGGGTGCTTAGATCTGGTTAAGTTGCAGATCTGGAAACAGCAAAGAACTGGCCCACAATGCCTCTGCCAGCAAAAACTGAGCTGGGAAAGACTGCGTACATCCCTCCCAGACTTCGTTTTCGGACATGATGGCCTCCTGCAGCCCTCCGTCAGTGAAAACGGAGCTCAATGGGGTTGCCCGCACCCCGCTCAGCTCCATTTTGCCTAGCAGAGGGTAGCAGGAGACCGTCACGGCCAAAAAGAGAGCTTGGGCGCCCATTTTTGCTGGCAGAGTGCTCAGGCCACCACACGTGCCTGGCCACACATACCCTGGCCATGCCCCCCCTCCCGAGGTCAAACACAACCCTGATACAGCCCTCAATGGAATCGAGTTTGACATCCCTGGTGTAAGGGGAATAGAGAGCACACATCCCCAAGAGAAAAGGAGAGATAAGGGCCTGGTGGCTCAGCAGACTAAAGCATTGTGATTAACATCAGCTGTCTGCAATTACTGTAAGTTCGAATCTCACCAGGCTCAAGGTTGACTCAGCCTTCCATCCTTTCTAAGGTAGGTAAAATAAGGACCCAGTTGTGGGGGCAATAAGCTGACTTTGTATAAAATATACAAAAGTATGAAGGCTATTGCTTAACACATTGTAAGCCGCCTTGAGTCTCCAGAGAAGGGCGGCATATAAATCAAATTTAAAAAAAAAAAAAAAACCAGTCCAGGTGCCTTTTGAAAAAGCACTTTGAGACAACCATGACCTGGATATCTCAGAATTTCCATAGATGGACCCAGTTAAAATTTGAAATAAATTTTAATTGAAAATTTGGCAGATAAGCAAAAGCCTCTTTCAAAAGACTATTAGGGAAAAACCATAAAGCAGAGCTCAGTGAATCTCAACCCCAAATTATTATCTGTCTTGTGAATCAAACTATCCATCAAATATAAATTAACTTTTTTTTTTTTTACATTTCAAAATATCCCTGCTAAACACATAGTTTCTTCCATGCCTCCCGTACATCATTTCTTTGTGATGGATGGTACTGCTTGGTTATGTAACTATTGACACTTAAAGAACAACTAGTACAAATATTTAAAACATGATCCCAAATACAGCCTTGAGATATGTTTGGAATTATAAGGTGGGTTGGGGAGCAAATTGGAAAATGAATTATGCATAGAATATTAGAAGGTTGAGCAAGAAAAAATTATCCAGCACAAATAACAAAATCATTCCCCCTGAGAATTATATGACATTCTCCCTTTATTTTACAGTTTGTTCGCTGACTTGCAGTTTAGTTTGTAGTTCATAGAATAGAGCTGGAAGAGACCTTGGAGGTCTTCTAGTCCAACCCCCTGCTTAGGCAGGAAACCCTACACCAGTTCAGACAAATGGTTATCTAATCTCTTCTTTAAACTTCCGGTGTTGGAAGTACAGTGTTGCTTTTACAACTTCTAATTGTTCTAACAATTCTGTCACAAAATTCCTGTCACAAAATTCCTCCTTAGTTCTGTGTTGCTTCTTTCCTTGGTTAGTTTCCATCCCTTGTTTCTTGTCTTCCCTTCAGGTCTTTGGAGAATAGGTTGAGCCTTTCCTCTTTGTGGCAGCTCCCTCAAATACTGGAACACTGCTATCGTGACACCCCTAGTCCTCCTTTTCTTTAGACAAGCCATCTCTAAATCCAGCATCCAATTTAAGCAAATATGTATAAGAAAAACAAAGATCATAATTTGACATGAAGAGTTACTTTGATATGTGGAAAGCCAGACTGATTTGCTTTCTGTCTCCAGCAATTGACCTCTGTCCTCTATGTTAACCTGAAAAGAAAGATTAACTTTTGAGGCAGACAGCCAAAAGCAAAGTAACAGAAAAATGAACGTCATTGTTATCATTATTATCATCGTCATCATAAAAATAATAATAATCTTACTGGAAAAAATGGCAGTGTTCTGTCATTTTTTTAACATTTTTTTTTTCATTTACCTCCAAAGTTAAAGTATAGAATAAAAAGAAGACATCAATTGCAAATAAAGCAACCAAACAAAGAATAATAATAAAATAATGTGTGTAGAACAAATAACAAATATACCATTAATATTAACCATCAACATAAAATGTTCACCTGGATTGAATGCTGAAAATTTACCTCAAATATCTGATATATTCTCTCCCCTCCACTTACATAACAGGTATACAATTGGTTATTCTTTTCCCATTTCTATTTCCTAAAATGTTACATAAAAGATATCTGTTGTGGAAATCTATTGTCATCTATCAAGTCAACCAACCATATAGAATAGAATAGAATAGAATAGAATAGAATAGAATAGAATAGAATAGAATAGAATAGAATAGAATAGAATAGAATTCTTTATTGGCCAAGTGTGATTGGACACACATGGAATTTGTCTTCGGTGCATATGCTCTCAGTGTACATAAAAGAAAAGATACGTTCATCAAGAATCATAAGGTACAACACTTAATGATAATCATAGGGAACAAATAAGCAATCAAATCATATTAGGAAACAGTCAATATAAATTGTAAGGATACCAGCAACAAGGTTACAGTCATACAGTCATAAGCGAGAGGAAATGGGTGATAAGAACAATGAGAAGATCAATAGTAGTGCAGACTTAGTAAATAGTTTGACAGTGTTGAGGGAATTATTTGCTTAGCAAAGTGATGGTGTTCAGGAAAAAAGTGTTCTTGTGTCTAGTTGTTCAGGTGTGCCTAGCTCTATAGCGTCGTTTTGAGGGTAGGAGTTGAAACAATTTATGTTAGGATGCGAGGGGTCTGTAAATATTTTCACAGCCCTCTTTTTGACTCATGCAGTATACAGGTCCTCAATGGAAGGCAGGTTGGTAGCCATTGTTTTTTCTGCAGTTCTAATTATCCTCTGAATAATCGATTCTGAATAATCAATTCCCTTAAAAGAAAAAGTTAACAGGTGACCCCTAAAATAAAACTAATCTTTATGGCCCTCTGTTAACTGTCTGTCATTGTACTTAACATGCAGACTGTTTTCACTTTTTTCGCCAAATGCTGAGGTGGAATCATTTTCTAATATTACTAGATGGCAAGTATCTAGCACAAAAAGATTGCAACTTTTTAAGGTGCATGTTCTTTTCTGAAGGGGTCCTATGAATGGTTTTCATCTGGCGTTCTAGGAGAACCAATAATTATTGGGGAGAAAACGCCTGGCACGATCAACTCACTTCAATACAAATCTGATTCACATTGTCCATTCGGTTTCTTTGGACGTGACTTGATGAATTTGTACATTACCACCGTTGCTATGATACATAGGTAGTCCTCGACTTATAGCCATAATGGAGCCTGCCCATTACAGTCATAAGACTTGGTGATCATAAAATGGTAGTTAATCAAACCTACTGTTTGCAGTTGGGCGTTTTTTGCCCAAAACCCAGAAATAAGCACTGCTGTTGTTATTACTGTTGTTGTTCAACTCTTGCTAGGTTGTGTTCAACTCTTTGTGACTTCATGGACCATAGCACACCAGGCCCCTCCGTCCTCCAAGATCTCCCAAGTTTACCCAAATTCATATTCCTTGCGCCAATGGCATTATCTAACCGTCTCACCCTCTTCTGTCCCCTTCTCCTTTCATCATCAGTCTTTCCCAAACTCAGGGTATTTTCCAAGGAATCCTCTCTTCTTATTTGATGGCCAAAGGAATTCGAGCTTCAGTTTAGTATTTGTCTTTCTAAGGAACTGAAGAAGCTTCTTGGATGAGAAATGAAATGTTTTCAAGGGGAAAAAAACCACAAGAAAGCCCAGTTGCCTTTTGAAAAAGCAAGTTTGGGACAACCATGACTTGGACAGTTAATATTCTTTGTAGACAAACCGATCACCTATCATTCCAACCCAACAAGTTAGGTAATTATCATTTCCTAACACATTCCATTCTTAAGTGATCCATGTACAAACAAGAAGAACACACGTGTTTTATAAGCTGCTTTTTGCAGAGGGCCCTTGAGAAAATTATGTTGGAATGCCTTTGTCTTTAGTCATTTACAACAGAGCGGAGAAAAGGCACGCTTCTTGAACTCAGTCAAGGAGGCCCTTTGACTAGCACCGAGAGGCCTGGAAAGCTAATGACAGTTCGCTTTATGTCAGCACAGTCTCTTCTCCTCTTAAATTTACACTTCCGAGAATCGCTGAAAAGCAGCGTGTTTTTCCAGCTTTACGTGAGCATCCTTCTGTGTCATTCAGTCATGCTAAGACAGAATGTTTCCTGAAAGACGACAATGCTGATGGGGTTGAATCCAAGACCAGAATGTGGGGAAAATACATTTGCATTACTAGTCGTGAGAGGGTACCAGATCATAATTTGAAGGAATTATTTGGCATACTTAGTGCACGCTGTGGCTGATGTTGAATTTAGTTGTCCAGTTTAAGTTGCACAAAACCTTTTGTCCTTTTAGTGTTGCATAGATACACAAGCATGTTCTACACACACACCCTTCATATATAAGACATATGAAGGGCAGTTGCAGGAACTGGGTGTGTCTAGTTTAATGAAAAGAAGGACTAGGGGTGACATGCTAGCAGCATTCCAATTTCTCAGGGGCTGCCACAAAGAAAAGGGAGTCAAGGTATTCTCCAAAGCACCTGAGGGCAGGACAAGAAGCAATGGGTGGAAACTAATCAAGGAGAGAAGCAACCTAGAACTAAGGTGAAATTTCTTGACACTTAGAACAATTAATCCGTGGAACACCTTGCCTCGAGAATTTTTGGATATTCTAAGGATTTTAAGAAGAGATTGGGAAACCATTTGTCTGAAATGGTATAGAGCAGTGATGGCTAACCTTTTTGCCGACACGTGCCAAAAGTGGGGGGAGCGTGGGAGGTCGCCCACATGTGTGCCCACATCCATAATTCAGTGCGCCCCACCCCTGCGCATGTGTGCACGTCCACCCTCCCCCCTTTTAGCACGTGATGGCCTGGTGGGCCTGGTAGGGCTGTTTTTCACCCTCCCCAGACTCCAGAGGCTTTCTAGGAGCCTGGGGAGGGCGAACACAGCCTTCCCCACTCCCCCGGAGGCTGGAAACAGCCCATTTCCCAATTTCCAGTGGAACCGAAAGGCCCAAGAATTAGCTGGCCGACCCACAAATGCGTGCTGGAGATGAGCTATGGCAATACTCATGTGCCCACTGATATGGCTCCATGTGCCACCTGTGGCACCCGTGCCATAGGTTTGCCATCATGGGTATAGAGTCTCCTGCTTGAGCAGAAGGTTGGGCTAGAAGATCTCCAAGAGTCCCTTCCAACTCTTTTTAGTCTATTATTCTGTTGGGCAGTTAAATTGCCATGGGTGCAAAACCAAGTCAATGTTTTACAGTTGTTTGTTTCATTCCCATTTCACAAGGAGTCAATCCGAAACAAGTGGGAAAAAAGATGTATCCACAACTAAACAAGTAGCTTTGAGGACAGAAAGATTCGATGGTCAGCGATGTGAATCTTTTTTCTTAATGGTCCCAATTAGATCAATTCAGGAGGAGATTTCACATGTGGCCTAAGTCATAATGTGTTTTAGTTTTCCCTTACTTACTGCGAACCCAGCAGATGATGCTTGCAAAGCCACAATTTGTGATGCAAAAAAAAAATGATCTAGGGTCAGGCTTGATTGGTAATTGAAAGTTATCAAAAGATTGCAGCGCCGTAGGCTACTGTAAGACTTTGAAAAAGAAGTTCTCAAAAGATAGACTAGACACTAGGAGATCATGAGTTCTAGTCCTGCCTTAGGCATGAAAACTGGCTGGATGACTTGGTGCCAGTCACTCTGTCTCAGGTAAACTTATCTCACAAGGTGCTTGTTGTGGGGAAAATAGGAAGAGAGAGAAGTATGTTAAGTTATTTATAAAAATAATAAAGGAAGGATATAAATAAATAAAATAAAATAAAAAGATCCCTAGGGGAGCATTGTTTAAAATGCAGCATTGCAGGCAAACTCTGCCCACAGCCTGAAGTCCGATCCTGACAGGGCTCAAGGCTGACTCAGGCTTCCATCCTTCCGAGGTTGGTAAAATGAGGACCCAGATTGTTGGAGGCAATATGCAAATAATACTTGCATTGTAAGCCGCCCACAGAGTGATGTAAAGTGCTATGGAGTGGTATATAAACCAAAATGCTGTTGCTATGGCTATAATGAAAGCTGGAGAAGCAACTGGAAAGGTTGGGAAAGATTTTGATTTCTTAGACCAGGGTTGTCAAACTCAAAGCTCATGGGCCGGATCTGGCCCATGGGGTGCTTAGATCTGGCCCGTAGGGCCGCCCTGGAAACAGCGAAGGATTGGCCCATGATGCTTGTGCTAGCAAAAATGGAGCTTTGGGGGTTGCGTGTGTCTCCCTGGGCTCCGTTTTCAGCTGCAATGTTCTCTTCCAGCCCTCTGCCAGCAAAACTGGAGCTCGGGGGGCTGCATCCATTTTCTCTGGTGGAGCGCTGCAGGAGACTGTCCCAGCCAAAAACGGAGCCTGGAGGGCCGCCCACAGATGCCCCAGAGGTGCCCCAGACATGAGTGACATCGAGCTGGTCATGCCCACCTGGCCATCTCTCCCTGGCCTCATGAGATCAAATACAACCCTTTTTTAAAAAAATTAATTTAATTTATATGCCACCCTTCTCCGGAGACTCAGGGCAGCTTACAATGCGTTACGCAATAGCCTTCATACTCTTGTATATACCCGCTTAGTAGGACCTTTGCCCCTCCCCAAGCGGTGTTCTTTTTTATACAAAGTCAGCTTATTGCCCCCACAATCCGGGTCCTCATTTTACCTACCTCGAAAGGATGGAAGGCTAAGTCAACTTTGAGCCTGGTGAGATTCGAACTTGCAATAATTGCAGGCAGCTGGTGTCATTTAAACACCATTTAAGCTGCTGCTTAAGCTGCTGTGCCACCAGGCTCTTAATGATGCGGCCCTCAATGAAACTGAGTTTGACACCCCTGTCTGAGAGAACAACCTATTTCGAAAGGTACCAAAATTCAGCCTCTGATGACATGGCAGGCAAAGGGAGAGAATGAAATGACGATATCAAGACGCTGATCTGCTTAACAAACGCAAAGCAAAAGCAAACAAACCGATCCATGTCACCAACGCTGGAACATTTTGGTTTCCTTCCTGCTGTTGACAGGCACAGCTATCCTACGAATTTATTCCTTTAATCTGTTCTGAATAACGGTATACATTTTCATGCACTTATGGGCAGAATCGTTTCCAGCAGAGCCATCTGTAAACTTTTGCTCAGACGTATTCCTTGCAGGCTTTTTGGTTGCAGGAAATCAGGGAAGATGAATAAATCTGTCCCCTTATGGTAATATTAGTGCTTGTATCCCTGACTGTAGTACTGAATAGTATTGGGTTTGATTTAATGGGCATGGGGAGAAATATTCATCTGCCATGCCTCCGAAGGTCAATAGTGCTATGAGGGCAGAATAACAGAAAAGTTAGAAGGGACCTTGGAGGTCTTCTAGTCTAACCCCCTTCCCTGCCCCGGCAGGAAACCCTATACCATTTCAGACACATGGTTGTCCAATCTCTTCTTTAAAACCTGCAATATTGGTGCACCCACAATTTCTGGAGGCAAGCCATTCCACTGATAAATTATTCTGCCAGGGAATTTCTCCTTAGTTCTAGGTTGCTTCTCTCGATTAGTTTTTATCCATTGCTTCTTCTTCTGCCTTCAGGTGCTTTGGAGGAAAGATTCAATCAATCAGAAGAGAACTGGAAGGGACCTTGGAGGTCTTCTGGTCCAGCCCCCTGTTCAAACAGGAGTCCCCATATCATTTCCCCCCCTCTTCTTTCAAGCATTGGAACACTGCTATCATGTCACCCTAGTACGTCTCTTCATTGAACTAGATATAACACAATTCCTGCAACCGTCCTTCATATGTTTCACCCTCCAGTCCCCTAATCATCTTTGTTGCTCTTCTCTGCACCCTTCCTAGAATCTCAACGTATTTTTTTATGTCATGATGTGCACACTCCTGTGGTGAAATGTAAAATTTGTTACTACCGGTTCTGTGGGCATGGCTTGGTGGAGTGGGGGTGGGGGTTTAATGTGACTGGGTAGGCGTGGCCAACTTTTTTTCCCCTTACTTTTAAAAGCATTTTTTCCTACAACCTTAAGGGGTCGCAGGAAAAAATGCTTTTAAAAGCCTCTGATGATCCCAGCTGAGCCGCGCAATCATCAGAGCCTTTTCTTTTAACTTTTAAAAGCATTTTTTCGGCCGAAGAGGTTGTAGAAAAAATGCTTTTAAAAGTAAAAAAAATGATGATCGTGCAGCTCAGCTGGGCATGGGGGAGGGGGAGGCATTTTTGCTACCGGTTCTCCGAACCACCCGCCGCCATCGCTACCGGATTGGGCGATCTGGTCCGAACCAGGAGCATTTCACCCTGGCACACTCCCAGATTTGGATTATGATCATCCACACACTCACAGCCCTGATCAACAACTAGAAAATAGAGATACACTCAAATCACTTTCAACTGAACACTGAGGCACAACAGGCTTTTTGGAATAGACAGAGATCCAGTGAATTTAAAATAACAGCGAAACATTATTGCTTACAATGTACATTTGCTCTTTCCCATATGAACAATAACAAGCCCTCATCCACACTTACCTATGTTGCCAGCCAAGCTGACAAGTCTGGATCCAAAGACAATTCAAAGAGTGGATGGATTTCAGGGCCTCTTTTATCTCCCCAAATATCAATAGCACTTAGACTTATATACCGCTTCATACTGCTTTTACAAAGGGATGTGGTGGCTCAGTGGCTAAGATGCTGAGCTTGTTAATAGAAAGTTTGGCAGTTCAGCGGTTCGAATCCCTAGTGCTGCGTAACGGGGTGAGCTCCTGTTACTTGTTCCAGCTTCTGCCAACCTAGCAGTTCAAAAGCAGGTAAAAAATGCAAGTAGAAAACTAGGGACCACCTTTGGTGGGAAGGTAACAGCGTTCCATGCACCTTTGGCTTTTAGTCATGCCAGCCACATAAGTACGGAGACTTTGAAACAGAGATGAGCACCGCCCCCTAGAGTCGGGAATGACTAGTACATACTGTATGTGCAAGGGGAACCTTTGCCTTTACCATGCTTTTACAGCCCTCTCTAAGCAGTTTACAGAGTCAGCATATTGCCCCCAACAATCTGGATCCTCATTTTACTCACCTCAGAAGGATGGAAGGCTGAGTCAACCTTGACCCTGGTGGGATTCGATCTGCTGAACCGCAGCTAGCAGTCAGCTGAAGTAGCCTGCATTACTGCACTCTAACCACTGCACCACCTCGGCTCTTATTGTTGCTTTGTTGATTCACAAGTCTTGCCTTGTAAGTTTACAAGACTGGTAGCTGTCGATGGGATTTGGGGAGGAATTATCTCCCAATTCAATTCAGGTCCAACTTCTTTTGTGCGGTTCAGCTAACATCTTTTCTTTGTTTCTTTAATGACTTGGTTTCTTCTTAACTATCTTCGGTAGACAAGGTTCCTGGCTTTCATCCACCTTTGGCTAGGTACCTACTTCATCTTTAGCTATGACAGCTTCAGCCTAGTCACGCAGTACCAGCAGTAATTCATTGGGACGTATGCTTAATACCTCGGTTATATGCAACTGTGGATTTATAGATGGCGTTTATGTTCAAGGATTTTGCCTTTCAGAAGAAATGTGTCAGAGAATGCGGAGGGATGAAAATAACCCAAAGCATGTATAATCCCTTGCAGACATCAAGTGTCAGCTATGCAGGATAAGTAAATCACGCAACGTGCTTGGTGTCGCCTTCACTTTTATTCAGAGATATTCAGGGAGCACCTGGCTATTACCAAGTCCTCAGATCAGTTACAACCCTTGCCAGAACTAAATTATTAAAAAAGTATCGTAGAACCATTTAGAACAAAATGCATCAACTTTCAAGAGTCGGCATGGATTTGTTAACAGTAAGCCGTATATCCAATTTGATCTGTTGTTGACCCATTTAGTTGATCGTGGGAATGGGATAGTTATAATATCGGTCCCTTGGCATCAGCAAAGTATTCACCGAAGTTGCCCATGAAAATTAATTGAGAATATGAGAAAATTGGGGCTGGACTATGCTATCATAAAAGAGCTGGTTGAACAAGTGTACATCAACGTTCCAAATCAAGCTGGATGAATAGTTCAAATAACAGGGCTCTATTTTAGTCCCTGTATATTCCACTCATCTGTAAATGCTTTGGATAAGGAATTAGAAGACATGATAGTCAACATTTGGAGATGAAACTAAGATGGTTGTCATGCCATACCACCTCTTGTTTGACACCTATAATACGCTATACATAGGTCTAGCTTTGAAGACCATTTGAAACTACTGGATCACTACATCTGGTCCAGCATATGGCTGCATGAATAGCTACAGGTGGATCTCAGTATGTCACGAAATGCACTGACTACTAGTTGATTTCTACATGCAGTTCAGGTGCAGCTCAACATTTATGAAACATTTCATGATTTAGGACCTGGCTATTTATGGACCACTTTTTCATAGAAATGGAATAATAGAGTTGGAAGGAACCTTGGAGATCTACTAGTCCAATCCCCTGATCGAACAGGACAACCTATACCATTTTAAACCAATGATTGTCCAGCTTCTTTTTGAAAGCCTCCAGTGATAAGAGCACCCACAATGTCTGAAGGCAAGCCATTCCAATGGTTATTTATTCTCCCCATTAGGAAATTTCTCCTTAGTTCTAGGTTGCTTCTCTCCTTGATTAGTTTCCATCCATCGTTTCTTGTCTTGCCTTTTATTGCTTTGGAAAATAGTTTGACCTCCTCATCTTTGTAAGAGCCCCTCAAATATTGGTACACTGCTTTCATATCACCCCATAGCCTTCTTTTAGACTAGACATGTCCAATCCCTGTAACCATTCTTTGTATGTTTTGGCCTCCAACCCCCTAATCATTTTTGTTGTTCTACTCTGCACTCTTTCTAGAGTGGATATAAAGTGGCCAGTTGCAGGGGGCATCAACTTCATTGAATTATGACAGTCTGCTATATCCAGACATGATTTTTAATTGGTAACCAGAGACTTAAGTCATTGATGCTACTGTTATTGTTATTATTTAGTAACAGAGTGGGAAGGGATCTTGGAGATCTTCATGTCCAATCCCCTGCTCAGGCAGGAAATCCTATACCATTTCAGACAAATTGTTTTCCAAACTCTTCTTAAAAACTTCCAGTGTTGGAGAATTCACAATTTCTGGAGGCAATTTGTTCCACTGATCAATTGTTCTAACTGTCAGTAAATTTCTCCTTAATTCTAGGCTGCTTCTCTCCTTGATTAGTTTCCATCCCTTGCTTCTTGTCCTGCCCTCAGGTGCTTTGGAGAATAGCTTGACTCCCTCTTCTTTGGGGCAGCCCCTGAGATATTGGAACACTGCTATCATGTCCTTCTTTTCATTAAACTAGACATATCCAGTTCCTGCAACCCTTCTTCAGATGTTTTAGCCTCCAGTCCCCTAATTATCTTTGTTGCTCTTCTCTGCACTCTTTCTAGAGTCTCAACATCTTTTTTACATTGTGGCGACCAAAACTGGATGCAGTATTCTGAGTGTGGCCTTACCAAGGCTTTATAAAGTCATATTAACACTTCACGTGATCTTGATTCTATCCTTCTGTTTATGCAGCCCAGAACTGTGTTGGCTTTTTTGGCAGCTGCTGCACACGGCTTGCTCATATTTAAATGGTTGTCCACTAGGACTCCAAGATCCCTCTCGCGGTTACTACTATTGAGCAATAGTAGTATACTGTACCTGTGCATTTTTGCTTTTCTTGCCTAAATGTAGAACCTTGCTTTTTTCACCCTTGAATTTCATTTTGTTAGATAGCGCCCAATGTTCAATTCTGCCAAGATCCTTCTGTATCTTGAGTCTTATTTCCTTGAAGATATTTCGCATCTCATCCAAGAAGCTTCTTCAGTTCTGACTGAATGGTTGAGAACGGAAGGATTTATATTCCTTGCAGTCATCCGGCTGTTAGCACTTTTTCTGAGAGTCCTTGAGGCCACCTGGAGGTTTAATCTGTGTCCTCAGGGTCCTTTCTGTCCAGAATGTGGACTTTGGTCTGGAGAAAGGGGACGTCAAGCATTTCATCCTCCACCATTCAGTCAGAGCTGAAGAAGCTTCTTGGATGAGAAGTGAAACATCTTCAAGAAAAAACAAAGAAAGTCCAAAGAACACTGTTATCATGTCACCCCTACTCAGGTGGCTTTCGCTTACCTTTGCTACCGGTTCACTCACACACATGCGCAGATGGTATTTGATGACGTCCGGGTCGGTGGGTGGAGCCTCCCGCTGCCGCCACTACCAATTCTCCCAAACCGGGGTGAACTGGTAGCAACCTACCACTGCCCCTACTCCTTCTTTTCATCAAACTAGACATACCCAGTTGCAGCAACCATTCCCTATATGTTTTAGCCTCCAGTATCCTGGAGCAGCATCTTTGTTGCTCTTCTCTGCACTCTTTCTAGAGTCTCCACATCTTTTTTATATTGTGATGACCAGAACTGGATGTAGTATTCTAAGTGCGGTCTTACTAAGGTCTTACTTTTTCTTACTTACCATTGTCTCTGTCTGTCAAGTACCTGTCCAAAGTGGGTGTATCTGTCCCATTAGTTAAACAGGACAATCTTAGTAAGAGGTGCATATGGCACCCAGGGTGCTTGCCACGCATCCTGCCCAGGCTCAGGGGTGACTGCAAGAGGGCCACCCACTGCTGCTTCTCTTGTGAAGACCTCTGTCTTCTACACCACACAAAGGGGGTGGGTGGGTGTGCGTGAACTAGGATCTTGCACTGCAAAGTTACAAATCTTGGAAGCCAGCCGGAGTGTCTGCAAAAGGCCTCTTCGGTAGCCTTTCCCACCTGCACTGGATCTGAGAGATCATTCCTCCCAAGACCTATATTTCATTCCCCCCCCCCTTTCTCCCCGCTTCCCAGATCTCTCTGGTATGACTTTAAAATACTATAACAAAGTTTTAAAAAGATAGATTTTCAAAGAGAGGAGAGGCCAAGGTCATTTGCGATCCTGCTTGCCTTTTATTCTGTGCATTTAAAACTAATATAAACAAAACTTAGAGAAAGAGAAAAATAGGGGGAGGGGGGAGAAGAAAATGGGGTGACCTCCCATCTCCTCCTTATCCAGACTGGTTCCAAGGATCACGTATGCTTTTATAGGCAGATGCTGCCATATTGTTAGCTGAGGTACTGGATGATTTGAAATCATGGTTAAACGAGGCAATGAGAAGAATGGACCTGCAAATTAATATATCAACAGTTCTGCTTGACAGAAAAATCAGAGCCAGCAATTGCAAGTTATATATAAATGCTGAAAAATAGTACACGTAAGTGAATTTGTATACCTTGGTAAAAAGACAGGATTGAGATAGAAAAATCAAACCCAACTAGGATATTTCAAGGTGGGCAGATGCTAGTAAAAAAGACAGTGATTGTTTTCATGAATGAATGTTTTTGTCATAAGATGTAAAAATGGCCAAGTATAAAAACATGTTTTTTTGCCCACTTTGATATCTGGAAGTGAGGATTAGACCTACCGAGAGAAACATAAAAGGAAGTTGAATGCAGTGGATATGGAATACTTAAATAGTCTCTTTGGCAAAAGAAAGAGAAGCAGGGTCAAAAGGAAATGGGTGATGAATGCATGTGGATTGAATACAAAAGTGAGTAGCTGGATGGAAAGAAATACATTGTAGTGGCTTGGTCACATCAAAAGAATGAATGTGGCTTGATTGAAGTAGTTGAAAGGAATGGGAAAATTGAGAAAGTCATGGCCGGGTGAACTTGATGAGATTTGAAAAAGGGAAAGATGAGGATAAAGGCAATGTATGAAGTAGTGTGGAAGCCAAGATGATATGCAATGCCTAAAACATCTGGAGATGTATACAGGTAGTCCTCATTGAAAGACAAAGGTGAGGACCAGCAGCTTATTGTTCAGTGAAGGGATGGCTGAGTGGGAAATCATATGCTGTGACAGAGTTTTCCTTTCCCCCATTCCCCAGACCTTTGGAACACTCAACCCAACACTGGGGTAATTAGCAATAAGGGGGTTAATGTTTGCATTTACATTCATTGGAGAGAAAGGGATTAGAAGAGAGTAGGCCAGCACACAATGAGGAACAGACAATGAAAATAAGGTGGTGCTGCCAGCAGCGCTGAGCATGTTTTACAAACAGCTTAATGTATTGTGTGCCTGCTGTGCCCACATTGTGTGCCTGTTTACCTTCTTGTAATCCCTCACTCTTCAATCTCTCTATTCTGTTAGGGTGGGTGAAGAAAAAACAAGTAACGGATACGGGAAAGATTGTCTACAGACATTGCTAGCTTTGTTTTCATCTTTCTTTTACCACCAACACCACTTGTTTAAGCAATCTCTGTGCTCTGCAAGGGGGAGGGGAGAAACAAGAAAAAACAACAACAATATGTTTGTTCATTATGTCCTTGTATTCTCTTGTAATCCCTTCCGCTTCAATCTCTCTGCTCTGCAAGGCATTGAGGGGTGGGAAAAAGCAACCTCAGGCATGTGTCAATTCGTATTACAATAACAATAATATTATAATATCAATCAAGCGATTACAACCTGCAAAGGTTGTAAACGATAGCATTGGTCCTAAAGTTATTTTTCAGCAGTGTTGTAACCTCAAATAGTTGCTGAACAAGGCAGTTGGTAATGTCTATAGGTCTATTTAGCTGTCTTTTATATTTCTTACCTCAGGTTTTTCCTATTTTTTTGTTTACTTCTCAAAGGGAACAGCACAACCAGTGCTGATGTATATAAATAAACTACCATTGTAGCCAGTTTTCTCATAAAGAACTAAAGATAGCGTAGTGTTGAAAATACTTTCCTGTGTTCAAAGAATTTCTTCAAAACTTTGAAGCTAAATAAAGGACAATTACCAGCTATAATTGTTTGGTGCCTTCAAATCAAGCTTGACTTCTAGGCACCAAAGAAGTCTATGCAGTTTTATTACCAATTATTTCTATTTGCCCTCGCCTTCTTCTTTTTTAAAAAAATTAGATTTATATGCCGCCCTTCTCCGGAGACTCAGGGCAGCTTACAATGAGTTAAGCAATAGCCTTCATACTTTTGTATATTTTTATACAAAGTCAGCTTATTGCCCCCACAAACTGGGTCCTCAATTTACCTACCTTAGAAAGGATGGAAGTCTGAGTCAACCTTGAGCCTTGAGATTCGAACTTGCAATAATTGCAGATAGCTGAATGTTAATAACAGGCTTTTAGTCTGTTGAGCTATCCAGGCTTCTTCCTGTTACTAAGAGTGAGTGACTGACAGAAAGATGCCCAAATGGGTTCTGAGCCCAGGACAGGACAGGAATTTATTGCTAATCTCTGTCTTTCTACTCCTGCCCCTATGACCATTCCAGCAAACTTGGCTTTCGTGTGTGTTTTACAGCATCAGTGTTTTTAAAAAAGGCTTAATCTGAAAGATGCTCATCTTTTAAACGAGAAATTGAATGCATAATTAAACAAACGGCACCCATAATTGCACCACACACAGCCATTACTTTTTATACAGTATTTATAGCTACACTGCCCTCTGCATTTCAGAACAGGAAGAGGATTCCTATTGTAGATTGCAAGTTGGGAAATGTTTTAATCTTTGACGTAAAGCTGCTACTTAAATGCCTCACATTCCTTTTGATGGAGTACATGATGCACACTTAAACCAACTGTGCGTGCAGTATTCAGAAAATGATTCAGAGTTATATTGCCCGTTCCTTTGAATGAGCACATAACTGTAAGTAGGACTACTTCTACTGTAAACATTACAAATACACATCCCAAAGGCGTAATGTTAGCACGCCAACAAACCCCAAAAAATATCCAGGAAAAAGAAAAGAAAGAAAAGTAAAGCTTGCAGATGACTCTAAATGTGCTACATGTTAGGTTAATTTGAGGGACTGGTTGTCTCCAATAGTACCTGCCCAATTACTTTGATCAGAGAGGGTTGTTGTGGGCTCTGGGTTCTTTTGATTAAACAATGCCAACCATTGGGGATCTCAGAACCTTCTCTATCAAGTGTCTCTCCTCTGGAAGGGATCCTAAGATCCAGGTGGCTTCAAACCTATTGGAAAGGGCCTGGAAAACTGGGACCTTTGCTCCAGGCAATTGGGTATAATTTATGTGGTGTCTTGGGATAAATGTATGTATATTTTTATTGTCACCTGGTTATACCATTTCTTTGCTCCTTGGTCTTCATTGTTGCATCGTTATTGTAATAAAATATAGTCTGGGAGGGAGGAGGGAGGGAAGGAAGGAAGGGAGGGAGGGAGGGAAGGAGACAGGAGGGAAGGAGGGAAGGAGGGAGGGAGTGCATCCCAGAGGAGCAAGAGGCAACTTAATTCAGATAGTTTGTGTGAGAGAAAGAGAGTGAAGATGGCTCCTCCCTAATGGTTCCCAGAGTACACAATATGCTTTATGGATGTCAGCATGCTTTAGTTTAGCAAGATTCTGTCTATAGGTGAGGAACAATAAAGAACCACATCATGTTTTTCTTGGCTTTTGGAGCCTGACATTTATATTGTTATTTTTGCTGCGTTTTTATTTTGTGGAAGGAAGGAAGGAAGGAAGGAAGGAAGGAAGGAAGGAAGGAAGGAAGGAAGGAAGGAAGGAAGGAAGGACTTCCATACTATGTTAGGAAGAGGAAGAGAAAGAGAAAGATCATATAGAAGTTGAGAAATTTCATGGCCATTAACTAAAGAACAAATTGAGAATGCAAAACCAAGAAAGGTACCATTAAATCAGGTCTACATTTCACTTGTTTGAGGCAGAGTGAAAAGTCTTAACCTGCCCAGTTCTAAATAGATAAATAAACATTCAAACACATTTAACATTTTTCATTTCATTACGTGAGTTACATTGGTAGTATTTATTCTTATGGTTTTGAACTATCTTTCAGATAGTTGAATGCTTGCAGCACATCACGAATTGAAGCCGGATAGAAGCATTTATAATAAAATAATTAAAAGCTTGGTATTAAATCCAAGTGATGACACTGATAACAATAATTCCTAATTGTAATCCTTTGATCCATTTGTTGCCAAGTCTGTCATCCTTAAGTGATTTTTCGGGTCAGAGGATATCTAAGGAGTTGGCGGGTTTAATGTTTTCTATTATGGAAAAGATCAGTGAGTTAATCTTATGTTTCTTTCTGTCCTCAACCTCAGATCATTTACTCCATAGGTTTTAAGACAGGTAATCCGTAAATTATTCCTTACCATCTCCCTTCCCTTTGCAAAAAAAAAACCAAAACAAAACAAAACAAAACAAAAAAAACAACCCCACTCTTAATATCCCATTCCAGACAAATAGCTGTCCAATCTCTTCTTGGCAAAGTCCAAATGGACTCTTCCAAAACTAACTGAAATGAATTGGGGATTTGAAGGCTAGAAGATTCAGCTGTTGAAGTGTCTTAGATGATATCCGCATGGCCCAACTACTGTTCTCATAGAAGGACCACCTGTGAAGGACTGTCAGGCATTGATTGTGATTGGTTATCAAATCCCTGATCATCTATTTGTCAGCGTTCCAGGAAAACCCCAACTCCAATTAAAAGCTCCGAGGCAACCATTTTCTCAAAGTTCCATTTATTGCAGTAGGTATACTGGCACATCTAGGAAAACTTGAATCTGAGAATCCCGGGTTTTCCCTCAATAAATCAAAATCCCGAAATCCATCCCCTGCACCCATCAGTCCATCACATGGTCCAATCACCATCTGTCCCATCTCGAGATATCACTCCAACCACTCCTTCTCCTGATGCAGGACTGCCATGACCTTGACCGAAAAGAAGAATGCTATTTTGTCTAACTACATTCCTTCTACTAAATCCCCCCACTCCTAATTTCCCATGCACAAGACGGTGGCAGCATGGAAGCTTCCATTGCTAATATGGCTTCCAAAGCTGACACTAAGTGGATGAGTTGATAAGCCCTATGTTATCGTATAGCAATAGCACTTAGCAATAGAACTTAGACTTATATACCATTTTACAGTGCTTTGCAGCCCTCTCTAAGCGGTTTGCAGAGTCAGCCTATTGCCCCCAACAATCTGGGTCCTCATTTTACCCACCTCGGAAGGATGGAAGGCTGAGTCAACTTTGAGCCTGGTGACATTCGAATTGCCAAATTGCAAGCAGCTGGCAGTCAGCAGAAGTAGCCTGCAGTACTGCATTATAACCACTGTGCCACCATGGCTCTTAATATAATACCTATGAAGAGGGATACCCATTTCAAAAATCATTATATACACATTTCTCTACAGGATAAGGTAATAATAAAACCTGCGTCCCTGAAGTAAGCTCTTATCTCTGGTGATCCTCCATAATTCTTCTTCTGGAGTCTTCTCTCTCCCTCTGAAGCTGAGTGCTGACATCTGACATCTTGTCACTTCAGATGTGTAAGCAGTTCCATGGAGACCTCACTGCCTCATCCATTGTAATTCTGTGCAAAGCTGGAGAGTAATCAGATCCAGCTCAGCTCAGAAGGTGCCCATTAAGTGGCAAATGTGACTTGCATTTTCTCTGGGCAATTAAGAAGAGAGGCTGTGATCTGAAGCTCGGACTAATGTGCCTCTGGAAAACACTATGCCGAAACAGTTATGAATAATGAAAAGAGCTGTAAATAACAGCGCGTTTCTGCCACTAAGTAGCTAATTTGCAAAATGGCTAGCCCACATTATTCAATTTAACTTCAGCAGTCCCTTGTCATGAGTAATTGAACAGGTTCCTTTGACTTTAGAAGTTTCAGCAAGTGTAGCCACCGTTTCGGTAATGCTCCTTTTTAAACTTCATCCCCGTCCTCATCCTCAGCTTTCTAAAATTAACACTTGTGGAAACGCAATGATTCTAAGCTGATAATATGCTTAATTCCACCCCCAGCTTTGTCTGCTCTCCTCCTATAGAAACGGAAATAATGTTCCCAGGAAATTCACATCCGAAGTTCTGTTTCGTAGGAATATTTGTGCCCAATTAAACAATTCTTTCTTACATACTTTATTATACCCTATTTCCATCTCAAAGCTAATTGAAAAATGGCAGCTGTTAATAAAAACCTACTTATTTTTTAAGTTAAGTTAGTCCTCTTTTAATAGTTTTATGTTGAATATGCATTCCTAAGGGGAATTGTTATAATATTTTTGCCTAGTATCAGTCACTGTTGGGCATGACTATTGCTAAGCCAGGTGAAGTTTAAATTAGAAATAATGAGTTGGGGGTTATAGTGGAGGTTAAGGATTCATTCAGGAGGAGTAAAGAGAGAGCCAGATAACAGAGGACTGCAGCTGGACCATCGGATAGATGTAATGGTATGGGGGAAAGTCCTTGGGAGACAGGTCAAAGAGATGCTTCCTAGGCAAGGGTGGGCTGCTGGGAGTTCGCGGGGGTTCGGGAGAACCTCTAGCTAATAGTCTATGCAGTTCGGAGAACCCTCAAATCCCACTCCTGGCTGGCCCTGCCAACCTCACCCTGGCCCTCCCAGGAGTCCGCACGCAACCTGTTTTGGATACAGGTAAGTGCAGGGCACGCGTGGAGGCTCGGGAAGGGCAAAAAAACAGCCTACTGGAAGTTCAGTAAGGCCAGAAACGAGCCTATTTCTGGCCTCCAGAGGGCCTCTGGAGCCTGAGGAGGCCATTTTTGTCCTCCCTGAGGCTCGAGGAAAGCCTCTGGAGCCCAAGGAGGGCAAAAATGCCCCCCCTCCCCCGTGCTGCAGGAGGCTGACTACACCACACCCACCATGGTCAAGCCCACCCAGCAACTGGGCAGAGAACCCATTGCTAAAATTTTTGAAGCCTACCCCTGTTCCTAGGGAATAGTCAGATAAGAGACAATCCACAGCTGGATAGTGGGTGATGCAAAAGGCTTAGGGTTTCTTGGACTGTAAAGGAGTGTCAGGAGAATTGTACTTTCAGACTTGCAAAATTTGATTAATGTAGCTTTACAATAAAGTAGAATTAGCTTATCGTTTTGTGTTTCTTGTCTGGTCTGACAACCTGGCAAGGCTGACAATAATTTTGCAATCTTCTTGACTGTAGCTACTATGAGCCTTTTTGTGTATTTGATTTGTCTTATAAAGAAGGGGTCCTTGGTGCTCTCTGAGCTCGGTTGTCCTCCTGCAGATGTTTCTTATCAAGTTAGGTAACATCATCACTGCAAGTAACAATGTGTTGTGGCCCTGTCCTCTGAGCCTATCCCATTGGAGGAAGGAAGCTCTGAGAATGAGGAAGAGGAGCCAGCCAGATCTCCCAGCCCCCCCCCCCCTGGCACCGTCTCAGGTGCCAGCTGAAAGAGAGCAAAGTAGTGGGGAAACAGGTGTCTCAGATGAGAGTGAGGGAGAGACGTCATTCCTGGATGCACGTCAACGAAGGCGAGATAAGCGCTTGCAGCAGCTGAGGAGGCGTGCGAGGGAATAGACCGGAGTCACTGGACTTGAGTCACAGGACCAATGAGTCACTGGACCACACCCCAGAGACTATATAAGAGAGGGTGGTGGTCAGTGATCCCTGTGACGAACAAAACTCAATCTGGTAGTCATTGGAGCTAAAAGAACGGATTTTGGCAAAGCTACGTATGTGATTTTCTTTCTGTGGACAATTAAAGCACTTGGCAGACGGTGTGAATATCGCTGCCAAGTTGGAGATAAGGACTGTGGTGTGTGCCAAGTGCTTCTTTAACCCTCGACTGGCTGTGTTTTTGTGGGTGTGTGTAGAGGGGGACAGATCACAATGTTGCATAGTTTGGGCTAATGAAACATCTGCAAGAAAACAGCCAAGCTCAGAGAGCACCAAGGACCCCTCCTTTCAATCCCGAGCTACAAAAGTCCTCCTTGATTGTCTTACAAACATTTGACAGTACAGCTAACTCTACGTGGGAGAGTTTTGCCACCAAAGGAACAGAAATGGCCATTCTTTTCCTTCTCTGCCATTAAAAAAAAAAATCTCATTATTCCCTCCCATATAACTGCAATTAAATATGCATGTTCATGTTCTCTCAAAAATTCTTCCTCACCATCAGGAGAATTTGTATGAAAAATTAATTAGGGTAGAGAAATGTCTGTTGGATGGATATTCTTGTTTGCAAAGTTGTGCAAGAATTTTTTCCCCCTGTATCCTCAGTGCAGCTGCGTCTATTCCCAAATGGTAGTGCTGATTTCAGAGGTGGTACTCAGCCAGTTCGGACCAGTTCACCTGAATCGGTAGCGGAAATCGTGGGTGGATATAGCAGACTGTCATGTTACAGTGACGTTGATACCCTCTGCAACTGGCTTGGCTTGTGACATATCCTTTGATTGGCCAGGAACCCTAAATTCTGTGAAAAGTAGCCCCTGAGACACACATTTATAATATCAGGGTAAAGAATTGTCTTTTTTTCTTTTGACAGCCCAGATTCTTCCTTCTCTATTCTTTTTACTGACAGCTCAAATTAATTTTCTTCTAACAATCAGAGACTTCTGTCCAGTTTCAAAGATGACTTGATGAAAGATAGCACCATAGTTCCAGGACAGATTTCAAATTCAATGTATCATTTCAAATTAAATGTAGCCACCATTTTCAGGATCAGGGGTCAGCAACCTGTGGCTCTGGAGCCGCATGTGGCTCTTTCATCCCTCTGCTGCAGCTCCTGTTGCTGGTTGGCTCCACAATTGATAGGGCTTTTGGTTAGGACAGGTAGAGGAAAAAGGATGCCATGCTAGGAGGAGACTTTATGGTGGTGGAACTGGACTTCCGGTTGGCTCCAGAATTGAATGGGGGCTTCCAGTTAGGACTTTTGTGGCTCTTTGAGTGTTTAAGGTTGCTGACCCCTGCTCAGGATCATTAGTATGTCTACTGTTGACTATTGTAACTGTTATCTCTCTGGTAAGCAAACACATTTAATGGTTTTTAAAATATCTCAGCTTATGTGTATTTTTGTCTATCCCATATATATCAAGTGACCTTCAAGTTGAACCTGAAATCTGGTGACTACATAGATGTAACCACACATATTACTTGGCAGCTATTGGAAAGTGATTTAACACTTCCATTAATCCCAGGATCATGTTTTGACTTCCACAAATATGGGATTTCCTGGGGGTATCTCATATTTATACTAAGCACCTCTGATCCTGTTTAGCTTGTTGAGATCAGACAAGGTCATATTGGAGTACGGCATATGCAAAAATGAATATAAGGATGACAATCTTCAGACGTTATTCTGAAAGCAATAAATCGAATGTCCTGTTTATAAGTGAGAAACCGATGCTAAGTTCCCAAGTTTCCAGCCATAACGTTTCTTCAACTCAGATCACCTGGTTTGTAGACTGAAGTCTACATGTCTCTGCTTATGTCATGTCACTGCTTATATGATGAAGTAATACTGTATGCTATCACTGCATCATACAAGGACCTCTGGTGGTGCAGGGGTTAGAATGCAGTATTGCAAGCAAACTCTGTCCACAGCCTGGAGTTCGATCCTGACCAACTTAGGGTTGACTCAGCCTTCAATCCTTTCAAGGTCAGTAGAATGAGGACCCAAATTGTTGGGGGCAATATGCTGACCCTGTAAACCACTTAGAGAGGGCTGTAAAGCACTGCGAAGCGGTATATAAGTCTAACTCAGGGGTCAGCAACCTGTGGCTCTGGAGCCGCATGTGGCTCTTTCATCCCTCTGCTGTGACTCCCTGTTGTTGGTCAGCTCCACAATTGATAGGGGTTTCAGTTAGGACAGGTAGAGGAAAAAGGATGCTATGCTAGGAGGACACTCTTTGGTGGGGGAACCGACTTCCAGTCAGTAGAGGAAAAAGGACACCACGCTAGGAGGAGACTATGATGGGGGAACTGGGCTCCAGAATTGAACGGGGGCTTCCTGTTAGAACCTTTGTGGTTTTTTGAGTGTTTAAGGTTGCTGACCCCTGGTCTAATTGCTATTGCTGTAATAGTACATTGGCCTTCTTTAAAGTTATGTCCCACTGAATAGTCATATTCGGTTTGCAATGAGTTGCTATTCCAATTTTTTTAAAAAAAGTATTTTTACCTATGCAGGTATTCTCATCTTATTCCTCATCTGTTCCTTTACATTTGATTTCAATTTCCGTGTTATGTGATGATGTCACGTCATTGCTTATATGAGCCCTTCCCACCATTTTTTTGGCTAATATTTTCGTGCATCTTGGTTCTCGCTCTAGGAAACTATGGCGAAAGTGGGATGGAAGCCTTCAAAGACATGTCAGCTAAAGAAGGGATCTGCATCGCTCATTCTTACAAGATCTACAGCAATGCCGGAGAACAGAGTTTTGATAAATTGTTGGAAAAGCTCAGGAGCCATTTACCCAAAGCAAGAGTTGTAGCATGTTTCTGTGAAGGGATGACTGTGCGAGGACTGCTGATGGCGATGAGACGCTTGGGGCTGGCCAGTGAATTTTTACTCCTGGGCAGGTGAGTAAATCTATCAAAAATCTGTAGTTGTTGCCTTCTTTTTTTATAAACAGAATAAATCCTTCAGTATTTAGATTGGAGCTGCATCCTGGTTAAAGATATCTTGGTTGATTAACCTCATGAGGACATTAATCCATTACAGGTAGTTTTCAACTTTCAACCATTTGTTTAGCGACTGTTTGAAGTTACAACGGGCGGTCAAAAAAGTGACCTATGGCATTACTGTGTTTTATTGCTCTGTTTAATTTAGTTAGTTGTGCCAATGCTCATAAGGGTTTATCACCATGCAGAGCTCTCAAGTGAATTTGCCAGATGGGAAGACACTCAAGGGTCCATCATATTGTTTACTGGGAACTTGTAAGAGTAGAAGAAGCAGAGTTTGGGGGTGGAATCAAGCAAGTAATCAGCCTAGAATCATTATGTTCCCATAAGCAATGCAAGTCCAACCCCTCTAGAATTCCTTTAACTCTTGTCTGGTGTCAATTTAATGCTGACCGTTAGTTGACTAAATTCTTGTGTGATAAAATATGGTGGAAAAGATAACAGTAAATAGCAAAATGTTCATGCTAAACCTGATCAGTCTAACTCTTAGTATTTATATCACTTTGGTATGTGTTCACAGATGTATATCACTGTAAAGGTTTGCCCTTCTTTTTTATTGGTGAAGAACTTAGCTTGGCTTTTGCAATTTAGATGTGCTTATCATTGGTATTCAAGGTACTCATGCAGGTATAAACTTCCAATGGTCCTGACAACATTTACCATAATGCTCATCTGTTTCCCTGTCTCACCAGTTTTATTTTCTGGAAGGTGGTTTTTTTTTAGCTTCTTTTAATTAAAATGAAAAAAAAATAGATACTGTACTGTGTTGCAAAGCAAATCACTGGTTTCAAATGTAATTTCTGAGTATAGTGAAACCTTGAATTAATGGAGTATTTGCAGGGGGTGGGGTAGGGGGGAGAGATGCCTGTTAAATCTAAGTGCCTGTTTAACCTGAATTAAATGTAATTGATGTAATTTACATTGGTGTTATTTGTGGAATTATGCAGATTAGGTAAAAGGATGCCAATAATCTAAAAACATCACGTATGTCATTACTTGAATGGCATAAATGTCATTAATTGTCTCAACTTCAGTCAAAGACTGTCTGTATTTATAAGTCAAGGACCACCTGTACTTGTTTACAAATCTGAATATCAGCAGGCTCAGGTGTACCCTATCATTTACAGAACTGATAACCAATTGGACAAAAGTTTGATGTGCCCAGGGGTGGGCTTTAAAAATTTTAGCAAGTGGTTCTCTGCCCGGTTGTTGGGTGGGCGTGGCCTAGTTGGCCTCCTGCACCGCAGCAGAGGGGACTGCTTTTGCCTTCCCCAGACTCCGAAGTCTTTTCTCGAGCCTCTGGGAGGGTGAAAACAGTCTTCCTGGGCTCTGGAGGCCATCTGGAGGCAACAAACAGGCCTGTTTCCAGCCTTCCTGAACTTCCAATAGGCCTGTTTTTCGCCCTTCCCAAGCCTCCACGTGTGCCCTGTGTCAGCATTTCACGCTGCTCTTATTCTAATGCTGACATAAGAAGGAGAAGCGGAGGCATCTGGAAAGGGACGGTTGACTCTTCACCTACTTATTTTCCCTGGAGAGAATATCACCTAGGAGATGGGATGGGAGGGGGGAAATTCCTTTGAGTGGGAGCAGTAGATTAGGGGCAGAGTGACTGGGAAGATGGCCAATGAGTGCAGAGGAGTGAGGAGAGGAAAAGGAGGGTTTTTGGCTGAGGAAGCCAGAGTTGGCTGCGATGAGCCTGAGTAGAATGTTTGTGCTTAATAAATATGAGTTTTTTTCATCAAAGACTTTGTTTGAAATGCAATTTATTTGAGACGACTTCGAAACCTGACAGACAGCCAACTCTGGCTTCCTCAGCCAAAAACCCTCCTTTTCCTCTCCTTACCTGCATCCAAAACAGGATGTGTAGGGACTCCTGGGAGGGGTGGGGTGGGGTGGGAAGGGCCAGCCAGGAGTGGGATTTGCCCCCCCCCCCCCCGAACTGCACAGAATCTTAGTTAGAGGTTCTCCTGAACCCTTGTGAACCCCCAGCAGCCCACCCCTGGATGTGCCCCCAAATAACAACAGACGAGAAGCAGTTATGGAGAAGGATTATATCTTCTTAGAGCTATCAGGTAAAGTCCCAATGATAGCTAGTGATACGTTGAAGAAGGCAAATAGTAGTAAGTAGTAGTAGTAGTAAGAAGTAGTAGAGATACTACTTTTAGAAGTAGTAACTGTGAGAGGAATCTTGGACTCCTAGTGGACCATCATTTAAATATGAGCCAGCAGTGTGCTGCAGCTGCCAACAAAGCCATCACAGTCCCTAGGCTGCGTTAATAGAAAGATGGAATCAAGATCATGTGAAGTGTTAGTAGCATTTGATAAGGCCTTGCTTGATAAGCACGCTTGGAATATTGCATCCAGTTTTGGGCGCCATAATGTAAAAAAGGATATTGAGACTTTAGAAAGAGTGCAGATGATTAGGGAACTGGAGGATAAAACATATGAAGAACAGTTGCAGGAACTGGATATGTCTAGTTCAATGAAAAGAAAGACTAGGGGAGACATGATAGTAGTCTTCCAATATCTAAGGAGCTGCCACAAAGAAGAGGGAGTCAAGCTATTCTCCAAAGCACCTGAGGGAAAGACAAGAAACAATGGATGGAAACTAATCAAGGAGAGAAACAACCTGGAATTAAGGAGAAACTTCCTAACAGTGAGGACAATTAACCAGTGGAACAACTTGCCTCCAGAAGTTGTGGGTGCTCCATCACTGGAGGTTTTCAAGAAGATATTGAACAACCCTTTGTCTGGAATTGTATGGGGTCTCCTCCTAGAAGTCCTCCAAGGTCCCTTCCAACTCTGTTATTTTGTTGTGTTTTTATTTTATTCTAAATATTTGGCTCAGCCCAATATAGTTGTTCTCTGCATTCTTAAATAGCAAATAGCAATTCACCAACTTGTCTCTGCAGGGAAGAGTCACTTCCAGGCCTTCAACCAAGAAAAGCATATATTTTTTTCCCATTTTATTAAAGTCCTTAGTGAAACCAAGGACAAGAAGACACGGAGGGCAAAAATTCTTACTCTCCATTGTGTGTCTTTTAAGTCCTACTGATGGCATTGTATGATGCTTTACGGTTAAAAAACTATAAGCAGTCACATTCCTGAAGGCTTTGCTGCGTCTTCCATGCTCCACTGAGTTAATAATATATCTGCTCTGCTGTCTCTTGTGCCAAAGGCGATCTGAAAACCTATTTTATTCTGTATCAGGAAGATAACTAGAATGTGGCTTAGGCACCATCAGTTCATAGAACAGTGAAGTGGAACCCCAGAATTATGGAGGAAATCGTGTTCAATCATCATCACTGTTACCAGCATCCACACAAGCTTCTCTCCACAATTTATATGAGTACAGAGCTGAGCATTAATCGTTCCATACTTCAGCCAAAAAAAATATATGTACATGTCCAACTAATCAATGGCTAGTTGAACAGGTTTTATTTCAGCAACAGAGACAGAAGTGTATTTCCCACCCTAATTGAAGACCAGAAAATGACCTTAAGGAAAGAAAGAAGTGGCCAAGTAGTGGCCATTTAATGATAGGAGGGAAAGTCAAGAATTGTAGTAAGCAGTGCAATGGTGTATAGAAGGGATGCAACAGGGAACAAGATCCTTCTGGGTTTCAGGTTTAAAGGTGTGTATCAGTGGTGGGTTGCCCCCCGGACTGGTTCACAAGAACTGATAGTAAAACTGGGGGGAAGTCTCGTCTACCACCCCAGATGTCATCATTGGTGATCTGCGTATACGCAGAAGCAAGGCGCGTGAGCGAGCGAAGTGAGGGCACGTGCGCGATCCTGTTGCAGATCGGTAGTAAAGGTAAGTAGAACCCACCCCTGGTGTGTATGTATATACATGCGGTCCTCGCTTACCAACTACTTGTTCAGTGATCTTTTGGAGGTATGATGGTGCTGAAAAAGGAGACTTACAACCAATCCTTGAAGTTACAAGTTTTGCAACATCTCTATGATCACATGATTGCAATTCCCACTTGGCAATCATTTACAATGGTCCCAATGTTACATGGTCCTGTGATCATCATTTGTGACCTTCGGGGTTTGCTTCCAACCAATAAATCAATGGGAAAAGCTGGCAGGAAGTCGCTAGTTGCAATTATGTGAAGTTCATGATCACAGCCAGAACTGATATTGTACGATCACAAGACGTTGGGCTTAATGATCATGGCACTTAGCAATAGAGATTTTGGTCCCAACTGTGGTTGGAAAATGAAGATTTGTTAGTTGTGAAGTTGTGTCCGACCCATCGTGACCCCATGGACAACGTTCCTCTAGGCCTTCTTGTCCTCTATCATCCCTCGGAGACCATTTAAGCTCATGCCGACTGCTTCAGTGACTCCATCCAGCCACCTTGTTCTCTGCCATCCCCTTCTTCTTTTGCCCTCAGTCTTCCCCAGCATTAGGCTCTTCTCCAGTGAGTCCTTCCTTCTCATTAAGTGGCCAAAGTATTTGAGTTTCATCTTCAGGATCTGGCCTTCTAAAGAGCAGTCTTTAAATCAGGGGTCCCCAAACTTGGCAGCTTTAAGACTTGTGGACTAGCTCTCAGAATTCTGAAAGTTGAAGTCCACAAGTCTTAAAGCTGCCAAGTTTGAAGACCTCTGCTTTAAATTGTCAGTAAAGTATTATGTTGTGTAGTATTTACAGCTATATGTATATTTCTATTAGGCTTGGGGAAGCAGTTAAGGATTTGCTGGGAAAGGGTTGCTCGTGTCTTTGTCAGTCTTGACAATTACAAAGTTAAATCCATAGTTTTCTTGCCAAGAATTGGCTTGCTCTTGCCTTCTTCTTCGTAAGGCTAAGAGAGAAGGACAGGCCCAAGGCGGCAAGTGGGACTAGAACTCACAGTCCCCCAGTTTCTAGCCTGATGCTTTAACCAGGGGTGGGATTCAGCCAGGTCGGACCAATTCAGGCAAACCGGTAATTCCAAAGATCAGCTGGGAATGAACCGATTTGCTCTGATGATCAGGTAGGCCCGCCCCCTGCCCCTGTGCTTTACTTACCTTTACCCTCTCAGCTGTTTCATGTGGTAGAGTTGATTGCCACGTCTCAGCTGTGTTACACCGAGAAGTAATGTGGAAGGTTAGTTTTGTTAAAACTGTGCACGTGCGTGCAGTGCGCATCATGCGATCACCGAACCGGTTGTTAAACCGGCAGGATCCCACTACTGGTTTTAACCACTGCACCCAACTAGTTCTCAGGCCTTGATTTAAGGTCTGAGTTATTAATTTTTCACCAAAAGCTAAATATTTTAGAATGTACAATATAGTTTTATATGCAGTGTGGAGTTTTGTTTTGGGGCCTTATGTTGCCAGTTGTGCTCCAAGAAGACTCCAGGGTCCAATGAAAGAATATTTGAGAGTTACGTGCAAAATTCAGAGATCACCATAGGTTTGTCATGCTTCCAGGGTAAAAGAAATAACTTTAAAAATGTGCCTTCCCATATCCCCAAAAGGTGTTTATAATTATTTGATTAATGTTCTCTGGCGCAATTTTAAAAATTAAATATAAGCCTAAGGTTCAAGATCAATGACATGATCTTGCTGTATATTGGAGGACTACACCGATAATGTCTAGTCTGTTACTCGCTCGCTACATTCCTATCAATCTCTCAGACTCCAAACCATAGCAGAGCATATGCACTTGATGTCCTATTATTTGTGAGCTGAACTGAATGGCAAGGTGGATGGCATAGAAATTTCATAATAAAGAGGTAAAGGAGTCCCTGCAGAGTTTTACTCTGCTAGTCGTGCTCATCTCTGTTTCAAGACCGTTGAGCAAGCACTGTTGAGAGACATTTCCACAATCATGTGGCCAGCATGACATCATGGAACATTGTTACCTTCCAATTGAAGTGGTACCAACCCGTGTTTTCCAAGACCGGGTCTCATTTTCTTTTGGGCCCTAAAATAAGCACTGGGGTTTATTTTCGGGGGGTGTCTTATTTTTATCCCATGTTCGAGGGCCCCACTTCTTCTACTTGCTTGTGGCTGGGCAGGAGGCCATGCGGGCACCAGTGCCGCCGCCATGAGGCTGGGGGTGTATGTGGAACTGCCCCATGCACGCTGCACTGGTTTATCTCAGGGCCTCACATACAGGCCAACCACACTCTGACACCTGCCTCACCTCACGGTGGCAGCTCCAGTTGCCCCATTCCCCCCTGTGTGGCCACTGACCCACTTTTTCTACTTGCTTGTGGCCACAATGGAACAGGAGCCGAGTGACATGCTAGTGCCATGGCCATGAGGCAAGGTATTGGGCATAGGTGGGCTGACTGTAGAGGCCCTGTGGTAAGCCTGTGCAGGAGTGTGGGGGGCAGCTCCACCCCCTGCCTTGCCTTGTGGCCATTGCACTGCAAGCAACCAGATGGAATGGATGGGAGGCCAGCTATGCAGGCTCTTAATTATACCTTATTTGGAGGATAGAGCTTATATTAAGTGCATATATATAAAATGCATGCTAGGCCTTATTTTCAAGATAGGTCTTATTTTTGGGGAAACAGGGTATTTATCTAGTTGCATTTGTATACTTTTGAACTGCTAGGTTGGCAGGAGCTGAGGCAAGGGAGGGAGCTCATCCCATCATATGGAGCTTGGGTCTCAAACCTGAGCTGTCAGCGTTCCAGCCAACAAACCCAGCCTCTTAACCTCTGTGACACTGCACCGCCCTTGAAATTTGATAATAAATGAAATAAATAAATTGAGAAAAATTCTAAATGGCATCTGGGCTGCTTACATTGTGGGCAAAAGGAGTTTGAAAGAAAAATAAAGACAAAACCCCCCTGGAACACTGGTGGGCAGGGGTGGGCAATTATGGCCCCTTTACGACCTGTGGACTTCAACTCCCAGAATTCCTAAGCCGTAGCTGCATTGGAGCACTCTTTGTCAGCTCCAACTCTGCAAAGCCATTAGAAAACTTATCCCCCTAGTAAAATGGTTCCTCCCATTTTTTTGTCAATGAATGAATGGAATTTTGAAAAGCCAGATATATTTCTGGCTTGTGCTGATCTCTAGTCTAATCTGGTATTGTCCCATATTTTAGTTTGTTGCATTTATTTCTTTTAACATTTTTGAAGTGCTACTGAATTATAATTTTAACTGTATTATACTTCAGACAGTTTTTTAGTACATTGGAAACGTTCTTAAGAAGAAGCAGGTATGAATCTTTTATGCAGGAATCTTATTATGATCTAATCTTATTATTAATTATTAATCTATGCAGACTCACAGTGGCTCACAACAACGTGCCAAAAAAGCAATAAAATGCCCATAACTTTTTTAAAAAAGGGACAGTGTGGGTTCATAAACAAAAAAATGAAAAACAACAAACAATGCATGGTTAATCATTAAATAAACAAACGAACATCCAAACATCAATAGTAATTCCATGAAGGCTATCTGGAAAAGTTTAGCCTGGAAGGCTGCCACTGATATGGCCACTAACTACTAGAATAAATACAAAAATATCTGGATCCAGCCTTGTTCTAATGCTGCTTTGTTAGGCAGAAAGCAATCTCAAAACTGAGCAAGTTGGAAGCTGAGTTCCAGTTATAGTTCTATTTTGAATGAGAGAAAGGAAAGAGATATGATTGTCAGCTTCAGCAACTTTATAAGATGTGTGAACTTCAATTCCCAGAATGCCCCAGGCTGCCTTGCCAGCTAGGGAATTCTGGAAGTTTAACTCCACATGTCTTAATTTTGCCAATGGTAACAAACACTGCCCTGACAACAACAGAAATATTCTGGGAGTTGTTATCCCAAATTTCCACTTGGGGAAATCACTCTGTGTGAAATAACATTCAAATATAGCAATCTACCTTTTGGAGGGGATAAATGGTTGTGCAAAGACCAATTTCAATTGAAAGTAGCATTTCCTTCCTTCCTTCCTTCCTTCCTTCCTTCCTTCCTTCCTTCCTTCCTTCCTTCCTTCCTTATTAATTTTTGTAAATTTGTCAGAATGCCATATACAACCTATCTTTCCTTAAGCTCTCAGAGCAAAAACAAAATAATTACAGTTATCACATCGTGACTCGCTCCACATACAGAATTTTACATGTTTTCCATCAAATTTTTCTACCAGATATTATTCTCTAGGGTTAAGGTAAAGGTTCCCCGCACATGTGTGCTAGTCGTTCCTGACTTTAGGGGGAGATGCCCATCTCCGTTTCAAAGCCAAAGGGCCAGCGCTGTCTGAAGACGTCTCCGTGGTCATGTGGCCGGCATGACTAAATGCCAAAGGTGCACGGAATGCTGTTACCTTCCCACGAAAGTGGTCCCTATTTTTCTACTTGCATTTTTTACGTGCTTTCGAACTGCTAGGCTGGCAGAAGCTGGGACAAGTAATGGGAGTTCACCCCATTACGCGGCACTAGGGATTCAAACCGCTGAACTGCCGACCTTCTGATCGACAAGCTCAGCGTCTTAGCCACTGAGCCACCACGTCCCGCTCTAGGGTTAACCAGATGGTAATCTATAGCAGCGTTGTTAAAATTTGGCAACTTTAAGATGTGAGTGTTATGGAAGAAAGGATATAAGAGACATCCCATAGAGCAGCTAGAGTCAGGTTTATTTTGTGCAAAATTGATTCAGAATCAGAGTTGTATCTGAAAGTTCTGAATGAAGAGTCCATCTTTACACAACGTCTTTTATACAGTTTGGAACAAAGGATTCTTGCTGTCACAGTAACTTTCCATACATTGACATTTCTTAATTATTACAGTTTTATATCATCCTTGCCAAACAATCATAATTCTTCTGTAAATTACTGGAGCATAAGTTCAAATTATCTTCTTGTTGAAGGACAAGTTTCAGCCCATATGGGTATCCATGACCTAACCACCTCTAGCTATATGTCTTTAGGATTGTTACTTTCTTCTGACAAGTTAGGGGGCCTCTTAGAGTGTTAAAGGAAATTACATGTTGGCTTTGTATTCTCTGCAGCTGCACGTATTTCTTGTCTTCAGAATATAGTTGCTTTTAGAATATCTTTTAGAATATAGCTAATATAAAGTTATCCAGCGGTCATCCAACCGCTCCTACTTTATGAGGACTTAAAAGTCCCAGAATTTGGAAGCTGAAGTCCACACATCCTAAAGTTGCCAAATTTGAAAATAAAAAACCTGCTATAGAATACCATCTGGCTATCTATCACTGATGAGTCCCCAATAGAAATGAAACCTTTCAGGTAATGTCTACTTCCTAGTAGTTGGTGGTGCTAGCAATCAGCCTGAATATACATTATGTAAAAATAAAGTAGAGAGAAAGTTTGTTGTAGTGATGAAACCCAAAGCTAAAAACCAGGAGACTGTGAATTATAGACATGAAAGCATCTGGGTGACTTTGGGCCAGTCACTCTCTCTAAGCCCTAGGAAGGATGCAATGGCAAACCACTCTTGAAATCTTGCCAAGATAACTTCAAGGACCTGTTCAGCTGGTTGCTAAGCATCAACACTAACTCAAAAGCAAAAATGAAAATAAAAACAAGAAATAGTGACTTTGGCTTGACTCCAAAGGCAGGAAGCGAGAGGAACAGCTCCAGGTTTATAACCAACTTGCTACAGGATTGTGTTTTTCCAGCCTCACTGGAAAATACACATGTGGGTTCAGCTGCTTACAGTGCAAGGTTCAATACAGAAGCTGGGAAAGCATCCAATGACTTTATGACCATAGTATGAAGGCAGGCTGGAGAACTGTTCCCTCACCCTCTCATCATTAAATTAAAACTGCAGATAGGAAAAGATAAAATGGGAAGAACATTACCTTTTTATATCAGGAAATATTATTACTTATTGTTTATTGGTTCAATTTATATGCCGCTCTTCTCCGGAGACTCAGGGCAGTTTACAATGCATTAAACAATAGCCCTCATACTTTTGTATATACCTGCTTAGTAGGGCTTTTGGGCCCCCCTAAGCGGTGTTCTTTTTTATACAAAGTCAGCTTATTGCCCCCACAATCTGGGTCCTCATTTTACCTACCTCAAAAGGATGGAAGGCTGAGTCAACCTTGAGCCTGGTGAAATTCGAATTTGCAGTAATTGCAGGCAGCTGGTGCTAATTAACAGCACTTTAGTCTGCTGCGCCACCAAGGCTCTTATAATATAAACGGGATGGACTTGTTCTATAAATGAGGTGGCTTTGCTTTATTTTTCAAAAACATTTTCAGTGCTTGGGGAAAAGAAATGAGCTTAAGGTGAAATTTTAAAGCAGGGGCGGGGAACGATGGCCCCTTTATGACTTACGGACTTCAACTCCCAGAAGTCCCGCTGGCTCAGGAATTCTGGGAATTGAAGTCCATAAGTCATAAAGGAGCCATTGTTCCCCCATCTCTGTTCGAAAGCAAATTGTGTTCTGCAGAGGGGCATGGAATTGTGAGAAAGAATTTTTTAAAAATCACACTTTTCTTGCACATTTGAAAGAAAGAGATGTGATGGCTGTTTGTCTCCTTTCCATCAACACTCTTTTTTTGTGTATCTTTGAGATTCTTGACTAAAACCTGTCTTATCCCTGCTTATTTTCAGTCCTGCTACTTCCCCATATTCTTCTATTTTTTTAATTGGCTTCGGTCCAGTTTCTAGGGGGTCCTGTAGCATGAAGACCAAGTCATCTGCGAATGCCTGTAGTTTGTATTTCTCTTTTTTTATTTCCATTCCTTTTATTTCTTCATCTTGCCGAATGTTCCTGGTTAACACTTCCAAAGTCAGTATGAATAGCAGTGGAGACAGTGAACATCCCTGTGTGGAGCCTTTCTTGATATCAAAGGTCTCTGTCATGTCTCCATTTACTATCACCTTGGCTGATTGTTTACAATATATTGCTTTAATCATATTAATAAATCTCTCCCCAAAGTCCATATATTTTAGTTGTATTATCATGAATTGCCGATTAACATTGTCAAATGCTTAGGAATACAACTTGTTTGTCTCCTTGAAAGCGAGCATGAGAGGAGAGAGGGAGGGAGGGAGGAAGGGAAGGAGAGAGAGAGAGAGAGAGAGAGAGAGAGAGAGAGAGAGAGACCGAGGCATAGTTTTCCTTTGAGGAAAGGATCTTGCCTTTTGTCATGTGAATTGCTAGTCACTTCTGATTCCTACACTATTCTCAAATACGCAGCTGGATGCTTTGTTGAATCAATACCCAGCAATGTTGAACAGGCAAGCACGTCTAAAGGGAAACAAAGACAAACCTATTCCAGGTTTAAGGCACAATATGGACATATTGTAGACCAGGGGTCGGCAACCTGCGGCTCTGGAGCCGCATGTGGCTCTTTCATCCCTCTGCTGCGGCTCCCTGTTGCTGGTTGGCTCCACAATTGATAGGGCTTTCGGTTAGAACAGGTGGAGGAAAAAGGATGCCGTGCTAGGAGGAGACTCTATGGTGGGGGAACCGACTTCCGGTCAGCAGAGGAAAAAGGACACCGTGCTAAGAGGAGACTATGATGGGGGAACCGGTCGGCTCCAGAATTGAACGAGGGGCTTCCGGTTAGAACCTTTGTTGCTCTTTGAGTGTTTAAGGTTGCCAACCCCTGTTGTAGACTCTCTCCTTACTCAGTTGACCTTCATATGAAATAGGACTCCTCAACCTTCTTTTTTTTTATTTGTTTCCTGTATTTTTCTGCATGTTTCTCTCCTGGGGTTTTTTTTTTTTTAAATAATTTAAAATCATTGCAGCTTGTGCTGGGCTGCCTGGCAAATAGCACAGGTTAATGGTAGGGACCTCATTACTGAAGGTCAAATATAGCTTTTTAAGACTCTGCCTCAGCCGGCATGCATATTTTCCAATGAGACAGACTGAGACAGGAAGATCATTTAATTACGGTTTATTCAGAATATTCTGATAAAAGGGATTCCTCTCATTCAAAGAGGGAACCCCAAGAGAGACCCATCTTACGTTCCCTTTTATAGTTAAGACATCAAGGAAAATTCAAGAGAAAAGTAAATTGGACACAACAAAAGTAATTTTCTCTTTGCATAGGAAATCAGTTATATGTAGTCAAACATGTTGCATATTTGCATCCCGTAATATCACACATGTTCATTAAAATTAAGTCTGATGACAGAAGGGGTGTATGTTTTAAGGTGTTAATAAGGAAAAAGGTGGTTTGGAATTCACAAAGAGACAGGCCAGACACCAATTAGTACTAACACGCTTTCTATTGTCAGGAGACATTCTCCAGACATCCCATTGTAGGAAGTTAGCACCCATCCGTGTCCTGGAAAAATGAAATATTTTAGGAAATATTAAAAGGGCAGAATATTTCCCTTAAAAAGGAGGCAGAAACTCACCCCCCACACACTCACCTTTGTCAATGGGCCATTAAGGCCTGGGCCAATCTATTCTACATAGCAAAGATCTACCTCCTACATGCAGAGCCATAGTAGAAATTGCCCAAAGCGCTTTCATTACATCATCACCCAGCAAGAGTCAACCAAGCCTGGGATTCAAAAGACAACCTATAAAGTTACCCCTGCATGGCCCCATCGGAGTCTGACACAAGCTCAAATTCAAAGCCCCACAGAGAACCTAAAACCCAGGGACTCTCAGCATCTCTCCCCTTTTTTGCCCAGGATCTCAAGTCATGTGATCTTGTTCATCAATAAACCTTCTTTCCAAGCAACTTCTATGGATCCAGTGCCTTCTTCCCCACTTGGAGCTAAACCCAGAAGGATATTTCTTCCAACAGCATCCTATAACATATTTTTTTCAGTTTAGGAATAGCAAAACACTTATATATCACTTCACAGTGCTTTGCAGCCCTTTCTAAGTGGTTTACAGAGCCAGCCTATTCTCCCCACCAAACTGGGTCCTCATTTTACTGACTTCCAAAGAATGGAAGGCTGAGTCAACCTTGAGCCGGTGAAAATAGAACTGCTGGCAGTTCGCAGAATTAGCCTACAATACTGCATAATAATCACTGTGCCACCACGGCTCCTATGTCAGAAGCTATCAATCAATCCAATCCTCAATGAGGACCTAGATTGTTGGGGGCAATAGGTTGGCTCTGTAAACCTCTTAGAGAGGGCTGTAAAGCATTGTAAAGCAGTATATAAGTCTAAGTGCTATTGTTATTACAATGCCTTGAAGACATCGTTTAAAAGAGAAATCTAAATCAGATTAAAATACAAAAACAACTATGTTAGTTAGCAAGTCTAACAGTACTGCAAAGTCCATGTTTTAGGTACTAAGAAGTCCCTCTTGTGCGGCCCTCATTACTCACACCAGTTTGACTCTATTGTAATCAACATATTCATTTATTTTTATGCATGCAGCAAAGAATCCATTCCAACCTGAGGTTTGGGGATCTAGTATGTTGATTGTGTTGGTGTGTTTTTTCACTCTGAGGACCTAACTAGCTTTTCAACTGTTATTCAGTGGATTTCACTCTTGTAAATTAGTGGAGTTTTTGGTTCTGTCTGAGCTTGGTGCCTTTCTTGTGGTCACAATGAGCCGTGATGGCACAGTGGTTAGAATGCAGTAATGCAAGCTAATTCTGCCGACTGCTAGCAGTTCGATCCTGACCGGCTCAAGGTTGACTCAGCCTTCTATCCTTCCGAGGTGGGTAAAATGAGGCCCCAGATTGTTGGGGGCAATAGGCTGACTCTGTAAACCGCTTAGAGAGGGTTGTAAAGCACTTTGAAGTGGTATGTATATAAGTCTTAAGTGCTCGTGCTCTTGCTATGATGGCTGAGGAATTCTGGGAGTTGAAGTCCACAGGTCTTAAAGCTGCCAAGGTTGAACACTCTTGTGCTAGAAGGTCGAACAAGACTTTGATGGCATCTCAGATGCAGCCATCCAAAGTTGGACAGGGCTAGGCTCAATGGGGAAGAGCGTCTTCAGGATTTTAAGCGAGAAAATGTGTGTCTTAAGCATCTGCAAGGCATAACATTCTCATTTGACCTCTTAAACCTCTGCAATGTAAAAACATCCAACAAACAAACAAATAGCAAACCAACTTGGGGCGTAAAGGGATGTCGGTTGGCCCACCAGCTATATTTTTGGCATTTTGCTATGATGCATCTGCAGACAAATAACAATGTTTTTTAAATTACTTAGTAAATGTTTGGCTGCACGGAACTGGATTCCAGGCTTTCTGATTTAAAAAAAAAAAAAGTTGTATAAAATGCAGTTATCTTGCCTAATGAACAAGCCTTCCCTTGGCCACACACATCTTTTTGTGATTTATAATGTTCCTCGGGTCACCAAAATGGATCAACATTACATATGGCTGGCTGAGATTAGACTCTATCAAATAGGTTCCCGAAACAATTTGGCCCAGCTCAGAACATACTGTGGCTAAGAAATAAAAGGGTGCTAATTAAGTTAAATTAAATGCAATTTATTCCTTGTTCGATGGGCAAGATACATCGTATTAGAATCCAAACTTATTCATCACTGTGACATTTCTCACCTCACTTCATTATGTGCTGAGCTTGGACAAGACCAAAAAGAGGGGGAAAGTCACATGAATTCTTAGGACTTCCCACATAAACTACAGGCAGTCCTCAATTTACAATGATTTGTTTAGTGACCATTCGAACAACACTGAAAAAAGTGACTTATGACCATTTTATACCCTTACGACTGTTGTAGCATCCCTATGGTCATGTGATCAAAATCTGGATGCTTGGCAACTCACTCAACTTCTAAAAAGGCAACTGGACTTTCTTTGTTATTTAGAATAGAATAACAGAGTTGGATCTTGGAGGTCTTCTAGTCCAACCCCCTGCTTAGGCAGGAAAGCCTGTACCACTTCAGACAAATGGTTATCCAACATCTTCTTAAAAACTTCCAGTGTTGGAGCATTCACAACTTCTAGAGGCAAGTTGTTCCACTGATTAATTGTTCTCACTTTCAAGAAGTTTCTCCTTAGTTCTAAGTTGCTTCTCTCCTTGATGAGTTTCCACCCATTGCTTCTTGTCCTGCCCTCAGGTGCTTTGGAGAATAGCTTGACTCCCTCTTCTTTGGGGCAGTCCCTGAGATATTGGAATATTGCTATCATGTCTCCCCTAGTCCTTCTTTCCATTAAACTAGACATACCCAGTTCCTGCAACCATTCTTCATATGTTTTAGCCTCCAGTCCCCTAATCATCTTTGTTGCTCTTCTCTGCACTCTTTTTAGAGTCTCCACATCTTTTTTACATCATGGTGACCAAAACTGGATGCAGTATTCCGAGTGTGGCCTTACCAAGGCATTATAAAGTGGTATGAACACTTCACGTGATCTTGATTCTATCCTTCTGTTTATGCAGCCCAGAACTGTGTTGGCTTTTTTGGCAGCTGCTGCACACGGCTGGCTCATATTTAAATGGTTGTCCACTAGGACTGCAAGATCCCTCTCGCGGTTACTACTATTGAACAAGGTACCACATATACTGTACCTGTGCATTTTTGCTTTTCTTGCCTAAATGTAGAATCTTGCTTTTTTCACCCTTGAATTTCATTTTGTTAGATAGTGCCCAATGTTCAAGTCTGCCAAGATCCTTCTGTATCTTGAATCTTATTTCCTTGAAGATATTCCGCATCTCATCCGAGAAGCTTCTTCAGTTCTGACTGAATGGTTGAGGATGGAAGGATTTATATTCCTTACAGTCATCATTAGCACTTTTTCTGAGAGTCGTTGAGGCTACTTGGAAGTTTAATCTGTGTCCTCAGGGTCCTCTCTGTCCAGAATGTGGACTTTGGTCTGGAGAAAGGGGACGTCAAGCATTTCATCCTCCACCATTCAGTCAGAACTGAAGAAGCTTCTTGGATGAGAAGTGAAACATCTTCAAGAAAAAAACAAAGAAAGTCCAAAGAACACTGTTATCATGTCACCCCTACTCAGGTGGCTTTCGCTTACCTTTGCTACCGGTTCACTCACGCACATGCGCAGATGGTTTTTGATGACGTCCGGGTCGGTGGGCGGAGCCTCTCGCTGCCGCCGCTACCAGTTCTCCCAAACCAGGGTGAACTGGTACCAACCCACCACTGCCCCTACTCCTTTCAGACTTGAAAAACTTTTGGGGGACAGTGGAGAAATAAAGAGATAAGGCAGACTAGATCTACCAGATCTAGCCTGAAAAAAATCGACTTGTTCACCAGGAGTTAACAAATAGAGATTCCTGTATCTCTGCTGCCATCTCATGGCCATCTGGGTTATGGTAATCCTGATGTGACTTTCCTGAAGAAGAGGACATGAGCCCATGAGGAAGTACAAGTTCCGTTAAAACACAGAAGCTGTTATAGCATAATTTGGTTGAACTATGTTGGAAGAAATGTCCATCTGGGTTCAGTTCCAAATGACGGAGAAAGACACTGGAAACACTGAGACTGCTTGCCTTTGAGCTTCCTGTTCCTGTGGCAAGGGCAGGCATCCTATTGGCTGCTGTCAGACTCCCATGGGATTATGCAATCATAGCTGAAGTTGTCTGTGTTGTAGGCTTGGTTGAATCTTGCTAGGTGATGCAATGAAGGGGCTTGATTGTGCCATGTGGTGAGCTACATAATCCTGTTATGTTCTGGAGGGTCATGTCATAATCCCATCACCTGAAGCTGGGCTCTTTTGTTTTGCACATAGACTGGCCCAGCCTTTTGTCCTGTAGATAAACTGGCATCAAAATATCTGCTGGGGACAGGGACCTGGGGTCTTTTGTTTCTGTTTCCTTTAAGATTTTTTTATTTCTCTTTCAGGGGAAATATTCTGCCTTTTTAATATCTCCTAGAATATTTCATTCTTCTAGGAGAGGGGTGGGTGCTAACTTTCTACAACTGTTTATAAGATTTGTCTTCTGGTATATCTAAAGAATCATTGTGTTCATTAATTCACAATTTACAGTTCTGTCTGGAAATTCACCAGACAGAGAGTTAACATTATATTGAGAATTGATTTTGCTTGTGAATGAATACATCATTCGGTGCTGAAGAAAACTTTAACTGAAACATCCATGGACTGGTCTTTACTGCATCATTATTATCTCTCGGTTGGATTACTGCAATGCCCGCTACATGGGGCTGCCCTTGGGGTGCACCTGGAGGCTCCAGCTAGTCCAGAATGCGGCCGTGCGGGTTGTTACGGGAGCTTCCCGCTACTCCCAGGCAACACCTCTCCTGCACGAGCTGCACTGGCTACCGGTGGCCTTCCGGGTTCGCTTCAAGATGCTGGTACTTACCTATAAAGCCCTTCATGGCATGGGCCCGAGATATTTGCAGGACCACCTTCTACCAGCCTCCTACCGCCCTGTGAATTCTCATAGAGCTGCCCTCCTCCATGTGCTGTCGACCAGACAATGTTGGCTGGCAGACCCCCAGGATGAGGGCATTCTCTGTGGCTGCACCGACCCTCTGGAATCGGTTACCCATCGAGCTCTGGATGGCTCCTGATCTCCGCGCTTTCCGTACTGGCTTGAAGACATGGCTTTTCCGTCAAATTCCCTGACTGGTTACGGGGTTTTAAATTTGGGGATTTTAAATTTGGACTGTATTTTAGCTTTTTATCATTGTCTGTTTTATTATGTGAGCCACCCCGAGTCCCACGGGAGAAGGGCGGCATACAAATTTTAAAAATAAATAAATAAATAAATAAATAAATATTTCAAGATTCGTCTGTCAGCTTTGGAAGCCATATTAGCCAAGGTGTTCCTAGTACTAATGCATAATTTGGATACTATCTCCATATTTAAATGTTTGCATTGCAGAGTCATTTACTTGAAATGGTCAGTGCAGAAATTAAACAAACAAGCAAATAATTCTAGCTAACCACGTCTTATATCAAAAATCTAAAAACAATGACATCCGAACTACGCTTTGTGTTTTGACAAATCTATGAAACAAGCATCAGTTTCAAGATATTTTGTGAACCAATGTGGTCCCATCTCTTCTAAGACTGAAGCCAAGCAACCATGTTGGTTTATTTAATTGGCTTCAGAACCCTTCTCATTATTTTCCTTGTGTATTGTATATTTTATCTAAGAGTGTGGTCAGTGATTTGTACATTTTTTTGAGGTTTTATATTCTGCTTGGGCACAAAACAGGTGAGCCAGTTTGGTCTGTTGGTTAAGGCTCCAATCTAGAAACTAGGAGATTGAGAATTCTAGTCCTGCCTTGGGCATGAAAGCCAGCTGGGTGACTTTAGGCTACACCCTCTCTCTCAGCCCAATTCACTCAAGGGGTTGTTGTGGGAAAAATAGGAAGAGGAAGAAACATTAGGTAGGTTCGTCACCTTGATATAGTTACAAAAAATAATAAAACTGAGATTTAAAAAAATCTATCAAAAATACAGAATTATTTTATTAACTGGATGCAAAAAGGAAGGAGGAAAAAGAAGTTCTCCATCTCAAAAGAATAAGTTGATTTAACTTTAATGCTGTCAGGCACAAAGAGTCAAGATCACACATTAAGTTCCAGTTAAGTTGATTTATTGCTCATGTCTATACACACAAACTTAGTCAACTAACGGTCAGCAGTTGGTGCTTGACAAGAGCTAATGGAATTCAAGGATGGCTGGATTTGAATCACTTGTGGGAATGTGATGACTCCAGACTTATTCCTCTCTTGACTCCACCCCCAGAGTCTGCCCCTTCTTCTCCTACACATGCTTCTTCAAACATCAGCATTCTTTTTTGTTTGTTTGTTTGTTTGATTGATTGGTTATACATATGGTAGATCTCTCTGCATTCAAAAATTGCCTAGGGAGACAGCATATACAGATCTATTGTATATAAAGCTGGGAGGAAGATGCTCAAAATTGTATGGTTTTTGGAGTACCTCCAAAGATGATGATGATGATGATGATCATTCTATTGTGTCCAATTCTTGGTGATTCTATGGGCCAGGTCTCTTCACATCTTCTGCTCTTGCATTGCTTTTTTGAATTGTTCTATCCTCTGGTTGATATTAGCTTTGCTGGTGTCCAGTCAATGTGTTTTTTGGCGGCCTAGTTTCTTTTCCCCCACTAACTCTTCCAAATATAATTGCTTTCTCCAGTGAATTCTTCTGCATGACATGGCCAAAATAAGCGAGACACAGTTTTGTGATTTTGCCTTCCAGTGACATGTCTGGCTCTGGGACTTGCATGTTGATCACTTTTGCTCTCCAAGGAATATGCAGGAGCCTTCTCCAGCACCACAGCTCAAATGAGTTAATTTTCTTCCTAGCTTGCTTTTTTTAAGGTCCAACTTTCACAACCATAGATATCGACAGGGAACACCAATAGAACAGAGCCAAGAACCGTAGGGAGAAGCAATGAAATTGATTGACAAAGGTGCATTAATTGCACAAGAAAATATGGCTTCACACTTCTCTATCACATCAAATCCTTTTCCTATTCCAAGAGTTGTAAATGACAGTCTTCCCAACAACCCTATAAATTAGATGAGATTATAGAAGAATGAATTACGAGCTGTTGGAAGAAATGTTCACCTGGGTTCAGTTTCAAGTGGGGAGAAAGATACTGGAAACATGGAGACTGCTTGAAAAGATGGTTTAATGGTGGACAGTATCATGTGGTTTTGAGGTCCTAGGCAAAAAGGCACATGTGTGTGTGAGAGAGAGATTTATACCCTCTGTTGGGCTTTGAATTTGAGCTTCTATTCTGATTGGTTGTCTGGGGCCATGGGGCCATGCAGGGGTAACTTTAAAGGTTGTCTGTGTCCCAGGCTTGGTTGACTTTTGCTGGGTGTTGATGTAATGAAAGAGCTTTGGGCAATTCCTACTATGGTTCTGCCTGCAGGAGGGTAGATCTTTGTTATGTAGAATAGACTGGCCCAGGCCTTAATGGCCTGTTGACAAAGGTGGGGAGGGGGTGAGTTTCTTCCTTCCTTTTAGGGGAAATATTCTGCTCTTTTTAATATTTCCTAAAATATCTCATTTTCCTAGGAGAGGGGTAGGTGCTAACTTCCTACAGAGCATGATTGGGGATTTGAACCCAAGTCTTTTCTGATTGACCCTTGATACATTGCCTTTGTGTTTGGAAAGAAGGTGAGTTAAAAATCAGGGCAATAACTACCATTTCTAAAATCAGAGAAGGGATCCGTTTCCCTATGACCAGGTTAAAGTGACAAAGTGGCGAACATCAAACACATTTCTCCCTCCGACGGATCATTTGTTGTGTAGCTGTTGTGCCTCTGGAGGTTAAAGCTGAAGGCAACTGATAACGTGGATGAAATACCAAAAGCCTTGAAATCTCAATCTGCTCAGAGGAGCTAGAGAAAGCATTGTGACATCTTGGCAGAAACAGTCAAGTTCCAGGAGGAAATTGAGGATGGGAGAAGGGTCCTCCTAATCAAGGGACTCAATGATGATTTTGCTTTCGTTTTGTTTTGTTTTTAATGGAAGGGGGGGGGAACCCTGCAATGAACAAAAGGAAGCATTGAACTAAGCAGTGAATCTAGTGACTATTCAGACCAGTGGCTAGTCTAGAGAAAAGAAGAACTAAGTAGGGGCATGATAGCAATATTCCAGTATTTGAGAGGCTGCCACAAAGAGGAGGGGGTCAATTTATTTTCCAAAGCTCCTGTAGGCAGGACAAGAAGCAATGGATGGAAACTAATCAGGGAGAGAAGCAATCTGGAACTGAGGAGAAACTTCCTAACATAGAGGACAATTAACCAGTTTCTTATAAATCCCAGTCCTATAATCATAGGTTTAGAAGGAATCTTGTTGATCTTTTTTAGTCCAACCTCTTGACCAAATCAAGAATTCCCACACCTTTCCAGCAGCTGTCCAACCTTTGTTTGATGGACACCCACAACACCAGCAGTAGGCTTAATTGTCAGGAGCTTCTTATTTTAAGTTTGAATCTTTCTGTAAAGCTTTCACTCATCAAGAAAATAATCTTACACTTAACGCCAAAAAACCCCCTAAAGAACTTATAATTGACTTCAGGAGGAAGAGCGATGTACATTTACCATTGTACATGAATGGTGAGGAGGTGGAGAGGGTGGGTAGTTTTAAATTTCTGGGCATTTTTATCTCTCATGGACCTCTCATGGGCTATGAATGCTAACATGCTTGTGAAGAAGGCACAGAAGAGGCTGTGCTTCCTGAGAATGCTCAGGAAGATAAATCTATCTCAGCATCTACTTCTGTCCTACTATCGCAGCACCATTGAGAGTGTCCTGACATACAGCATTCTTGCATGGTATGGGAGCAGCTCTGCAGTGGACAAAAAAGCTCTACAGAGAATCATTAAAACTGCCCAGAATATCATCAGACTCCAGCTACCAGCCCTGGACGACATCTTCTAATCTCGCTGTTTGAGAAAGTTGCATAACATTCTCAGAGACTCTTCCCATCCTGCTTACAATCTTTTTGGACTGTTGACTTCTGGCAGAAGATAGAGAACAATTAAAACTCGGACTACATGTTTTCTGAATAGTTTTTATCCCAGAGCTATAACTGCACTCAACAGTGAACTAAAGGGCCACCATCAGTGAGCTGTTGGATGTTATTACTTGGTCTGTTGTGTGGATGTTTGGGTGGTTTAGGGGTGGAGAATTATGGTGGGTTTGAGGATTCTTATGTGTGTTGGACCTGGTCTTTGGATGTTAAGTGAATTTTGTTGTATGGGTATACTGTGTATACACATACATTGACAATAAAATCATCATTATTATTCTTTTTTTCTTTCTCTTTCCTCCCTCCCTTCTTTCTTTCCTCCTTCCTGCTTCCTTCTTTTTTGTCTTATTGTTGTGCACTCTGGAGAATAAATTCACACCCTCTTCCCTGTGACAGCTCTTCAGATTTCAGAAAATTACTAAAATGTCTCTCCTTTTCCTTCACTTCTTTTGGGTAAATATATCCCGTTCTTTTAAGTGTTCTTCACAGGAGTTAACCTCCAAACCACTCACCATCTTTCCTGGCCTTCCCTCTGCAATTTCCAGATCTTCAGCATCCTTCTTCCATCTTGGCAATGAAACTAGAGCAGGTGCTGTCTAACCAATATAGCACAGAGCAGAACTAACACTTCCTATAATCTTGAAATTATGCTGGGGTTGCTGCAGCCAAAGATTTCACTGGCTTGTTTTGGCAGCTGCCGCAAACATAAATCTATGGCCATCATGCTGGATATTTTATTTTTTTAAAAAATCCCCACTGAAATGTGGCTTTTGTCAGAGAACTGTATTTCATTCTAAACAGAGAGGAACAACTGGGCCATCTTCACTTTTAATCAAATTCCTATTTTATTAGCTACAAGCTTCCGTATGACTTCAGTTATTTGGGTAAAAGCAAAACAAAACCCACATCACAGCATGAACACATCCTCTCCCACATTTTCCTTATATATGCATTATTTATGTTCCTATTTAACAAGCAATTTCTTTGCCGTTAGTTCTGCCATAAAATATTATTCTGCATGCTTTTTATTGTTAACGGCAAACCACAGGTGCAAAATGGAAACATGAAGCGAAAAACCAGGATGGGGAATGGGAGCCTGTAATATTTAGGAGATCCACTCTTTGTAAAATGAGTGATGGTATAATACGCCTGTTTTGACCTTTGAATCTCCTCCAGTCAAAACATGAGCCAAATATGACAACAGAGAGCAGTACAAACCATATATAATCCAGCAGGATTATACACAATAAATGAATAACGGCTACATGAATTTTCTGGGCCTAGGGACACATTTCATCTCTCTCTAATGTCTGCAGGACTTCATTCCTACAAGGAGCAGGCAAAAGCAGAACAAAACCTACATTTAATGTCATTTGCATTTAATTAAAATTGAATATAATTATTTGCCAGCAGTGTTATTTCCCAATTTTCTCCTTCGGGAGCCTAATTCAATTTGGAAAACGGTTTGGAAGTTTCTGGGAGCTGCGTGCAAAGCTTGTGGGCAGTTGCGTGAAATCTATGGATTTGCACTATCATGATTCATGAAATATTATGCATGGCTGCTTGACATAATAGTTTTTACAAGCTGGCCTTACAATCATTTTTTTGTTTGTTTTTGGCATGCTTAAATGTTGGCAGATGTCTTCCAGCAGAAGAATACTTTTCTTTGGAGGCTTTCAAGTCAATGTGGATTAGAACTTGCTGGAGAAGACATGATAGCTGTCTTCTGGTACTCAAGGGGCAGTCACAGGGAGTTGTTGTTGTTGTTAGTAGTTGCGAAGGTGTGTCTGACTAATTGCAACCCCATGGACAATTTTCCAGGCCTTCCTGTCCTCTGCCATCCCCCGGAGACCATTTAAGCTCACACTGACTGCTTCAGTGACTCCATCCAGCCACCTCGTTCTCTTTCTTCTTTTGCCCTCAATCATTTTCAGCATTAGGCTCTTCTCCAATGAGTCCTTCCTTCTCATTAGGTGGTCAAAGCATTTGAGTTTCATCATCAGGATCTGGCCTTCTAAAGAGCAGCCAGGGTTGATCTCTAGGACTGACCAGTTTGATTGCCTTGCAGTCCAAGGGACTCGCAGGAGTCTTCTCCAGCACCAGAGTTCAAAGGCCTCAATTCTTTGGCGCTCAGCGTTCCTTATGGTCCACTTTTCACAGCCATCCATTGCAACTGGGAAAACCATACCTTGACTATGCACACTTTTATTGGGAGGGTGATGTCTCTGCTAGTCACAGGGAAGAGGTCAACTTATTCTCCAAAGCCCAAGGGCAGGACAGGAAACAATGAGTGGAAGCTCATTAAGGAGAGATTCAGAATAACAGAGTTTGGAAGGGAGTCTTCTAATCCAACCTGTTGCTCAAGCAGGAAACCCTATACAGACAAATAGTTGTCCAATCTCTTCTTAAAAAACTCCAGTGTTGGAGCAACCACCACTTCTGGAGGCAAGCCGTTCCAGTGATCAATTGTTCTAACTGTCCAAAAATAATTCAGTCTGGATCTATGAAAAAAATGTCCTGACAGTAAGAACAATTAATCAACGGAACATCTCGCCTCCTGGAATTGTGGGTGCGCCATCACTGGAAGTCTTCAAGAAAAGATTGGACAGCCATTTGTCCCAGATGTAATAAGGTCTCCTGCCTTGGACAGGGGTGTTGGAAGGAAAATCCATCTGGTTCAGTTCCAATCCGGGAAAAAGACACTGGAGATAAAATGGAGGCTAGAGGCTGTTTGGAAAGAAAGATTCTCTTTATTGATGAAGCAGAACCGCCAAGCCACATGTGATTCTGGGCAGCTGACCAAATGGAGTTGATGGGGGGTGAGTTTTAATACCTTCTTTGGGCTTTGTATTTGAGCTTCCTGTTCCTGTGCAAGAACATGTCCTTTAATATTCTATTGGCTGTTGTCAGATTCTTATGGGGTCATGGAGGGTTGTGTAGGGGTCATGGCTGGCTCTGTAGGCAACAGAGGAACTGCAAATCCTAGGTCCGTGATGGCGAACCTATGGCACGCATGCAGAAAGTGGCACACAGAGCCATCTCTCTGGGCATGCCAGCCATCGCCTGTTCCTCTTCCGGGTTACGGTGTGCACATGCATGTTGAGCACCGGAAACTGGAAGAGCAGCTCCCTGGCGCGCATGCATGTGCTGGAAACCAGAAGCTCAGCTTTTTGGTGCACGCATGCGCGCCAGGGAGCTGCTCTTCCAGTTTCTGGTGTTCCTGCATGCATGTGCGCACCGGTTTTTGGTTCCCCCCCCCCATGCACATGCTCCCGTTTTGGCACTTGATGCCAAAAAGGTTCACCAACACTGTCCTAGGTGTTTGTCTGAGCTAATTTTATCAACATTTTGTTTGCTTATCTGAGTTTCTGTTTTGACCCAGTCTTTCTGAATGGATTACCAAACCTGCATTTCTGAAAGCTGGCCTCCTCCATTTCTGCTTGGGGCAGGGACACTGGAGCTGGTTTCTACCTCCCTTAAGATTTTTTCCCCCATTTTGTTGCGGTCCGCTAGCAGCCTGCGGAGCTGGCAGTGGAGTCGGACAGCAATGAGACTGAAGAAGAACACAGGTCAGTCCTGGAGGCTGGGGAAGGCCCAGATGAGGGTTCTGCATCAGAGGCAGAGATGGGGCCACGGCCATCGGGGAGTGAGATGCAGACTCCAGAGCCTCCAGACACTGATAGGAGTGAGGCAGAGGAACAGGAGGAGCCTGTTCCTAATGCACACATGAGAAGAGCTGCCAGAAGGCAAGAGCAGCTCAAGCAAAGAGGACAACTTGGGAGTAGGGCCAAGAGATGATTGCCCCTCCCATAAGGCTTAAAACAGACCAGCAACGGTGTTTGGGCTTTGCTGGAAAACAACGTTGGTAGCTTCGTCTTCTTCTTCGTCTACATCTTGTATTAATTTTTGTATCTGTGACTTCTGAACTTTTGCCAAGAAAGGCCTTTGGCAGTTTGCCTAATTGGACCAAGATTAGCAATAGGACTGAGGAATTTGTGTTGGGAGGAATTTGTTTTAATTTAGTTGAAAGACGCTGGGAATGAAGTAATTCTCAGCTGTTCAAATAAAGTTTGTTCCTTTTTCATGGACTGATTTTCCTACTACTTACTTGGGCCTGGGTCACAACACATTTCTCCTTTAGAGAAAGTATTCTATTCTGCCTTTTTAATATTTTGTAAAATATTTCATTCTTTTAGGAGGGAGGGGGGGCTTCCCACAGGGAAGAATACCTCCATGGTCCTTCCAGCCCTCTGATTTCTTTGATTCTAAATGTGCGCATGATACCAGTGGTGGTATTCAGCCGGTTTGGGCAAATCAGTAGCAGTGACTGTAGGTGGGCCTGCCCACCTGCCCACCCACCCCCGGCATAATACTGTCCTATTTAGCCATGTTTTTGAGGCTGGGTTCATGTGTGGAAGGCGTGTGTGAAGTGCACACATGCAGCGAACCGGTGGTAAGAATATGTGAAACCCACCTCTGCATGATACATGCCTGCACAAACAACAAATTTTCTTGACAACATTTTTGGAAATGTTAGTTTTTAATGTAGGACTTCTTTGTTTCTGTGTATATATACACATACCTGTGGAATAAGAAACTACACAAACCTGTTTGGACATGGCTGCACTGTAGAGCCCCTTCTGATCCACTCCCTCCCTGTTCAATTTTCTTAATAGGAGACATTTAACTGTAGATAAGATTGATTTATACTCCCAGGCTTCCTTCACTGGGTGAGAAAATGGCATTTTGCTGTGAAGAAAAAAGCATGTTTACTCTGCTTTTAAAGCCGTGGGCATGTCACCAACACCAAGAAGATGAAACTAGCTGTAACTATGATTAAAGGAGATGAAGGCGCTGGAAAGATAACAAGGATAAAAATGTGTCTCAGGCGTCTGAATTTCCATTATTGGTGTCAGCCTTTTTAGATAAACCATATAGGAAACACAACCAGATAAGCTAATTCTACTTTATTGCAAACCTACATTGGCAGAATCTTGCAACTTTAAAAGTACAATTCTTCCGTCCTCTCTTATACAGCCCAAGAATCTAGGGAGGGTCTCTTCTGAATTTCTTAACCCACCTGCTATCCAGCTGTGGGCTATGCTGTCTCTTATCTGACTGTTCCCTAGGCAGCATCTCTTCACCTGGTCTCCCAAGGTCTTTCACACATACTGTTACAATCGCTCACTGAAAACAGTTTGAATCTTAAAGTTCATTGAAGGAAGCAAAGAAAATTTCTATGTTGCCCTCTCTGGGAAGCCCTTGTCCCCCAGGTACAATTCAGGGACAGGAGTTATATAAAAGACCACTCTCAAGAGAGACCTTCTGAAACAGTTCAAACTGAGGAGTGTGGAACAGGCTTTCCTAACCTGACTGTCCTCCAGATGGGAGGACTGACTCCCTGGATTACCCAGGTCAACAAGACCAACAGCTGGGAATTTTGATAGCTGAAGTCCGTGTGTCTTAAGGGTATCCAAACTGGAGAAGACAAATCTGACTTACATCAACAATCATCTACTACTTCAGAACTACAGGTAGTCCTTGACTGTTCATTTAATGCAGAATTCTGGGAGTTGAAGTCCACAAGTCTTAAAGCTGCCATGTTTGAAGACCTCTGATTTAATGACTATTGACACTGTTAGCACTGAAAAAAAGTGATTTAGGACCAGTTTAAACACACCTGTTACAACATCCCAATGGTCACCTGATCAAAATTTGGGTGCTTGGCAACTGGCATGGATTTATGACATTTGCACTGCCTTGGGGTCATGTCATTACCACTTAGAACCTTCCCAGCTGGCTTCCAACAAGCAAAGTCAGTGCGGGGAGCCAGATTTGCTTAACAACCATATGATTCACTTAACAACTGCAGTGATTCAATAAATATTCATCATACGGGTCCAAAAGGTGTTGAGTTAATTCTTTATAGTCGACCAAAGACAAACTTCAGAGAAATAGAGCGAAAATCAACAGCTGTACTTTCAGCGTACAGTAGTGGCCAACATTGTGGAAACCTTTTGGGAGCCTAGATAGCTCTGCAGACTAAGCACCTTAATTAACATCCAGCTGTCTGCAATTACTCCATGTTCGAATCTCCCCAGGCTCAAGGTTGACTCAGCCTTCCATCCTTTCTAAGGTAGGTAAATTGAGGACCCAGTTTGTGGGGGCAATAAGCTGACTTTGTATAAATATACAAAAATATGAAGGCTGTTGCTTAACGCATTGTAAGCCGCCCTGAGTCTTCGGAGAAGGGCTGCATGTCAATCAAATTTTTTTAAAAGTGTATTTTTGAGGTTTGATGGCTAATAACACCACTTTTTTTTTTTTTTTGAGTTTCAAAATAATCCTATTCCACTGCTGGAAAGGCCTGGGAATAGCCCAGACCTTAACCCAATTGAAAATCTATGGAGCCGACTAAAGAAACTGGTTAGTCAGAAGCGACCCAGCAATAAAACCCAGTTAATAGAAGCAATCGTTCAATCTTGGTTTCACATGATAACAGCTGCAGAACTAAAAGACTTGGTTTACTCCATGGGAAGACGTTGTAAGTCCGTAATTCATGCTAAAGGTTACCCAACTAAGTATTAACTGACACGGTGATCATTTTTGTATATCTCGTTTTTTCTATGTTTCACTTTTCTTCTTTATCCTGTAATTGCTATTCTAATAGCAAATCCTTCATGAAAGTTATTGCATTGCATTCTTGATTAAATTATCTTTCCATTGATACATAATTTTATGGTACTATTCCAAAAAAAAAAAAAAAGTGGTGTTATTAGCTAGTTTTAGAAAATACACCTTTCCCAAAAGGTTTCCATAATTTTGGCCACTACTGTGGATGGATTATTGAATGATTTCCCTAATTTTTTCAACAATAGAGATTGGACAACCATTTGTCTGAAACGGCATAAGGTTTCCTGCAGGGGATTGGACTAGATGATCTCCAAGGATTAGAAGACTTCCAACTTGGTTATTCTGTTATTCTGTTAACACTGGGTCACCAGGAAGAGCTAACAGGGCCAAATAAGAAATGTTACCACTTGAAAATCAGATTTATTTTTTCAAAAGTTCAGAAGCTTCAGGAAATTGGTTAGAAGATTGCAGATTCTATATAGTTTTTATCCATATCCAAGGCCAACAAACATTGCCAAAAGCATTTTAGATGTGGTCCTCTCTGTGATGTTTGATATCAATCATGTAAGCAGATAATGAGTGTATAAGGAAGATTAGATTTTAGCCTCAATTCTTCCAAATGCTTGTACCTCTCTAAAAATTATTCTAGGGAACTGAAAGATCCATAAGTGACCTTTCCTTTCCAGATATGATTAATTGATTAGACTGAACTTAATGCATTTTTTTTTAAAAAAAACCAATGTATTTCAGACAGTTAATTTCCATTACAGGGACATACAGTTAGAGGGAAGGATTTGATGAATGAGAAGTTTTTTCCAGTCATGGTAGCTGATGGTGATATAAGATAGCCCAACCCAATGATGAAATCCTCCGTGGATTGCTACCAGTTCACTGCCTGTGAATGCACAGTGGACGCCAAAAGCATGCTGGATGCCATGCGCACCAAACATCCACTTCGCATGGAAAAAGAAGTCTTAACAAGATAAGTAGAACAGTGAGGGAAGGAACAGCTGTGCCGCGCGATTTAGATTTGTTAGAAAGCAGGATTTCCTGCTTTCCAGCGAATATAAATAGTGTAGCACAGCTGATTGTCGGAAATACCGGTTGGGGTGGTATTTCTTAACTTTTTTTAAAAAAAAAATATTATTATTTTTTATTATTAAAAAGTACGAACAAAGATACAAACAACAACAAAACATACAAAACGGATAAACAAATCAAATCTTTACATCTTCTTTTTAAACTTATCACATCGGTAATCTGTATTTATATTTATACCTTTTCTCTATCTTTTTCTAATATGTCTCTTGTATCTATATTCCTAGTACATTGTCTCTTCACATTTTCTTAATCTACATATTTAATTTACTATTTTCCTTAATTGGTACTTGATTTCTTGTCTATAATTTTTATCTTCTCATTTATATCCATATCCTTTTTTCCTTTTCTCTTCTCCAACCAGTTATACTATCTCTGCCATTCTAAATAATAGTCTGTTTCTTCCTTTTCCTGTATTTCCTTTGTAAGTTTGTCCATTTCTGCACATTCCATAATTTTACTAATTATTTTATCTTCTGTTGGTATCTCTTCATTCTTCCAATTCTGGGCAAAAACTATTCGTGCTGCTGTTAGTATATGAATAATTAAGTATTTTATTTCTTTTTTGTATTGTCCTGTATTTTATTCCTAATAAAAAGGTTTCTGGCCTCATTTCTATTTTTTGGTGTATGATTTCCTCTATTTGTATTCTAATTACCTGCCAAAATTGTTTTGTTTTTTGACAAGACCACCACATATGGTAGTAAGTTCCTTTTTGGAGTTTGTATTTCCAACATATTGGGGAGGTGTTCAGAAACATTCTTGCCAGTCGGGCAGGTGGGAGGTGCCACCAATAGAACATTTTGTACATATTCTCTTTGTAGATTTAAAATCTTTAAAAAAAATTAACTTTTTTTTACTACTGTCTTACTTGAACCAGTGCGAACTGGTAGCATTTCACCCCTGGCTCAACCCATTATTGGGATAAACTGATCATTCTTAACTCAGTTAGATACAAATATGTCAGGTTGATTTACAAAGAGGATGCCTTGTAATTTTCATGTAATTTATTTGGTAATTCATACTCACTAAAAGTCCTTTGATATATGCAGGTAGTCCGTGACTTACGGCCACAATTGAACCCAAAAATTATGTTGCTAAGCGAGAGATTTGTTGAGTGAGTTTTGCCCCGTTTTACGACCTTTCTTGCCACACTTGTTAAGTGAATCGCTGCAGTTGTTAAATTAGTAACACGGTTGTTAAACGAATCTGTTTCCCTCATTAACTTTGCTTGTCAGAAGGTCTCAAAAGTTGATCACATGATTTTTGTGTCAAAGTAAAAAAAAAAGGGGGGGGCAAAGATATACAGGTGGCTAGAAAAGATGATAGGGAAGTAATGTAGATTTTAAACCTGAACTGTTTTTATTAAGTATGATATCAGAAAAAAATGATAAGAAAAGTATGTATTTAATATTACGTGTCTTAACAGCAGCAAGGATTATATCCGCACAATACTGGAAAAATGATGATATACTGCAGTGGTTCTCAACCTTCCTAATGCTGCGACCCTTTAATACAGTTCCTCATGTTGTGGTGACCCCCAACCATAAAATTATTCCTAAAACCATTGAAAATATGTGTTTTCCGATAATCTTAGGCGACCCCTTTGAAAGGGTCATTCGACCCCCAAAGGGGTCACGATCCACAGGTTGAGAACCACTGATATACCGGGAGATGAAGATTTAATCAGGAAGATTGTAGTTGAGGACTACCTGTATTACGTTTAAAGTGTAAAAGGAATTTTTTTTAATTGAAAAGTTTTGAAAAGTTTTACGTACATTTCCCCTTCCCCCTCCCTCCACCCCTTCCCACCTTCCCCTCCCTAACTTCCTCCCCCACCTCACAGAGCAAAATACAGGGTAGAACATTTAACAATCATAAGCTAATATAATAATCTATAGTCTTTTATCACCCTCTTGAACTTTTAACTCCCTTTTACTAAACTAACCTTAAATTCTTTATAAGCTCTCTTTACTCATTCTTTATTCATAAGCTATTTGTAATTTTAGTCCAATATTTGCCTTGAATATACTCTATCCATCTTTTCCATTCCAACATAAATTTTTCATTTGAATGATCTTTTAAATATGCTGAAATTTTCGCCATCTTTGCTAAATTTACTACTTTTAATGTCCATTCTTCAACAGATGGTAGATCTTCCTTCTTCCAGTACTGCACCACCAAATGTCTTGCTGCAGTTATTAAGTTCAAAATCAGATTAGTTTTTATAACCATACAGTCTCTTATAATACCTAACAAAAACAGCTGTGGAGTAAATTTTATCCATTTTTTAAGACTATTTTGAATAATCCGCCATATTTTTATCCAAAATGCTTTAACTTTTTTACAGGTCCACCAAACATAAAAACAAGTAGCATCAACACAATCACATCTTCAACATTTAGGTTGTAAATTCTAATACATACAAGCTAATTTTTTCGGATCCAGATGCCATCTATAAAACATTTAATAAAAATTCTCTGCAGTGTAAAGGGAATTTTAAATACATTAAAAGTGATTTGGAATTCTTTGGGATCAAAATAGTCTATTGCGTTGTTCTAGAAGTCTGAATGACTCCATTGCTCCCTACATGACCTGTCCTATTTAACCCATTTTTTTTTTAATTCAGGTATTGCTTGAATGTACCTTTCAGATCATTTGGCATGTAGGAACAAACCTTTATTTAGATCCTTTCTATCCAATACAGGATCATTTGAGATCATTTATTTTTATTTTATTTTTTTTTTATTTGATTTATATGCTGCCCTTCTTCCGGAGACTCAGGGCAGCTTACAATGCATTAAGCAATAGCCTTCATACTTTTGTATATTTATACAAAGTCAGCTTATTGCCCCCAACAAACTGGGTCCTCGATTTACCCACCTTAGAAAGGATGAAAAGCTGAGTCGACCTTGAGCCTGGCTAGAATTGAACTCATTGCTAAAATTAGCCAGCTAAATGCATCTGCTTGCTGGGGGGCGGGGGGCGGGAAATCAGGCTTAGATCAAACTTCTTGTGATCGAAACACATACCTGTGGTTCAGCATACCATCATTTCTGCATGAGGTGGCATTCCACGTGGGTCTTACTAAAATAATTTTAACCATCCATGCTCCGGGGTTTTAGAACATAGAATCGTAGGGTTGGAAGAGATCTTCTAAGGTCTTCTAGTCCAACCCTCTACTCAAAGCTGGAGACCTTATACCACTCCCACCGTTCCTTCATTGGATGTTGATGTCTTCCTTCTGACCTTCATAGCAGAGCCCAGGAAACAGAATTCCGGTTGCAGAGACATTATTTAAATGGAAGGAAAAACAAACAGTGTCCAGTTGCTTCCTCTTTGGAAGGGAAGCTTCACCTTTGTACAGATTAACAGAGTTGGAAGGGACCTTATAGGTAGTCTATCTAGTCTAACCCCCCACTCAAGCAGGTGACCCTCTACCATTTCTGACAAATGGCAGTCCAACCTTTTCTTGAAAGTCTCAAGTGATAAAGCTCACACAACTTCCAAAGACAACTTCTGTTCCATTAGTTGATTGCTCTCACTGTCAGAAAGTTCCTCCTCATTTCTAAGTTGATTCTCTCCTTGGTCAGTTTCCATCCATTATTCCTTGTCTGGCCTTCAAGTGCTTTGGAAAATAGCTCGAGCCACTCCTCTCTGTGGCAACCCCTCAAATATTGGGACCCTGCTATTGTGTCTTCCCTGGTCCTTCTCTTCACTAGACTAGCCATGCCCAGTTCCTGCAACCGTTCTTCATATGTTTTAGTCTCCAGTCCCCCTAATCATCCTGGTTGCTCTTCTCTGCATTTTTTCTAGTGTCTCAACATCTTTTTATAATGTGGTGACCAAAACTGGATGCATTACTCTAGGTGTGGTCTTACCAAGGCTTTATAGAGTGGTAGTAGTACCTCCCTTGATCTTGATTGTATCCCTCTGTTAATGCAATTTAGGATTAGTTGGCTTTTTTAGCTGCCGCTGCACACTGCTGACTCATATTTAGCTGATTGTCCACTAAACCAAGATCCCTCTCACAGTCACTGCTATTAAGTCTGGTTTCACCCAGTCTATATGTGTACTTTTGGTTTTTCTTACCTAAGTGTAAGACTTTACTTTTCTCTACGTTGAATTTCATTTTCTTAGATAGGGCCCAGTGTTCAAGTCTGTCAAGATCCATCTGGATCTTGAGCCTATCTTCTAGGGTGTTAGCTATTCCTGCCATCTTAGTATCATCTGCATATTTGGTGAGTTCCCCTTCTATTCCCTCATCGTTTATGAAGATATTATGAAGACCTTTCCTAGCCCACCTGGTTGCAACCCCCTGGTTGCACTGGGGTGGGAGGTCAAGTTTCCAAGAAGAGGGGGAGAAATAGCATCTGAAGATAGGATATGAAGCCATGGGTGGAAGCTCTAGGCAGCCTCTTGGAAGCAAAATCAGGCCATGGAGGGTCGCACCGCACTCCCATCCCGTGCCCCGTTTTGGGCCTAGTAGGCCTCCCTGCACTTATCTGGGAGCCAAAACGGGGCGTGTGGGACTTCTAGAAGGGACGGAGAAGGGAGGGGCAGGGCCAGCCAGCAATTTAACAACTGGTTTGGCTGAAGTGGTGTAAATCGGTTGAATCCCACCACTGGGCAAAACTCACTTAACAAATGTCTCCCTTAGCAACATAAATTTTGGGCTCAATTGTGGTCATAAGTTGAGGACTACCTGTAGCGGAAGGAAAAGTATCTGATAAATAGGAATGTATGTATCTTGACGGCATTTATCCATGCATCTGGATTGAGACCACGAATGAAAAATGTGGTAAAACCATTAACATTTTAACCGACCCTGCATGCTGTGTGGGAGGAGCTGGATTTTCCCCCAGCCCCTCCACTGTCTTGTTTCTTTTGCTCAAATGCTCTTGAAAAATAATGAAAAACACTGTAAAACTGCGATATTTCTAATTACGTGCAATAACATCTGTTTATTGCCACTTGCACAACTGATTTAATTATTACTAAAAAAAAAACCCACCTCCCTTTCTCATTTGGTATTACGTGATTCATAATTAATTGCTGTCACAGCAGAAAGGATATGTCTAACCTTATTTTGAAAATGTACAAAAGACTTATTTAAATGACTTTCTCACCTCCCCCCTCCATTCCCATCCACCTCCCTTTTTAACGCTAAATTTCAAAGCTTCTCACTTGGAGGACCTAAATATCTGTTAAATGATGGAAGTACAATCTTTGTCTGGAAAGCAACATTTAAAAGAAAATAAATAGGTTATTTTATTTAAAAAAATAGTGGAGGGCTACCAGATTAGGACTGGAAGAAGCAAAGGACCAGTAGATGGCACCAGTGAGTTAGAGTTTTTCTATATCTCTTTGCTGCTCTCTAATGGATGTCTGAATATTTGCATCCCAGGTCTGGTCATCCAAATTTATCAAATAATCCCAAACTTACTTTCTTATTTACTTACTTATTTATACACAGTAAAAAAATACCCACCCTCCTCGATTTTGTAATAAAAATAATTTACAATAAAATATTTTATTTAATAAAAAAAATTATAATAAAAACATAAATACCCTCCCCCCCCACACACACTTGATCTTGATTTTATCCCTTTGTTAATGCAGCCTAGGACTGCATTGGCTTTTTTGGCAGCTGCAGCACACTGTTGTCTCATATTTAAATGATTGTCCACTAGGAATCCAAGATCCCTCTCCCATTTACTGATATTGAGTAAGGTACTTGGTCTGTTATGTGGATGTTTGGGTGGTTTAGGGGTGGGGAATTTGTGGTGGGTGGCAGTGTGTTTGGGGATTTTTTTATGTGTGTTGGACCTGGTCTTTGGGTGTTAAATAAATTTCATTGTATGGGTATACTGTGTATACACGTACAATGACAATAAATTGATTGATTGATTGATTGATTGATTGATTGATTCAATTTATATGCCGCCCTTCTCCAGAGACTCAGGGCGGCTTACAATGCATTAAGCAATTCTTCTTCTTCTTCTTCTATACTTGTGCATTTGGGTTTTTTTGCTTACATTTTGAAGCCACAAAATGGCCTAGGAAGAAGGGGGATTAGCAGTATTAAATAACTTTCAAGCACTTAAAAGTAGTTTTTTTCTCACCCTCAACTTGTCAAAATAATAATAATAATAATAATAATAATAATAATAATAATAATAATAATAATAATACCAAGTGCTCCCTCCTTCTTGTTCTATCAAGCAATTTTTGATTCCTAAAGGACAAGTCAATTTGCTCCCAGTTTCCCCAACTTCAGGTGCAATTGATGGAATGGGGGGAAAAAAGGACATTCTGAAGCCCTGCATCTCTTCCTCTGCTGAAGTTATTGCTAGAGATGTCATGGTGGCCATTTCACTGCCAATGTTGTCACGGAGGAAGTCTGTCTTGACTGTGGTCCATCATTTCCAATCCACTGGACAACCCAATCATTGCTGGGCAATATTCAATCCTCTAGTTTTGTTCCTGTAACATGACACAAATTGACTTGATCGCCTTTCTCTTTGCTGGACATGAGCTGTTTGGAGTTGCTTGCTGAAGGATACAAACAGAAGGAAAAGAAGACACAAGCTGGTCTCCAACTGTACAATCCATAAAGTCTTTCTCATTGATAGCAACATCAGTATAGGAAGCTAGTCATTTCCTATATGCAGCGGTCTCCAAGCTTGGCAACTTTAAGACTTGTAAACTTCAACTCCTAGAATTCCTCAGCCAGCTTTGCCTAGCAACAGAAATTCTGGTCTCAATTGTGATTGTAAATCCAGGATTATCTAGAGCTGATTGAGGTGACTAATGTAGCCTTGACAATTGTTGCCACCGCATTTCACTTGCAGAATTATGGAAAAATCGCATAATATTTAAGAAATCTTTCTTGCAATTCCTCCCAGGGAACTTCACCTTGAATACACCTTTATACTAAATCCATTAGAATTAATTTTATGTAATACATTCACAGCACTCATGTTCTTCTTTAATGTAATTACCTTGCTACTGAATACATGTTGATATCTGTTAATATTTTTTCAAGGGGGGAAAAAAAAACCTGCAAAAAAAGAGTGAGTAACTTGGTTTTTCATACCGCTTGTTGTTTGCAAATCACCAAACTGCATTAGCCATCCCAAAAGGTAAAAATGAAAAGAACATTCTCTGGAGACCAATTTTGCTGGGACGCTAAAGAAGCTGAAATAACTATGTTAGAATGAATAGAACAAAGCCATTGGAACAACAGAGAGCGTTCGTTAAATTTTAAGGGTAGAAAAAAAATCATGAATAAACAAAGAGGGAACAAGGAAGATGTTTTCTGATCTACTGCATTCTGCAATTATCTTTGGAGTATTAAAAAGAGCAAAAATTATTTCCCGAAATAATTTTTGCACATTTCCCAGTCTTGAATGTAAGAAGTGACAATGAGCTAATGTAGGATATGGATATAAAAATTATTTCTGACACTATCTGCAGACGCGATCTGGATCTGTAGTATGGGTAGTCCTTGACTTAACAACCATTCATTTATGGCTTTTCGAAGTTACCACAGCACTGAAAAAAGTGACTTATGACCGTTTTTCACATTTACAACTTTTGCAGCATCCCCTTCCCTAATGGTCACGTGATCAAACTTCAGAACACTTGGCAACTGGCTTGTATTTATGACGGTTGCGGTCTCCCAAGGTCATGTGATCACCTTTTGCCGCCTTCTGACAAGCAAAGTCAATGGGGAAGCCGGATTCACTTAGCAACCATATTATATCGACCATGGTATCATGTTGCACCGGTTGGAGGGACTGGGGGTGGGAGGCACCGTTTTACGGTGGTTCTCCTCCTACCTCTCCGACCGGTCGCAATCTGTGTTGACAGGGGGGCAGCGGTCGACCCCGAGGCGCCTAGTGTGTGGGGTGCCACAGGGATCGGTCCTCTCGCCCCTCCTGTTCAACATTTATGTAAAGCCGCTGGGTGAGATCATCCGTGGTTTTGGGGTGGAGTTCCATCAGTACGCTGATGATACGCAGCTGTACATTTCCACCCCAGACCACCCTAACGATGCCGTGGAAGTGATGTCCCAGTGCCTTGAAGCCGTGCGGGTCTGGATGGGGAGAAACAGGCTTCGACTCAACCCCTCCAAGACCGAGTGGCTGTGGCTGCCGGCGTCCCGATATAGCCAGCTGACACCATCGCTGGTTATTGGGGGCAAATCATTGGCCCCCACGGAAAGGGTGCGCAACTTGGGCGTCCTCCTGGACCCACGGCTGTCTTTGGAGGATCACACGACAGCTGTGGCCAGGGGAGCTTTCTATCAGGTTCGCCTGATACGCCAGTTGCGGCCCTTTCTAGATCGGGACTCCCTACGCACAGTCACTCAGGCACTCGTCACCTCTCGCCTGGACTACTGCAATGCTCTCTACATGGGGCTCCCCTTGGGGTGCACCCGGAGGCTCCAACTAGTGCAGAATGCGGCCGCGCGGGGGATTATGGGAGTGACGGGACACTCCCATGTGACACCTCTCCTGCGCGAGCTGCATTGGCTACCGGTGTACTTCCGGGTGCGTTTCAAGATGTTGGTGACCACCTTTAAAGCGCTCCATGGCTTAGGACCAGGGTACTTACGGGACCGCCTTCTGCCGCCAATAGCCTCCCACCGGCCGGTGCGTTCCCACAGAGAGGGTCTCCTCAGGGTGCCGTCAGCCAGACAATGCCGGCTGGCGACCCCCAGGGGGGGGGCCTTCTCTGTGGCAGCCCCTACCCTCTGGAACGATCTTCCTCCAAAACTGAGAACAATTGCTGACCTCCGGACTTTTCGTCGGGCCCTGAAAACTCATCTCTTTCAGCTTGCTGGTCTAGCCTGACCCCGCTGAATTTTTAAGATTTGTATTATAGGGTTGGGTATTTTAAATATTTAATGGTTAATGGTTTTAATTTTTAGCCAAAGTTATATGCTTTTTAAAGAAATTGTTTAACTTTTGTGTACTATTTTTATTTGGCTGTTCACCGCCCTGAGTCCTCAAGGAGAAGGGCGGTATACAAATCTAAACAAATAAATAAATAAATAAATAAATTACTAACTTAACAACTGACCAATGCTAAAGCCAAAAAGGTGGCCTCATTTTGGCAGTTTAAGGTATGATCTGGACCCGAAATATTTTTTCTAAAAAAGATTATCCTACTTTAGCAGGGGGTTGGACTAGAAGACCTCCAAGGTCCCTATTCTGTTATTCTCTAATCCCAGATCAATCAATCAATCAATCATGGTTTACCTCCAGAAATTATGGGTGCTCCATCACTGGAGATCTTCAAGAAGAGAGACTGAACAGCCTTTTGTCTGGAATAGTAGATAGATAGATAGATATACTTTATTGCGGTCATAGACCAAAACGACCAAAACATCCAAGACACATAGCTGGCACACGACCAGACTAAAGTGCAAAACGGCAGCAAGATCAGTGGTGGAAACCACTCCGTCAAACTCACAGTAAAGTTGTACATAGGGAGAAAATACTATATTGTAATTTACATAAATCCGCGCATCGCACTTTATACAGCCACCAGCTAGCTCAACCGCTGGTGATCAATAGGACTGACCTCAGTCAGTGAGTCCAGCCCGTCCCTTCTCGCGGCTCTTACATCTCAAGACTGCAGCAAAAAGTTTTGCTACCTTTAGTGTAATCTTAGAGTCAGTATCTTGAAGTAAGAAGCGGAGACGAAGAGTTTCAGATAATCCAGGAAATCTTTGGCAAATGGGAGAGATAAGTTCTGACCTTATCTCCTGATAGTGGGGGCAAGTAAATACAATGTGAGCCAACAATTCCGAAGATCGACCGTCACATAAACAGTGGGTGGGTTTCACGCCTCCCGAGCACCTGCTATCCAAGACATTCGAGAGGAATCACATTAAAACGTGCCTTCAGAAAGGCCAACCTGTATTTAACAAAGGATAGCGTAGAAGGATATTTGGGGGGGTGCATTCAGGCAGTAATACCATCTGGAATAGTATATGCTCTCCTGCTTGAACAGTGGGTTGGACTAGAATATCTCCAAGGTCCTTTCCAACTCTGTTATTCTCCTTCTCTTGTGACCCTGAGAAAGCCCGGCTGATGCCTTAGTTATAGGACATGGGTGGTTTTGATCAAACTTTTCCTTCCCAAGGATTACCCATGTTCAGTGGTGGGTGTTGTGGCCCCGTCCTCTGAGCCTATCCCATTGGAGGAAGGAAGCTCTGAGCAGGAGGAAGAGGAGCCAGCCAGATCTCCCACCCCCCCCCCTCTGGCACCATCTCAGATGCCAGCTGAAAGAGAGCCAAGTAGTGGGGAAACAGGTGTCTCAGATGAGAGTGAGGGAGAGACGTCATTCCTGGACGCACGCCAAAGAAGGCGAGATAAACGCTTACAGCAGCTGCGGAGACGCATGAGGGAATAGACCTGAGTCACTGGACTGGAGTCACAGGATCAATGAGTCACTGGACCACACCCAGAGACTATATAATAGACAGGGGTGGTAATGATCTCTGTGATGAACAAATACTCTATCGGATAGGCATTGGAGTTAAAAGCTGAAGCTGATCAGAGACTTTGCTGAATATTTGTGGTGCTTTTCTTTCTGTGTACTATTAAAGCCCTTGGCAGACAGTGTGCATATCGCTGCCAAGTTTGAGATAAGAACTGTGGAGTGTGCCAAGTGCTTCCTTAACCCTCGACTGGCTGTGTTTTTGTGGGTATCTGTAGAGGGGGACAGATCAGTGGGATTCAAGTAATGTAACAACCGGTTCTCTGCCCTAATGATTTCTTCCAACAACCAGTTTGCCAAGCTGCTCAGAAAGTTAACAACCGGGTCTCCCGAAGTGGTTGAATCCCACCACTGCCCATGCTTCCCTGAAAATTAGACCCTGTCATATATATATATATTGAACCCTGAAATAAGCGCTTGGTCTTATTTTCGGGGAGGCCTTATTATTTTGGGGCGCGTGGAGCAAGATGGGGCTCCTCTTGCCATCTTTCCTGATTTCCAGCTCTGCGTTTAAATATTTTTGGGGAGGGCTTATTTTCAGGGGGAGGCTTATTTTAGTGCACATACTCAAAAGCCCGATTCGGCTTATTATCAGGGGATGTCTTATTTTCGGGAAAACAGGGTGCAGTTAGGACCTCACTTAATGCAAAAAAGATTTTCTTTATCTAGTTTGGGAGCCATAGATGGGGTGGGCACTGCCAACTCCCTTTTTGATATGCAAGCAGGAGTGTTCTAAGGAAAGTGAGATATGTGCCGTTTGGCTTGCCAGCAGAAGACAAATATAGTGTTTCAGCTCCAGCTCTTTTATTGGAGCATTTTCTGGGTTTTGGCTTGAATCATCTACAGCCTGAATACTTGAGCTGAACTGAAAAATAGAGGACAGGAAGAAGAAAACTCTCTAGGTCTGGAAGATCATGCTTTTTTTTTTCCTTTTCTTTTCTGTTGATTTGCAGAAGTAAACAACAGTCTTTCTTCTGGAATCACAAAGGTGTTTCGAAGGCTGTTCTCACAAAATGGCTCCCCGAATTGTTTTGCCTCTTTATAAAATGGCGGCCATCGCAAACACAACCAGTCACATTTACCAGAAGCCAATTTTTTCTCCCCTCTGGATCCATCCCAGAATAATTTCTGTGGGATCTAAAGGCCCTGTTGAAAGTAAAAGCTAGTGCTTTGCTTGCATCAGGTCAGTTTCCCTTCTAATGAAGCTCTTAAAATCATTTTTTTCTTTGGTTTTAGGAAGCTCAAGAGTGTGGAAGTTACATTATTGTGGGCTGAAAAGAAGAGAAGTCTTCTGGATCATGCTGGTTTTCACAGGCACCATATTGCCTATATCTACTTTAAATGAATTCCAGTGCTTGTCCAATAATAGTCGGATAGTAGCAGGAAAGGGTGGTTAGCAAATATAAAGAGGAAACAACTAGGAAGCAAGCGTGCCCATCTTTTTAGGGAACAATTGCCTATGACTCTCTACCATCTCCTCCCCCCCTTTATGTGTGTGTGTGTGTGTGTGTGTGTGTGTGTGTGTGTTTTCTGTGTCGCTCTATCTGTATCTCCATCATCACTCTCTCTTTAATTATTATCTATTATCTATTTATCTATCTATCTATCTATCTATCTATCTATCTATCTATTTTTTATATACAAAAGTTTTTTATTTTTATAATCAAACATACAAACAATACATAATCAATCATTGAATCTGATACATCTGATACATCTTTTATATCTTCTTCTTCTTACTTCTCTATTAATACATTTACCTATCTTTTTCTTTTATTAAAAATCATAAAACAATTTTATCCCCAACATCTCTCCACCCCCCCACTCCCCTCACCCCCTCCCCCGACTTCCCAGGGCAAAAACAGGATAGAACATTTAGCAAGCCTAAGCTAACATATACTAGCTTACAATAAAATTCAAAAATCCCTCCCACTCTTTAACTCCCCTTTTAAATCTCTTTCTCTCATCTGTCTATCTATCTGACTGACTGTCATCTATCTATCTATGTATCTATCTCCATCTATCTATTTATCTATCTCTATCCATCCATTATCCATCTATCCATCTATCTATCCATCTATCTATCTATCTATCTTCTATGTAGCTTATCTACATCTACATCTCAATCTCCACTTTCCACTCTCTCTCTCTTTATTATGTGTCTGACTGACTGACTGACTGACTGTATCTATCTATCTATCTATCTATCTATCTATCTATCTATCTATCTATCTATCTATCTATCTATCTATCTATCTTTCTATCTGGAGTGACTGGCCCAAAAGTCACCCAGCTTAAAGTGGGGCTAGAACTCACAGTCTCCCAGTTTCTAATCTGGTTCTTTAACCACCACAACAAATTGCTTCTAGATGACCATTTCAAAGGTCTTGAATTTAGGGAGTCTGTTTGCATTCATCGAGTAGTCCTGCAAGCTTTCACAGCCCAGAAACAGTTGGCCTGATTTGTATTACAGCAATTATTTTGAATGCAGATTTGATTAGCTCTGCTTGATTAGAATTAGAGCAAGATGGTTGAAACCGAAATCTGAAATAGTTAAAGAGCTTGGGGAAAGTTAGAGGAATCTCTGAAAATAGAATCGCCTTCAAACTGTGCAGAAATAGCTTATGAAATCAGCAAGATAAATCTCGCACGTTCTCTTTTTTCTCCCTTCCAAATGTAGAAAATGATTAGCGTGCTTAAAAACCAGATTGGCACAGACAAACGCTGCATTATTCTTACCCATCTTCATTCACTTTAATAAAAGAGAATTTGCTTTAAAGATCTTTCAATGAAATGTGAATCTCAGCATATTTGCACAAGGGCAGCATTATGGGGGGGAGGGGGAGTTTGCAAGCAAATAGGCTATTTAGTATCTCTTTCCTTTTGTCGAACCATTTATTACCCCAGCAACTTCCAGCCTTGCTGACTTCCCATTTTTCCATTAAAGCCCAAAAGAAATCTTAAATATTTCTTCTTCTAGAAAGAAAGCCGTAGTGAGACCACACCTGGAATACTGCATCCAGTTTTGGTCACTACATGAGAAAAAAAGAGGTTGAGACTTTGGAAAAAGTGCAGAGAAGAGTAACAAAGAGTAACAAAGAGTAACCTGGAGACTAAAACATAGGATGAACGATTGCAGAAATTGGATATGGCCAGTCTAGTGAAAAGAAAGACTAGGGGTGACATGATAGCAGTGTTTCAATATCTGTGGGGCTCCTACAAAGAAGAGGGGGTCAGCATATTCTCCTAAGCACTTGAAGGCAGAACAAGAAGCAATGGATGGAAACTTATCAAAGAGAGAACTAGCCTAGAAATAAAGAGAAATTTTATGACAGTTAGACTAGACTATCAGTTTTCTGTAGAATAGAGGGAAGAGAATACACAGCCAATCTGCCCTGAATACTACTACTACAACCTCCTCCTCCTCCACCACCTCTCCTCCTTCTCCTTCTCCTTCTCCTTCTCCTCCTCCTCCTCCTCCTCCTCCTTTAAAAATGTATCACAAATATCATTGACTGGCGCGCTGATGGTTGATATGGGTTGCTGCCAGCATCCTAGGTATCAACCAAGTATCTTCTTCAAATGTACAATGTTCCAAGTAGTGCAGTTTTTTGGCAGTTCCACTGGTGTTATTGCAAGAAGTTGCAATTTCTTGATGTATTTTGTAAATTTCTTGGACATGGTACCAAGTGCCCCAATGACAATGGGTATCCCTGCTACATGTTTCATCCATAATCATGTAGTTTTGATGGCCAGGTTGCAATATTTCATGATGATGATGATAATGATGAGGATGATGAGGATGATTTTCCAGTGATTCTACTCGGATTCAAATTTGGGCTTCCTGCATGCTAGGCAGTTGGATTAACCTTCTAAGCCTTACTCGAATCCGAGTAAGGATATGGCTAGTTGATGAAAGCTAAAAAGCTTGAAATAGAGCTATACTAGTCTCCCTTTATTTCTTTATCAGCACAATATAAATTTGGTATAAAATGGTTTGTCATGAATGCAACTGCTTGAGGGATCCTGGATTGGAGCTGAAAGGCAAAAGGGAGCAGAATGCCTGCTCCCACATGTTGGGGTAGGCCAGGTGTCTTGATAGAAAAACACTTTATTTATAGATAGATAGATAGATGTCATTAAGATACTAGTGGGTAATATGACTCACTTAGGGATATGGTAACACTTTAAGTAGGTGTAATCCTGTGTGCTTCGTTAAAATGTATTTATATAAGACTGAAGGATTATATTACATTATTTTGAAGAGATATTTTTAAAAGGCGTCTCTTAATTTGCCTTAAAGTTATTGAAACCATCCAATCTAAGATAAGAAAAACAATGCCCCAAGGCTGGTGTGGTTAGGGTTCCCAATACAACTATTATTGTTCTTTCTTTCCTTGTGTAAAGTACCGATAATTAGATACTCTTCACAGAGTTGCTGCAATCCAGTCCCATCTGTTACTATTCAGTTTCTTTATTTGGGGATTGGTAAAACAACGTACTGTTATAATAAATCACTTTTTTCAGTGCTGTTGTAACTTTGAACTAAACACATGGTTGTAAGTCAAGGACTACCTGTATTTATGACAGGTGGAGTGTCCTAGGATCAGTGGTAGGATTCAGCCAGTTCGCGTCACTTTGGGAGAACCGGTTGTTAACTTTCTGAGCAGTTTGGCAAACGGGTTGTTGGAAGAAATCATTAGGGCAGAGAACCGGTTGTTAAATTACTTGAATCCCAGCACTGCCTAGGATCATGTGATAATACTCTTTTCAGCCAGCTTCCAAGAAGCAAAGTTAGTAGGGGAGCCTGTATTCATTTAATGAACACCTGATTCGCTTAACAAATGTATTTAGCAACCATGACAAAAATGTCACAAAATCAGGCATAATTCACTTAACAAGGACCTTGCTAGCAATTGAAAATCTGGCACCAACTCTGGTCATAATTTAAGGACTGATGTATAACTCAGCAAAAAAATTCCCCGGGGGAAAAAAAGAGTGAATTTAGAATGGAAATGGGGCAGTTCCAGAAAAATCCAAAGTAAAAAAGAATTGAACAAGTCCAGAACAAAGAAATGATGAGAGTCAAAAGAAAGACATGGAAAAGATCAGGAAAACAACATCAGATTTAATTTAACGTGCTATGAAATGTATCTTAAAAGTTAATTAATTCAGTACATTAGTAAGATTTATCCCCATGGATTTATGCTTTTCTGCTTCTGTCACATGAAAAAAATATAATTATGGAGAGGTTCTAAAGATTGCATCTGTATTTTTTTGAAGCGGACTTAATCAGTAGTCCTGGAGCCACAAATCCTTCATTCCTGATATAAAATGAAATTTCCATCTGAGTCACAACGTAAAACAGAATGCTAACATATTGTGAACTGTCCAAAGTCATTTGGGAATAAGTAGCATATAACTTTGTAAAAATCTATAAATCTGCAAAATATAAATGTACAGAAAATAGAATAATAGAGTGGGAAGGGACCATGGAGGTCTTGAAGTCCAACCCTCTGCTTGTTCTGGAGACTATACCATATCAGACAAATGGTTGTCCAATATCTTGGGCGAAGGTGGCACAGTGGTTAGAGTGCTGTACTGCAGCTACTTCAGCTGACTCCTAGTTCAGCAGATCAGCGGATCAAATCTCACTGGTTCAAGGTTGACTCAGCCTTCCATCCTTCCAAGGTGGGTAAAATGAGGACCCAGATTGTTGGGGGCAAGATGCTATTTAGTATACTGTCGATGGTTGTAAGCCGCCCAGAGTCCTCGGAGAGTGGGCAGCATAGAAATATGATTAATAATAATAATATTTTTGAAAGCCTCCAGTGATAAACATCTGAAGACAAGCCGATCCATTGGTTGATTGCTTTCATAATTAGGAAATTTCTCCTTAGTTCTAGGTTGCTTCTCTCCTTGATTAGTTTCCATCCCTTGTTTCTCATCTTGCCTTCTGGTGCTTTGGAAAATAGGTGTCTCCCTCAGTCCTTCTTTTCATTAGACTAGACCCATGATGGCGAGCCTATGGCACGCTTGCCTGAGGTGGCATGCAGAGCCATCTTTCAGGGTACGTGAGCTGTCGCCCAGCTCACCTGCAGCTGCGCATGCGCTCATGCCCCATGTGGTGTTCGGGCCTCAGGTGTGCATGCGTGCAATTCAGGGGACCCAGCTGGTCTTCGGAGCTCTCCTGCGCATGCCTGCGCCTTTGCGTAGGCATGCGAGAGTACTTGTGTGCAGACAGCATTCATGCAGATGCATTGCGGTTGCAAAATCAACATGCATGTGCAGATGGTGCAATTGTATGTGCAGCGCACGGGGGAGCTGCACAAAACCTTTGTGCATGCGTAGATGGTCTGGTTGCAGATGCAGCGCATCGGGGGCACATGCAAAAGCCTTGCACATGTGCAGATGATGCGGTTGCACATGCAGTGCATGGGGGAGGAGCCTTGCGTTAGCGCAGATGTCACACATGAATGCAAAGCGCAGGAAGCGCATACCTGTTCAGCACTCTATGAGCAAAAGATTCGCCACCACTGGACTAGACCTACCTAATTCCTACAACCATTCTTAGTATGTTTTAGCCTCCAGCCCCCTAATCATTCTTTTTGCTCTTCTCTGTACTCTTTCCAGAGTCTCAACATCTTTTTTTCATTGTGGTGACCAGAACTGAATGCAGTAGTACAAGTGTGGTCTTACTAAGGCTTTACAAATAAATACAAATAAATTAAAGCGACAGAATCCATACCTTACATATATACTATCTGCTCGCGCACACATCATTTTTACACTTTATTCTGATTTATTTTTCATTTTGGATGTTGTCCCTTTGGTTTAATGAATGTTCAGCATTCACATCCATTTGTCAGCTCGCTGCAGTTTCCCCTCCATATTAAAAAGGAAGAAAAGAAGGGCTTTTGATGCTTTCAAGTCAGAAACTCATGTACAGTGGCATTATATCAGTGTTGTGTGCGCAGCTCATGAGCTAATGAATGTTTGAAAATCTCATTTATTTCTTGAGCTAGCTGTCAATGGCCTAACTGGAATACGGAGAATTTATGAGGACCTTTCTACATAAGGTTGAGAAACAAACCACTAGTCAATTTTTGTTAAAAATAATGGCTTCCTTTTTTTATGGGACTCTTTTTTTAAAAAAAGGAAGATGTTTTCAATTTCGTATTTCACAAATGAAACATCATTTTCATATTTTAACCCCCCAAAAAATTGCAAAAGGTTTTGATTTACAGCAAACTTCAAGTTATAAAATCCATCAACCAAATCAGACGCGAGTTTCAAAAAAGAAGATAAGATGACCTGAACCAACGAGGACACAATAAACAGCCCTGAAAGATTCAGGACATAAAAGAGGATCAAATTAGTATTTCCAAATAGTTTTGCAACATCACAATTTCCCCCCTTGTTTAATAAATGGCTTTGCTATTCTCTCTCCCCCTCTATTTTTCTCTGTCTCATCCCTCTTGCTTTCTCACACACACATAATGAGGGAGGAGGAGTGGAGAAATTCTGTTTGCATTTTAGCTCCTAACTTTCTCAGCTCCCAGAAAAACAAAATAAATGAATTTTTCCCCATTGCTCGTACAATGTTACAATGTCACCAGCAAGATAAACCTGAAGTTTTTAAAGAATCGATTAATTGATTAGAATCCTAATCATGCGGGAGATGTGCATGCATGCCGGGGGCAGCACCCTCCCCTGCAGCCAATTTTGGGCCTAGCAGGCCTCCCTGCAGCCTCCTGGAACCAAAAATGGGCCCCTTTGTGTGCGACCCCCCCTGTGTGGCGGGGGGGGCACACATAGCCAGGTTTTCTCCGTGACAGTCTATCTCTGGCCTTTCATTTCAGGTCTTCCAAAATTTCCTCCATATGTAACTGAGTCCCTTCACCTTGCTGTTCCCTTTCTTTTCACCTTTCCTCTTCCTCTTCCCTTTCTTTTCACCTTTCCTAGCATTGTAGGCTTCTGCAGAGAGCTGGGTCTTTGCATAGTGTGTGTCCAAGTAAATTTGAACCTGGACATTTGTGCCTCAAGTGAGAACTCTGGGTTGATTTGCCGAAGGATCCATCTGTTTGCTTACTTTGTTGTCCATGATAGTCTCAAGAGTCTTCTCCAACACCAAAGGTCAAAAATATCAATGCTTTTCCTACCCTTCTTCATCATTTTTGCTTCCATAGAATGTCATGTGGTCTTAAGTATATGATGATAGATAGAGAGATAGATAAATAGATAGATAAATAGATAGATGATAGATAGATAGATAGATAGATAGATAGATAGATAGATAGATAGATAAAAAAAGTTGCCCGCCACAATTCACTGATGCTTTTGGATTGTGATAAACAAACTAACCCAGCATTTTCCTTCAGTCACCCCCAATATTCTAGTTCTGGGGACTCTTTAAGAGCTGCAAGATAGGATTATATTGGACTGAGGAAATTCTGAAGATCAAGGAAACTGGAGAGGTTTCCAGAAGGAAAAGTGATGCAGCCATCTAAAGGAAGAGCATGACTGAATGTACAGCTCAATTTATAAGGCAGGTTGAAAATTCAGACTCATAACTTTGCTGAGTTACAAATTGTCCTTTATTTTACCACTAAAATAATGTTGAAAGCAAATGCCATTTTTTGCACTGGTTTGAATTCAACACATCAATTTTCACCTGAAGATTTGGCAGTGAAAGCACATAACAACAAGACTTTTTTGTGTTTGTTGGCCCTTCTTAGATTTTTTCAAAGAAGGCGTATACAATATGTCCTCTGAACATCTACCTTATATTCTGTTAGAAACATAGGTTGTTCAATCCCACTTACCTTTTTATTTATATTAAACCATTCACTTAATTGTGTCTATAAAAGCCATTGAAAACTGTTATCAGCTGCAGTCAATTGTTCTGAAGAAGTCAAGAGCAAACCGCTCCTGAAAATATTACCCAGAAAGTTATATGGATTCATCCATATTATTCCCAGGAGTCAAGCCTAACTTGAAGGCCATCGCCCAAAAAACTCTTTTTCATTAGAAGATAACTGTATGTACCCATAATTGTTGTTTACTTCTAACAATCACATGTTCTTCTTTGTTCCCTTTTAATACAAACTCATCTCAAAGCACAATGTTCTAGATAAAACTAGCTGAATTCTTCTCTTTAATTACTTTTATTTAATTATTAATGGAAGGGCCATGGTGGTGCACTGATTAATTCTGCTCACTGCCAGGAGTTTGATCCTCACAAGCTCAAGGTTGATTCAGCCTTCCATCCTTCTGAGGTGGGTAACATGAGAATTCAGATTGTTGGGGGCAATATGCAAATAATGCTTACATCTTAAACCTCCCAGACAGTGCTATAAAGCACTATGGAGTGGTATGTAAGTCTAAGTGCTAATTAGAACAGTCAATTTTACCATCTCCACCAATTATGTCACCAATTATGTCACTTTACTATCCATTCTTCTATGGTGGGAATTGGTGTGTCTTTCCATCTTTGTGCATATAAGATTCTTGCCACTATTGACATATATACATTGGTAACCAAGTTCTTTCAAGTTCTTTATCCATCACACCTAAAGGGAAAATTTCTGGATCCAATGTTACATTTATTTTACGAATCTTCTGAATTCAGTGGTTCTAAAATCATGCAAAACATCAAGGAGTTAAAAACTGACCCACATTCAGAATCAAATCAGATCCGTCATGTCAAACCAACTAAACTCTAGACTCTAGTAAGAGTGCATAGAAGAGCATCAAAGATGACTAGGGAGCTGGTGGCTAAAATATACAATGAACAGTTTCAGGAACTGGATATGTCTGGTCTAACTAAAAGAAGAGGTAGGGATGACATGATAGCAGTGTTCCAATATCTCTGCCACAAAGGCTGCCACAAAGAAGAGAGAGTCAAGCTATTCTCCAAAGCACCTGAGAGAGGGACAAGAAGCAATGGATGGAAAAGTATCAAAGAGAGAAGCAACCTAGAATTAAGGAAAAATTTCCTGACAGTGAGAACAATTAATCAGTGGAACGGTTTGCCTGCAGAAGCTGTGGATGTTCCATCATTGGAAGGTTTTAAGAAGAGATTGGGTGGCTATTTGTCCACAATGGTATGGGGCCTCTTCCTTGAGCAGGAGTTTGGACAAAAATATCTCCAAGGTCCCTTCCAATCCTGTTAATCTGTAATTCTATATCAGTAAGATTGGGCAATCTTCTGGGTTGGAACAGAAAAATATAATCTGGACAGCAGACACCTATGTGCCATATCTGGGACATTCAAATAAGAGCTGTGGTGGTGCAGTGGTTAGAATGTAGTACTACAGGCTACTTCTGCTGGCTGCTGGCTGCCGGCAGTTCAGCAGTTCGATTCTCACTGGCTCAAGGTTGACTCTGCCTTCCATCCTTCTGAGGTTGGTAAAGTGAGGACCTTTGGGGGCAATAGTCTGACTCTGTAAACTGCTTAGAGAGGGCTGTAAAGCACTGTGAAGCGGTATATAAGTCTAAGTGCTATTGCTATTGCTATCCTTAATCAAATAGACATGTTCCTGGGAATGGTGCTGGACAGACAGACAAGAGCAACCATGCAAGCCAGTAGAAGGAGCTTTTTAAAGGAATTGTCGACAGATCATGCTGTTATGCATGTTGAATCATTTTCTTTCCCTTCAAATCTGGATCACATCCCAGCCCTCCCAAATAACCCAGTAACATCCAATATGCTCTCTCCCGGTCTTTTAATAATATACATTTTTTAAAAAAATTATGGAATGTTTTAATATTGTTCATTTTATGTCTTGTTTTTTTTTTCTTCACTGTATGATACCCAGAGTCATGCTTGTACGACGGACAGCTACATAAATATGATGAATAAATAAATGCATAAAAGAAATAAATGTAAATTCAGCCAGAAACCTGCTTAGATGAACAAGCTCTTCAGTTGACTCTCGGGGCTTATGATTATTTTATTTCAGAGCAATGGAGCCATGTGTTCATTTTCTGAATCATTTCCTGCCTTGAATAAAGGATAGGACTTCAACCAGAACCTTCTGGTTAAAGGCAAGGAGGGATTTAGCATCTTTCCTCTGCCTCTTCTTTTTTCTTCATGTAGTTTAGTTCAGATGCTTTTGGATGTTCTACCACGATGTGACGTTACCATCAGTGTAAAATTAGCACAAACAAAGCATCTAGGAGAACAGATGGTGGCAGGAAGTGAGTCAACCTGGTGAACCCATCTGGTGGTTGAGGGTGTGCATGTGAGGGTAGCATCAGGAGCAGATGCTTCATTCCTTCAGCAATGGAACTATTTTTTGGATTGTACACAGAGATGATGGATAGATAGATATGAGAGAGGGAGAGAGAGACAGAGAGTTGAGAGAGAGAGATGATAGATAAGAGACAGACAGACAGATCGAGATGTGATTGATAGGTATAGATGATTTAGAGAGAGATGGTCAGTTGGTCAAAGATAGATAGATAGATGATAGATAGATAGATAGATAGATAGATAGATAGATAGATAGATAGATAGATGATAGATAGACAGATAGATGATAGATAGATATAGATGATAGGTAGGTAGGTAGGTAGGCAGGCAGGCAGGCAGGCAGGCAGGTAGGTAGGTAGGTAGGTAGGTAAGTAGGTAGATGATAGAGAAAAGTGATAGAGATAGATGATTGATAGATTTATAAATTAGAGGGAAGGAGAGAGGGGGAGAGAGAGAGAGAGAGAGAAGAGATCAATTGGTCAAACCCTTATCTAGGCTATGGTTAATCCCTAGACATATGATGATTAATATTCAGAGTGAAGCAGCACACCACCAATACCCCACTCAAAATATGTGATACTCCACACTGGAACATTTTATTGGAGCTTCAATCATTTGAAGGATTTGATGGTCCCAATATATTCTACTACCAGGAATTTGAAGAAGCTGTTGACTTCATGTCCTGTTCATGGACTTCCTTTGGAGACATCTCACTGGCTGTGTCAGAAAAAACAATTATAGATTATATAGGTATTTGGCCTGATCTATCATGGATCTCCCCATAGTCTTAACCAGGAGTGAAATCTAAAATTTTTCCCTACCGGTTCTGTGGGTGTGGCTTCGTGGGGGGGATGTCCTGTGACCGAGTGGGCATGGCCAACTCAATGTCATTCAGAGCCATGCCCACTCAGTCACAAGACCCCCTCCCATCAAGCCACGCCCACAGAACTGGTAGGGAAAAATTTTTAAATTTCTATTCTGCCGGCGTGTCCTTACCTTTCTCCCGCCCACCCGCCCCATTCCCCGGAGTCGGGGAATGCACCATTCCCCGACTCCGGCCTTGCCGTGGAGCCGCTGCCTACTCATCCTTTGCCATCTGGCTCCACCCACGTGCCCCATTTTCCAACTCCTACTGCTCACTTTTCTCCTGCGGCTGGTTGTCAGGGAAGGTAAGTGCCAGAAAGATACCGGAGTCGCTCACTCTTCTTCTTGAATGAGCCGTTCTGGTCCATGCACCGGCTGCGCAAGTGCACACCCAACCTGCTGCTGAATTAAATAAATGATGTGTGCTTGCGCAGCTGGCGCATGGACCAGAGCGGCTCATTCAAGAAGGAGAGTGAGCGACTCCAGTATCTTTCGGGCACTTGCCTTCCCTGACAACCAGCCGCGGGAGTAAGGTGAGCAGTAGGAGTCGGGGAATGGTGCATTCCCCAACTCCGGGGAATGGGGTGGGTGGGCGGAGCCTCCAGCCGCCATTGCTACCAGTTCTCTGACCCACCCGCCATCATTGCTACCTACTCGCCCGAGCCGGTCCAAACTGAGAGCATTTCACCCCTGGTCTTAATGGTATTAGAATATATGTATGTATGCATGTAGTTATATCTTTATTTTCGGGATTTATATGGCCATCTATCTCAGCCTTCTAAATACTTTAGATTTCCTTTCAAATGCTCTGAATGACAAAATTCAAAATTTATGGATGTGCCACTAAAATGTCTGAAGTGCCCAGCTGATTGGTATTGTTTTTGTTATTTTTTTAGACAAGTTTTATTACATTTTTCTTTTACATGTCTATTTTATGAACAGAGTATTGACCGGGTCACATCTTATACAACTTATAACATAATTATATATTAATTTTTATAATCTACTCCAATCTTCTTTTTTGTTGTTTCCAAATACAACTTATATATTTCAATTTCTGCCATGATATTCTTTTTCCCTACTTAGGAAAAAAAAAAAACATCAGCTGATTGGTATTGTGTCGATACTAGCCAGATTGGCATTGTGCAAGTCCAAGCCACATCTTATATGCACAAAAATGGAGTTATCAGGTTCTTAAGAAAGAAAACACAGCCCAGCATGTTGCCTTTGCCCTTCACATCAGAAAAATTAAAGAAGTTGAGAAGGTCCATTAAGTTATTAATCTAACTCCTTGCTCAGTGCAGGAATCCAAATTTAGAGCATCTCAACAGATGGTCCACCCTGTGTTTGATTATATTTAGTGAAAGGGAGCCCATCACCTCTCTGGCAAATTGTTTTTTTCCATCAGGCTGCTCATATTGTCAAACTGTGTCATCCCACCCCCCCTCCTAGCATTTTCCCACTGAATGAATGACTAGTCCAAATACTCCCAGCCAGTTTTTATGCCTAAGGCAGTACTAGAACTCATAGTTTCCTGGTTTCCAGCCTAGTACCTTCACTACTAGACCAAATCAGCTCTCTTCCTGTCTTTTATTGTCAAACTGGCATCAAACAAACTAGTATCAAACTAGTTACTAGGGACCTAGTGGCTTAGCAGACTAATGCATTGTGATGAACTCCAGCTGTCTGCAATTACTGTAAGTTTGAACCTTGGCTTTCTCTCTTTCACCCAATGATTTAATAAGAGGTCCTGGTACAATGGGTGGCATGCTCTTGGTGGAATATCCTCTTCCGCTTTCTGCGTTACGCCAAGTCAGATTCCGAGCTTAAGGAGTCACAGAGTTCAAACAATGCCAAATGTATGAAATACAAAGGCAGGGGCTGCAGAAATGCAGCTGAAATCACCAAGGCCAAAAAAAAACCAACAAAAGAGCCTCAGATAGCTCAACAGGCTAGATAGCCTGTTATTAACATTCAGCTGTCTGCAATTATTGCAAGTTCGAGGCTCAAGGTTGACTCAGCCTTCCACCCTTTCTAAGGTGGGTAAAATGAGGACCCAGTTTGTGGGGGCAATAAGCTGACTTTGTATAAAATATATAAAAGTATGAAGGCTATTGCTTAAGGCATTGTAAGCCGCCCTGAGTCCGGAGAAGGGCGGCATATAAATCAAATTTAAAAAATAAATAAATAATAATAAATTTTTAAAAAAACCCACAGTACTAGTTTTATAAGTTTCCATGAGTATCATGGATGAATTAGTGGCCATGGGCTGCATAATATTTATTTATTAAGCAAATTTAAAATGTAGTCACCCATCACGCATAGGTGACTCTGAGCGGCTTACAACATTTAATTTAATTAATTATATTAACATATGATATAATATATATCTTTTTGAAACCTATTCCACCCCCCCCCCCCCCATGGCAACAAGAATACAATCAGATTAGCCATTTGATCAGGGTCAAGGATAAATCACTGCAGCCAACTTACCACAGGACAATTCGCTGCGGCACAATTCAGTGTTGTATTAATTGTTTCATTCAGATACCTTTATTATTGATGACCATGTTTTTGTTGAAATTGTTGTAACTCCTGTATTTCTGGATTGACTTTCTTATTTTATTATTACCGGCCACGGTTCTGTCAAAATTAATTTAACTTTTGTATTAAGAGCCATGGTGGTGCAGTGCTTAGAATGCAGTATTGCAGGCTAATTCTGCCAACTGCCAGCAGTTCAATCCTGACAGGCTCAAGGTTGACTCAGCCTTCCATTCTTACAAGATGGGTAAAATGAGGACCCAGATTGCTGCGGGCAGGAGGCTGACTTTGTTAACCACTTAGAGAGGGCTGGAAAGCACTGTGAGGTGGTATATAAGAGACGAGGTGGTGCAGTGGTTAGAGTGCTCTACTGCAGCTACTTCAGCTGACTGCTAGTTCAGCAGATCAGCAGATCAAATCTCACGGGCTCAAAGTTGAATCAGCCTTCCATCCTTCCAAGGTGGGTAAAATGAGGACCCAGATTGTTGGGGGCAATATGCTATTTAGTATACTGTTGATTATTGTAAGCCGCCCAGAGTCCTCAGAGAGTGGGCGGCATAGAAATATGATTAATAAAAAATAAAATAAAATAAATCAGGGATCTTCAATTTTAAACACTCGAAGAGCCATTTGGACCCGTTTCCCACAGAAAAGAAAACACCAGGAGCCACAAAACCCTTCCCGTGCCTGACTATTTCTTGAACAGCCACAAAACTAGCATATGTAGTTGAATTAAATGTTCTGTTTTCTTCTGAAACTTTTCTTGGATTTATCCATGCTTGGCCTAACGGGGGTTGAAAACCTCAATAAATCACATGCCAGTGGGTGTCTCAAATTGGCAATTGTGATGCATATTTTGAGAGCTGCAGCAGAGGGGTGAAAGAGCCACATGCAGCTCCAGAGCCGCAGGTTGCTGACCCCTGATCTAAGTGCTATAGCTATTGCTGTTTATTGAATGGTTCCACAGTGAGTTGTCCCATGGCGAATTGGCCACAGTGAGTTGGCCATGGCAAGTTGGCCATAGTAGGTTGTCCCATTTCATTTGATCGTCTCCATTTCCATTTGTGGTCCCAGGACAAACAACAAAGCCACATTTTTAGGGCCTTTTGGAAAAGCAGCAGTGTGGGGACCAACTGTACATCTGTTCTGACCTAGTCTTTGTGATATAGTAAAAAGCACACAATTAGTCCCAACCACCGTTTTTTTTAATTTTAATGGCTGTGAATTCCTTTCATTCACAGCATGTGCTGAATCTCCAAGAGTTTATAAATAGCAAACGTCAAAACGTCGCCAAGACACTTCCAATTTTACGCAGGAAAAGACCCGAATAACCAAAGACCTACATATATGTGTGTGTGTGTGTGTGTGTGTGTGTGTCTGTGTGTGTGTGTGTTTTCTGAGGTTTTCATGGGTGTTTGTATGTAGGTCTTTGGTTATTTGGGTCTTCTCCCGCGTAAAATTGGAAGTGTCGTCTTCTCCCGCGTAAAATTGGAAGTGTCTTGGCGACATTTCAATAAAGTTTCATTTGTCATCTTCAGGCTGGTGTTTCGGCTTCGTGCTTCCAGGAGCAATGTGAGATCACAGCTGTTTCTTCCTTTTAACTGCTAGTGGGGGTGTGAACTGATTGGGTGGGAGCTTGGCTGTGTTCTGATTGGGTGGAGGTGTGTTCTTATTGGTTGGGGGCTTGGCTGTGCTCTGATTGGATGGGGGTGTGTTCTGTTTGGGTGGGGGCTTGGTTGTGCTTGGGTTAGTCTGAGTTACAGGGTGATTTGAGCTGGTGAGCTGCATTGCTGTTGTTTGGCTTCATGTTTGTGGCCGCGCTACCTCTTCATGGTGGGTGTCAGTCTGCTTCATGTATGGATTGGAGGGGTTTAAAGTGGCTAATGATTCAGCTGCGGTCTGGCTTCTGGTCCGTGGTCGTGCTTCATCATCAGTGTGGGTTTGAGTCTGCTTTCTGCGTGGATGTGTGGTGGTGACATCCTGGGTGGCTCTTGTGAGTGTGGGTCCTTGTGTTAGGGACTCGTTTGTCAATAAGGGCGGGTTTCCAAATGGCTGGTAGGCGGGAAGTATCATCTTGTTTATTCATGCTGTGTGGGCGTTTTTCTATCTCAATGGCTTCTCTGATTATTCTGTTGCTGAAGTGTTCAGTTTTTGTGATAGTTCTGGTCTTTATGGGTGAGTTTTGGGTGAGACTTCCAATTTTACGTGGGAGAAGACCCGAATAACCGAAGACCTATATATATATATATATATATATATATATATATATATATATATATATATATATATATATATGCCAGGTTTTCCTACATAAACCAAGATTTTTATGCAGCCCTACTTCAGTGAAATCACAATCCACTAGTTTCTAGGCTTTTTATTTTTCTGGCAGCCAGCAAACACTTTGCTGCCCATTGGGAGATTAAGGAGACTAAGATAGATCTATTTCGGACTTATAAGTCCTCATCAGTTAGCCACACCCTCATCCCATGTATTATCCCTGTAAAGGTACAGTATTTGTTTTCTTTCCTTTTCGTAGGCTTTATGTGTATTTCTCTTTAGCCAGGTTCTTCCTATGTAAACCTGTGTGTGTGTGTGTGTGTGTGTGTGTGTGTGTGTTTCTTTAAGCCAGGTTTTTCCTACGTAACCAAGATCTTTCTGCAACCCTGGTTGAGTGAAATCACATTCACTATTTTCTGGGATTTTTTTCCTTCTTTTCATTCTGGCAGCCAGCAGATTTTGTGCTTGCCCATTTGGAGACGACGTTTCGACGAAGTCTCATTCGTCATCTTCAGGCTGGTGTTCTCGGCTTCGTGCTTCCTGGAATTCAATTCCAGGAAGCACGAAGCACTTTCAATTCTACGTGGGAGAAGACCCGAATAACCAAAGACCTACATACAAACACCCGCGAAAACCTCAGAAAACACACACACACACACACACACACACACACACACATATACACACACACACACACACACACACACATATATATATATATATACATACATACATATATATATATATTTACGTGGTTTCCAATTCAGATTTATATTTATATATATATAAATTTCTTATACACATAATGTAAATCTATATTCTCTTATCCATAATAGGTCATACATATTCATATTTTTCTTAAGGAAAGCATAAAAATAAGGCATTTTAATTACATTCGGGTTTGGTCTTCTACCCTTCCTCTTCCCTCATTTCACAACAAACCTTCTTCTCCTTCTACTTTCTTTCCATTCCCTCCCTCCCTCCTCTCTTCTCCTACTTTCTCCCTCTTTCTCTCCTTTCTCTTCCCTGCTTCCCCTTCCTTTCCCAAACTCCTCCCTCTTTTCCCCTTTCTCACCTTCTCCCCTACTCTTGTCCCCTGTCCTTTCTTCCTCTCCTTTCCCCTTTCTTCCATTCCTCTCTCTCCCTCTCCTTTTCTTACTCTGTACACTCTCCTTTGTTGTGGTACATTTTCCCTATTTGGTATCCCAGCAACTCCAATTTTCTAATAATATATGCTTTCTTTTCAATTTCTTTTCAATTTTATCCAATCTGTCACTTCTATCATCATAATTGTACATTTATACTTATAATCTTCTTTCTTCCCCCGCCCCATCCCCCTTTTCCATTTACTCTGGTGTCATCTGGGTTTCTATTTTTTTTGTCCTCTCCCTCATTTAACTTTCTGTTTTTATCTATCATCTTTTATTCATATTTCTTTTCTAACCATACATAAAATCTTCACCATGTCTTGAAATACGCCAATTCCTCTTTATCTTTTATTCTTAAATTAATCTATTCATTTCCGCACAATCTAAAATCTTCAAAACTACCCCAGTGGCTAAAATGCTGAGCTTGTCGATTCGAAAGGTCAGCAATTCAGCAGTTTGAATCCCTAGTATAGGTCTCCTGTGTGAGCAGGGGGCTGGACTAGATGACCTTCAAGGTCCCATTTCTTCTTTTCCCTTCTAAAATTCTTAGATTATGTGTGATTATAGAATGTGGTTTATTTTTCAAAGCACCAGAAGGCAGGGCAAGAAGTAATGGATGAAAGCTTGTTAAAAGAGATCCAACTTAGAAATAAGGAGAAATTTTATGACGGCAAGAAGAATTAATCGATGGAATTGCTTGCCTTCTGGAGGTGTGGGTGCTCCATCATTGGAGGTCTTCAAAAGTAGACTAGACAATTGGATTGAAATGGCATAGGTCTCCTATGAGACCTATGCCATTTCACCCAACCCTTGAGTAAAGAGTTGGAGTAGAATTATATGAGGTACCTTGCTCAATACTGGTACAGTATATGTGGTACCTTGCTCAATAGTAGTAACCGTGAGAGGGATCTTGGAGTCCTAGTGGACAACCATTTTAATATGAGCCAGCAGTGTGCAGCAGCTGCCAAAAAACACAGTTCTAGGCTGCATAAATAGAGGGATAGAATCAAGATCATGTGAAGTATTAATGTGATTTTATGCCTTGGTAAGGCCACACTTGAAGTACTGTATTCAGTTGTGGTCGCCACGATGTAAAAAAGAGCCTCTAGAAAGAGTGCAGAGAAGAGCAACAAAGATGATTAGGGGACTGGAGGCTAAAACATATGAAGAACAGTTACAGGAACTAGGTATGTCTAGTTTAATGAAAAGAAGGACTAGGGGAGACATGATAGCAATGTTCCAATATCTTAGAGGCTGCCACAAAGAAGAGGGAGTCAAGTTATTCTCCAAAACACCTGAGGGTAGAACAAGAAGCAATGGGTGGAAATTAATCAAGGAGAGAAGCAATTTAGAACTAAGGAGAAATTTCCTGACACTTAGAACAATTAATCAGTGGAATGACTTCCCTCCAGAAGTTCTGAATGTTCCAACACTGGAAGTTTTTAAAAAGATGTTGGATAACCATTTGTCTGAAGTGGTGTAGGGTTTCCTGCCTAAGCAGAGGGTTGGATTGGAAGACCTCCAAGGTCCCTTCCAACTCTATTAGTCTAGTCTAGTCTAGTCTAGTCTAGTCTAGTCTAGTCTAGTCTAGTCTACTCTACTCTACTCTACTCTACTCTACTCTACTCTACTCTACTCTACTCTACTGTAGTCTAGTCTAGTCTAGTCTACTCTAGTCTAGTCTAGTCTAGTCTAGTCTAGTCTAGTCTAGTCTACTCTAGTCCAGTCCAGTCTAGTCTAGTCTAGTCAACTTCTGAAGTCCCTTTCAGCTGTATGATTCTATGTTCTGTGTTCCCCAATCCCTCAATTAGATTGACCCTAATTTGGTTTGGTTTTGGTGACAACAACATAGTACATCTTTCTCCCTTTGTGATGCTTTAGATAGTGCAATATTTCAATACTTTAACAGGCCAAGGTATTGTGTCTGTACAGTAGGTCTCTGGAGTGCTTTAGATCCAAAAGGTCCTTCAGAGTGCACAAGAATATGAGCCTAGCACCTGCCTGCAAATCTTTAAACCATCAGTGCCTTTTCCTGGTACTTTGAATACTCCAAAATACCTTTTATAAATGAAAATTGGAGTGTAGCTCAGCTTTATAATCCAATTATTCCCTGGCGTTGCTCAGAATCCTTAGAACGCTCCACCTCACTGATACATTAAAACAATGGCAATAAGCATTTGATGGAAGTTTTTACCATTAAGCAAAGCAGGAAACTTCATTATATCCCGAGCCTATCCCCATTTGCCAATTTGTTCTCGAGGGTTTCTGATCAGCTTTGCCTGAAGATACAGTCCATGCCCTCTGCGTTTGATTTACATCTCTTTTGCAAATTGGGCCTCGGGAGGGAGTTGGAGACAGGAGTATTTCAGCTCTGAATCGCAAAACCTGCTGCTTTGTAGAGAAAGTGATTAAAAACTGGCCTTATGACCCATATAATTTCTCTGTATGATACTTTTTGTATTGCTGTGTGCTGCCGGAGAAAGAATCTCAGGTGCAATTTAATGAATGATTTAGCACCATCCAATCAGATTGTAACAACCGATTCAGATTTTTTCCGGAGGGTGGGGGGGGGAGTAATATAAAAGTTGTATGCAGATGTGTTTGTGTGTGATGTTAATACCACCACTGTATTCACCGAAATCCAATTTTTAACAAAACTGTGCAACCGAGAGGTACTTTGTCAATACAGATGTCTGACTTATGAAATTCTCAGGGCAGAAAATGGATGATGTTTAACCCATGCCTAACAATGACAATGGAAGTCAAACACACAAGTGAAGGGAAGAAGGCTCCGGGTGTTACAGCATCGCTTTGCCATTTGAGATGGCATCTCCTGTCTGCCTAATGTGTATCGTTTATTTCTGAAATTGGCTTTTGGGGAAGACGTAATAGGAAAATAGTTCTGCAAAATAACGTTGTGTAGCATGACTGAGTGGCAACATCAATGCTTTCTGAGAGGATCATTAACTTTGTAGAGGAAAGATTATTCCCTGTCATAATAAGGTAAAGGTAAAGGTTCCCCTTGCACATATGTGCTAGTCGTTCCCAACTCTAGGGAGCAGTGCTCATCTCCGTTTCAAAGCCGAAGAGCCAGCGCCGTGCGACTGCTTGAGGGCTCCTGGATTGGAGCTGAAAGGCGAAAGGGAACCAGTATTCTCCCTCCCATATTGGGACAGACCAGGTGCTTCAACAGAAAAACACTTAATCTCTCCCCTGGCTCAATCTGATAAAGGGAGGAGAACTTGTGGTTGAGAGGTTAATACAACTGCCTAATATGCAGGCAGCCCAAGTTCGAATTGTCCAAAGATACTCAATGAACTATATGGCAGAAAATGAACAAGAATCTGTGCCTGTTTACTCTTACACAACCTCCTTCCTTCCTTCCTTCCTTCCTTCCTTCCTTCCTTCCTTCCTTCCTTCCTTCCTTTTTATTGTTTCATTTTATAAAAAATTAAATTAAATTAAATTAAATTAAATTAATTTTTTGCCACCCATCTTACCACAGGGTACCTCTGTACCTCTTACAATACTGAAAGGATAAATCTATACAAAATACTATAAAAATATAAATACTCAATCCTGACTAAAAGATAGGGAGAGAGGGAGGGAGTAGGATGATCAGGGAGGAAGGTGAGATCTGTTATTAATCTATCAGCCACCCCCAATGTAAAGCCCCCTCATTAGAACCCCAAATCCAACTATCACAGCCAGGTTTTAAGCTGTTGTGGAAGACCAAGAGGCTTGGAGCCAATTTTATCCTGGGGTGCAAGATGTTCCAAAGGGCGCCTTAACACCTTACACCTAAAGCTGGTGAGGGAATTTTATAGTCCACAGATCTTAAAATCTCTGAGATTGATAAATATTGATCTCAACAAAAGTATGGTAAAGCTTGATAGGGAAAAGTGTGACTTTATGTCCCATGTTACTACTAGAGTAGCTGCTGAGGAGTACCTTTAGTGGACCTTTTCCCACTGCTCAGCACTCCACCCATCCTAGGCTTGGTCACAATAGCAATAGCACTTAGACTTATATACTGCTTTACAGCCCTCTCTAAGCGGTTTACAGAGTCAGCCTATTGCTCCCAACAATCTGGGTCCTCATTTTACCCACCTTGGAAGGATGGAAGACTGAGTCAACTTTGAACCTGGTGAGATTCGAACTGCCAAATTGCAGGCAGCTGGCAGTCAGCAGAAGTAGCCTGCAGTACTGCACTCTAACCACTGTGCCACTGTGGCTCATAAGTTTCTGCATAGGATCTGGTAGAAAACGATAGTGACTTTTTCATACTGCTGATCCCCATCTCGTGTCTCTTTCCCATCATTGCCCTCTGAAATAATGAATGACAAGGCCTAACAGATGTTACATACTTGAGGTTTTAGATGATGTTGGAATAAAGGGGAAATGCTGCAACAGTGCAGAAAAAGGTCAACTTAAATCTGTGGCTGGGAACATGAGGATGCCAATGTCATAGCAACAGTGCAGAACAACGCTGTTGCTCAGATTGGATAGAAGTGTTGGACAGAATCCTTACACTGAATTTGGGCTAGGCATCTATCTTCTAGAAGATGGAGTGGTGCGGTGGCCTAGAGGTGGCACACTCATCTCACAATCAGGAGACTGTGAGTTTGATCCTAGTTGAGGCACAGTGAGACTATATCTGCTGTGAACTCTGCATTGGCAACAGGAAGGGTATCCGGCCAGTGAACACTCAACTCCATTCAGTTGCCCCGATGCCATCCTGTTGCAAGGGATTATGGGGTCATTAAAAAATCTATCTTTTAGAAGATAGATTAGTAACCCTCCCCAAAAGAAAGCACAGGGTAAAGAGTCCAGAGAAGGACAAAGATGATTAGAGGGGTAGGCTAAAACATATAATGAATGCAAGATCTACACTCAATGCAAGAACTAGATATGCCTAGTGTAATGAAGACAAGCAGCAGGGGTGACATGATAGCAGTCTTCTAATATTTATGGGGCTTTCCCAAAGAAGAGGAGGACAATCTATCCTTCAAAGCATCTGAGACAGGGGTGAAATGTAAAATCTGTTACTACCAGTTCTGTGGGCGTGGCTTGGTGGGGGAAGGTAATGTGACTGGGTGGGCGTAGCCAACTTTTTAAAAAAAAAAAACTTTTCAAAGCATTTTTTCTAATGCTTTGAAAAGCCTCTCTGCTGATCAGAGAACTCAGTTGGGATCGTCAGAGACTTTTCGAAGCATTTTTTTTACCACCTCTTCAGCCAAGAGGTTGCAGGAAAAAATGCTTTGAAAAGCCTCCGACGATCCCAGCTGAGCCACGCAATCATCAGAGGCTTTTTTTTTTTAACTTTTAAAAGCATGTTTTCATCGGAAGAGGTTGTAGAAAAAATGCTTTTAAAAGTAATAAGAAAAAAGCCTCTGATGATCATGCGGCTCAGCTGGGCATAGTGGGAGGGGGGAGGCACAGGGATTTTTGCTACCGGTTCTCCGGACCACCTGCCACCATCACTACAGGATCGGGCGATCCAGTCTGAACCGGGAGCATTTCACCCCTGATCTGAGGGCAAAACAAGAAGTAACGGATGGAAATTTATTGAAGAGAGATCTGACCTAAAACTAAGAAGAAATTTCCCAACAGTGAGAATGATCAATCAGTGAACTGCCTTGCTTCCAGAAATTATAGGTATTCCAACACTGGTTTTGAAGAAGAGAATGGACAGCCATTTGTCTTCTGCTTGAGCATGGAGTTGGACCAGAGGGCTCCCAAGGTCCCTTTTAACTCTGCTATTCCATTATTCTGAAGAAGCTTTTCCACTGATGCTTGTTAACAGACTAAGGCACACGATCACCCAACCTCTTCTCTCTATGCTTTCCCGACTGTAACATTCAACTGCTGTCAAGAAAAGAAATTAAATGGTTCTGGCAAGGACTTCTCTGAACAAATCCATGCTGGCAACCCATTTTTCCCCCACTCCTGTAGATACTTGCCAAATTGAATTTTGATGATCCTATTGTCTGGCTTAATCTGAGTCAAACGCAGGAACTTAATGTTGCATTTCTGCAGAGCATTTTGAATGCGTTGATTGCGCATGAGCTCACACATCAGATGTTGTATGCTTGTATTTCCAAAAGAAAATACCCCGATTCAGGACTCAAGTTTTTCTTTACAGATGCTCTGGAGTTTCGGTCCCCAGCTTGCGCTTCTTCTTCCCAGGGGCTGGATTTACATAACACACGGTTTACTGAATCGACTACTGTCAAGTCTCCAAAAGCAACATACAACCACAAAAACTAGAGTCTCACAAAGGCTCCTTAATTAGGTTTATTGCAAGGAAATGGGGATTAAGTTACATAGAATATTGATTAATAGGGTTGGAAGGGACCTTGGAGGGATCTTCTAGTTCAGCCTTCTGCTCAGGAAGGAGACATTATATCATCCTGGACAAATGGTTGTCCAATCTCTTCTTAAAAATTTTCAGGGATGGGAACAACTTCTGGAGGCAAGCCATTCCAGTGATTAATTGCTTTGACAATCAGAAAGCTTCTTCTTATTTCTAGGTTAGATCATCTCTTGGATGATCTTCCATCAGGGGTGAAATCCAGCAGGTTCTGACAGGTTCTGGAGAACCGGTAGCAGAAATTTTGAGTAGTTCAGAGAACCTGTAGTGGAAATTTTGAGTACTTTGGAGAACCTGTAGTGGAAATTTTGAGTAGTTCGGAGAACCTGTAGCAGAAATTTTGAGTAGTTCGGAGAACCTGTAGCGGAAATTTTGACTAGTTCGGAGAACCTGTAGCAGAAATTTTGAGTAGTTCAGAGAACCGGCAAATACCACCTCTGGCTGGCCCCAGAGTGGGGTGGGAATGGAGATTTTGCAGTATCCTTCCCCTGCCACACCTACCAAGCCACGCCCACCAAGCCACCACGCCACACCCACAGAACCGGTCGTAAAAAAATTGAATTTCACCACTGTCTTCCATCTGCTACTTCTTGTCCTACCCTCATGTGCTGTGGAGAATAAGTTGACCCCTTCTTCTCTGTGACAGCCCCTCGAATATTGAAGGACTGCTATAATCTTGGAAACTAGATGTTTGTGCTTAATGAGTACATAATGCCAGGAACCTCTTGATGCCTTTTGGTCTGCTTTCTATTTTCCTCTTTGTTTAGGAGGGTGTTTACTCCTATTTAACAGATCTGAAAAAAAATGTCCATCTATGCATAATTCCAGAAAATGGGTATCCTAGAATTTTCTGTGCCCAGCAATGCTAAAGAATATTTTTAAAATATTGTAATCTTTTACAATATTTTTGAAATGTTTTTAGCACTGTTGGGCTCAGAAAATTCTAGGATACCCATTTTCTAGAGTAATACAACTCTTGTACTGTAATGTTATGTGAAAATGACCTTGAGAGATGTGGGGAAGAGCCACAGATTGGACAACCAACATGTAAATAAATAAACAAATAAATAAAAGGTATCTCAGCCCAGAGAAAGAAGGGAGGTATAGGAAGCATCCAGAAGGAACCCTCCAAGGCCAGCCAGGAGTGGGATTTGGGGGTTCTCCGAACTGCACAGAATCTTAGCTAGAGGTTCTCCTGAACCCCTGCGAACCCCCAGCAGCCCATCCCTGGCTATAACAAGGAAAGCTGCTAATTCAATTTTTTACACATTCGTTTGTTCCAAAGCCAGTCTCTGATGTGCTTTTGAGACCATCAACAAAACAAATAAATTGGTTAAACAGCCCACTGTTTTCATGCTACTCATCCTGTCCTAATTCAGGGCTGTCTCTGGAATCTCTTTATTATAGTAAATACTGAGGAATGAGTTGCCGAACGTCCTCAAATTTCATCTATCAGAATTATATTTGGCTATCTAATAGAAAATCATTCCACAGATGGCAGCTGCTGTAAATCTTCAAGCCAACAACAACAACGACAACAATTAAATGTTCACACACTCTTCTCCCATCTCCTCCAGCTTCCTGGCAGACCCTTCCATCCCTCAAGCAGATGTAACAATAATCAGAGCTAGAAGAATGGTGACAGAGATACAGTTATGGACATGTTGCAGGGAAAATGAAACAAATTGGGTTTTCTGGGGTGTGAAGGAGCTATGACACTTCTTATTTTGGAACAATTTAAGTGGGAATCATGGATTCCGTATGCAGGAGACTTCCAGGCTATTCAGCAGACCAGCGTTAATGAGACTCTTCCTTCCTTTGACATTTTTTCCCATCTTGATTAGCCATCGTACATTACAAAGCAGGGAGAACTTTCGGTTTAGTTGGGGGTTCCCTGAGTCTCATTCTGTTATAGAGCTGTAGTGGCGCAGTGGTTAGAAGGTGGTATTGCAGACTAACTCCGCCCCACAGGCAGGAGTTCAACTCTGACCGGCTGAAAATTGATTCAACCTTCTAACCTTCTGAGGTCAGTAAAATGAAGATCCAGATTGTTGGGGGCAATAGGCTGACACTGTAAACTGATTAGAGAGTGTTGTAAAGCACTGTGGGGCAGTATATAAATCTAAGTGCTATTTCTATCATGGGTGTATTAATGGCATACATGGAATGGAATATCTGGGATACATTTGAGGTCCCGGTTCCCTCTGAAACTGCCATTTCTTTCTTTCTTTCTCTTCCTTCCTTCCTTCCTTCCTTCCTTCCTTCCTTCCTTCCTTCCTTCCTTCCTTCCTTCCTTCCCTCCCACCCTCCCTCCCTCCCTCCCTCCCTCCTTCCCTCCCTCCCTCCTTCCTTCCTTCCTTCCTTCCTTCCTTCCTTCCTTCCTTCCTTCCTTCCTTCAAAATTTATATTGCCATCTATTCACGCAAGGCGACTCAAGGCAGCTTACAAGAATATAATATAAATACAATACAATACAATACAATACAATACAGCACAGCACAGCACAGCACAGCACAGCACAGCACAGCACAGCACAGCACAGCACAGCACAGCACAGCACAGCACAATACAATACAATACAATACAATACAATACAATACAATACAATACAATTAATATAATATATACACATATAATAAAAAACAAAACTAATAAAACAGAATCATACCATATTTCCCCAAAAATAACCCCTCCCAAAAAATTTAAACGCATGCACAGCCGGTCCCTGCCATTTCTTCTAGTTAGGGTTAGGGAGACAGAGCTGGAAATCAGGTAAGATGGCAAGAGGAACCCCATCTTGCTGCACGCGCCCCAAAATAATAAGACCCCCCCAAAATAAGGCCAAGCACTTATTTCAGGTTGCAGAAAAATATAAGAAAGGGTCTTATTTTCAGGGAAACACAGTATAATAAATTAATAAAATAATAAAATAAAATAACCCTCCATCCTCCGCCTCGGTGACAACACATCACCGAGTGACATCATTTAATGGGCTCCATCCCGCTCTGCATTCCCCAGGCCAGCTGGTTGTCAGCACCTTCCAGAAGAGTGTTAGAGTGGGGGCCATTCTAACCCCTGGGGGAATGATGTTCCAGAGAGAGGGAGCCACCACAGAGAAGGCCCTTCTTCTGGGTCCCACCAAGTATATCTCCTTCAGGTTTGAGACCCGCAGCATTCCCTGCCTCCCTATTCTGATGGGTTGGGTAGATGTGATCAGCAAGAGACAGTCCCTCAGATAACCTGGTCCCAAGCCATGAAGGGCTTTAAAGGTGACAACCGGCACCTGGAAGCAAATTGGCAACCTGTTGTGGCCCGTCAGCGGCCTGTGCAGCTAAACTAGTAGCTGATTCCGACAGCAAGGAGGCTGGTGTGGTGCTGCGCCAGCAACCTGTGCAGCTGGCACTCGAGTCAGACAATGAGGAGGCTGGAGAAGATGTGGTGCCAGAGGCGGGGATTCAGCTAGCGCCTTCAGAACCTCCAGAAGCTCCTATAAGTGAAGAGGAAGAAGAGGAGGAGCCTCTTCTTGATGCACGGGCATGCAGAGCTGCCAAAAGGCAGGAGTGGCTCCTCAGGAGGAGGTCTCCTCGAGAGTAAGGCTTGGGGCTAATTGGCCACTCCCTTAGCCTATTTAAGGAAGGACGACGACTCAGGCAATTTGCAGGGAACAACTTCGTTTACTCTCCTTCGCGTCTGGATCTTAGTTCTCTTATCAGTTTCCTGCAAATCGCTTCTGGGCTTTCTGTCAACCATAGTAAGATTACGATTATTTATTCTTTCGATTCTTGTAGGCGGTTAAGAAAGTTAATTAACAGCCTTTATTTGAAAAAGACTGATTTAATTTAGTAAATTAAGGTTTGTACAGACTTCGTGTGTGCTGCGTTCTTTGGGATCCGTAGCTGGGGCAGATCACAACCAAGGCAGCTCCTGCAGGAGAGCTGATACACGTGCACACCGGGGTCTGCACAAAACCATGCGGGCCACTGCATTTTGCACCAACTGGAGCTTCCGGATGCTCTTCAGGGGCAGCCCCACGTAGAGCCATCATCTGAGACTAGCGCCATGTTGCTACTGTTACATGTGTACTCATGGGTTTGGCTAATGGTCACTCACTCACACACTTGTGACTGTTTATCACACTTATGACTATTGCAGCATCCCCGTGGTCATGTGATTTACATTGGGATGCTTGACAAGTGGTTCATATTTGTGACAGATCCAGTGTTCCCGGGGTCACGTGATCCCCTTTTTTGACCTCCCGACAAGCAAAGTCAATGGAGAAGCCAGGTTCACTTAACAATCGTGTTACTGACTTAAAAAGTGGAGTGATTCACTTAACAAATGTGGCAAGAAAAATCATAAAATGGGACAAAACTCACATCACAAATTTCTCATTTAGCAACATAAATTTTGGGGTCAATTGTGGTCGTAAGCCAAGAACTACCTGTATTTTTGAGTGGTGTGCAAAGAGGTAGCCAGCGCAAAGCACACAGAGCTCTCCTGGTATTATCTGTTGTAGAAAGCATTTCATATTTAACTCTTTTTTTTATTTTACAATAACAGTGGAAAAAGCTGTATCATGTATGCACTTAACAACCTCACTTGATTGCTATCATTGCTTAATTTAGGCATGTACCGCCCACAGAAATTGAATATATGAATACATAAAAATGGAATAAAGAAAAGAAAATGGAAACTGAACGAAGAAAAGAAATGGAAATTGAATAAAGAAAATAAATAGAAATTAAATAAAGGAAGGAAATAATAGAAGTTGAACCAATGAGTAAATAAAAATGGAATAGAGAAAAATGGAAATGGAAAATTGAATCAATGGATGAAGAAAAAAATGAATAAAGTAAAAGAAATTGAACAAGTAAAAGAAATAGAAAATGAACAAAGGAAAATTCAATACATAAATGGAAACTGAATGAGCGAATAAATGAAAACCAAATAAATCAATGAATAAAATAGAAACTGAACAATTAAATCAAGAGGCCAACATTACATTTAAGATTATCCGTCTCAAAAGAAAGATCAAATAGGGGAAAATGTCTGCTTCAATTGTCTTTATCTCAGTCAGCAAATCTTAAAATGTCTCTCCCATTTCAAAAGTAATTATCTGGGGAAAACCTTGTCTTTTTTTTTTTTTTTTTGGTAAATACAATAACTCTGTCCTCTGCTTGTAAACATGCTTGTAAAATGTGTAGTAGGGCTTCAAGAGGCAGTGAATTAAAAGTGACATGATCTTTTTTTTTTTTCTGGCGATTTCCCCCTAAGCCTTCTTTTTAAAAATAGATGTAGAACACGGTGATGAACTTAGCTCCCCTTTCATTTTATAATCATAAAGATTATAGAATCTGAAAGATAACAGTAGATTGTGTAGGACGTTTGTGGATTGTCCATCCAATGGGTATCTCCAAATGTAATGATCCTCTGGACTGAGTCCAGGTCTTTCTCTTCATCCCCAAACAAATGTTTTCCAGATGTGTTGGCAAAAGCTAACTGTGTCAAGCAGAGGGGGTATTCAGCCGGTTCGGGAAAACCAGTAGTGGAGATCGCGGGTGGGCCCACTCACCCGCCCTGGCGCTATGCTGTCCTATTTAGGCACATTTTTTAAGCCAGGCGCATGCATGGAAGCAAGCAAGCGAAGTGAGCATTGAACAGGTTGAACAGCTGGTAACAAAATGTGAAACCTACCCCTGGTGACAAATTAATAGCTAACTGTGACAAAATAAAATCATGAGGTAAGCCTCTGAAATTTCTTGCAAGGGATTACAAAAAACAATGAGCTTAATTCCCATGGGGGAAATGTGGTGTTGCGGTATTTGCATGCTGACAATAGCAATAGTATTTTAGGCTTATAACAATACTGCCCCATACTGCTTTACAGCACTCTCTGAATGGTTTACAATGTCAGCTTGTTGCCCCCAACAATCTGGGTTCCCTCATTTTACCATCCTCGGAAGGATGGAAGGCTGAGTCCATCTTGAACCAGTCAAGATCGAACCAGGCTGTGGGCAGAGTTTGCCTGCAATACTGCATTCTAACCACTGCACCACCAGAGTGATAATTACTTCGTCACGTAGATTCTGCCGTTAGGTACTGTATTTATGGCCTAATGTTTTATGAACACATACAAGTGGCAGAATTGATGCATGATGACATCATGGTGCAGATGTTGTTATTGGCCAACAGAGGCTCATGCTTCCCAATTGTTTGGACTTCTGTGTATCAGCCAGCATGATTGTTACAGGAAGTACTAGGAAGTACTAGGAAGTACATATACACATACATATACATACACACACACATACCGTATATATACATATATAGGTATTTGTTTTCTGAGGTTTACACGGGTGTTTGTATGTAGGTCTTTGGTTATTCGGGTTTTCTCCCACGTAAAATTGGAAGTGTCTTGACGACGTTTCGACGAAGTCTCATTCGTCATCTTCAGGCTGGTGTTTTCGGCTTTGTGCTCCTAGAAGCACGAAGCCGAAAACACCAGCCTGAAGATGACGAATGAGACTTCGTCGAAACGTCGCCAAGACACTTTCAGTTTTATGTGGGAGAAAAACCCGAATAACCAAAGACCTACATATATAGGTATATAACTATGTTCTGCTCTCCCTTTTTCTCTGAAAGTTCTCAGTTATACTGTTGTCAGAGGTGGAATTCAGCTGGTTTGGACTGGTTCAAGCGAACCAATAGCTCTGACGATCAGCTGACCCTGCCCACCTGCCTCCACCCTATCCTGTCCTTTATTTCCTGCTTTCTAGCTCATCTCATTCATGCAGCACAGCTGATTTTCTTACCTCGCTGTTCTACTTACCATTGCTGACTTGGAAGATAAGCAGCTGAGCTTCTAAATGCTCCATTTTCAGCACAAAGCACGCGCTCACCAAACCAGTTGTTAAACCAACAGCATTCCACCACTTACTATTGTTAATTCAAACTCAGATGATTAATTTAAGCCCATTATTTCCATTCCAGCATAAGATCTTATGCTTCTGTTTATGATCAAATGAAAGAGAAACAAAGCAAAAAACCTACAGCCCGTAATGAGAAGCATAATGATTGTACAGAAACTAAGAATGCATTGTAAGCTATATCCCATTGAGTTCAATAGTCCCAGATACAGTACATAACATATTGTAGGCAAAGGACAGGGAGAGCCTGAGGGTGGAGTCAAGTGAGTAATCAGCCTGGAATCATTAAAGGTAAAGCTAAAGATTCCCCTCGCACATATGTGTTAATCGTTCCCGACTCTAGGGGCCGGTGCTAATCTCTGTTTCAAAGCCGAAGAGCCAGCGCTGTCCAAAGACATCTCCATGGTCATGTAGATGGCATGACTAAATGCCAAAGGCACAGAGAACGCAGTTACCTTCCCACCAAAGATGGTCCCTATTTTTCTACTTGCATTTTTTACATGCTTTCGAACTGCTAGGTTGGCAGAAGATGGGACAAGTAACGGGAGCTCGCCCCATTACGCGGCATTAGGGATTCTAACCGCTGACCTTTTAATCAACAAGCTCAGCATCTTAGCCACTTAGCCACCGCATCATTATGTTTCCACAAATACTCTTAAGTCCAACCCCTCTTGAATTCTGTTAACTCTTATCTAGGGCCAATTTAGCATTGACTATTAGTTGACTAGATCCTTGTGTATAAGCATCAGCAATAAATCAGCTTAACTGGAACTTAACATGTGATCCTGAGTCTTTGCATCTGACACATATTGCAAATTGCATAGTTCATATTACCTATCACAAATGGCTATATTTTCACAGTACAGGAAAGTGATGATGATATAAAATACAAATAAAAATATAAAAGAAAGGAAGACCTTTATGTGTAATGAAGAAGCAGATCTCCATATTTTACATTGTGGGAGATACTGCTATTAGAATTTCAAGATTTCGAAACAGAGGTTCAACACTCTTTCTGTTTATAACCCTGTAAATCCCTTGTATCACACCCTTCGGGGTGGAGGCAAGATGAAGTCAGGGTGGCTAAATGGAGCTGAGCATTTACTGACCGGATGCCCTTCCTGACGCCTATGCAGCATTCACAGCAGATATTTTACTCTTTGCATCCAGATAGAGAAATATCTGCCACTGCCTAGGATCGAACTCACAGCCTCTTGATTGTGAGGCGAGTATCTCCACCTCTAAGCCACCGTGCCACTCAAGCAAGGACCCAACACTAATAGCCTGAAGATGTTGCACTTTTTTCCTTGTAATTGTTGGACTTGATATTGATTTAATTATTGCATGGCTATTTTAATTATATAAACACAAATAGATGGTTGGTTTGAAGCAACTCACTCAGGACATCGAGGTGGGAGAAACTTTAAGTATTTGCCTCCACTGTAACTCTAATGCTTCATCAGTTCAGTTGAGTACAATGGGAAGAAAGCTCTCAATGTTACAATCATGAGCACTATTTTGATTTTTACAATATCACTGCCAGCAATTGTTATTAGGATTCTGTGGTTAACAATGTTAGTTCATTGTCATGATTTAATCCAATATTTCTTAGCTACCCTCAGCATTCCATTAAAAATCATATCTGTCTTGTCCGTCAATCCATTAATCTTTTAATCTATCAGCATTTTAATGAGCAACGTCTTATCCAAAGGATCTATTGAAAATTCATATTGCTCCATTAGTGATTGTCTTCCATTTCCTTGCCTCTGCAGCTGACATTTTCCACAATTAAAGCTGAGTTGCAATTGATTTTTTTCTCATTCTTTTGTCCCTTTTCCTTTTTAAAAATGCCCCAAATGTTTATTTTTCTCCTCCTTATTCCCCTCCCAAAAGAAGCCACTTGAGGCTCTCTCTTTATTCTCCATCATCTTTTTCTCACAATCATTTTCTCCTACAATATCTCAGAATGATACTTTCTTTGTAGCCCAGGAGAGAACGGAAATGATTATATGTAAAACGATAAATAATAATAATAAAATGATCTTTTGCAATTGCTACGCTGGCAACAAGGGTGGGGGGAAGTCAGTGGGAAAACAATTGATTTATTGCCATTTTAAATGATGAACCTCACTTCCCAAGCAACAACTGGAGAATTTCTCCTCTTCCTTTAAAAGAAAAAAAGCCTAATGCTAATGTTCATTCATTTTGTGCCCAAAAACAGAATGGAAAATTGGGTGAGTCCATTTGTGTTCCGTTCAAGTGTAATTTCATGATACACAAGTGTCGCAAATGAATGAATGTGATTGATTAGCAGTTAAAGACCCTGGTTCGAGACCCAAGCACTGTCTGATGGGGTGAGTTACTGTTATTTGCTCCAGCTCCTGCCTACGTAGCAGTTCGAAAGCATGCAAATGCAAATAGGTACCATTTTGGTGGGAAAGTAACAGTGTTCCATACTCTGTGATGATAGTCATGCTGGTCACATGGCTATGGAAGTGTCTTCAGAAAAAGCTGGCTCCCTCGGCTAACAAAACAGAGCTGAGCACTGCCTCCTAGAGTCAGATACGATTGGAGAGGGGAAACCTTTACCTTTTTAACCCAATCTGGGAACCACCAGATATGCCAGATCTTAGCTAGAATAGCATAGCACAGCACAGCACAGCACAGCACAGCACAGCACAGCACAGCACAGCACAGCACAGCATAGCATAGCATAGCATAGCATAGCATAGCATAGCATAGCATAGCATAGCATAGAATTCTTCATTGGCCAAGTGTGATTGGACACACAAGGAATTTGTCTTTGGTGTATACACTCTCAGAGTACATAAGGAGAATAAAATACATTCATCAAGAATAAAAATATACAACACTTAGTGATAGTCAGGGTTACTAATAAGTTTATTATAATACTAAAAATACTTTATTTTGATACTACTATCAAAATTAAAAAATGGAATAGAATAGAATAGAATAATAGAATAGAATAGAATAGAATAGAATAGAATAGAATAGAATAGAATAGAATAGAATAGAATAGAATAGAATAGAATAGAATAGAATAGAATAGAATAGAATTCTTTATTGGCCAAGTGTGATTGGACATACAAAGAATTTGTCTTAGGTGTATATGCTCTCACTGTACATAAGGAGAATAAAATACATTCATCAAGAATAAAAAGATACAACACTTAGTAATAGTCAAGGTTACTAATAAGCTATCAAATCGTACTAGGAAACAAATAAAAACAATATGAATTGAGATATATAAGTGACATGGTTATAGTAATCAATGGGAAGAAATAGATACTAGAAAGGAAGAATAATAGTAATACAATCTTAGTAAATTATTTGACAGTGTTGTGGGAATTAGTTGTTAAGCAGAGAGATGGCATTTGGGAAAAAACTGTCCTTGTGTCTAGTTGTTCTGGTGTGCAGTCCCCCTAATCATCATTTTGAGGATAGAAGTTCAAATCTATGTCCAGGACCTTAATTTTCCCATTCTAACTTTCCCAGCACATCTTGAGGTTGCCAGATTGTGGCTAGGTTGCAGTACTGGAAGTGTTGACTCTACCCATGTGGAGCCTCATTATGGTATGGTTGTGAACAGTGCTTATGTTGAAATGCTATCTTTTTATACTACAGTGATCCCCGGAAGAATCAGCGTACACAACTGGAACAAGCTGTAGTAATCATCCTCATCCTGGCCTTCACTCATCAACTCCATCTTCATCTTCATGGCCATCCTCATCATCAGTTTCTTATTTGCATTCTGTATAAGGTAGTCCTCCTTGATCCTATCTATGCCATTTGGGTTGCTCTAAAAATCACAATTTTCACCAACTTGAGTCATGCTCTTGCCAAACTTTGTACAGGGATCAGTATAGATTTTATAAATAGGTCAGTTTATAGTTAAAACATTCAGATAGTGGTCATGTTCCCATGAAGCACATCATCTAGTCATGCCTACTTATTCCAATGTTCATAAGAAGGTTGAGTCTTTTCATTCAGTCCCTTTGTTCAACAACAAAAACAAAAAATAGCTAGGATCCCAAACATTTTGTCTAGGGATCTGCAACCTTAACACTCAAAGAGCCATTTGGACCCGTTTCCCACATTAAAAAAAAAAAAAACAGTGAGCCATAAAACCTGAATGGGCATGGCCATTCATTTCCACCAGTCACATTACCCCCTAGCCACCCTTACCCATCTGGTCATTAGGGCAGAGAACCAGTTGTTAAAAAACACCGAAAACCACAAAAGATCTCTCTCTCCCTCCCTCTTCTCTCTCTCTCTCCTCCTCTCTCTCTCTCCTCCTCCTCCTCTCTCTGACTCTGCCCCTGTTGCTCCTCTATCCCCTGCCCTCACCCTTACCTTCTCAGACCAGGCTGGGAGTGACTGGGAGGAGAGAGCGAGGGATGGAGCCAGCCAGTGGTGGGATCACCCAACAAGGAGTCACAGCAGAGGGCTCAAAGAGCCCCATGCGGCTCCAGAGCCACAGGTTGCTGACACTCGGTCTAGGCACATAACTTTAGGAAACCTAGCTATGGTTGCAGGTTCTCCACATTACTTACAACAGTTTGTTTAGTGACCATTCAAAGTTACAACCGTACTGGAAAATGTAACTTATGACCATTTTTCACCGTTATGACCTTTGCAACCTCCCCATGACCATCTGATCCTAATCCAAATGCTTGGCAACTGGTTCATATTTATGATGGTTGCAACATCCCATCATCATGCGATCACCTTTTATGATCTTCTGACAAGCAAAGTCAATGGGGAAGCCAGAGTCACTTAACAACTGGGTTACTAACTTATCAATGGCAGTGATTTACTTAACAGCTGTGTCAAGAAAGATGATACAATGGGACAAAACCCGCTTACCAAATGCCTCCCTTAAAAGCAGAAATTTTGGGCTCAGTTGTGGTCATAAATCGGGGACTACCTGTATACCAATTGAAAGGAGTTGTGATGTTGGTAGTGGCCAAAAGTGTCCTCTATGTTTTCCTATATCTATGAAATCCAAAATTCCCCCCAACCGCTGCCTCCAGATAGACTTTGGAGTTGATAGTCCCAAAGGTGATCATTCAAGAGGCAACTGGACTTTCTGGTTTTTTCTTTGAAGACGTTTCACTTCTTATCAAAGAAGCTTCTTCCGCTCTGACTGGATGGAGGGGAATGGAAGGATTTATATTCCTTGCAGACAGCTGGTCATTTGCATCCTTTTAGAGAGTCGTAGAGGCCACTTGGAGGTTTGCCTGTGTCCTCAGGGTCACCCGAGTAGTGCAAATAGGGGTAAAATCTTCTTGAAACTGTTGAAAGGACTGTGTTGTGAACAGGAGATAGGTGGTGTCCTGTCTCTCTCCCTCTGCTGAGAGGGGGACGTTCAATCTTAAAATGGCCTCTTTGACCCCTCTTTCAAACCAGTGGTATGGAGCAAATGGGTGGGTTGCACTACTCAAGTGACCCTGAGGACACAGATAAAAGTCCAACTCAGGGGTTCTCAAACTACAGCCAGTGGGCTGGATATGGCCTGCTGAAGCCATTAATCTGGCCCATGCAGGACCATGTTGCCCACATTGCTCTGTCTACCCGCCAGCCCACACCCTTCGGCCGAGTGCAGGACTTACCTTTGCGAGCCCTGCGGGCTGGAACTGGAAGGTAAGGCCAACATTTTTGGCCGGCAGAATGGCACTGGAGGTGGGAGAGGCCAAAAATGAGGCACACAGATGCTCCGGGAGACTTCACACCTCATTTTTGGCCTGCAGAGTGCTACTGGAGGTGAGGGAGGCCAAAAACAGGCCTGAGAGAGAGAGAAAGGGAGAGAGAGAGAGAAAGAGACGTGTTGATTGTAAGCTCCTTGGGGCTGAGAAGAATTGCTGCAAAACTGAGTTTCCTGAAGTGAATCACTAGACTCCTAAACAACTTAAAAAATGATCTAGTAAAAGAAAAGCCAACCAAAAGAAAAACATGCAAACAAAAGCAAATAAAATACCCCCAGGAGCAAAACAAATTAAAATTTAATATGTGTGTATTCAATGGATTGCTAAATTGGCCATGCCCACCTAGTCACATGCCCACCTAGCCACACCAACCCAGCCAGTCCACCCCCCCCCCCCACAACAGTCTGGGGAACCGTGAATTAGCCCCCTGTTTAAAAAGTTTGGTCCAAGTGGCCTCGACAACTCTCCAAAAGAATGCAAATGACCAGCTATCTGCAAGGAATATAAATCCTTCCATTCCCCACTATCCTATCAGAGCTGAAGAAGCTTCTTGGGTGAGAAGCAAAACATCCTCAAAGAATAACAAGAAAGACCAATTGCCTCTTGAAAAAGCACCTTTGGGACAACCATGACCTGGATGAAAATCTCCGTAGGCATTCGAAGATGATGTAACTCATTTCCTGCCTTTGCTTTTACTGCCCCAATAAACTGTCAGAACTTTGGACAAATAGTTGCTCTGTTACATTATTTTCATCCTGCAATAAACCAGTTGCTTTATTGGACGAAGTTGTCTTCCAGTAATTCCAGGATTTCTCATTGGTGGGTGAAGTAATCCCTCTTACTTCATTTCGTCTGATTTATGAGGGGGAATCAGCCAGGAATTTCAATGAAGGTTCAGCTGCAGAAGTTTCAGCTGAAGTTAAAGAAAATTGAGCCGTACAGTAATTTATCCATAAAAAGGATTGCCTGTGCCAGGGAGGAGGTATATAAGAACAAATTGAAGGAGCGGCTGCTAAACCAGACATGGGAACCAATCTTCTTTCTCTCATGTCTCTCTGCCTTTTTAGGACCCAGACGCTTTTGTGACAATTTGAGAAAAGTCCGATTCCAGTGGTGAATAAGACCAAAGGCAGAAATATTTAAAGGGCATATTTTCTTCTTTTTTCCCCTTACACATTGTCTCTTCTCTTTCTTCTTTTTCCCCTATTACTCTTTCTCTCTAGCTCTCTTTTTCTGTCTTCCTTTTCTTTCCTTTCCTTTTATCCTTTTCTTTTCCTTTCCTTTCTTTTCCTCCCTCCCTTTCCTTTCCTTTTTTCCTTTCCTTTCCTTTTATCTTTCCTTTCCTTTCCTTTCCTTTCCTTTCCTTTCCTTTCCTTTCCTTTCCTTTCCTTTCCTTTTTCCTTTCCTTTTTCCTTTCCTTTCCTTTCCTTTCCTTCCCTTCCCTTCCCTTTCCTTTCCTTTCATCTCCTCCCCTTCCCCCTCCCTCCCTCCCTCCCTCCCTCCTTCCTTCCTTCCTCTCTCATTGGGCTGCCTGGGTAACCTAGCCCGGAAATAAAATATCTGCAAGAGAAAAAAAAAAGCTTGCCAAGAACCCAACAATTCAACCTGAGCTACATGTATTCTCCGCTACTAAAAAGTTTTAGCTTCCAGATAGGTTTTTAAGAGCATCTTAATCTGCAAATTTATAATATTCCAAGAAATTATCTCACAGATTATTTCACGAATCTACAAGCTCGTGTGTGTTATAGAAACATGAGTTTCATATTAGGAAAAAGAGAACCTAGGCAAATTCAGAAGACATGTGAAACAGGGGTGAAACGCTACCTGTTCAGACAGGTTTGGGTGAACCGGTAATTAAAAAATGCTACCGGTTCGCCCAAACCAGTATTTCCAACGATCAGTTGGGCAACGATCAGCTGTGACGTGTGATTTATATTAGCTAGAATTGTCAGATTTCCTGATTTCTAGCTAATCTAAATCACATGACACAGCAGATTCTCCCCCTCACTGTTCTACTTACCTTTGCAGACTCAGAAGGCTTCAAAATGTTCCTTTTTTAGCATTGTGTGGGCGCACCTCAGGCTCACACATGTGCAAAGAGCAGACTCACAAAACCGGTAGCAGATTTCAGAGGATTTCAGAGGATTTCACCGCTGATGTGAAACCATTTTTAAAACAGACTTTTTGTGAAAATGTACCAGGTTATCACTGACATTTCAAGGTGGCTTCAGTCAATTCCATAGCAAAGGTTCAGCATTTCATATATTTTTAAATAGTATAATGGGCGCACGTTCCCAGAAGTTAAAAAAAAAATGGGTGGCGCCAGATCGAAAATTTAAAACAAATCCCATAACCTCATAAGCAATTACACCAAAAATCTTGAGTGACCCCAGAATTAAACTCCTACAAAATATTAAATTGTACAATCATAATGCTTAATCTTATGAGAAGCCATAATCAGCATTTTGGGAATCATCCAGAACTAATAAATTAACAAATCTATCTTGTGATTTAGCCCCTGTGCCTTATAAGAATACTCTTCTAGCCTTCATTTCAAATTATTAATGTAATTCATTCTAGGCGTGCTGCTTTAATTGTGGAATAATTGCTGAGAGGTATATATACCTCAGAGTATGTCTGACACAGGTTCCAAACAATTTTAGGTAGGTCCAAATTTTCAGTCTGATGCTTTCCACCTGATACTTCTAGTTGTGTTGTGGCCCGCCGCTGGCCGGCAGAGCTGGCAGCAGAGTTAGACAGTGAGGAGATTGGGGAGGAACATGGGCCAGTCCTGGGGGCTGGGGAAGGCTTGGACGAGGGTTCAGCATTGGAGTCAGAGAGGGAGCTAGACAGCAGTGAGGCAGAGGAACAGCTGGAGCCTGTTCCCAGTGTGTGTATGCGCAGAGCTGCCAGAAGACAAGCACAACTCAGAAAGCAGGTCGACTTGGGAGTAAAGCCACACCTTGGAGGTGATTGGCCCCTCCCATAGGAAACAAAAGAGGAGCGAACGGGATGTGGGCTTTTGCAGGAAACAATTCAGTTGGTCGGTCATTTTGAGAGTGGAAAGTTCTGTCCGTGACTCTAAGAGACTCTGTGGCAAGTTTTGCCTTACACTGCATTTGGAAACTAGTTATCTGGAAGCTTTCCAAGCAAGATAAGGATTGTGTTGATAAATATTCCTCTTAAAGACTGTTTGCCAAGCCTTGCTGACTGTGAGTGAAAGGAATTCACAGTCGTGTAAATAAAAGGGGTTTTGCCGGGACCAAGACTCTGTTTCATGCTTTTTAAGGAAGCCTAGATCAGAACAGATTGATGTAATTTGGCTGGTGACGCTTCCTCTGAATTGGAATATGAGCTGCTATCCAGGAGAAGAGGCCAAAACACAACTCACTTCCAATGAAGACATAAACAATTTAAACCTGAAGGAACCCTAAGTGTTGCATGTACTTAGGCCAGGGGTCGGCAACCTTAAACACTCGAAGAGCCACAAAGGTCCTAACCGGAATCCCCCGTTCAATTCTGGAGCCGACCAGAAGTCCAGTTTCCCCATCTTAGTCTCCTCTTAGTATGGCATCCTTTTTCCTCTGCCTGTCCTAACCCAAAGCCTTATCAATTGTGGAGCTGACCAGCAACAGGGAGCCACAGCAGAAGGATAAAAGAGCCACATGCGGCTCCAGAGCAGCAGATTGCTGACCCCTGATTTAGGCATAAGAAGAATGGAATGAGTCTTCTGTGCCTTTGTCTGCTCCGTAGCCCTTGTTAACTTCAGATCCCCTCGTTATTGCCAAGAATATTTTCCAGTAATTCCCTTTCATGGTTCAAAGGAGCCTTCTCCATACTAAAACATTTCTCCTTTTATTATTATTTTTTAAAATCTCTGCAGTGATGGCTGGGCCGACAGGTATGATGTGACAGATGGATACCAACGTGAAGCTGCTGGTGGAATAACAATCAAGCTCCAGTCTCCAGGTGTGAAATGGTTTGATGATTATTACCTGAAGCTTCAGCCAGAAACCAACCAGCGAAATCCATGGTTTCAGGAATTTTGGCAGCACCGGTTCCAGTGCCGACTGAAGGGGTCCCCTCAGGAGAACCCCAAATTCAACAAGACCTGCACCAGTAAGTCGTCTGATTCTTACAGCTTTATGTAACTGAAAGCCAATCCGTTGTCCAATTGTGGTCCAAATGGTTCGTTATAGCCAGGTCTAATTTATTATTTCTAATTTATATTAGAAAAAGAGCTTATCTCGCAGCATTCAATCTGAGTCGGTCATCGGGACCAGAGATTTAATCTTCCAAGCTTTTGGATTCGTGATGGGGCACATCCAGGAGTGGGTTCTACTTACCTTTACTACCGGTTTGCAACGGGATCGTGCTTCTGTGCATGTGCAGATCACTGATGATGACATCCGGGGCAGTGGGCAGAGCCTCTGCCAGTTTTACTACCGGTTCTTGCAAACCGGTCCGAGCCGGGGGCAACCCACCAGTGGGCCTATCCTGAGGGAACTGTGCTGTTCTGTGTGTAGTATTTACATTATGTGGTGCCTAGTTGTGTATGGCTTTTGGTTGTTAACTGGGATCTTGATAGCTTACAATTGTTGGAAGAAATGTCCATTTAAGTTCAATTCCAAATTGGGAGAAAGACACTGGAAACATGGAGACTGCTTGGAAGGATGGGTTAATGGTGAACAGGACCACATCGGTTTTAGGTCCTGGGTAGCTGAACACATGGAGGAGAGAGAGATATATATTTATACCCTCTCTTGGGCCTTGCCTTTGAGCTTCCTGTTTCTGTGCAAGAAATGTATCCTATTGGCTGTCAGACTCCCAGGGGGCAGGTGGTCTTAGCTAACTTTGTAGACAGTCTGTGTCCTAGGCTTGGTTGAATCTTGCTGGGTGATGCAATGAAGGGCAATTTCTTATTGTGGCTGAATGGCTTTGCCCTGAAGTATAATCTCATCATCTTGGAGCTGAGGTCTTTTGTTTTGTAGATAGACTGGCCCAGTCTTTTGTCTTGTAGATAAGTTGGCACCAAAATATCTGCTGGCGGCAGAGAGCTGGGGTCTTCTGTTTCTGTTTCCTTTAAGATTTTTATTTCTCTTTTAGGGAAAATATTCTGCCTTTTTAATATTTCCTAGAATATTTGATTCTTCTAGGAGAGGGGTGGGTGCTAACATTCTACACTATTAAGTCATTGGTTGTTGTTTCCTGTGCTGCCCCATACTTGGGTTCTTAGGAGACGACGATACGGCAGCACAACGAAACAACAACAATGACTTAATAGGCAGCTATCAACTCCCTAATTAATAACTAAAAGCTACACACAACCAGGCACCGCATAAATACTACACATAGAACAACCTAACGCACACACATTCTGGAGAGAGTGAAGTTCTCTGTGAATGGGCTCCAGCATGAGCCCAAAATCTTGAAAGACTAAACCTGTTGTCCCAGTGGACTGACTCAGATTGAATCCTGCAAATTTATTCTGGGACACGCGTACATTTGCCTTCATGCAAAAGAGCTTATCTTGGATGAACACAATGGTCCTGCTTTTATTTATTTATTTATTTATTAGATTTATATACCGCCCTTCTCCTGACGGACTCAGGGCGGTGAACAGCCGACTAAAAAACCAATACAAAAAAGTTAAAATCATACTAAAAACAAATATAAATTAGGCTGGGAATTTAAAACAGAATAAACGTTAAAATAAATCGATCAACTCTAAAAATTTTAAAAAGTAGAAGGGATCAGGCAAGTCCGGCAAGTTGGAAGAGATAAGGCTTCAAAGCCTGATGAAAAGTCCGGAGGTCGGCAATTGTTCTCAGTTCTAGAGGAAGAGTGTTCCAGAGAACGCTCTCCCCCTGGGGGTCGCCAGCCGGCATTGTCTGGCTGACGGCACCCTGAAGAGGCCCTCTCTGTGGGAGCGAACCGGCCGGGGGGAGGCAATTGGTGGCAGAAGGCGGTCCCGTAAGTACCCTGGTCCTAAGCCATGGAGCGCTTTAAAGGTGATTACCAACACCTTGAAACGCACCCGGAAGTCAACCGGCAACCAATGCAGCTCACGCAGGAGAGGTGTCACGTGGGAGCGCCCCGTCGCTCCCATAATCCCCCACACGGCCACATTCTGTACCAGCTGGAGCCTCCGGGTGCATCCCAAGGGGAGCCCCATGTAGAGAGCATTGCAGTAGTCCAAGCGAGACGTGACGAGCGCCTGAGTGACTGTGCGTAGAGAGTCCCGATCTAGAAAGGGCCGCAACTGGCGTATCAGGCGAACCTGATAGAAAGCCCCCCTGGCCACAGCTGTCGTATGATCCTCTAAAGACAGCCGTGGGTCCAGGAGGACACCCAAGTTGCGCACCCTTTCCGTGGGGGTCAATGATTCACCCCCAATAACCAACGATGGAGTCAGTTGGCTATATCGGGACGCCGGCAGCCACAGCCACTCGGTCTTGGAGGGGTTGAGTCGAAGCCTGTTTCTCCCCATCCAGACCCGCACAGCTTTTAAATAGTTTCTGTTGCGATGAGTTAGAGAAGGTGGAAGTGACCATTTCAAATTACGATTGATAGATTAACTAAGCTTGCTTATTCTATTTGGTTTGTTCATTTCAGGGATGGGCTCCTGGGGGTTCGGCAGGGTTCGGGCGATCCTCTAGCCAAGGATTGCCAGAGTTCAGTGAATCCCCAAATGCCATCCCTGGTTGACCACGCCCCCTCCCTTCCCTGTCCCTCCCCTCCAAGGAGTCACCACATGGCCCTTTCATCATTCCAGGAAAGTGCAGGGGCTGTGTGGAAGGTCTGGGAGGGCAAAAACTGGGCCTACTAGAGGTTCCAGAAATCCAGAAACAGGCCTGTTTCCAGCCTTCAGACGGCTCCCGAGTACAGTGGAAGCAGTTTTCGCCCTCCCAGAGGCTTGAGGAAAGCCTCTGGAGCCTGGGGAGGGCAGAAAACACCCCCCCCCATAGTGCACACCCACCATGGCCATGCCCACCCAGCAACGGGGCAGTGAACCCATTGCTAAAGGATCTGAAGCCCACCCCTGGTTCATTTCCTAAGTCAAATCAAGGTGTGCTCATGAAAAATACCCAAAATCTATAGAACTGTTCTTGTGTTTAAACCTACAGATTCTGTAGTTACCTAGAGCATTTGTGATAAATGCCATGTCAGATTGTATTGCGTTACTGGACAACCTGTGACCCGCTGGGTCTTCCCTTTCAGAGATATTTCCTTACCTAAACAGAAAAATAGAACGACCATTTTATTAAAGAAGAAAGATGTGTAGCAAAAGAAATATAGATGTTTTTTCATTTCACAAAGGACATTTTGGATGACAATATTTGGGGCTGAGGTGCCATTCTTTAGGAATACTGTAATGTTTTCATTTCTTTTTTCCTCGGCTTAAACCAATATGCAGCTGACTCTGCTGGAATATTAATTTCTCCAGAGAAATCAGCACATTTTCCATGGGTTGTCCTCAACGGTGAAATCCACTTACCTTTGCTACTGGTTTGGGAATGGGAGCGTGCATGTGTGTGTCTCTTCTGTGCATGCACAGAGGGTCAAAAATGGGACATAATGACGTCCCGGCGGGTGACCAGACACTCAGACTGCCATTCAGTTGCTAACTATTGTTTCATTCCTTCTGCATTTTTTAAATAAATATTTTATAATATTTATATTATAAAATAATATATTTTTTTATAATAATTCACCGAGAACGTCTGTTAGAAATATATTTATGCATGGGACAACCCAATATAAAATGGACATCTTTGGGCAATGTCAAAGCATCAACCATTGGGTTTCACAATTTCCTAACGGAGTTATGGAGTCATAAAAGCCAATACCAATTGAAGGATTTAAAAAATGCCATAAATCTCATGTGTTTGTCTTATCTTGCAAGATTTCAAGAGAGAATGCCTGAATTTCAAAGCATTCTCATCTTAGATGACAGCATTTGGAGACTTGCAAGATTTTGGTAGAGAGACAGTTTTATGTAAGTAGGCAGGGAGGCAGATGGGAAAGGGAGGGAGGAAGGAAGGAAGAGGAGAGGAGAGGAGAGAGGAGAGGAGGAGAGGAGAGGAGAGGGCAGGAGAAAGAAGGAGAGGAAGGGGGGAGGGAAGGAGGGAGGGAGGGGAGAGACAGGATAGGAGAAAGAAAGAAGGAAGGGAGAGGACAGGAGAGGACAGGAGAGGACAGGAGGACATGAGATGAAGGGAGAGGAGAGGAGAGGAGAGGAGAGGAGAGGAGAGGAGATAGAGTTAATGTTTGGCACACTTGAGTAGATTGACCTTTTTTCTAGCCCTTTGAAATATTTAAATTAGAAGCAGAATATCCCTATAGCATAAGGGACAATCTTTGATCAAATCCTAAACCATTAATTCTTCAATCTATATTATCATTCCTTGTTATTCAATTGGCATGTGCTGTCTACTTTAACAAAATACGCAGAAGTGAAGTCCCAATAAACCTCGCCCGGTTTTTATCAGGTAACTTTTATGAATTCACTTAATCCAAGGTTTGTCTACAGAGAACATAATCCACAAGGAACTAGCCCAGTAAGACAACTCAAACCCTAACAGATCAAGATTCATCCCACCTTTGAAAGGAATCTGAAAGAACGCTATTTATCCTCAAACAGGATGATTATTATGATTATACACGTCAGAGTTGCTGGAGCGACTCCAACTGCTGTTAAATGACTAGTGTAATTAATTGTACAGTGCATGCACACTTAATTTTGAGGATGAATACTTTGAGAAAGTTTTGCATATTGCAACATCATCTGCTGCTCAGCGTTTCACTTAATTTCAATTAAGATGCATTCTGTGGGCCATCCTTTTTCAAAGCTATTGTGCTTATTATTTTTAATTAGAAAGAGGTGCTAGTTGAGTAAGATACTATGTTTGTTTCCTTTGCATCTCCCTCTTGTTGGTGCTTTTTACTGCTGTGTAAGTATTCATGTCTTTATGTATGTATTTAATTGATTGATTCAGACTCCTGCACAAAATGGCACAGGATGGGATACAATCAGGGGTGGGCTGCTGGGGGTTCACAAGGGTTTGGGAGAATCTCTAGCTAAGATTCCGTGCAGTTCAGAAAATCCCTAAATCCCACTCCTGGCTTGGCTTGCCCCGCCCCTCCCACCCCGCCCCTCCCAGGAGTTCCCATGTGGCCCGTTTTGGCTGCAGGTAAGTGCAGGATATGCACAGAGGCTCAGGGAGGGCGGAAAATGGCCCTACTGGAAGTTCAGGAAGTTTCTGGCTTCCAGAGGACCTCCAGAGCCTGGCAAGGCCGTTTTCGCCCTCCCAGAGGCTCAAGAAAGGCCTCCAGAGCCCGGGGAGGGCAAAAACACCTCTCCCCCCACCGTGGTGCAGGAGGCTGACTAGTCCACATCCACCATAGCCATGCCCACCCAGCAACTGGGCAGAGAACCCCTTGCTAAAATTTCTGAAGCCTACCCCTGGATACAATTGTTTGAAAAAACAGGGAGAACAGGAATAAGCTGTTGTAAGATATAAATTAAAAAGTAATGCAAACTTATTACGGAGGCAATCCATCCAACCATGAATCGTATTGGATGGAATTACAAAAAGATTGGACTGGACTTTCTTGGGTTTCTTTTTTTTTTTCCTTGAAAACATTTTGCTTCTCATCCAAGAAGAACTGAAGTTCAGTTCAGTACACAACTGAAGAAGCTTCTTGGACAAGAAGTGAAATGTTTTCAGGTGGGGGAGAAAAACAAGGAAGTTCAATTGCCTTTTGGAAAAAGCACCTTAGGGCACTGGTGGGATCCTGCCAGTTTAACAACCGTTTCGGTGATCACATGTTTCGCGCGTGCACAGTTTTGATAAAACTAAACTTCTGCATTACTGTGGACTAACACATATGAGACGTGGCAATCTGCTCTGCCACGCGAATCAGCAGAGGGAATAAAGGTAAGTAAAGCATGCAGGGGTAGGCGGGCGGTCCCACCTGTTCGTCAGAGTGAACTGCTTTGCTCCCAGATGATCATCGGAGATACCGGTACGTCCGAACTGGTCCGAACCGGATGAATCCCACCCCTGTCTTAGGGACAGCCCTAGCTTGGATGATTGAGAATTTCCATAGACTTCTGAGAAGAAGGTTGGTCTTTAAGGCTTTAAGAAAAGCAGGCTGGATTCCTGATTCTTCAGCGATAGGCATTCTTTAAGTTGTTTAGCCAAGGAATAAAAAGACATTTTGTGGCACGGAATGCAGGAATAGAGTCAAGGGCCACCAACATGGGGGTTTCATGTCCTACTCTTCTTGTCTCTTGCAGTTTCTTCTACCTTCATTCTAACCCATGAAGGAGGAACAATTATACAATAAATATAATAATATAATATAATAATATAATATAATATAATATAATATAATATAATATAATATAATATAATATAATATAATAATATAATATAATATAATATAATATAATATAATATAATATAATATAATATAATATAATATACAGAGTTGGAAGGGACCTTCGAGGTCTTCTAGTCCAACATCCTGTAACATTATCCCGTGACACATATATCTGTCTTCATTCATTAGTTTTTTGTATTATAAAATAAATACATTTTGTATAAAATACAAAATGTATTTTATACAAAATGCATTTATTTTGTATAAAATACAAAATAAAATATTTTGTATTTTACCCTTCTTGGCAAATGAAAACAAATATTTTTTTTTTAAAAAAAAAAGGCGGAGGAGGAGAAATTGAAAGCTAGTGTGGTATACTGGTTGGAAGGAATGACCACGGTTGTGGTTAAATGAGGCTCCCGTCCCCCATTATTGTGACATAAAGAGGCCTCCCAGAATGTAATCTTAACTTCAGAGGACAACTCAATTTTTTGTTTTTGTAAACGATGAAAAGGAAAAACCGGATGGGGTGAGCGCATGGCACAACATAGGCAGTTGTGGAATGTTGCCGGTTTAACAACCGGTTGAATGAGTGTGCGCTTAGCCACGTGCACATGCTGAAAATGGAGCATTTAGAAGGTCAGCTGCTTGCCTTCCACGTCAGCAATGGTAAGTAGAAAAGCAAGGAGTGTGTGGAAAATCAGCTGTGCCACACAATTGAGATGAGCTACAAAGCAGGAAATAAAGGACAGAATAGAGCGTGGGTGGGTGGGCAGGAGCAACTTATCGTCGACACTACCAGTTTACCTGAACGGGCTGAATACCATCTCTGATGGTAGGTGTTCAAATCCAACAGGACACGATTCAGTGGTCCATCTAAATTTGAAAGACAAAGGTCACTCTTTTGAAGACAGCAAAGTCCACAGTTTGGATAGAGAGGATTGTAGGTTTGAAAGAAGGAGTCAAAGAGGCCATTTATGTTAACATTGAGTAGCCCTCTCTCAACAGAGGGAGAGGGATAACGCGCCACCTATCTCCAGTCTACATCACAGCAATCCCAAGAAGATTCCACAATCAATTGCTCTCTGATTCAAGTGACCCTGAGGCCAAGTGAGTGCTAACGACCAGATGACTGCAAAGAAATACAATCCTTCCATTCCCCCACCCCAATCCGGGCACGGCCTATCCTTCCTTCCTTCTGTAGGAAGTTAACATCCAGTCCTCTCCTAGGAAAATGAGTTATTTTAGAAAATATTAAAAAGAGCAGAATATTTCCCCTAAAAGGAAGAAACTCCCCACCACCACCACCTTTGTCAATGGGCCATTAAAGCCTGGGCCAGGTCTATTCTACATAACAAAGATCTACCTCCTTCAAGGAGACCCATAATAGGAATTGCCCAAAGCCCCTTTCATTACATCATTACCCAGCAAGGCTCAACCAAGCTTGGGACTCAGGACAACCTACAGAGTTACTCCTGCATGGCCCCATGGGAGTCTGATAACCAATCAGAATACCAGCTCAAATTCAAAAACCCAGAGAGGGTATAAAACTCAGGCACTCTCAGCATCTCTTCCCTTTTTTTTCTTCACCCAACATCTTCAAGGCATGTGATCCTGTTCCACCATTAAAACCATCCTTCCAAGCAGCCACCATGTTTCCAGTGTCTTTCTCCCCACTTGGGACTGAACCCAGAAGGACATTTCTTCCAACACTTCCCCCCCAGCATCTAATCTCAACTATCAGTGCCTATCCTTCCGTCCATCTCCCTGGGATCACAACGGATGAAGATTCATGGATGAGAAACCAAACAGTTGGTTCTTCTTCCTCAAGGAAAAACAAAGCCCTGTTACCTTTTGAAAAAAAGCACCTTTGAGACAACTCTGACCTGGATAAATCTGCAGACTGATGGGAAGAAGTGTCTCTAACTTTGTGGTTCTGTACTTTTATTTTAAAAAAAAAAATTGCTGAGTGATGGACAGGAAGTAAGATCCTTGCTGCATTTTGTCCTAACGCTTCAGCTCCCGAAGGGAGTTCAGCAGCATGGAACCTTGCAATATCTGGAAAGCTTCTATAGAAATGGAAATAATCCCGATTTAAATTGCCAGGTTTTACACCGATGCCATGGCGACTGCTTTTTTTGCTCAAGCTGGTTTCCCATTACAGAGCCACCGCAAATACACACACAGCCATTGACAATGCGTGAGTCTGAAAAAGTACCGCGGCAAAGTCATTCTTTCTAGTCTTTCACAAAATGCACCAATAATGGGCCTCCTTCCTTCCTCCCTTCCTACCCACACCCCTTCTGTTCTTTTCTCCAAAAGCTGCTTGGGTGAACAATATGCCCTTCTGCAAACAGCTCTGAACAGAACAAAGGCTCTGTGTGCTGCAGAAATTTTGCCTTTCCCCAGAATAAAAGAGCGAGGCAGATCCCGTGTGAATTTATCCAAACTGAGAGCAAACATTCAAACAATAGTTTCTGTGCCTCGCTTGTCATGCACCTCGCCGTTTCCAGTTTCCTCAAATGGCTTCCCCCCCCCCTTTCTTTTCTTGGTACTGTACTGTGGCAGAGTCCTTAACTGCCTCTTAGCATAAGTGGATGATGCCATTTGAACTTGTGAAAAAGGCCACCGTTGAATCGCAGGAGTTATATACAATTACCGCCGGCGAGATCTGATGTTGACTTCAAACTGGATGGCTTTCCAAAAAAAAAAAAAAAAAAGATGATGTATATATATATTTTTTTTAGCTGTAAAAGGAAATCAGGATGCCAAAGAACATCAAAGCTGACACCAGCCGGAGTGTAGAAAAACTCAAAGAAGGAGTGCAAGGTGGAAGATAACAGAATAGCAGAGTTGGAAGGGACTTTAGAGGTCTTCTAGTCCAACCCCCTGCACAGAAAGGAGACCCTATACCAGGGGTCTTCAAACTACAGCCCGCGGGCCACATATGGCCCGCTGAAGCCATTAATCTGGCCTGCACAGGACCACGAGGCTACCCCGCCCACATCACTCTGCCTACCCACTGGCCCCCTCCCGCTTTCTGTAGGCCGCGGAGGCCAAACACGGGACATGCGGAGGTCTCTGGAGGCCAAAAATGGGCCAGTTTTTTGCCTGCCCAGCCTCCAGAGAGAGGGGGGGAGAGAAAGAAAGACACACACACACACACACACACACACACACACACACACAAAACAAAACAAAACCCAGAAGTCCCTCATACACATCCCAAGACAGCCGCATCTCTTCACTAACCTGCTTTCCACTCTCAGGAGCATAACAAATTAAAATTTAATTTGTGTGTGTTGTTTGGACTGCTAAATTGGCCATGCCTACCCAATCACATGACCACCTAGCCACGCCCACCCAGCTGGTCCGGCCCCCACACAGTCTGAGGGACCATGAATTGGCCCCCTGTTTAAAAAGTTTGAGGACCCCTGTCCTATACCAGACAAGTGACTGTCCAGTCTCTTCTTAAAAGCATCCAATGTTGGAGCACCCACCAATTCTGAAGGCAAGCCATTCTCACTGTCAGAAAATTCTTCCTTAGTTCTAGGTTTCTTCTCTCCTTGATTAGTTTCTATCCATTGCTTCTTATCTTGCCTTCTGGTGCTTTGGAAAACCCACCCACCCCCTCATCTTTGGGGCAGCCCCTCAAATATTGGAATACTGCTATCATGTTACTCCTAGTCCTTGTTTTTACTAACTAGATAAACCCAATTTCTGAGAGAACTGGCCCATAGAAACACCAAGAGTCACACACGACTGAATGGGTAACATTATCATCACGTATTATTGTGTAGCTTTTTCTCTGGTAATATTGTACTGCTAACTAGAGCATACAAAACATTTGCTAGACCAATTCTTGAATATAACTCATCTGTCTGGAACCCGCACTCCATATCGGACATTAATATTTCACGAGAAGAGTCCTCCACTCCTCTGCTCGCAAGAGAATACCCTATGTCACCAGACTTGAAATTCTGGGCTTAGACAATTTAGAACTACGCCGCCTTCAGTCTGACCTAAGCATAGTACATAAAATTATCTGCTACAATGTCCTACCTGTCAATGACTGCTTCAGCTTCAACCACAACAATACACAAACACGCAATAGATACGAACCTATGGTAAACCGCTCCAAACTCAATTGCAGAAAATATGACTTCAGCAACAGAGTGGTCAATGCCTGGAATGCACTACCTGACTCTGGTTTTTTCCCCAAATCCCCAAAATTTTAAACTTAGACTGTCTATTGTTGACCTCACGCCATTCCTAAGAGATCTGTAAGGGGCGGGCATAAGCGCACCAACGTGCCTACTGTCCCTGCCCTAATGTCCCCTTTTTATTCGTATATTTATGGAGAACAGGGCTACCAAGTATTATTAGTCTTGAAGACTCACTCTGAGCTGGCCAAGATCAGCTGCAGAAGGACACTGGTGGGATAATCGTCTCAAAGTCAATGAGGAAGCTGTCAGGAGATCACAAGGTGTGATCAGGTAACAATTCACTTAATGACTGCACTGCTTAACAAGGAATTCTCTGGTCCCTATTGTGGTCATAAGTTAAGGACTAAATGTAGGTATACCATAAAACAGTCAAGACTCCTGAAGACGCAAAACTCTGGAAGGCAATTAGTTCAGAAGGCAATATCATCACCTTATTCAAGTTGATGGATTATATATGCCAGATCTGGTCATTCATCCATTGCCAGTTCTTGAATGAACATTTAACTTGCTACGAATGGACCTATCAATACCAATTCAACGCCACAGTTTAGCAGTCTTTGTGCTGTCCCACTTACACACCCACAGTGTGAGAAACAAAATACTGGACTAAGATGATCCTTGGCCTCATTCAGCGTGGCTGCTTTTATGTCAAGTCAACAGTCTATGTGCAGCCTGGTAAATAGAAGGGAAATTGAGACCTGATTGAAACCCTGAACTGTATTAAGGGTATGAACAAGATTCTGAAAAGCAGAATTTTCAATATTAAGCAAAAATCAAGAACACGGGAGCATAACCTCAAACTGACAGGGTGGAAGTTCAAAAGCCGTGTTAGGAAGTATCCCAAAGCAGGGGTGAAATCCACTTAGCTTTGCTACCAGTTTGCAACTGTGAGCACGCACCCTTGCACGCTCGCTATGCTTCCTTGCGCTTCCTCCACGCATGTGCAGAGCCTTCTGCACATGTGCAGAGGGTCAAGAACGGGATGGGATGACTCCCGCCACCGGCGCTACTGGTTCTCCCAAGCCGGATAGAACCGGCTGAATTTCACCACTGTCCCAAAGGTGCTTTCTTTCAAAAGGCTAAAGGATTAACAGAGTTAGAAGCAGGGGTGAAATGCTTCCGGTTCGGACTGGATCACCCAATCCAGTAGTGATGGCGATGGGTGGTTCGGACAACCGGTAGCAAAAATCCCTCTCCACCCCCATGCCCAGCTGAGCCGTGCAATCATCAGAGGCTTTTTATTTTATTTTTAAAAGCATTTTTTCTACAACCTCTTCGGCCGGAAAAAAATGCTTTTAAAAGTAGAAACAAAGCCTCTGCTGATCAGGCAAGACAGCTGGGATCGTCAGAGGCTTTTAAAAGCATTTTTTTACAACCTCTTCAGCTGAAGAGGTTGTAGAAAAAATGGTTTTAAAAGTTAAAAAAAAAAGTTGGCCACGCCCACTCAGTCATATTACCCACACACACACACACACACACCAAGCCACGCCCACAGAACCGGTAGTAACAAATTTTACATTTCACCACTGGTTGGAAGGGACCTTGTAGGTCATCCAGTCCAACCCCCTGCCCAAGCAGGAGACCCTACACCATTTCTGATACATGGCAGTCCAGTCTCTCCTTAAAATCTTCTAGTGATGAAGCTCCCACAACTTCTGAAGGCAACTTCTGTTCCATTGGTTGATTGCTCTCACGGTCAGAAAATTTCTCCTTATTTTCAGGTTGAATCTTTCCTTGTTCAGTTTCCGTCCATTATTCCTTGTCTGGCCTTCAGGCACCTTGGAAAACAGCTTGATCCCTTCCTCTCTGTGGCAGCCCCTCAAATATTGGAAGACTGCTATCAGGTCTCCCCTGGTTCTTCTCTTCACTAGACTAGCCATGCCCAGTTCTTCTTATGTTTTAGCCTCAGTCTGCCTAATCACCCTGGTTGCTTTTCTCTGCACTCTTTCTAGAGTCTCAGCATCTTTTTTTATCGAGTGGTGACCAAAAGGCAACTGGGCTTTGTTTTTTATTTTCCGTTTATTTTCTATGCTTCTATAAGTCCATCTAATGCCTTATTTGGTTTCACTGAATGGCCCTGACTACTTCCATGATGCTAGTATTTAAGATTTGTTGCCTGTATTTCCAGGATTAGCAAACAAACATTATGATTAGTAACTGCTGAATGCCTGATTCTTTCATTCCCCCTTTTAAAAGCATCTAAACTGGGAATTATCACTCCATCTATTGGCAGCAAATTCACACTTCTGGGTTGTATGAAAGAATTGTTTAAAAGTAATTCATTTATTTCATGAGTTGATTTCTTTGTGTACAAAACAATCCACTTGGGTTTCCAGAAGTTTTTATCAATCAAATCAAAGATAGAAAATAGATTATAACTCCCAATGACATAGCCCATCGTCAACCAAGTACAGATAGTCCTGGATTTATGGTTACAATGGGACCAGAATTTCCATTGCTAAGCAAGGTGGTTGTTAAGTGAGTCATGCCTGATTTTATGAACTCTTTGCCACTAAGTGAATCCCTAAAGTTGTTAAGTGAATCTGTTCTGCCCCAGCTACGGACCCCAAAGACCGCAGCACACACAAAGTCTGTTCAAACCTTAGTTTACTAAATAAACCAGTTTTTTACACAACAACGGCTGTTAATTAACTGCACTAACAGCTGCCAAGAATTCAAAGAATAATACTGAAAGCTTATTGTGGTTGGCAGAATACCCAGAAGGAAGCTGATAAGATAAGCAAGGCAAGTCACAAAGGTATGTGAACGAAGTTGTTCCCTGCAAATTGCTTCAGTCGGCGTTCCTCCTTAAATAGGCTAAGGGAGTGGTCAATTAGCCCCAAGCCTTACTCTCGAGGAGACCTCCTCCTGAGGATCCACTCCTGCCTTTTGACAGGTCTGCGCACCCGTGCATCGAGAAGAGGCTCCTCCTCTTCATCCTCTTCACTTAAGGGAGCTTCTGGTGGTTCTGAAGGCGCTGGCTGAATCCCTTCCTCTGGCACCACATCTTCTCCAGCCTCCTCACTGTCCGACTTGAGTGCCAGCTACACAGGCTGCTGGCGCAGCACCACATCAGCCTCCTTGCTGTCGGAATCAGCTACTAGCTGCACAGACTGCTGATGGGCCACAACAGAATCCAGCTTTCCCATTGACTGGAAAGGTCACAAATGGTGATCACATACTTGTTGGCAAATGCCCAAATTATGTTCATGGGACCATGGAAATGCTGCGATGTGAGGACCAGTCCTAAGTTTCATTGCCTTTCTAAGTTCAAATGGTCACTAAACAAATGGTTGTAAGTTGAAGACTACCTAGATTATCCAGAAGAACTCAGTTGTCACCAACAATCTGGAACTGAACACACTCAAAACCATAGAAATGGTGGTAGACTTTAGGAGAAACCCTCTCATACTACCACCGCTTACAATACTAGACAAAACATTATCAACAGTAGAATCCTTCAAGTTTCTAGGTTCTATCATATCTCAAGACCTAAAATCGACACCTAACATCAAAAACATCATCAAAAAAGCACAACAAAGAACGTTCTTTCTGCACCAACTCAGGAAGCTCAAACTGCCCAAGGAGCTGCTGATCCAGTTCTACAGAGGAATTACTGAGTCTGTCATCTGCACCTCTATAACTATCTGGTTTGGTTCTGCAACCCAACAAGACAGACACAGACTTCAGAGGATAATTAGAACTGCAGAAAAAACAATGGCTACCAACCAGCCTTCCATGGAGGACTTGTATACTGTACGTGTCAAAAAGAGGGCTGTGAAAATATTTACAGACCCCTCGCATCCTGGACATAAACTGTTTCAACTCCTACCCCCAAAATGATGCTATAGAGCACTGCAAAATCAGAACAACTAGACACAAACACAGTTTTTTTTACGAACGCTATCACTCTGCTAAACAAATAATTCCCTCAACAATGTCAAACTAGTCACTAAATCTGCACTACTATTAATCTTCTCATTGTTCCTATCACCCATCTCCTCCCACTTATGACTGTATGACTGTAACTTGTTTCTTGTATCCTTACTATTTATATTGATTGTTTCCTGGTATGATTTGATTGCTTATTTGTACCCTATGACTATCATTAAATGTTGTACCTTAAGATTCTCGACAAATGGATTTTTTTTTGTTTTTGTTTTGTTTTTTGTACACTGAGAGCATATGCACCAAAAACAAATTCCTTGTGTGCCCAATCACACTTGTCCAATAAAGAATTCTATTCTATTCTATTCTTCAGGAAAGCATGTAGTGGCTAACCTGGCTTTTCATGTGGTCCACATCTTATAACCATTTGTTTAACAGCCATTCAGAGTTACAATAGTGCTGAAAAAAAAAGGTGACTTACAAACAATTTGGTCCTCATTTTATTGACCTCAGAAGGATGGAAGGCAGAGTCAACCTTGAGCCGGTCAGGATCAAACTCCTGGCAGTGAGCAGAGTTAGCCTGCAATGCTGCATTCTAACCATTGCGCCAACCCAACTCTACATAACAGCAACATAGTTATCTCCAGGTTGTCTCACCCAGAGGTGGTATTCAGAGAGTTCAGACCGGTTTGGGCGAAAAGGTAGTGGAAAACGTGAGTTGGCCCACCCACCCATCCTGGCTCTATGCTGTCCTATCTATCTATCTATCGATCTATCTATCTATCTATCCATCCATCCATCCATCCATCCATCCATCCATCCATCTATCTATCTATCTATCTATCTATCTATCTATCTACCTATCTATCTATCTATCTATCTATCTAGATTTATATGCCACCCTTCTCCGGAGACTCAGGGCGGCTTACAATGCGTTAAGCAATAGCCTTCATACTCTTGTATATTTTTTTATACAAAGTCAGCTTATTGCCCCCACAAACTGGGTCCTCAATTTTCCTACCTTAGAAAGGATGGAAGGCTGAGTCAACCTTTAGCCTCGAACTTGCAATAATTGCAGACAGCTGGATGTTAATAACAGGCTATCTAGCCTGTTGAGCTATCTGAGGCTCTTATGCAGATTTTTGAGGCAGGGTGCATGCGCAGAAGACACGTGTGTGAGCAAAGCACACGTGCGAAAGGCCAGGTGCGTGCATGAAGGTAGCACGTGTGAGGGAAGCGCACTTTCTGTGCTGGACGAACCAATAAGTAAATCATATGAATCCTACCTCTGGTCTCACCATATATAATATGATGGTCATAGATCAAGATGAAGTCATAGATACTTAACAAGCCATATTTCTGGACAACAGCAGAAAATACCAATGCAGAAGGAACAAAACAAGACCCAATGGGGATTATATGGTCATGGAAGATAACTGGACATATGCCTCCGAGCAGTGGTGGGATTCAGCCAGTTCGCACCACTTCGGGAGAACCGGTTGTTAACTTTCTGAGAAATTTGGCAAACTGGTTGTTGGAAGAAATCATTAGGGCAAAGAAGTGGTTGTTAAATTATTTGAATCCCACCCCTGCCTCCTAGTAATTAACACCACCAAGCAACAGATACATTTGGCACATTATAAGATCCTGGATCTTATGGAGGAGCCTGGGTAGCTCAGCAGACTAATGCATTGTAATTTAACTCCAGCTGTCTGCAATTACTGTAAGTTCGAATCTCAACAGGCTCAAGGCTGACTCATCCTTCCATCCTTTCTAAGGTAGGTAAATTGAGGACCCAGTTTGTGGGGGCAATAAGCTGACTTTGTATAAATATACAAAAGTATGAAGGCTATTGCTTAACGCATTGTAAGCCGCCCTGAGTCTCCGGAGAAGGGCGGCATATAAATCAATTTTTTTAAAAAAAAGATCAAATAATGCAGAATGTACAATAATGAATTTGACAGCAACAGAGGAAATGTATGTGTAGGAGGGAAAATAATAAGGCAGGTGTGGTGATAATGATGGAAAATCTCAGACTGCACTCCAATGGGAAATCATCCCTCTTTATGAAATCTTAGAAAATACTGTTTGAGCAGTTATCTTTCCAATGCCAGTGTCATTTTATAATCAAAACTACTCCAGGGGCGGTGTAATTAGGCCTTACATTGTAGAATGGTAGACCAAAATTAAAAACATGTCCATTGACTAGGGCAGGTTGCCCCTAAAACCCAAAGGTTTTTGAATTGATGCTCCTCGCATTCCTAATGATGTGTCTGAGTGTGTCTTTGTGTAGCAGATGTTGTAATTGCTGTACATTCTGTATAAGCTTTGTGCTCCAATCTGGCTTACATATGCATGTGTATAGAGATATTATTGCTTACATACTTCTCTTCGGCTCATTGTAAGTAGAAAAGAAAAAATTGTCCAGCAGAAATGAAGGCTAGTTTGATTATTTGATGTAGGGTTCCAAGAAATTTTAATCTTTTTTTTTTCATTCTTTTTACAGCAGTAGGTTAGAAGGGAGTTTGTTTGAAACTAAAGCAACACCAACTTTCTTTTTAATTAATTACCTTCACCTGGTTAACTGTGAGCTGCAAAGAGTATATACCCGAGTCAGATGGCTTACAAACTCTGTATCTGACTCAACCCAAAACCAATGTGGAACAATTCAACGAGAGTTCAGTTCTTCATTTGTTTACACACAGTAGACAGAATCTTACCAGACTAAACTCTTACCACTCCCAGGGAGATTCTAAGGAGTGAGATTTTAAGTGGACATACAACTTGCTGTCAGATTATTGCAGCACAGATCGTATCTCCCAAACGTGGATAGTGCCAGCGGTGGGATTCAAATAATTTAACAACCAGTTCTCTGCTCTAATGACCGGCTGGGTGGGTGTGGCCATGGTGGGCGTGGCCAGGGGTGTGACAGGCAGCACTTGGCCTCCTGCATCCCCCTGGGAGCAGAAACAGACTGCTGGGGGGGGGGGGTGCACTGCTCGTTTTGGGCCTAGTATGCCTCCTTGCAGCCTCCTGGGAGCAAAAATGGGCCATGGGGGGGAGCCACGCCACACACACACACGCACCCCATTTTGGGCCTAGTAGGCCTCCCTGCAACCTCCTGGGAGTGAAAACAGGCTGTGGGGAGGCACCACACACCCCCACACCCCGTTTTTGGCCTAGACCTCTTTGAAGCCTCCTGGGAGCAAAAACGGGGCACGGGGGGGCGTACCTTCCACCCCCCACGCCCCGTGGCCTGTTTTGGGCCAAAATGGGGCACATGAGGACTCCGCAATTTAACTACTGATTCACCCAAAATGGCCCAAAATGGCTGAATCCCACCACTGGATAGTGCCCAGGTCATAACTTCTGGTTTCCAAAAGGATTAGAGATATAATAAGGCTTTGCCACTCTCACCTTGGCTCTCTGAAAGGGCATGAGTATTTTGTTTTACAAAAATAGGGATGCTTTGCCTCCAAGTTATATGATTGTATGATTGCAAGAACTACCACAACAGAAACTGGACATGATAAACTGTTGAGCAGGTGAAATATGCTGTGTCGATAAGACTAGAATGAATCAGTCATAATCCATGGCAGAAATGATTGATTGATGATTGGTTGGTTGGTTGGTTATGAACAGTGTTGGGTTTCAAAAATTTTTACTACCAGTTCTGTGGGTATGGCTTGGTAGGTGTGGCATGACTTGGTGGGAGTGGCAGGGGAAGGATGCTGTAAAATCTCCATTTCCTCCTCACTTCAGGGGAAGGTTTTCTGCAAAATCCTCATTTCCTCCTGATCAGCTTGGATTCGGGAGGCAGAGAATAGATGGTGGCTGGGCCAGTCAGAGGTGGTATTTACAGGTTCTCCAAACTACTCAAAATTTCCACTACCGGTTCTCCAGAATTGGTCTGTTGTGCTCATCAGTTGGTTGTATCTGAGATACTTTTAATATAGGGGAGAGTTACCCCATTTGTGGATTGTAACTGATGAACAGCACTGATTGATGTTACTTAGTTAGGGTAATGAAATGTCTACAAGAATTCAACCAAGCTCAGGGAGCACCAAGCACCCCTCCTTCCAACCCTGAGCTGCAAATATTCTGCTTTATTGGTAACATCTCTGCTTTCTGGTGGAAAGCAAGAATCCCGAGCAAAATGGCAGAGGGTGCGTATCTTCCATTATTTCACTTCTCAGCGACCCTGCTGCTCAGAGCCATCTGTTGGGAATGCTTTCATTTCTGCACTGAGCAGGAGGTAGGGACTCAATTACTTAAATGCCTCCCGGTACCGCTCTAGGATACTATTACTGAAGATCATTGGTTGGGTTTTGATGCAAGTAATGGTAGGAACCCAGAGACTGAAACAGCGTTGCCCATTACTAGCTGTTTGGCAGACTGCTGATGGCCATGGAGGAAAAGGACTTCCTGGCAACTTGCCCCTAGCTGTTTGGTGGGCTGCCAGGAAGCGTGGGAGGAGAAGACATCAGTAGCTATCTGCATGAAGACCACTGGAAGCCAGGGATTATCGGCCTGTGCTCTGTATCCTTTGAGCCAATGGGAGGCTAGACTTTAAGTCTGAGCTGAACTGGAATTTCTTAGAAGGTATTTTTCTGAGGAAAAAAGAAAAAGCTTGAGATGCGTCATTTTCTCTCTCTCTCCCTCCCTCCATGCTGTTCTACTTCATTCCCTCACATCTTTCTCCTTCATTTCCCATTTCAATGAACGCTGCTCTAAAAACTTTCTTGTTTTTCCTCAGTCAAAATTTCCTCGCTGGGTTAGGTTTGGGTTACCCATTTTAGCACTTTTGTGTACTTGCAACTTTGGAACGACTATCCTCCTCTTTCACGGAGAAATAATGGCTTTGATTTCTATTTTCACAAATGAATTTTTAAAAAAAATCTTACATCAGAAAGAAGAGGTGGAGAGGGGGGAGGAGGAGGAGGAGAAGGAGGAGAAGGAGAAGAAGAGGAAGAGGAGGAGGAGGAGGAGGAGGAGGAGGAGGAGGAGGAGGAGGAGGAAGAGAAAATAATCCCCTTCTCATTCTAAATTCTTAGTCCTGAAGAACCCAAAATGAAGCTGGCCCTGGAAACATGACAGGAACTGAGAACAGTATGATAACAAAGCAACAATATCTTTGAATCTCACTGTTTGAAGAAGTTGCATAACATTTTCAGAAACTCTTCCCACCCTGCTTACAATCTTTTTGGACTGTTGCCTTCTGGCAGAAGATACAGAACAATTAAAACTCGGACCACATGTTTTCTGAATAGTTTTTATCCCAGAGCTATAATTGCACTCAACAATGAACTAAAGGGCCACCATCAGTGAGCTGTTGGACAGCATTACTTGATCTGTTGTATGGATGTTTGGGTGATTTAGGGGTGGAGAATTGTGGAGGGTGGGAATGTGTTTGGGGATTGTTATGTGTGTTGGACCTGGCCTTTGGGTGTTAAGGGAATTTCGTTGTATGGGTATACTGTGTATACATGTACAATGACAATAAATATTATTATTATTACTATTACTATTACTATTACTATTATAATACTATATTATTATTATTATTATTATTATTATTATTATTATTATTATTACCTATCTGTCATGAAGAAGAGCATTACTGTGAATAGAACTGTAGGCGTGCATTAGATTATTTCATAGGACAATCTAGGGCAGGGGTGTCAAACTCAAAGGCGGGAGTCAGATCTGGCCTGCTGGGTGCCCTCTGCCAGAGAAAATGGAGGTTGAGAGAGGAGGCCGTTGCAGCCGAAAAATGGAGCTCGCAAGGACCACAAGTGGCACTCCCAACTCCATTTTCACTGGCAGAGGGTTGCAGGAGGCCATCACAGCTGAAAATGGAGCTCGGGAGCCTGTTTTCTCTGGCAGAGTGCTTGGGCCACCACAGGGCTCGCCAACACGAGTGAGGTCAAGCTGGCCATGCCCCTCCATCCCCGAGGTCAAACATAATCCTGATTGCGGCCCTCAATGAAATTGAGTTTGACACCCCTGATCTAGGGTTATATAAAATGGGTTTTCTTATGTTTGGGGAGAGGGGGAGGAAATGACTGTAGGGCATGAATTTTTCCTTGGCAAAACACCACACCACACTTTCCCTTTCCACATGAATCGTATTCATTAACTTCCAGAGGAAGGTGTGAGTAAGAACCCCATTTGGAATTACTTATCATGGCCGTTCTTCCTAGAAGGGGGGAAATCCAGCAGGTTCTGACAGGTTCTGGAGAACCTGTAGCGGAAATTTTGAGCAGTTCAGAGAACCGGCAAATGCCACCTCTGGTTGGCCCCAGAGTGGGGTGGGAATGGGGATTTTGCAGTATCTTTCCCCCAGGAGTGGGGAGGGAGTGGGGATTTTGCAGTATCCTTCCCCTGGAGTAGGGTGGGAATGGGGATTTTGCAGTATCTTTCCTCCAGGAGTGGGGAGGGAATGGGGATTTTGCAGTATCCTTCCCCCAGGAGTAGGGTGGGAATGGAGATTTTGCAGTATCCTTCCCCCAGGAGTGGGGAGGGAGTGGGGATTTTGCAGTATCCTTCCCCTGGAGTAGGGTGGGAACGGGGATTTTGCAGTATCTTTCCTCCAGGAGTGGGGAGGGAATGGGGATTTTGCAGTATCCTTCCCCCAGGAGTAGGGTGGGGATGGGGATTTTGCAGTATCCTTCCCTCAGGAGTGGGGAGGGAGTGGGGATTTTGCACTATCCTTCCCCTGGAGTAGGGTGGGAATGGGGAGTTTGCAGTATCTTTCCTCCAGGAGTGGGGAGGGAATGGGGATTTTGCAGTTTCCTTCCCCCAGGAGTAGGGTGGGAATGGGGATTTTGCAGTATCCTTCCCCCAGAAGTGGGGATGGAATGGGGATTTTGCAGTATCCTTCCCCCAGGAGTGGGGAGGGAATGGGGATTTTGCAGTATTCTTCCCCTGAAGTAGGGTGGGAATGGGGATTTTGCAGTATCCTTCCCCTGCCACTCCCACCAAGCCACACCCACAGAACCCGTAGTAAAAAAAATTTCACCACTGCTACAAGGTCCTTCTGTGCTCAGTTGTTCCCACTGTTTCGAACAGAAAATGGTTTCTTCTACTCAACGTCTTTCAAGCTGCCACACAGGGGAAGCTTTGCAAACACGTGCTTTGACTTTGGCAGGCCACTTTAGCAATCTCACACTATTTCGTCGCCATGGCAATATTTTTGGTGGTAGGGAAATTTCTTGGTTTTTCGCAGCTCACATGCCAGGGAACATTTTCTTCCAACTGTTTTTAAGTAAGCCTCTTTGTTAAGATGCCAGACCCTTGGTTTGGAGCCACTTAGTGAAAAAAGGAACTGGTAGGTTGACTTCCATGAAAATAACTACTGGCCGACCCCGTTGAAGAATGGAGAGTCAGGCCTAGTGTTAAAGGAAACTGCAGTGTTGCCTAAATACAGATATATTTATTTATTCTACCGTAGGGTTCCAAGGTGTGGGACATGGTGGCTCAGTGGCTAAGACGCTGAGCTTGTCGATCGAAACGTCGGCAGTTCAGCGGTTCGAATCCCTAGTGCCGTGTAACGGGGTGAGCTCCCGTTACTTGTCCCAGCTTCTGTCAACCTAGCTGTTCGAAAGCACGTAGAAAAATAGGGACCACCTTTGGTGGGAAGGTCACACTGTTCCGTGCGCCTTCGGCATTTAGTCATGCCGGCCACATGACCACGAAGACGTCTTTGGACAGCACTGGCTCTTCGGCTTTGAAACAGAGATAAGCACCACCCCCTAGAGTCGGGAACGGCTAGCATGTTTTTAGGGTTCCAGGAGAGAGAGAGAGAGAGAGAGAGATAGAAAGAGGAAAAACGTACAACAAGCAGGAAACTGGAAACGGGAGAGAATTACTTGTTGTTTCTTTTCACAGGTAATTTGACCTTAGGAACCCAACACGTGCAAGATTCCAAGATGGGTTTTGTGATCAATGCAATATACTCCATGGCTTATGGCCTCCACAACATGCAAACAACCCTGTGTCCGGGCTATGCGGGTCTTTGTGATGCCATGAAGCCAATTGATGGACGGAAACTCCTGGATTCACTGATGAAGGCCAATTTCACTGGGGTTTCTGGAGATATGATCTCGTTTGATGAGAATGGAGACTCACCAGGAAGGTACAGTATATATTCCACCATCTAGAATGCCTTGGCTTGCTAATTACAGGTTGTCCTCGACTTAGTACAACAGTTCATATAGGGACCATTTGGATAATGTTACAATGGCACTGAAAAAAAATGTTACAATGGCACTCCAAAAGGCTGACGCACTTTATTTTCTGAAACTGTTGTGACCCAGGCCCAAGTAAGTAGTAGGAAAATCAGTCAGTGAAAAAAACAAACAAACTTTATTTGAACATCTGAGAATTACTTCATTCCCAGCATCTTTCAACTAAATTAAAGCAAATTCCTCCCAACACAAATTCCTCAGTCCTATCGCAAACCTTGGTCCAATTAGGCAAGCTGCCAAAGGCCTTTCTTGGCAAACATTCAAAAGTCACAGATACAAAAATAAATGCAAGACGTGGATGAAGAAGACGAAGCTACTAACGTTGTTTTCTGGCAAAGCCCAAACGCCATTGCTGGTCTGTTTTAAGCCTTATGGGAGGGGCCAATCATTTCTTGGTCCTACTCCCAAGTTGTCCTCTTTGCTTGAGCTGCTCTTACCTTCTGGCAGCTCTTCTCATGCATGCATTAGGAACAGGCTCCTCCCGTTCCTCTGCCTTACTCCTATCAGACTCTGGAGGCTCTGGAGTCCACACCTCACTCCCCGATGGCCCTGGCCCCATCTCTGCCTCTGATGCAGAGCCCTCATCCAGGCCTTCCCCAGCCTCCAGGACCGGTCCATGTTCTTCCTCAGCCTCCTCACTGTCCAATTCTGCTGCCAGCTCCTCAGGGTGCTGGCAGACCATAACCGAAACGTCTAAATGTTCACACAAGCTGCTTCTTGGAGATACCATGGATTGGACCAACTGGCTTCAGGCTAGCATTTAAATCATGCCTCACTATTTTGAATAAGAATTGGCCAGTTGGCAGAACCTTTGTCAGTAAAGGCTTCAAATTATTTGAAGAAGACCTGGAAAAGCATTTAGCATTTTCTTTGGCAGCCAAATACATATTCTCTTTGTCTCTAGTTTGCTTTCTCCCCTAATGCCTAGGAGAAGAATGATCTAATAAATTCCCTTCCCTGTAAACAAGGGTGGGATTCAAAAATTTTAGCAACCGGTTCTCTGCCCGGTTCCTGGGTGGGCGTGGCCATGGTGGGCGTGACCTACTTGGCCTCCTCCACCATGGCAGTGGAGCATTTTCACCCTCCCCAGGTTCTGGAGGCTTTGCTCGAGCCTCTGGGAAGCAAAAATGGCTTCTCCTGGGCTCTGGAGGCCCTCTGGAGGCCGGAAATGGGCCCATTTCTAAACTTCCAGAACTTCTGGGAGGCCCATTTTTTAGCCTCCCAGAGCCTCTGCGCAGGGCCTGCACTTACCTGGCATCCAAAATGGGCTATGTGGAAACTCGTGGGAGAAAAAAAAAGATAGTGTTGTCTTCCAAATGCAATGGATGTGGCACAGGTAGTCCCTGACTTACGACTATAGTTGGGACTGTAAGTTCAGTTGCTAAGCAAGGTGGTTGGTTGATTGATTGATTGATTAAATTAATTATCTGCCCAGGATTGTGGTGAAAAGGGTGGACAATGGCTTAAATGAGCTGCCCTGGATTTTACAACATTTTGCTATGGTTGTTAAGCAAATCACTGCAGTTGTTAACTGAACCACATAGTTGTTAAGCAAATCCAGCTCTCCCTGCCCCCCCCCCCCCCCCACTTGTCTTTACTTATCAGAAGCCAGCATGGAAGGTCACAAATGACTAACACAACTTTCATAAATATATGTTGATTGCTGCTCATATCGAACATTAATCCTATTGATTTTTTTTTAATTTGATTTATATGCCACCCTTCTCTGGAGACTCAGGGCAGCTTACAGTGCATTAAGCAATAGCCTTCATACTTTTGTATATATTTATACAAAGTCAACTTATTGCCCCCACAAACTGGGTCCTCAATTTACCCACCTTAGAAAGGATGGAAGGCTGAGTCAACCTTGAGCCTGGGGAGTTTCGAACTGGTGTAATTGCAGGCAGCTGGATGTTAAATGCTGCCTTTAGTAGGAGGCATTAGCCCCCTACGCTACTCAGGCTCCTGAATTGATTTCAATTAAGCCCAAATCGAACCGGCTGAATCCCAGCCCTGCCTGTAAATCATCCAGATCATACAATCCCAAGCAAAAAAAAATACATTTTAAACCCTATTTAACCAGCCTTCCAGCCTTCCGGGGTCAGTAAAATGAGGATCCAGACTGTTGGGGGCAAAATACTGACTCCATAAACCACTTAGAGAGGGCTGTAAAGCACTGTGAAGCAGTATACAAGTCTAAATGCGATTGCTATTGCTATCCCTTGTCTTTACTTATCAGAAGCCAGTGGGGAAGGTCACAAATGACTAACACAACTTTCATAAATATATGTTGATTGCTGCTCATATCGAACATTAATCCTATTGATTTCAATTCAGCCCAAATCGAACAGGCCAATGAACAAAATTCAGCGGCCTTATTTTGTATCTCTTTTCTCACGGGGACCCTCGAAGTTCAATGGAGTGATCTCTCTCTCTTTTTTTCCCCCCATGTTTTATTTGTTTTATATATATAACATTCAATTTCCATCAAACAGTGTGAGATCTGGGTACAGTTATTTTTAAACGATCATAATCCACATATTTGTTTTAGTATTCTTCACCATAATATTAATAATATAATAACAATAATACTTAACATTACCTTCTTTAACGACTCTCCACATTAACATTTCTTCTTTTTATAACTCCTCCTTCCTGTCATCTGTTTCTGTTGTCTAGCCATTGATAGAATATGTCCCATATCAAAAAATATTCAGTTTCTTCTTTATCCTTAATAAGGTAAAGGTAAAGGTTCCCCTCGCACATATGTGCTAGTTGTGCAACTCTAGGTGGCGGTGTTCATCTCCATTTCAAAGCCAAAGAGCCAGCGCTGTCCGAAGACATCTCCATGGTCATGTGGCTGGCGTGACTAAATGCCAAAGTTGCATGGAATGCTGTTTACCTTCCCACCAAAGGTGGCCCCTATTTTTCTACTTGCATTTTTTACGTGCTTTCAAACTGCTAGATTGGCAGAAGCTGGGACAAGTAACAGGAGCTCACCCCGTTACGTGGCACTAGGGATTTGAACCGCTGAACGGCCGATCTTTCGATCGACAAGCTCAGCATCGTAGCCACTGAGCCACGGCATCCCTAATATCCTTAATAGTGAGTGTTAATCTATCCATTTCTGCACATTCTAATATTTTCTTAATTACATTCCCCTCAGATGGAATCTCATTATTTTTCCATTGCTATGCAAATACAATTCTAGTTGTGGTTAATCTATGCAAGACCAGATATGTAATGATCTCTCTCTTTTTTTGTTGGAAAGGTATGAGATCATGAACTTTAAGAAAATGAAGAAGGATCAATATGATTACATCAATGTTGGAAGTTGGGACAATGGTGAGCTAAAGATGATTGATGATGACATTTGGGCAAAGAAAAGTTCTGTCATCAGATCCGTCTGCAGCGAACCATGTGAGAAAGGAGAGATTAAGGTAAATCCACCTGTTTTTGAATTGCCGATCCACTGACACCATGACCAAGCCTAGGGCAGCATCCCAGATCCTCGCCCACCGGCACATACTGAGAGAGCACCGAGGATTCCACAGTTCATCCCTGAGCTACAAATATTATTTCTATCAGTGTCATTGTGGAGAGGTGCAGTGGCCTAGAGGTGTAGCTCTCGCCTCACAATCAGGAGGCTGTGAGTTCGATCCTAGGTAGAGGCAGATATTTCTCTCTCTGGCCACACTGAGAATATATCCTGTTGAATATGCAAGTAGGAGTGGGTCTTACATCACCCATCATTCATTGGGAGGGTTGTTGAACATGCAAGTAGCAGTGAGTCTTACATCAGCCTTCACTCATTGGTTCATTTTCCCCAGCGGAAAAATGAACAAGCATCAGTGGCTGACAGGCTGAACAGCTCCCTGTAAAAGGAGCTGCAGCCTCAGACAGCCCACAGTTTGTAGTTATTTTTGGTCGTTGCTCTTGTTGCGTGAAATAAACAGTTATTTTACTTCACTACAATCGTCCTGCCTCTCTTTTCATATCTGGACTTAACATATCCGCTGAACAAAACTCCGCATTGGCGACAGGAAGAGCATCCGGCCATTAAAACACTCTGCTAGCTCCATTCAGTTGCCCAGTCTCCACCCTACAAGGGATTATAGTGTCGTTAAATAAAGAAGATGATGAGGATGATCAGTGTCATTGTGAGTTGGGTGCTATATAAATTTAATACATAAAAATGCATACATAAATAAATTAATTAAATGGTAGAATTTGGAATTCAGCAGAATGTCCATTCTTTCTCCCAACCCCAAGGTAGGAACTGACCTGTAGTTTTTAAATAATTATGATTCTAAATGACCATGATGAGCAAAACATCCTGAATGAGTTGGAGTGCAAAAGTCAGCCATAAAGGTAGACAAAACCTGAAAACTCATCTCTATAAATGGGCGAGGATCTCTAAACCATTCATCCAGAAACCATCATCATGAACAACTTCGGCTGTTCCTTTTGTAAAAAAAAATGGATGGATGTCATAAAACAGCACAAAAGCAGAATCGGGTTTTTTTTTTTTTTTTTAAGGATAGCATTTCATAAACTTTAGAAAACGTAAGGAATTTAAAAAGAGGTTGGTTGTGTCTTCTTCTCAGGTTATCCGCAAGGGAGAAGTCAGCTGCTGTTGGACCTGCACACGATGCAAAGAGAATGAGTTTGTCTTTGATGAATACACCTGCACGGCTTGTGAGCTGGGATCCTGGCCCAACTACGACCTCACTGGTAGGTGCAGAATAATAGAACATTGGCTTACGTATAGGAATGGCAACAGAAGTTTTGAATATTTATAGTGAAGCAGATGGGGTATTCTGGAAAAAGGCCTATGCCATTCCTCCTACTACTCCTTTTCTCCCTCCTCCTCCTCTTTGTCTCCTCATCATCAACATCTCCCCCTCCTCATCTCCCCTTCCTCCTTTTCCTCCTCCTCCTCCCCTCCTCTCCTCCTCCCTTCCTCCCTCCCCTCCTCCCCTGCTCCTTTTTCCTGCTCCTCCTCTCCTCCTTTTCCTCCTCCTCCTTCCTCTCCCCCTCCTCTCCTCCTCCCTTCCTCCTCATCTCCCCCCTGCTCCTCCTCCCTTCATCCTCCTCCTCCTCCTCTCCCCCTCCTCCCCCTCCTCCTCCTCTCTTCCCCCTCCCCTCCTCCTTTTCCTCCTCCTCCTCCTCATATATTATTATTATTATTATTATTATTATTATTATTATTATTATTATTATTATTATTATTATTCTATACCGCCCTTCTCCCGAAGGACTCAGGGCTTCATAATTATATGAAGCTCACCATTTTTACTTTTATTTCATTCTACCATCTTACAACTTTCTTGCTACGTACCTTCAAACTGTATTCATGGAAATTTTGAGATTCACTGGATCCCATTTGCTGGATACCGTTGATAGTTGTGAATTAATTAGGGTTTATCTAATTAAGTTAAAGGTTTTCCCTGTCCACTTCAGTGGTGGGTTGCTCCCGGTTTGCACCGATTCTATAGAACCGGTAGTAAAAATGGCGGGAGGTTCCACCCACTGACCCTGATGTCATCAAAACGCCTGTGCAGAAGAGTGCACACGTGGCCCCATTGCGAACCAGTAGTAAAGGTAAGTAGAACCCCCCCTGGTCCAGTTGTGTCTGACTCGGGGGCGGGGGGGAGGGCAATGCTCATCTCTGTTTCTTAGCCAAGAGAGCCAGTGTTTTTTGAAGACTCTTCCGCAGTCATGTGGCCAGCACAACAAACCCTGTTATCTTCCCACCAAAGTGGTACCTGTTTATCTACTCACATTTGCGTGCTTTCAGACTATGAACTGGGCAGGAGCTGGTGCAAGAACAGGAGCCTATTCCATCATGCAGTACTTGGATCTCGAACATCTGACCTTCTGGTCTACAACCCAGAATCTTAACCACTAAGCCACCACATCCCCTAAAAGGAACCTAAAAGGAGATTGTTACTAATATGCAAATATTAAGAGTTAATAATGCCAATGCAGATACTTTGATTTCTACTGTGTCCCAAAATCACACATTTTATTTATGTTTTTATGACTCTAGAAGGAGTGCAGAGAAGAGCAACAAAGATGATTAGGGGACTAAATGCTAAAACATATGAAAAACAGTTGCAGGAATTGGGTATGTCTAGTCTGATGAAAAGAAAGACTAGGGGTGACATGATAGCAGTGTTCCAATATCTCAGGGGCTGCCCAAAGAAGGAGTCAAGCTATTCTCTAAAGCACCTGAGGGCAGGACAAGAAGCAATGGGTGGAAACTAATCAAGGAGAGAAGCAACCTAGAACTAAAGGAGAAATTTCCTGACAGTTAGAACAATTAATCAGTGGAACAATTTATCTCCAGAAGTTGTAAATGGTCCAACACTGTAAGTTTTTAAGAATATGTTGGATAGCCATTTGTCTGAAGTGGTGTAGGGTTTCCTGCCTAAGCAGGGGGTTGGACTAGAAGACCTCCAAGGTCCCTTCTAACTCTGTTATTCTATTCTATTCTATTCTATTCTATTCTATTCTATTCTATTCTATTCTATTCTATTCTATTCTATTCTATTCTATTCTATTCTATTCTATTCTATTCTCTCATTCCCCTCTGTGTGACAACATATTAAGAGAGAAGTAAAATGTCCTTGGAATGCCTGTTTCCAGCATCTTGTTTCTTTTAGAATTCCCTACATTTTTGCTCTGCTCTCTTTTTTTGCAGTCCTGTTAAGAAATCTCATCCAGAAGCAAACCTTTGAAAAATGAATGCCAGGGGTTGGCTGCGGCTTTTCTCTTTCTTCTAAAACGACCTGTCGGATTTTGTTGCAATCCACAGAGCTTTGCGATGTTTTTCTACCGCAGTAAAAACAGGCAAGAAACTGATGCCACCAGAAAATAAATTGATCCCAATGCAAGAATTTGTAGGGACCATTTGCAGGATGCATAAAAATCGGATTGCTCTCCGTCAGCTGTCAAGGCTTAGCTTGTCATTTAAAATCACTGTTCTAACAATCTAGAAGTCAATTGCTAGTTTTGCAAACCTTATTTGCAAGTTTTCAGTCTGGCTTGCAAGTAGCTTAGGGAAAAATCTGACCCCTGCCTTAAAGTCTTATCTGCCGCACCCCCAAGGCTCTGTTTCCCTCTTCTGAAACAGTATTTTCATTTTTGTTGTTAGTTGTGAAGTCATGTCCAACCCATCGCGACCCCATGGACAACGTTCCTCCAGGCCTTCCTGTCCTCTACCATCCTCTGGAGTCCATTTAAGCTCACACCGACTGCTCAGTGACCCCATCCAGCCACCTTGTTCTCTGTGGTCCCCTTCTTCTTTTGCCCTCAATCTTTCCCAGCATTAGACTCTGGAAAAATGGAGAGGGGAAATCGTCCCCAATTTGTAGCTGAAAGGAAATTAAGACTCTTCCTCCTTCAAAATGCCCTTCATGGTGGATCTTGCAAGGCTTACTCAGCTGTCCTTGAAATGCCTCGTGTCTGACATTGCTGAAGAGCACTCAGGTCTTCTTGTTTGACCCAAGACAAAGTTGTCCTACCTAGAGACTGCAAGGGATGTGCACTGAATGTTACTCTTGTTTCTCTCCCAAGTTTCCAGAGACAAAAGAGATGAGTAGCACATTCAACCATGCCATCTGTTATACTTCTTCAAACAGCAGCCAAGGGACCAAATTTGCAAATGTTGACACTACATGCATAGCAAAAAGCTCCTTGTTTGTGTATCACCCAGGCTAAGATATCACCAATATGGTTCCTTGGTCATGCATGCATTATATAATTCTCTTTTCTTTTTCTCTCCCTTTACTTCCCTTTCCCTCCGCTCTCTTCCCTTCTCTTCTCTTCTCTTCTCTTCTCTTCTCTTCTCTTCTCTTCTCTTCTCTTCTCTTCTCTTCTCTTCTCTTCTCTTCTCCTCTCCTCTCCTCTCCTCTCCTCTCCTCTCCTCCCCTCCCCTCCCCTCCCCTCTCCCCTCCCCTCCCCTCCCCTTCCCTTCCCTTCCCTGTAAATCATTGTTTTCTTATTTTTGACAGCATAGAAATAATTAATTAGATAAAGATCCAATTGGGACAAAAAACATTTCAAAGAGTACTTATATTCTTTAACCCAAGATTTTTGATGAGGTCTCAAGCACAATTTAGGTTTAGCAGAAGCTCTGTATTTGGGACAATATTATAAAAACTGGATAAAAATGGAAAGATTCCTCTAGGAGTGGCAGTTTAAGCTCAGAGGAATCTATAGTGCAGAGGTCTTCAAACTTGGCCGCTTTAAGACTTGTGGACTTCAACTCCCTATGCTCCCTATGCAGCTATGCTGGCTGGAGAATTCTGGGAGTTGAAGTCCATAAGTCTTAAAGGTGCCAAGTTTGAAGACCTTTGCTATAGTGGGATGAATTCTAGCCACAAATGCAATCCATTACCATTGATCTCCCACCCAATGTGTGTGTTTGTGTATTCATAATATTTGTTCATTTGTTAGTTATTCATTCATTCATTCATCAGAGCATATTTCATTTGTCTTGAAACACACAAGTAGATACAATAACTTTTTTAAAAAAAAAAGACATATTCTCTGTAAGTTCTTTTCATCTTGTACAAAAACCCTAGCATTCATATTGTAGCTTTATCCCTCTTTGTGGATTAGAAGCTTCATTTTTGGATTTTTCTGGGATAGTTTTGAGATGAAATGATATCCCTTGATCACTCAGTCCAGTTAGCTATAAAGAAGAGATTAAGTCTTGTGGAAAGAGCTTGGTGATGCTGTAAGTACTTTGAGCTTTTAAAAATTAACCAATACCTTTGCCATTTCATTTTTTTAAAAAAATTCATATCTGCTCCCATTTGCTCTGGTAAATATTCAAGGTTGGTTTGTTTTTAATGTGAGTATAAATGCATATTGCATTCTTCCTATACAGCAGCTTTATTGTTCATCAACATTTGCTTTAAGTCTTCCCCCCTAGGGTTCCGAACTATTTAAAAGAACATTATTTTAGTTAGATCGATACTTAAAGTGAAAGTGAATTGCATTTAGAGGGAGGACACACCTGTTGGGAAGGCAAGTATGTTATGTAGACTGATTTTTCCCTTCTCTTGGTCTCTTCCTCCTTGATTGATTTTTTCTCTCCCCTTGGGTTATTAGTGTTTTTGAACTGTTCTCAGAGGAGGAAAATAAGATCCACTCACAGTCTTTGTGATTAGCGCAGTAGGTAAAAGAAATTGTTAATTTCAGTAGCTTTGAAAAGTACAAGAAGAGAGTCAATGTTATTAATCCCACCAGCCTTTGATCAACCTTCCCTCTAAGCAGGCATTTTTAATTCTTCATGTCCTCTAGATGTGCTGATGGTTTGATTTTTGAGATGACAGAAATGCAGGTACTAGATGAATGAATGATAAAGATAGATGAGAGAGAGAGAGATAGGAGAGAGAGATAAGAGAGAGACATAGATAGATAGGTAGAGAGAGAGAGAGAGAGGTGACAGACAGGCAGACAGACAGACAGATAGACAAGAGAGAGATGAGAGAGAGACCGTAGATAGATTTAGATAGATAGATAGATAGATAGATAGATAGATAGATAGATAGATGAGAGAAAAGAAAGAGAGATGAGAGAGAGATTAGATAGATGAGAGAGAGAGGAGAGAGAGAAAAGAGAGAGAGAGGAGAAATGATAGATAGATGAGAGAGAGATAAGAGAGAGAGGGAGAGGGAGATGAGAGAGAAAAGAGAGAGAGATGAGACAGACAGACAGACAGACAGACAGACAATAGATAGATGAGAGAGAAAAGAGAGAGAGGGACAAATGAGAGAGAGATGAGAGAGAGATAAGAGAGAGAGAGAGATAAGAGAGAGAGGGAGATAGATGAGACAGACAGACAGAGAAACGATAGATAGATGAGAGAGAGATGAGAGAGAAAAGAGAGAGAGAGACAAATGAGAGAGAGATGAGAGAGAGATAAGAGAGAGAGGGAGAGGGAGATGAGAGAGAAAAGAGAGAGAGAGAGATGAGACAGGCAGACAGACAGAGAAACGATAGATAGATAGATGAGAGAGAGATGAAAGAGAGAAAAGAAAGAGAGAGAATTTAGTTAATGACTCAATTTACAGCTCCAATATTTTATTATTACAACCATGAAGGAAATCTCTAACTGATGGAAAGAAAAGAAATAAGGATGCCACCTGTTTGTGGAGTCCTTAGTGCTCTTTGAGCTTGGCTGCTTTCTTGCAGATGTTTCATTACCAAACTAGGTAGTATCATCAGTGCTAGATTCTAGCACCCTCCAGAATCTAACACCTTCTAGCACCGATGATGTTCCCTAGTGACCCTACAACACTCAGTTGGGTAAGATAACATTACCAAGCTCAGAGAGCACCACGGACTCACAGTTCAATCCAGAGCTACCAATAGTCTTTCCTATCGACATCACTTTTTTTTTTCTTTTCTCCTTCTTTTCCTGGAACATAGTTCAGTACTGTAGAGTACTGAACTATTTAGTTTAGTACTGTTTAGTACTGTAGAGCTATCAAGAAGTTCCCTAACGCCAGTGGAGTCTTACTTTTAGAATACTAATAAATTGTTACCTTGGCGGACCTCTTCCTAGTCTGATGGAGTAAGTTCAGTTATCAACTCAGTTTTTTATAGATTGGCCACTCGACTTCACCTCCAGTCCAATCAAAGGTGAATGTGGAAGATCTCCAAAAGAATCATCCTCATGGAGAATTCTGGAGAATTCAAAAGTTAGTGATAATTACAAACATCCATTGGCTTAAAACAGGGATCTTCAAACTACAGCCCATGGGCCAGATACGACCCCCCAAAGCTATTAATCAGCCCATGCCAGAACACGAGGCTGCCCTGCCCACATCACCCCACCCAGCCACTGTCCTCCACCCTTCAGCCAAGTGCAAGACTTACATTTGCAAGCCCCATGGGCTGGAACTGGATGGTAAGGCCAACATTTTTGGCCAGCAGAGTTCTACTGGAGGCAGGGGAGGCCAAAAACAGGCCCGAGAGAGAGAGAGAGAAAGGGAGAGACAGAGACAGAGAAAGAGAAAGAGAGAGAGAGAAAGAGAGAGAGAGAGAGAAGACACACAGAGAATGACACACAGAGAGAGATTTGCTGATTGTAAGCTCCTTGGGGCTGAGAAGAATTGCTGCAAAACTGAGTTTCCTGAAGTGGACCACTAGACTCCTAAACAACTTAAAAAATGTTCTAGCAAAAAGGAAAGTCAACCAAAAGAGCAACATGCAAACAAAAGCAAATAAAACATCCCCAGGAGCAAAACAAATTAAAATTTAATTTGTGTGTATTGTTTGATGGACTGCTAAATTGGCCATGCCCGCCTAGTCACATGCCCACCTAGCCATGCCCACCCAGTCACATGATCACCTAGCTATGCCCACCCAGCCGATCCGGCCCCTTAACAATTTGAGGGACCGTAAATTGGTCCCCTGTTTAAAAAGTTTGAGGACCCCTGGCTTAAAGGAATTACTAGTGAGTTTTGGGTCAATCAATTAATCAATTATACAGAAGGAGTTGGTTACATTTTGTAGAATGGAATACTTAAACATACCAAGAAACTTCTGGTTTTTTTTTAAAAAAATGACATAAACTTTCTTTACACAGTACTTGGATAATTTAGTTATATAGTATAGCTCCTACTAGTCTACAGATAAAATTCCTTTGGTGCAGATTTGCTTGTGCCTTTATTTTTTCTGCTGCAAATACGTCCTATTATTGCTATATCTTGGAAGTTAAAAACAGTTTGCACGCACCACACCTTACCTATCTCAAAATTATTATCAAAAGAAAGAAAATTAGTTTTTAGCATTATACTGTCCCCTTCCTCCTCGTTTTTCCTCTAGAAGCTACCATGCGCCTTGAAAGATGCATTTTAAAAAAATGAATAATTCTAGCAGGCGGCAATTAGAATTCTCATTCAGCATGAAACTTCAGCTGCTGGCTATCATGTAAGTTATGACTCTGAATTCTGTGTCACCCTGCTGGCTTCTCTAAAACTTTTTAAAAATAATACGATACCATCAAATTAGACTTGTATGAAAAATTCAATCAATTCTCACTATTGGGAGACATAGAAGAGAACTGAAAAATCAGATTGCTTTAATGTTTGGAGCAATCTTTTTCCTTGGTGTCACATCAGACTTCATTTGACCGAGGGAACATTATGCCTCGGCTAAGATGGGTAGCCTTGAAGTATAAAGGAAGAAGACTGCAACCAAATTGAACACAGTAAGGAACAATTATTATGATTTAGCGTGCGGCGATGTAGCATTAGCCAGGAGAATACAATGCTAATGCAGCTTGGCTGCCTAAGACCGCTAGCCCTATTTGGTTCATTCTTGCATGCTTTCCAAGGTGTGACATAGGGAGCAAGCTACTTCCACACTAGAAAGAAAGATGAATGGCTTTCCTGCAGTGTCATCTGTGGCCGTAGGAGCACGGTGGCTCACATAGTTAGGATGCTGGGTTGGAAGTTATTAAGCCTGTGTTTGAGACCCAAGTGCTGCTGTGGGATGGGTTGAGTTCCCATCCTTTGCTTCAGCTTCTGCCATGGACATGAAATTAGCTCCCTATTGAGAGGGGTCAACAAAGGTGCATATAGTCAAGGCTATGGTGTTCCAGTTGCAATGTATGGCTGTAAAAGTTGGATCATAAGGAAGGCTGAGCGTCAAAGAATTGAGACCTTTGAACTCTGGTGCTAGAGAAAACTCCTGCAAGTCCCCTGGACTGCAAGGCGATCAAACCGGTCAGTTCTAGAGGAGATCAACCCTGACTGCTCTTTGGAAGGCCAGATCCTGAAGATGAAACTCAAATACTTTGGCCACCTAATGAGAAGGAAGGACTCACTGGAGAAGAGCCTAATGCTGGGAACGATTGAGGGCAAAAGAAGGGGACGACAGAGAAGGAGGTGGCTGGATGGAGCCACTGAAGCAGTAGGTGTGAGTTTAAATGGACTCCAGAGGATGGTAGAGGACGGGAAGGCCTGGAGGAACATTGTCCATGAGATCATGATGGGTCAGACATGACTTCGCAACTAACAACAACAACATTGAGAGTCCCTCAGGCAACAGTGATGTCACCAGCTAAACGTTTCAATTGAAAGTGATTGGTGCTTCTGACATGAATGCAATGTAATCCCAGACCCTCTCCCTCCACTGAAACTGCCTTGCAAATGGGCATTGCAACTGGGAAGATCCAGCACCAGCAGGATTCTAACCCTCCGCACAAAGCGCCAGCTCGTCTGCTCACTGAAGTGGTACCTATTTAACTAGTTGCATATAACAAGCTTTCAAACTGCTAGGTGGGCAGAAGCTGAGGCCAATGATGGGAGCTCACCCTGCCATGCTAGTACTCGAACCTCTGAAGGAAAGACCATCTCCAAATAATGACGTCACTGAGCCACCATGCCTCCTAGTAGGGAACAATTAACTGTTCCGTACTAGAAAATGATCCTTTTTAGAGATAGTCCAAAATGAACCTTTGGAGACAGATTGATGGTGTTCTGACACAGCTTTCACAAATAATGATAAGCCATTTACTCGTGAGTAAAACAACCCCTTTTTTTAACAGGACAGTTTTATTCATGGGGGATAAAAAAAAACGTAAGTAGTCCCAACAAATCTGGGTTTAGCCAAGGAGTCCAAACTGCTTGCTGTATACTAGAAATGAACAGTTGTGGGTGACAACTGGCCCCTCCTAAACCCCTCCTATTTATTTCCCAGCCAAGAAGGGGCTGGCTAGCATCTACATCTGCCTTCCTCTGAGAGCCAGCTTACTGTTTTGCTTTGCTCTCATTTCCTCCCTATGCATATGCACATCTGGGATGGGCCACATCTGTTCCTCCCCCTCACTCAACTCAGGCCCTGAAGACAGCTGCCTCTCCACCTAGGGGAGGATAGAAGGCCCCGGCTCTGCCTCTTGTCTTTGATGCTCTTTCCTTATGAAAGCCTCCTCCTCCTCCTCCTCCGACTCTGCTGCTAGCTCTGCTGGCAGCCGATGGGCCACAACAAATGGCAACATATCGCTCAAAGAAGAAAAAAATATTAGGAAGCTTGACTGTGCAGTCCAATCCAGTCCAACCCTGGTGTACCTAAACAATCAGTTTCATAGCTTCCCCTTGGAAGAAAGGATGCAAACACCTGGAGAAGGGAGACCCCAAAGGCACTTTTCAAAGTTGCCTTTTTGAAATGTACCTTGGGGACAGTCATGACCTGGATGATTGAGAATCTCCATAGACTGGAGAATAGAGTAGAGTAGAGTAGAGTAGAGTAGAGTAGAGTAGAGTAGAGTAGAGTAGAGTAGAGTAGAGTAGAGTAGAGTAGAGTAGAATAGAATAGAATAGAATAGAATAGAATAGAATAGAATAGAATAGAATAGAATAGAATAGAATAGAATAGAATAGAACAGAGCACAGCAGAACAACTAGACACAAGAACAGTTTTTTCCCGAACGCCATCACTCTGCTAAACAAATAATTATCTCAACACTGTCAAACTATTTACTAAGTCTGCTCTACTATTAATCTTCTCATCGTTCCCATCACCCATCTCCTTCCACTTATGACTGTATGACTGTAACTTTGTTGCTTGTATCTTTATGATTTATATTGATTTTGATTGTTTCCTGATTGCTTACTTGTACCCTATGACTATCATTAAGTGTTGTACCTTATGATTCTTGACGAATGTATCTTTTCTTTATTTTTCTTTAGAATTCTTTAAAAAATTCTATTCTATTCTATTCTTTATTGGCCAAGTGTGATTGGACACACAAGGAATTTGTCTTGGTGCATATGCTCTCAGTGTATGTAAAGAAAAGATACATTTGTCAAGAATCATAAGGTACCACACTTAATGATAGTCATAGGGTACAAATAAGCAATCAAATCATATTAGGAAACAGTCAATATAAATTGTAAGGATATAAGCAACAAGGTTACAGTCATACAGTCATAAGTGGGAGAAGATGGGTGAAAAGAACGATGAGAAGATTAATAGTAGTGCAGACTTGGTAAATAGTTTGACGGCGTTGAGGCAATTATTTATTTAGCAGAGTGATGGTGTTCGGGAAAAAACTGTTCTTGTGTCTTGGTGTCTTGGTGTGCAATGCTCTATAGCATCGTTTTGAAGTTGAAACAATTTATGTCCAGGATGCGAGGGCCAAACCAGACAGTTATAGAGGTGCAGATGACAGACTCAATATTTCCTCTGTATAACTGTATTAACAGCTCCTTGGAAAGCTCCAGTTTGAGCTTTCTGAGTTGGCGCAGAAAGAATATTCTTTGCTGTGCTTTTCTGATGACATTTTTGATGTTAGGTGTCCATTTTAGATCTTGAAATATGGCAGAACCTAGAAATTTGAAGGTCTCTACTGTTGATACTGTGTTGTCTAGTATTGTAAGAGGCGGTAGTATGGGAGGATTTCTCCTAAAGTCTACCACCATTTCTACAGTTTTGAGTGTGTTCAGTTTCAGATTGTTCCAGTCGCACCACGAGGCTAGTTGTTCAACCTCCCATCTGTATGTAGATTCATCATTGTCTCGAATGAGACCAATCATTGTTGTGTCATCTGTGAAATTCAGTAATTTAACAGATGGATTGTTTGAAATGTATACAGAGAGAAGTGGGGGGAGCACATAGCCTTGGCGGACCCCTGTGCTAATTGTACAGGTATCTGATGCGAGTCTACTTAGCTTCATCTGTTGCTTGTTAGGAAGCTTATGATCCACTTACAGGTGTGTTCAGGTACCTGTAGATGGTTTGGCTTAGTTAGAAGAATGTCTGGAATGATGGTATTGAATGCTGAACTAAAGTCTACATAGAGAACCCTTGCGTAGGTCTTTGGAGATTCAAGATGTTGTAGGATATACTGCAGAGATTTTCATGACTACAGATGTTAAAGCAACCGGTCTGTAGTCCAGTGGTGGGTTTCAAAACTTTTTACTACTGGTTCTGTGGGTGTGGCTTGGTGGGTGTGGCTTGGTGGGCATGGCAGGGGAAGGATACTGCAAAATTCCCGTTTCCTCCCAATCAGCTGGGACTTGGGAGGCAGAGAATAGATGGGGGTGGGGCCAGTCAGAATTTTTACTACAGGTTCTCCGAACTACTCAAAATTTCTGCTACCGGTTCTCCAGAACTGGTCAGAACCTGCTGAAACCCACCTCTGCTGTAGTCATTCAGTTCCTTGATGGTGGGCTCCTTCGGCACTGGGATGATAATAGAGCGTTTGAAGCAAGAAGGAACATCAAGGGACATCAAGAGAAGGGACATCATTAAGTGCAGCAATGACAGGAAGAAAAGTAGACCAGAAAAAGTAGGTCTTTTTTTCCTCTAGAAAAAAAGAGGCATGTGTTGATGATAGGAGACTCACTACTCAGGGGAACTGAATCAGCAATTTGTGGACTAAACAGTCTATCTAGGGTTTTGAGGAACTTCTACCGAACCAGTGAATTTGGGGGGACTGAGACAAGTTAATAAATCCAACCGCTTCAGAGTGATACACAGCAGAACACAATGTCAACATTAACAATCAGTTTAGCTCCAAAATGTCACCCAGGGAAATTCAAAAGCATCTATCAAGTGCCTGGAGAATAATGCAGAAAGAAAGAAAGAAAAAAAAACATGGCCTTTTTCATAGGGAAAGAAAATATCTGAGAAATTGCATTGCAAGGCACATTTAAGGACAGCATAAAATGTCAACTGTTTATTCTAGGAAGTGAGAAACGAGTCATCTGGTGCCATATGTGAAGAGTTTAAAATTTAAATATACCACTACTGCAGTTGCTTGATTAATCAGCTGAAGAGCTAAAGGAATTGCCCTTTCTGAGTGTGAAAAGAGGGAGAGAGTGGAAGCTAAATATTAATGTGGGATATGATCATTACGACAAGGTTAATCTGCAGAGTTATGTATCGGTTACAAACTAAAAAGAAGGATAGCTGACATATAATTATAAATTACAAAAGAAAATGCAATCAGTGCGAGATGGAATGGGAGACCCTAAGACCCTGAAGGCCACACTCGGAATATTGCATCCAGTTTTGGTCGCCACAATTTAAAAAAAGATGTGGAGGCTCTAGAAAGAGTGCAGAGAAGAGCAACAAAGATGATTAGGGGACTGGAGGGTAAAACATATGAAGAACAGTTACAGGAACTAGGTATGTCTAGTTTAATGAAAAGAAGGACTAGGGGTGACATGATAGCAGTGTTCCAATATCTCAGGGGCTGCCACAAAGAAGAGGGAGTCAAGCTATTCTCCAAAGTATCTGAAGGCAGAACAAGAAGCAATTGGTGGAAACTAATCAAGGAGAGAAGCAACCTAGTACTAAGGAGAAATTTCCTGACAGTGAGAACAATTGAACAATTGATCAGTGCCTCCAGAAGTTGTGAATGGTCCAACACTGGAAATTTTTAAGAAGAGATTAGATACCCATTTGTCTGAAATGGTACAAGGTTTCCTGCTTGAGCACCAGATTGGACTAAAAGACCTCCAAGGACCATCCCAACTGTTGTTCTATTCTATTCTATTCTATTCTATTCTATTCTATTCTATTCTATTCTATTCTATTCTATTCTATTCTATTCTATTCTATTCTATTCTATTCAAGACTGGCTAAGATCCTCTTCGGGTGGCTTCATGTTTGGCAAATGATAAAATGGATTAACTTTGGGGGAAATCAGATACCAATCAATTTCTCATCAAAGCAGTCTGAGAGGGCAAAGTTATGGCACCTACAAGATTCAGAAGAGTCATTAAGTGTCAGCTTTAGGAGTGGTGTGGTGGCCTAGAGGTAGAGATCTCACCTCACAATCAGGAGGCTGTAAGTTCGATCCTATGTAAAGACAGATATTTCTCTTTCTGGGCAAAACGAGAATATATCTGCTGAACAAAACTCTACATCGGCAACAGGAAAAGCATCCGGCCACTAAAACATTCTGCTAACTCCATTCAGTTGCCCAGACCCCACCCTGCAAAGGATTATGGGGTCATTAAAAGAAGATGATGATTAAGTGCCAGCTTTATCAGTTACAACTCACGAGCTGTAGACCACATAATCAGTTCAGAAGAAGGGTATTGGGCTAGCTCAGTGGTTCTCAACCTTAGCACCTTGAAGCTGAGTGGATTTTAATTCCCAGAATTCCTCAGCCAGTTGCCAAGATTGAGAAAAACTGGACTAGGAGATCAACCATGTTTCCCCAAAAATAAGACCCTCTCTTACATTTTTTTGAACCCTGAAATAAGTGCTTGGCCTTATTGCCATGCACTCAAAAGCCCGATTGGGCTTATTAGCAGGGGTGTCTTATTTTGGGGGAAACAGGTTATATGAGCTTAGAGAACAGGTTAAATGATTCCAGTAAGATATTTGTCAAAAGGATAATGGAATTATGGTTAGAAAAATGTCTGGTGCATCTAATGTTATGGTGGGAATTTCATCTAGTAAAATGGAATTCAGGTAGTCCTCGACTAATAACCAAACCTGAGCCCAAAATGTTTATTGCTAAGTGAGATAGTTGTTGAGTTTTGCCACATTTTACTTTCTGGCCACCGTTGTTTAAGTGAATCGCTGCAGGTCTTAAGTTAGTAACATGGTTGTTAAGTGAATCTGGCTTCCTCATTGACTGCTTGTTGGACGGTCACAAAAGGGGATCCATCACATGACTCCGGGACATTGTAATTGAGATAAATGCATGCCAGTTGCCAAGTATCTGGATTTTGATCACATGACCATGGGGATGCTGCACCGGTCATGTGTGGAAAATGGCTAGAAGTTAACTTTTTCGGAATTGTTGTAACTTTGAACGGTTAGCAAACAACCTGTTGTAAGTCAAGGACTGCCTATATAGACAAAGAACCTTCCTTCCTTCCTTTCTTTCTTTCTTCCCTCCCTCCCACCTTCCTTTCCTCCCTCCCTCCCTCCTTCCCTCCCTCCCTCCTTCCATCCATCCATCCATCCATCCTCCTCCTTTCCTTCCTTCTTTCCCCCCTCCCTCCCTCCCTCCCTCCCTCCCTCTTTCCTTCCTTCCTTCCTTCCTGTCAATCTTGACTCTTGTTGATTTCTAGATTGATTGAAGAAAGATTGCACTATTGATTGAAGAATCAATCAATTGAAGATTGAAGATTGAAGAAAGACAAAGAACCTTCCTTCTTTCCTTCCTTTCTTTCCTCCCTCTCTCCCACCTTCCTTTCCTTCCTCCCTCCTTCCCTCCCTCCCTCCTTCCTTCCATCCACCCATCCATCCTCATTCCCTCCCTCCCTCCTTCCCTCCCTCCCTCGTTCCTTCCATCCATCCATCCGTCCATCCATCCATCCATCCATCCTTCCTCCTCCTTTCCTTCCTTCTTTCCCCCCTCCCTCCCTCCCTCCCTCCCTCTTTCCTTCCTTCCTTCCTTCCTGTCAATCTTGACTCTTGTTGATTTCTAGATTGATTGAAGAAAGATTGCACTATTGATTGAAGAATCAATCAATTGAAGATTGAAGATTGAAGAAAGACAAAGAACCTTCCTTCTTTCCTTCCTTTCTTTCCTCCCTCCCTCCCACCTTCCTTTCCTTCCTCCCTCCTTCCCTCCCTCCCTCGTTCCTTCCATCCATCCATCCATCCATCCATCCTTCCTCCTCCTTTCCTTCCTTCTTTCCCCCCTCCCTCCCTCCCTCCCTCCCTCTTTCCTTCCTTCCTTCCTTCCTTCCTTCCTTCCTTCCTTCCTTCCTTCCTTCCTGTCAATCTTGACTCTTGTTGATTTCTAGATTGATTGAAGAAAGATTGCAGTAGAAGGATCAATGATCCGTTTTCTCATCAACAACATATCAAGGAACAGGTGTCTACAGAGCCACAGTGGCGCAGTGGTTAGAGTGCAGTACTGCAGGCTACTTCTGCTGACTGCCAGCTGACTGCAATTTGGCAGTTCCAATCCCACCAGGCTCAAGGTTGACTCAGCCTTCCATCCTTCCGAGGCTGGTAAAATGAGGACCCAGGTTGTTGGGGGCAATAGGCTGACTCTGTAAACCGCTTAGAGACAGCTGTAAAAGCACTGTAAAGTGATATATAAGTCTAAGTGCTATTGCTATTGCTACTTGCCTTAACCAAGGCTGTTGGTTTTTGTTCTTTTTAAACCCATTATCTTCTTTTATTCCTCTCCTTACCAGGTTGCGATTTAATCCCAGTTGAATACCTACGATGGGGTGATCCGGAACCTATCGCTGCCGTGGTTTTCGCCTGCTTGGGTCTCCTGGCTACTTTATTCGTCACTGCCATATTCATCATGTACCGTGACACGCCAGTGGTCAAATCTTCCAGCCGTGAGCTCTGCTACATCATCTTGGCTGGTATCTTTTTGGGTTACCTGTGCACCTTCTGCCTGATCGCAAAGCCCCAGCAGATCTACTGTTACCTTCAAAGGATCGGCATTGGTCTCTCCCCAGCTATGAGCTACTCAGCTCTGGTGACAAAAACCAACCGCATTGCCCGGATTCTGGCTGGCAGCAAAAAGAAAATCTGTACCAAGAAGCCGCGATTCATGAGCGCTTGTGCCCAGCTGATCATCGCTTTTATCTTGATCTGCGTTCAGCTTGGCATCATCGTCGCCCTCTTCATTATGGAGCCTCCGGATGTCAAGCACCATTACCCAAGTATCCGAGAAGTCTACCTGATATGCAACACTACCAACCTGGGGGTCGTGACCCCGCTTGGATACAATGGTTTGCTCATCTTAAGCTGCACCTTTTACGCGTTCAAGACCAGAAACGTCCCTGCAAATTTCAACGAGGCCAAATATATCGCCTTCACTATGTATACCACCTGCATCATCTGGCTGGCCTTTGTGCCAATTTATTTCGGGAGCAACTATAAGATTATCACCATGTGCTTTTCGGTAAGCCTGAGTGCCACTGTGGCCCTCGGTTGCATGTTCGTACCAAAAGTGTACATCATTCTTGCCAAGCCAGAGAGGAATGTACGCAGCGCGTTCACCACATCAACTGTAGTTCGCATGCATGTGAGCGATGGGAAGCCTTCTTCTGCGGCCAGCCGTTCGAGCAGCTTGATCAACCTGTGGAAAAGAAGGGGATCTTCTGGAGAAACTCTAAGGTAATCCTTGATTTAGTGGATTTCTTGCGGGCCAGATGGGAAGAGAGAAAATGCTGATTTTAAGCATGATTGCTTCTACAAAGCCGTATATTTCGCAGATATTATTTAGAGCCATCTGGGTGTTCTTCAAGATTCAGGAACCTTCTTTGCATTGAGCTTTGTTTTGTATCTTTTTGGCAACACAGAAAATATTTAAGCATTTGTATTCTGGATTTGTGATGAAATTATTTTATCTACCATATTTTTCAGACTATAAAATGCATCCGAACTATAAGATGCATCTAGCTTTTGGGGAGGAAAACAAGAAAAAAAAAATCTGCCTCTACCTCCCAGCAATTTGCCTCCTTGCAGCAAACAGCAAACCGTCTGGTCAGCTTCAGCACAGTCTGATCTAGCCTACGCAGCTGATTGGATCAGCCTCCCAGAATACCACCTATCAGCTATTCCAGGCTGCGGGGATTGCTGCCACCCATCCCTGCTGTCACCGTCCATTGCTTTCACCACCTAACGCCTCCTCCGTGTGCCCCATTTTTAGCCTCCATGCATCCTATTTTTGGCCTCCATGCAGCCTGTTTCAGATGGCAGGGATTGCCACTGCCACCTATCCCTGCCACCTGGAACAGGCTGAAAATGGGACACACAGAGGTTGAAAATGGGGCACGGAGAAGGCAAAAACTGGCAACAGTTTTGGGTGATGATGGAGGCAATGATCCCCACAGCCTGGAACAGCTGATAGATGGTATTCCGGCAGGCAAATCCAACTGCCAATCAGCTGTTCATGCTAAATCACGTTGTGCTGAACCTGACTAGGCTGTTTGCTGTTTGCTGCAAGGAAGTAAGGCAAGACTTTGGCAACATTCGCTCTATAAGATGCACAAACATTTCCACCCACTTTTTGGGTGGAGTGCATCTTATACACCGAAAAATACGGTAACTAGTTTCAGATCGTCTTCTTCAGCTAATACTCTCCAGATTTATTGGCATAGCAGCATTCTCTATAGTTTTTATCGTTTTGTGACTCTTACTCTATGGTAAGATAGGTGGCTAATAAACTTTGCAAGTAAATAAATAATTTCTAAACTTTAGGAATCCCAATATTCAAAGGATACTAACTGGAGGAAAGTTCCCTAAATATACTCTTCCGATTTTCCTTTTCTTCCCATTTCTTCCTTGCCACTTTTCTATTTTTTTGCAAGCTTTCTTCTTTCTCCATAGAAGGGATGCAACTTATCCTACAACAGTTCATAGCCCCATCATGGATCTTGACCTTTCTCTTGGAAACAAATGGATTGGTATTTGGTTAAATTAAATAATACAATAGCAAAGTATGCAGAAGACAATTTTTCAAGTATTAACAGATGATTTCTTAAACTGATCATCAGAGTTCCTCTATATATCTTTTTCTTGTGTTATGGGAATTGCTTCCTCCTCCCAGCTATACTTCATATACAGGTAGTCCTCGACTTACGACAGTTCATTAAGTGACCATTTGAAGTTACAATGGCACTGAAAAAAGTAACTTATGACTGTTTTTCACACCATTGCGGCATCTCCTTGATCATGGGATCGAAATTCAGATGCTTGGCAACTGATTCATATTTACCCTGTTTTCCCGAAAATAAGACATCCCCTGATAATAAGCCCAATCGGGCTTTTGAGCACACGTGTTAAAATAAGCCTCCCCCTGAAAATAAGCCCTCCCCAAAACTATTTAAATGCAGAGCTGGAAATCAGGTAAGACAGCAAGAGGACCCCCATCTAGCTCCATGTGCCCCAAAATAATAAGACCTCCCTGAAAATAAGGCCAAGCACTTATTTCAGGGTTCAAAAAAATATAAGACAGGGTTTTGTTTTCAGGGAAACACGGTATGATGGTTGCATTGTCCTGGGGTCATATCAGTGGTGAAATCCTCTGTGGTTTGCCACTGCTTCACTGCACGCACGCATGCGCAGTACATGCCAAATGCATGCTGCATGGGCATGCGCATTGCACACCAAACAGACATTGTGTGTGCATGTGCTGTGTGCACCAAACGCATGCTGCACGCACGCACACGCATAGTGCGTGCCAAACACACACTCCACACTCCACACTAAACAAGGTAAGTAGAACAGCGAGGGGGGAACAGCTGTTCCGCACTATTTAGAGTTGCTAGAAAGTAGGATTTCTGGCTTTCTAGCAAATATAAATCACGCGGCACAGCTGATCGTTGGAAATACCGGTTCGGCCCAACCGGTAGCTTTGATCACTACCGGTTTGCCTGAACCGGTGCAAATCAGTAGGATTTCACCACTGGGTCATATGATCATCTTCTGTGACCTTCTGACAAAAGAAATCAATGGAGAAGCCAGATTCACTTCATAATTGTGTTAGTAACTTAACAACTGCAGTGATTCGCTTAACAACTGTGGCAAGAGAGGTTATAAAATGGGACAAAACTCATTGCACAAATGTCTCACTTAGCAATGGAAATTTTGGGTTAAATTGTGGTCATAAATTGAAGAGTTTCTGTATACCATGACAGGGTTATAGTTCAATGTGGGGGGGGGGGATCCATGGGTTAACCTCCCTTCATACACACAACTTTAGATATAGGGGGGTTCTAGGTGCAGATAAAATGAGTCTTTGTGAGCAAAAGCTTACCACCCAAATGCGTGGCAAAATGTAGAATGCAATAGCTTTTATACTATCCCTATATGCTTGCCCAAACACATGCACACTTTGAGGACCTGTTGGGTCAGATACGTGTAGGCCAGAAAAAGAAAAAGAAAAAACAAGAGCTTGGACACAACAAGAGATGAAGATTGCTTCCCCTTCCCTCTGAAGCTATTAATCCAAAATTCGTTTCTCTCCACTGATTGTCAAACTCACCGTGGGCTTCACTGTACGTCTCAGCACAGCACAGTGAAGAGACAACATAATTGCTTCGTAACTAGAAATTAATCATTCACCATTCAGTAGATAAGATCATTAGCTGCTATTTTCGGAATTTCCATGAGTGTTTTCCAAGCGATTCAATTACTATAAATTTTACTCTTCATATGTCATTCCTGCCTACTCTTTGCTTTCCCTTCTCTGCCCGCCGTTACTTATCCTTCTAATTTATTCTCAGCCGTACTTTAAGTATCCCTGAGATGCCATTGCTTCCTGTGGCCTTGCAGTTCCCGTGCTTGTTATTCGTCACCTTAGTGTCAAGGCATGAAGCTAATTCTTTGGTGGCCTCCTTATTCCTAATTAAAGAGATGCAAGAATAATAAAGAATGAAAGCAAGCAAAGGCAACAGCAGTGCTAGCTTGGATGTGGTGACCTTTGTTAACGAAGCAGAGAGCATTAAGACAAAAGCGGCAATGAGTTTCGAAAAGGATCTGTTGTGTTGACAGGGTCATTAGACAGCAAGGGACAAACGATAATCCCCATTCAGGGCAACCTTTCAGAAACAATTGTCTCTATTCCAATTGTAGAACGTAGCCATTCTATTATCTGAAGGACTCCATGGCTTACATCTGCATAGCCTCTGCAGTCATACTAAAATACACACAGCTTCATGGGGAAAAAAGCAATCACGGGAAAAAGCAACCAGCCAAATAGGCAGAAAATAAGGAAAGAAAAATTGCTGCGGGGAAGGGGAAAAAAGCATTTATTATACCTCTGTCCCAACTGATTTGAAGGAAATGCACCTTCATCCGAGGAACGGTATATATCGGCTAGCTTTTATTTGTTTTCATTTTTATTTTTTTCGTCACAACCAATTTTCCACTTATTTTTCACGGCTTTTTCATGAAGAGCCACACATTCTTTAAATCTAGTCAGATGAAAGCAGAGGTAGACCTTAAGGGTTACTTGGTCGTGTTAGAATTTTTTAGATTCTCTGTTGGCCTCCGAGAAGTGGTAGAATAACATTTCTTGGAAGAATGAACGAAGCCTGCAATATACCGTAGATGTGTGAGCTCTCCAAGGTCCTGAAATCTCCCGCTCTGGCAGAGCCCCAGACCTTTTCATATTTCTTCCACTTTATGAACGCTCAGTCCGTTATTTGCCTTTTAGGAATCTTCACGGTGAAATTTGAAGGAAAAGAGGAATGTGACCCTATGGGGCACAGCCAAGTACAAAGGGTACTTTTGTGTCAGGAAATGGAGAGGCCCAGGATTGCTCCCCATAGGTGGTAGAATTGAAATGTGGCCGAACAATGGAAAATGGGAAGCACAATGAAATGACCAGAAAATGTAGCCATAAAAGAGCACCTGATGTAGATTTGAAATCAGAAAGGTGATGAAGTTTTATAAATCCAGCTTCCTTATTTCTTGGCCATTGACTGTGCTGTCAATGTGCTGTGCTGTGATTTAACACTGTTAGAGTTGGAAGGGACTTTATAGGTCAGTGATGGCTAACCTATTTGCCATCACGTGCCAGGAGTGGGGGGAGGGGGATCGTGTGCATGCATGCCCTCATCCATAATTCTAGCCCCCTCCTGCCCCCGCGCATGTGCATGCACGTGCACCCCCAGCACACACACACCCCACGCTCCTGGCATGTGATGGCACGGTGGGCCTGGTAGGCCTGCTTTTCTCTCTCCTCAGGCTCCAGATCCTTTCTAGGAGCTTGGGGAGGGCGAAAATGGCCTTCCCCACCCCACCCTCGAGGCCCTCCAGAGGCAGGAAACAGCCCTGTTTCCCTACTTCCGGTGGGCCCACAAGGCCCGAAAATCAGCCAGAGCTGAGCTCACATGCCCACAAATATGGCTATGTGTGCCACCTGTGGCACACGTGCCATAGGTTTGCCATCACGGTTATAGGTCACCTAGTCCAACCCCCCATCCAAGCAGGAGACCCTACACCAACAAATGGCAGTCCAATATCTTCTTGGAAAGTCTCAAGTGATGAAGCTCCCACAACTTCTGAAGGCAACTTCTGTTCCATGGGTTGATTGTTCTCACTGTCAGAAAATTTATCCTTTTTCTAAGTTGAATCTCTCCTTCTTCAATTTCCATCGATTATTCCTTGTCTGGCCTTCAAGCCTTGGAGATTAGTTTGACCCCCCTCCTCTCTCTGGAAGCCCCTCAAATATTAGAAGACTGTTATCATGACTCCCCTGGTCCTTCTCATCACTAGACTAGCCGTGCCCAGTTCCTGTAATGGTTCTTTGTATGTTTTAGCCTCCAGTCCCCTAATCATCCTGGTTGCTCTTCTCTGCACTCTTTCTAGAGTCTCAACATCATTTTTATAGTGTGGTGACCAAAACTGGATGCAGGACTCTAGGTGTGGTCTTACTAAGGCTTTATAGAGTGGTATTAGTACCTCACTTGATCTTGATTGTATCCCTCTGTTAATGCAATTTAGGATTGCATTGGTGTTTTTTTTTACTTAGGTAAATTTTGTCGAACTCTAGGGTTTCCGTTTCTTAGTTGACCGAACATTTTCCAAAGACATTTTTGCAACATGACTATACATTGAGATGCACAGAATGCTGTTACCTTCCCACAAAATGATACCTATTTATCTACTTGCATTTGTCTGCTTTCGAACTGCTAGATGGGCAGGAGCTGGAACAAAGAACAGGAGCTTACTCCATCCTGCAGTGTTGAGGTCTTGAACCTGGACTGTGAGCTTTCTATTGGACAAGCTCAGTTTTATTAAAAAACAACATAAATGGAGAATGGAAATTGCCCTTAGAGTCTTAACCTGCTGTGTCTTGCACTCCGTGGCTAAAATATTGGTAAAAAAAATTTAAGAAGTGCAACTTCAGCTGCAAAGAATAGTGTCGCTTCTGAATCTGTGGGGACAGTTTAGGTCTCTAGATTTTTCCATCCGAATCTGCAAGCACTATCTGTTCTGACCTAGGCTTCCCAAGAGCATGAAGCAGACTCCTTTTCCCGACAAAAAACCGTCTCATTCACATCCAGCAAAGTCTTTCAAGGGAGAATTTACAGTCACAGACCTTATCTGGCTTGGAGAGCTGCCAGGCCGATATCTTCAAAACATGGCAAGGAGTCTCGGAGAGTCATGAACCCATTAAGCGAACTAATTGTCTTCTGCAAACTCCCCTCCCCTTTCACCTCTTTATTCCCTCTGGGAGGGGTTATTCATCATCCATCTGTAGCTTTACTCCCAAGTTGACCCTTGTTCCCTTCGTCTGGCAACTCTGTGCATGTGCACACTGGGAACAGGCTCCAGCTGTTCGTCTGCCTCACTGATGTCCGGTTCCAAAGGCAGCTGATAACTGACGGCCTTGGCCCCGTCTCTGCCTCCGATGCAGAACCCTCATCAGAGCCTCCCCAGACTCCAGGACTGGCCTGTGTTCCTCCTCAATCTCTTCACTGTTTAAGTCTGCCACCAGCTCTGCTGGCCGCTGGTGGGCCACAACACTGTCCAAACCCCACTCTTTTCCCCCAAGGCATTCCTGTTTACTCAGTTTGCTTCAGATGAATGGACTAATAATCTCATTGAATCATAGAGCTGGAAGGAACCTTCTAGGCAATCTGTCTCTTTTTTTCTCTGCAAGGATTTCTCCACACCATTCTTTGCACTCCACAAAATGAGCAGCAGGCAACTCTGGTTGTGAGAAGCTGTGACTTCACTTGTTTAGTCTTTCCCTGCAGCACCATGCTGGGCAAACTCAGCCACTACAATTTGTGAACCGTAGTTTATAGATCAAATATATTTACAACACACCATGTCCAAATCACTATTTAGAATGATATTGGGAGAAAAACCATCATATCACCTTTACCACTAGCCAGGATATTCCCTTTTGTCTCTTAAAACCTCTTTTCTGGGATTATCCAGAATCTTCACAAAGATTTGTATCAGCAGTGGAGAAAAGGATTTGTATCAGTAGTGGGTTTCAATTTCGGTCGCTACCGATTTGCTCACAGGCGCATGTGGGGGCACAGGGGGCGTGCATGGGCGTAACGCTTCTGCGCATGCACAGAGATGTCCAGGAGGGTGATCAGAGCCTCCTGTCGCTGCCACTACTGGTTCTCCTGATCTGGGGCGAACCGGTAACAATCCACCACTGATTTGTATGCTATGTTAGTGGGAAGGGAACTGTCAAAGAGCATTGGTTTCCCTTCTTGATTCAAAAGAAAAGAAAAGAAAAGAAAAGGAAAGGAAAGGAAAGGAAAGAAAAGAAAAGAAAAGAAAAGAAAAGAAAAGAAAAGAAAAGAAAGAAAGAAAGAAAGAAAGAAAGAAAGAAAGAAAGAAAGAAAGAAAGAAAGATCTAGTCCTTCTCTTCCACTGGCTTAAAAGCATCTCCATTATCTTTCTCCAAATCTCCTTTACAAAACTAATGAATGGAGCTTAATATAAATTAAGGCAGGAGTAAAAATATTCCTCAGCTTGATTTAGAGCAGCAGTTGGAATCTTTCTGAGGAACAGAAACACAATTTCACACAATAATCCAGGTGACACCCTTGATCCCAAATCTAAAATGCGTGCGGAGGGGGAAATGCCTGGTATTATAAGATTTGAGTCTTCTCATTCAAGCAAGAACACCAACATCTTGCAAGAGCCATCTGGAAAGAGTTCCGCCTTTTATTTTTTGAGACCCCATGGATAACTCTGGCTAAGATGCATCAAGAACTGAACACTGGGCTCAGTTTTAAGGCAGGCATCAGGAATATCATCTCCGCAAACTCTGGTGTTGGTGTGTGTGTGTGTGTGTGTGTGTGTGTGTGTGTGTGTGTGTGTGTGTTTAGTAGCAACCCTAAACAGCAGCCAGACAATCTTTCTAAGGTGCAGGGTTAGAAAACCTTACCTTGTATTCCAAGTGGTAGACAACTGGAGTCCTATCATGGAAAGGAGAAAAGAACTAATTCCAGAGGTGGGATTCACTTACCTTCCCTACTTGTTCGCAAATGTGAGCGTGTGCATGTGCACCTCGGCGTATGTGCACCTCTGTGCATGTGCATGGCCTTCTGCGCATGTGCAGTAGTCACGCATTACATCCAGGAGGGTGGGTGGAGCTTCCCACAGTCGCCGCTACAGGTTCGCACGAGCCAGACAAAACCAGCTGAATCCCACCACTGACTCATTCTTAGAATCCCTGTAAGGAAAAAAAAAATTCCCCTAAGATGGCACTAGGCTGGATGTCTGATGGACAGGTGCTAATGACAGTTGATTTTAGTAGGTTGCAGCAGGTTGGTGGTGTGGAGAGTGTTGTGGCCCCGTCCTCTGAGCCTATCCCTTTGGAGGAAGGCAGCTCTGAGCAGGAGGAAGAGGAGCCAGCCAGATCTCCCAGCCCTCCCCCTCTGGCACCGGCTCAGGTGCCAGCTGAAAGAGAGCCAAGTAGTGGGGAAACAGGTGTCTCAGATGAGAGTGAGGGAGAGACGTCATTCCTGGACGCACGCCAAAGAAGGCGAGAGAAAAGGGTACTGCAGCTGTGGCATATGAGGAAATCCGGAGTCATTGGATTGGAGTCACAGGATCAATGACTCACTGGACCACACCCAGAAACATATCTATATAAGACAGTACGGTGGGTCACGAAGTTCGTGACGAACAAAGCTAAACAAACGGAGCAACCTCGTAGTCTTGGAAGCTGGATGAACAGCAAAGCTACGTAGGTGATTTTCTTGTTTGTGTAAACCAATAAAGTCCTTGGCAGACGGTGTGCATATCGCTGCCAAGGTTGAGATAAGAACTGCGGAGTGTGCCAAGTGATTCTTAACCCTCGGCTGGCTGTGTTTTTGTGGGTCTCTGAAGGGGGGGGACAGATCAGAGAGTTGTATTAAGAGGTGGTGGGATTTTTGTGGACTTTATTTTCCCTCTAACATGTCTGACTGCTGTTGCTTCTTGCCGAGGTTGGTGACGCAGTGGTTAGAATGCAGTACTGCAGGCTGCTTCTGCTGACTGCCGGCTGACTGCAATTTGGCAAGTTCAAACCCCACCAGGCTCAGGGTTGACTCAGCCTTCCATCCTTCCGAGGTGGGTAAAATGAGGACCCAGATTGTTGGGGGCAATAGGCTGATTCTGTAAACTGCTTAGAGAGGGCTGTAAAAGCACTGTGAGGCGGTATATAAGTCTAAGTGCTATTGCTATTGCTATCTTTTCTGAAAGGCATTAAAATGTTGCATCTCACTTCCTTGGATGCACCAAGTAGCTACCTGATATAAAGCCGGCATGGGCTCCTTCGGATTTTTCACTGTGAAAAATGTCCTTGAAGGTTCTCATTCTCCCCATTCATTAATAAATAAGTGAAAGTGACTCACAGGAAAAACACTCCTGTTGGTTCATTAAACTTAAGTGTGAAATGGCATTTGAAAGCCAAGGGAATTTAGGCAAACAGGAGAAAAAAAGCAGTACTGCAGGCTGCTTCTGCTGACTGCCGGCTGACTGCAATTTGGCAAGTTCAAACCCCACCAGGCTCAAGGTTGTCTCAGCCTGCCATCCTTCCGAGGTCGGTAAAATGAGGATCCAGATTGTTGGGGGAAATACTAGGCTGATTCTATAAAAACTGCTTAGAGAGGGCTGGAAAACATTGTGAAGCGGTATATAAGTTTAAATGCTATTGCTATTGCTATTTATCTCTCATGTTAAGCCCCAATTCTGCTTAGGGTTGAATTGCATGTGGTCCTGGAACATACCACCCAGTTTAGATTGTGGCCACAGGAGAAATCCAATAACAATAACACAATAATAGAATGGAGAGCACTAGATGATAATAGAGGAGGCCTTTAGCTAGCTTGCACAGAGGTGGTAAGCTATGTGCTTGTCGGGGTTCCTGAGTTTGAGAAGGGCCCATTTTCCTCATTATGCTAACATCTACAGATTATAAGAGATTGGAGGAACTGAATATGCATAGCCGGGAGGACAGGAGGGAAAATGGTGACATGATTGAATCCTTAAATATATTAAAGGTGTGAATAAGGTTCTGGAAGGCAGTATTTTCAATATTAAGCAAAAACGGGGGCACAACCTCAAACGACCAGAAGTTCAAAAGTTGTGTTAGGAAGTACTGTATGACTTCACAGAAAAAGGAATGGAAGCTTGGAACTAATTTCCAGCAGAGGTTGTGGGTCGGTCATCAGTGACAGTGTTTAAACATGCTTGGGGTAAACACACGTCCATCATCTGACAAAAATTAAAAAATAAAATAAAATCTAGAAATACTACTACAAAGCAGAGACATTACCCTGCCAACAAAAGTGCGTATAGTCAAGACGATGGTTTTCCCAGTTGCAATCTATGGCTGTGAAAGTTGCACCATAAGGAAGGCTGAGCGCCAAAGAATTGAGGCCTTTGAACTCTGGTCCTGGAGAACACTTCTGCGACTCCCTTGGACTGCAAGGCGATCAAACAGTCAGTCCTAGAGGAGATCAACCCTGGCTACTCTTTAGAAGGCCAGATCCTGAAGAGGAGACTCAAATACTACGGCCACCTAATGAGAAGGAAGGACTCACTGAAGAAGAACCTAACGCTGGGAACAACTGAGGGCAAAAGAAGAAGGGGACGGCAGAGAACGAAGTGGCTGGATGGAGTCACTGAAGCAATCGGCGTGAGCTTAAATGGACTCCAGAGGATGGTAGAGGACAGGAAGGCCTGGAGGAACATTGTCCATGGAGTCGCGATGGGTCGGACATGACTTCTCAACTAACAACAACTACAAATAATTAATTAACAAAAAGGAAAACAAACAAAACTCAAAGGGCAGATCTGATGGACCGCTCGGTCTATTTCTACCATCAGTTTCTGTAATAGTTCTTGTTTACTGTATGCATTTCATTTTTATTTTGCTTTTTAAATGAGTCGATGATTGTTTGCCACCCAGATTTGATTTTGATTTTGATTTTGATTTTATTGAATTTATATACCGCCCTACTCCCGGTAGGACTCAGGGCGGTGTACAGCCATAAAATAAAACATATAAATACAAAATTTCAAAGAGACTAAAACGAAATTAAATAATTTGGCAGAAAAATTTAAAATCCCAATAATTTAAAACAAATTAAAATTCCCATTTAAAAGGGGGAAAAGTCTTAGGTCAGGCCGGCTTGATGGAATAAGTGAGTCTTGAGCGCGCGACGGAAGATCACTTGTTTGAGATGGGCAGCCATACCAGTTGAATAAATAAATACACGGACAGCACGAAGTCATGCACGGAACTCAAATTCTGTAGACTGTTCTTGTAAAGTCTAGGAACACAGGCCCACTGATCCTATAATCAACTGGTCAAAAATGACTTTTCCCCAAAAGATAAATTATATCTCTAAGTTATGTTTGGCAGCTGGTTCATGAATCTATTTGAGCTGATGCTGAAGTGACTGGAAGCCAAAACAAAACAAGGCAGGGGGAAAAAATACCCGTGAATTGGAATGAAGCGGTTATATATAGAAAGTACAAAGTGTTGTAAGGGGATGAATCATGCCAGTTCTTAAAAGAAACTTGCTACTTAAGTCCTACCAGCAGGTTGCAAAGACTCCCCCCCTCTCCCCATCATTAACATTGTGCTGATGTGATGTTAATTGATGGCACTGCCAAACTGGAGTAGGAGATTGTCAAAGCGATGAGGTCAATGCTCTACATAAAACTTTGCCAGCTGTCAACATCAGCACGGAAGCCGAACAACTTGCAAACGCCTGCGCAGAGGGATATATTTATTGTGTGGGGGTTACTGTTTCTTACAGACATCTTCTAACACAACTGTGGTGGCACAGTGGTTAGAATGCAGTATTGCAGGTTAATTCTGCCAACTGCCAGGGGTTCGATCCTCACCAGTTCGTGATTGTAATATAATGAGCTGAGAATTCAGTTCAGCTGAACGCTCTTCACAAGAGTCCTCATTTCTCATGTGGCCTCTTGGGAAAATTAATTGTCCACCCCTTATTCCACCCATAGTGGTGCAGTGGTCAGAATGTAGTATTGCAGGCTAATTCTACTGACAGCCAGGGGTTCGATCCTCACCAGCTCAAGGTTGTAATATAATGAGCAGAATTCAATTCAGCTGAACCCCCTCCACAAGAGTCCTAATACTCATGTGGCTTCTTGGGAAAATTAATTGTCCACCCCTATATTCCACCCATAGTGGTGCAGTAGTTAGAATGCAGCATTGCAGGCTAATTCTGCCAACTGCCAGCAGTTCGATTCTCACTGGCTCCAGGATGATTCAGCCTTCTGTCCTTCAGAGTTCAGTAAAATGAGGACCCAGATTGTTGGGGGCAATAGGCTGATTGCTGCTGCTGCTTCTTGCTGAGATTGGTGGCACAGTGGTTAGAGTGCAGTACTGCAGGCTACTTCTGCTGACTGCCGGCTGCCTGCAATTTGGCAGTTCGAATCTTACCAGGCTCAAGGCTGACTCAGCCTTCCATCCTTCCAAGGTGGGTAAAATGAGGACCCAGATTGTTGGGGAAAATAGGCTGACTCTGTAAACTGCTTAGAGAGGGCTGGAAAGCACTGTGAAGCGGTATATAAGTCTATTCTTTACATAGTCTAGGCCAGCCAGAATGGCTAGATACCGGATGAGAGTAAATGCAGCCAGCCGCTGGGTCTACCAAACCATCTATCTACACAATTATGAGAAAAGTGAGCAATGAAAGCCCATAGCAAGATTTCCTATTTGTAAATGATGTGTTGCCTGTTTGCATTACTCTGCTGTTCTTGCAAAAAGAAGAAGAAGAAGAAAGAAGAAAAGCTCAAGGGTTTGTAAAAACTGTATGTGTCCACTGACCCTGATGAAGACACTGTTGTGTTCTCTAGGCACTAAGGCCTTGACAGGAGGCCCTATACCACGTGTCAGCAACTTGAGGCTCCGGAGCCGCATGCGGCTGTTTGGGCCCTCTGCTGTGGCTCCCTGTCGGGTGATCCCATCAGTGGCTGGCCCCACCCCTCGCCCTCCTCTCCCAGTCACTCCTTTCCTGGCCTGTGAAGGTAAGGGCGAGGGCGGGGATGGAGAAGCAGCAGAGTTACAGAGAAACAGAAAAGGTGGGGGAGAGACAGGGAGAGAGAGGAGGGAAGGAGAGATGTCAAAAGGGTTTTGTGGTTCCCGGTGTTTTTAAACAACTGGTTCTCTGCCCTAATGACCGGCTAGGTAGGCATGCCTGGGGGGGGGGGGGGGGTCATGTGACTGGTGGAAATTAATGATGTCGAGTTGGTCACACCCACCCAGGTTTTGTGGCTCACCATGTTTTCTTTTCTATGGGAAACGAGTTCAAATGGCTCTTTGAGTGTTTAAGGTTGGAGCAGTGGACTAAAGTGCTGTTAAAGTAGCACTTAGCTGCCAGCTGCCTGCAATTACTGCAAGTTCGAATCTCGCCAGGCTCAAGGTTGACTCAGCCTTCCATCCTTCCGAGGTAGATAAAATGAGGACCCGGATTGTGGGGGCAATAAGCTGACTTTGTATAAAAAAGAACACCGCTTGGCGGGGGGCAAAGCCCAATAAGCAGATATATACAAAAGTATGAAGGCTATTGCTTAACGCATTGTAAGCCGCCCTGAGGCTCTGGAGAAGGGCAGCATTTAAATCGAACTAATAAATAAATACATAAGGTTGCAGATCCCTGCCCTGTACCATTCCAGACAAATGGCTATCCAGTCTCAACTTGAAAACCTCCGGTGATAGAGCAGCCACAACTTCTGGAGGGAAGCTGTCCCACTGGTTAATTGTTCTAACTGTCAGGAAATTTCTCCTTAGTTCTAGACTGGATCTCTCTTTGATAAACTTTCATCCATTACCTCTTGGCCTGCCCTCGGGTGGTTTGGAGAAGAGGTCAACCCTCTCTTCTCTGTGACAGTCCCTTGAGTACTAGAAGACTGCTATCATGTCACCCCTAGTCCTTCTCTTCGTTAAACTGGACCAGGGGTGTCAAACTCAAGGCCTGTGGGCTAGACCCAGCCCACGGGGTGCTTAAATCTGGCCAACGGGGCTGCCCTGGAACCAGTGAAGGACCAGCCTGCAGTGCCAGAGAAAACTGAGCTCAGGAGAGCTGTGTGCAGCCCCCCCCCCGGGCCCATTTTCGGCCGTGACGACCTCCTGTAGCTCTCTGCCAGTGAAAGTGCCCCCCCCCCCGCTCTGACATTCATTTTCACTGGCAGAGGGCTGCAAAAGGCCACCGTGGCCAGCCACGGCCACCCGACACCCTCCCCAAGCTCAAATACAACCCTGATGCAGCCCTCAATGAAATCAAGTTTGATACCCCTAAACTAGACATATCCAGTTCCTGCAGTTGCCCACCACATGGTTTAGCCCTGCAGTCCCCCTAATCCAGGAGTGGGTTCTAAATTTTTTTACTACCGGTTCTGTGGGCGTGGCTTATGTTATGGGCATGGCTTGATGGTCATGTGACAATTCTTTAGGATTTAGCAGAGGTACTGGTCTACCAGGCTTTTAACTGCTTGCAGAGCTGTACCAGTCTACTCATTTGTTTTTGGAGGCACCAGTCTACTCATTTGTTTTTTTTTCTAATTAATTAATTAATTAATCATATTTCTTTGCCGCCCACTCTCCGAGGACTCTGGGTGGCTTACAACAATTGACAGCATACTAAATAGCATATTGCCCCCAACAATCTGGGTCCTCATTTTACCCACCTTAGAAGGAGGGAAGGCTGAGTCAACCTTAAGCTGGTGAGATCTGAACTAGCAGTCAGCTGAAGTAGTTGCAATACAGCACTCTAACCACTGCCCCCCTCAGCTCCGGTTTACTCATTTGTTTTTGGAGGCACCGGTCTACCACCACACTGCCTTTTACCACTGATCAGCTGTAGGGTGGCCCTTTGAAGCCCCGCGGCAAGAGTTTAAACAATTTTTTTCCTTCTAGCCAATCAGCTGGGACTTGGGAGGCAGCAATAGATTGGGTGTGGGGCCAAATAAAAGGTAAGAATAACACGGGGGGGGGGGGACGACAGGGGGCGGTGGGAGGGCCCAGCTCCCGAATAAAGAGAACCAGTTCGGTGAAGTCAAATCGTCACTGCTACCGGCTCGGCCGAACCGGGCCAAACCGGGAGGAACCCACCACTGCCCTAATTATCTTTGTTGCTCTTCTCTGCACTCTTTCTAAGGGCTCAACGTCTTTTTTGTATCATGGTGGCTAGAATTGGATTTAGCATTCAACCCAACCAGTGTGGTATAAAGCGATACTGTCACTTTACATGATCTACAAACAAAGAGTTTGGAAATTAGCAGAGGGACTCGGAGCAAAACTAAGTCAGAATCCAGCTCACAATGGGTTGTATATTTTATTTAGAAATATCTGACTTACCACCAGTCCTTACGACCATTACAGCATCCTTGTCCAGCAAGTTTCCGACAAGCAAATCAAAGAGGGAACCTGGATTTGCTTAACAGCCACATGATTCACTTAATAACTGCAGTGATTCACTGGCAATGAAGGTTGTAAAATCAGGCACAACTGTCTTGCTTAACAATGAAAATATTGGTCTCAGTTGTAGTTGTAAACTGAGGACTACCTGTCTGATAATCTTGACTATTGACTACTCGGGACTGCTGTATTCAGGAGTTCAGACTTTAAGGATTTATTAATTTAATAAACGTCAATTTCTCCTTGTTCTCCATGAGTGGAACCAATATTCTGATCCACCAGGTTTGCATTTTTTTTTCCTTTTCGAAAAGTAAACGTTCTGCTTAAAAAAATCCAAATCCATTTTCATTTGTAGCTTTTGCTATAGGGGTCCCCCACCCACCCACCCACCCAGGTCTAGCAGTTAAGGCTAGAAAACAGGAGGTTGTGTGTTCTAGTCCTGACTTTGGCTTGAAAGCTGGCTGGGTGACTTTGAGTCCGTCACAGATTGTGAGTTCCAGTCTTCCCTTCAACCTAAAACCGACTGGGTGACTTTAGGCCAATCGCCAGGAGAGTGAAAGTTCTAGACCTGTCTTAGGCATGAAAGCCAGTTGGGTGACTTTGGGCCAATCCTTCTCTCTCTCTCTCTCAACCCAACCCACCTCACAGAGTTGTTGTTGCGGAGAAAATAGGGGGAGGAAAGAGTATTAGGGTTTGTTTGCCACTTTGAGTTATTTGTAAAAGTAATAAAAGAAGGAAGGAAGGGAGGAAGGAAGGGAGGGAGGGAGGAAGGAACGGAGGAAGGAAGGAAGGAAGGATTCCATACTATATTAGACAATGTGAATTCTCTGAGAACTTTTTTTTAGAATTAATGCTCCTGATATCATTCACTCTTATACCCATTTCTTTCACGCAGACTTATTTTTTCCAAACATAAGATTTCCAGTTTTGTTGTAAACTATCCCTTTGTACAGATCATTTCCCAAAGCAAATATTCTTCTTGTCCTTCCTTCCTTCCTTCCTTCCTTCCTTCCTTCCTTCCTTCCTTCCTTCCTTCCTTCCTTCCTTCCTCCCTCCCTCCCTCCCTGTCTTTCTCTCTCTCTCTCTCTCTCTCTCTCTCTCTCTCTCTCTCTCTCTCTCTTTCTTTCTTCTTCTTTTTTTTTTGGACATATGTTCCAGAAACATTTCTCTTTCTATTCTGGATTTTTGCTGAGAGAAGAACAGATGCCTATGCCAGGGCTTCAAATGCTCTGCCAGATTTTATAAATTTTACCCGCAGAGAACTAGTATATCTGTATCAATCAATCAATTAATTAAAGCATGCAACAGAATAAAATAATGGAATAACAGAGCTGGAAGGGACCTTGGAGGTCTTCTAGTCCAACTCCCTGCTCGGGCAGGAAACCCTATACCTGTGATGGCGAACCTATGGCACCGGTGCCACAGGTGGCACATGGAGCCATATCAGTGGGCACATGAGCTCAGTTCCTACACGCATGCGTGCGCCAGCCAGCTGATTTTCGGGCCTTCTGGGCCCACCAGAAGTCAGAAAACACACTGTTTCCAGCCTCCAGAAGGCCTCTGGGGAGGGTGGGGAAGGCCATTTTTGCCCTCCACAGGCTCCTAGAAAGGCTCTGGAGCCTGGGGAGAGCAAAAAACGGGCCTACTGGGCCCACCGATGCCATCAAGTGCCAAAAGTGGGGGGAGCACGGCGGGGCAGGGCGCATAGAATTATGGATGTGGGCACACGGGCGTGTGACCCTACCGTGCTCCCCCTGCTTTTGGCACGCAATGGCAAAAAGGTTAGCCATCACTGCCCTATACCATTTCAGACAAATGGTTATCCAACTTCTTCTTAAAAACATCCAGTGTTGGAGCATTCACAACTCCTGGAGGCCAGTTGTTCCACTGATTAATTGTTCTCACTGTCAGGAAATTCCTCATTAGTTCCAGGTTGCTTCTCTCCTTGATTAGTTTCCACCCATTGCTTCTTATCCTGCCCTCTGGTGCTTTAGAGAATAGCTTGACTCCCTCTTCTTTGGGCAGCCCCTGAGATATTGGAAGACTGCTATCATGTCTCCCCTAGTCCTTCTTTTCATTAAACCAGACATACCCAGTTCCTGCAACTGTTCTTCATATGTTTTAGCCTCCAGTCCCTTAATCATCTTTATTGCTCTTCTCTGCACTCTTACTAGAGTCTCAACATCTTTTTTATATCTTGGCGACCAAAACTGGATGCAGTATTCCAAGTGTGGCCTTACCAAGGCATTATAATAGAATTAGAATTCTTTATTGGCCAAGTGTGATTGGACACACAAGGAATTTGTCTTCAGTGCATGCTCTCATTGTACATAAAAGCTATAAGTAATAAATCATGATCATAGTCATCATAAAAATACATTTACCATAAATCATAGAATATAACACTTAATGATAGTCATAGGATACTAGATAAGCAATCAATATATTAAATACCATATAAAGTGGTATCTATTAACATTTATCCAGCTGGCCATCTCACATCAAAGTCTGGGCAGCTGTCAATCAACTGTTAAAGCAACACCAGTAATAAAAAGACACTGTCAGGGTTCCAACAGATGCCCTAATTAAATCATGAGCCTCGAGCCAAGCTTCAAAAGAAATCCAGTTATTTATTAGGAGCTTCATGTCAGCACGTTCCAAGTGAAGCCAACTCTGACCCCACGTAATTTACGCCCCAGGCTTGACCCTGTTTCTCCTCCTGTCCCCCCAGGGTGTGTCATCAGTCACATTCGCTAATGGAGCAATTTCGTGGGTTGTATTGATCAGTCTTCTCCAGCCGCTGTGGGTAATCCTGGGAGACAGCCTTGAGAGAGAGATGTCTGGAATGTGCTTTTGTTTTTGGCTGCCGTGCTGCTTCACCGTTTTCCCATTCCCCTTGCCTATGGTAACTCGAGAGCAGGCCAGGGATGCTTTGCGAGTTGACAGACATGATACAGACATATATTAAAAATCACACGTTAAGCTTATTCGTTTATTTCCTTATTAGAATTGTACAAGTAGTCCTTTGACTTATGACCACAACAGGGAGCAGAATATCTCCTGCTAAGCAAGACAATTTTTAAAGTGAGTCACACCTGATTTCATGACCCTTTTTTTGCCACAGTTGTTCAGCCAGTCACTGCAGTTGTTAAGTGAGTTGGGAAGTATTTAAGCAAAACTTTTCTCACTGACTTTGCTTGTTGGAAGCTCGCTGAGAAGGTCGCAAGTGGTGATCACGCAACCCTGGGATGCTGCAACCCTCAGAATTACATGCCAGTTGTAAAGCGCCCGAATTTTAATCATGTGACCATAGGAATGCTGCAACAGTTGTAAGTGCGAGGACCCTTTGTAAGTTGCTTTTCAAGCGTGGAGGTAAACTTCAGATCGTTGCTAAATGTTTGGTTGTAAATTGAGGACTACCTGTGTGTTTCTCATCTCGCCTAGAGGTGGCTCCTGATCTGTACCAAATACAGGTAGTCCTCAATTTACAACACTTCACTTAGTGACCATTTGAAGTTACAACAGCACTGAAAAAAAGTGACTTAGGACCGTTTTTCATGCTTACGACCGTTGCAGAATCCCCGTGGTCATGTGCTCTACATTTGGATGCTTCGCAGCTGACTCACATTTACGACCCAGGGTCATGTGATTCCCTTTTTGCAACCTCCTAACAAGCACAGTGAATGGGGAAACCAGATTCATTTAACACAGGGGCCTGCAACCTTAAACACTCGAACAGCCATTTGGACCCGTTTCCCACAGAAAAGAAAACACCGGGAGCCACAAAACCCTTCCCGTGCCTGACTATTTCTTGAGCGGCCACAAAACTAGCATAGGTCATTGAATTAAACATTCTGTTTTCTTCTGAAACTTTTCTTTTCTTGGATTTATTCATGGTTGGCCTACGGGGGGGTTGAAAAGCTCAATAAATCATGTGCCAGCAAGTGTTACACATTGGCAGCTGTGAGTGATATTTTGAGTGACAGGGAGCTGCAGCAGAGGGGTGAAAGAGCCACATGCGGCTCCTGAGCTGCAGGTTACTGACCCCTGATTTAACTCATGGGTTACTAATTTAACAACTGCAGTGATTCCCTTAAGAAACGTGGCGAGAAAAGTCGTAAAATGGGGCAAAACTCACTTAATAAGTGTCTTGCTTAGCAATGTAAAATTCCGGCTTAATTGTCGTCATAAGTCGTCGAGGACGACCTGTATCTCCCCTTCAGTAAGAACGGGAAGAAAAATGACCCATCCTCACTGTTGACCTCTGCTTTTTTCTCTGCACAATAAGGACAATTTGCCATGGATGAGGGTGGCTTATATGCATAAAATGAGAAGCACGTCTACAATTATCTTCCATCATGCATAAAATAGCCTTTAAGGACAAAGGGTTTCCTATAAAAATAGGATTTTAGGAGGAGCTCACTCCTAAATTTTCCTTCCCTCTACTCCCCTCTGTTGGTTAAAGAATGGCATTGCAGGCCCTGAATCATCCCAGCTTGTGCCATGGCTGCTCTTCCTATATTTCATATATTGTAATGTTCTGCCTCCTTAAAAATGTGTGGGTTTGCAGGCACTTTGGGAGTCAGCCCTCAACTTGTTGCCCACCTTAAAGGAGAACCAGTTTGGTCTAGTAGTTAAAGCACTAGGATAGAAAGTAGGAAATTGTGAGTTCTAGTCCAGAGATAGGTTCTACTTATCTTTACTACCGGTTCACAACGGGGCACATTTTTAACAAATGGCGAAGGGCTCTACAATTTGATCTTCCATCTGAACTGGTTCATCATAGCTGTCTTAAACAACCACAAAGAAGAGGGAGTCGAGCTATTCTCCAAAGCACCAGAGGGCAGGAGAAGAAGCAATGGGTGGAAACTAATCAAGGAGAGAAACAACTTAGAACTAAGGAGAAATTTCATGACAGTTAAAACAATTAATAATTGGACAACTTGCCTGCAGAAGTTGTGAATGCTCCAACACTGGAAGTTCTTAAGAAGATGTTGGATAACCATTTGTCTAAAGTGGTGTAGGCTTTCCTGCCTGAGCAGGGGGTTGGACTAGAAGACCTCCAGGGTCCCTTCCAACTCTGCTATTCTATTCTGTTCTATCAATTATGTGTCCAGAGAAATCCCATTTAAACTGGAGCAGGGAGTATTGGAGTTCTTCCTCTGAACTCTATCCTCTGAATAGAGCTTAGAAAGTGTTTCTAAAGCGTTTCTGAACACCAATAAAACTATGTCATCTATTCCCCCCCACCCCAGTATCTAGACAGACCTTTGGGTGTAAATCTTTTATTAAAGAAAATCACCTTTGCAAAGCAATGCAGCAGTTACACATAACTGTCTAACTTCAATGGGTTTTTTTTTCCCAAAGGTTACTCCCACAGAGGTAGATAAATGACTAAACAATGAAAGAGAGAGCTCAGGTTTAAATTGAGTTTATTAGTTGTTTTAGATATAGGAAATTAACGGTAACGTGGAATGTTTGGTAACATCTGAGCTGAAGTTCTTAACAGAATGGGATTTTCATAGAAACAGTAGTTGAAGGTTGCTTTCTTTTGGGATACAGGCAGTGGTGGGATTCAAATAATTTAACAACCAGTTCTCTGCCCTAATGATCGGCTGGGTGGGCGTGGCCATGGTGGGTGTGGCCAGGGGGTGTGACAGACAGCACTCGGCCTACTGCACCCCCCGGGAGCAAAAATGCGTCACGGAATGGGGGAAAATGTGCCTTCCCTCTGTGCCCCGTTTTTTTTTTTTTTTAATTTGATTTATATGCCGCCCTTTTCCGGAGACTCAGGGCGGCTTACAATCTGTTAAGCAATAGCCTTCATACTTTTGTATATTTATACAAAGTCAGCTTATTGCCCCCACAAACTGGGTCCTCATTTTACCTACCTTAGAAAGGATGGAAGGCTGAGTCAACCTTGAGCCTGGGGGAGATTCGAACTGGTGTAATTGCAGACAGCTGGATGTTAATTACGGTGCTTCAGTCTGCAGAGCTAAACCAGGCTCCTTTTGGGCCTAGTAGGCCTCCCTGCAGCCTCGTGGGAGCAAAAATGGGCCACTGGTGGGGGAAACGTGCCTCTCCCCATGCCCCATTTTGGGCCTAGTAGGCCTCCCTGCACTTACCTGGGAGCCAAAATGCGGCACGTGGGGACTCCTGGAAGGGGAGGGGCAGGGAGAGGAGGGGCCAGCCAACAATTTAACTACCGGTTTGCCCGAACTTGCCCGAACCGGCTGAATCCCACCACTGGATACAGGGAATCCTCAATTTATAACAGTTCATACCGTGAGTGTCCGAAGTTACAATGGCACTGAAAAAAGTGAGATTTTTTTTCCACATTTAAGACAGTTAGCATCCCCATGGTCATATCATCAAAATTCAGACACTTGGCCACTGATTCGTATTTATGATGGTTGCAGTGTCCCAGGGGCCACGTGATCCCATTTTGAGACCTTCTTGACAAGCAAAGTCAGTGAGGAAGCCAGATTCACTTAACAACCGTGTTACTAACTTAACAACTGCAGGGAATCCCTCAGTAACTGTGGCAAGAAAGGTCGTAAAATGGGGCAAAACTCACTTAACAACCGTCTCGCTTAGCAACAGAGATTTTGAGCTCCATTGTGGTTGTAAATTGAGGATTACCTGGATGCCCCTCGCTAGATTGTACATTAACCTACTGATGCAGTACGTTTCACATTACCATGGAAAACATTTTGACTTTCTCCCGAAGATGTGATGAACATTTCTTAATCTTATCTATCTTTAATGCCTTTCTTTTCTAGCCGCTGGAATGAAGATTTGTGCGTATTTTTTTGTGATGCAGTTTAATCCCCTTCGTCTCTTTCAACAGTTTCGTCTGCCGGCCAGGCCATTCTGCTTTTCTGTCCATTGTAGGAACTTGAGTTCCTTTAGTATGTATACAGATCTAATATTTTTGCATGGTTTACCTTCCTTTAACCTTGCAGTTTTATCACAACTTTGCACAGAGCACTGCTTTGGAAACTGGAATGCCCTAGATGGCTGTGGGTCAGCAACCTGGTGTCTTCCAAATGTTTAAGACCCAGCAGGAAAGATAATTTGTAAAGCAAACTTTTAAAAGGTCCCACTTTGGCTGCTCCTGTCGTAACGGGATTTAGCTTCATCACTGCCACTTGATTACGCATTCTGAATTTTGCTCTTAAGACTACATTTTTATTTTATTTTATTTTATTTTATTTTATTTTATTTTATTTTATTTTATTTTATTTTCTATTCTGTTCTATTCTATTCTATTCTATTCTATTCTATTCTATTCTATTCTATTCTATTCTATTCTATTCTATTCTATTCTATTGTTATCACTGACTTTGGCTGCAAAGCTAGCGTTTGGATGCTTTACCACAAACCTTTTCAGTCTGGGGTCCTTCATGTGGGTCACGAATTCTGGGAGTCCTAATGTCAGAGTTTCTTGCAAAAATCAAATCCAGAAGCACACACAGATAAACTAATTCAGCAGGATTAATTAACCTCTTTATATACAATACCAACAGGAGAGAACAGTTTGATTTCAGCTCAGATCAGCAGTCAGGTTTCAGATTCAATTCTCTCCACAGACTCAGAAGCTGCAGACTAAGACACGCCCTGGCTCCAGTCTGTCTCAGCTCCCATTGGCTGACTTAGTTGCTACGCCTATTCATTGGCTGACCTTGTTACCATGTCTCTGCCAGTTCATGAATAATCTGACACCTAAGACAAATGGAGAGCCTCAGATGGAGGCAAGATGGTTTCGATGATTGGGTTGATTCTCTCCATGGAAGAATGGTGGCCATCCACCTGATTCTGCACAATTTTATTCCTTAAAACACAGCGCCAACACTCAGAGTTTTTTTTTCTTGTAACTCTTCATTCTCAGTTAAGTTTGGCAGTTGTTATCCATTATTTATCAGTCATTTAAAAAAACAGTCTGATTATGGCACGCTTGTCATTTATCTGCTATTCAGGCAAAGAGAAGGATTAGATTAGCATCATCCATCTTTTCAGGTGCTGAGTCCTTCCACCCCCAAAATATTTTTTTTTTTTTGGAAAAAAAAGAAACTCCCGAATTCTATGAGCAAATCATGATAGTTTAGGGATCTTTCACAAGACCAATCTATTTGACCACGTTTCAGAGTTCAAAGGTTTGCAAGATCTCATAGAAAAAAAGGCTGCGGTTTGGTGAGGTTTGGTAACCCCGCAAATGCTCAACCATTCCAAAAACGCAATTATGAAGAATACATTTTGGAAATTTACTAATGCCAGGGACCATGCTGGCAACCACAGCTTGCATTTTTCATTTAAATCTTAGATGGCAAAGCCTGTGCATTTCCAAGCCCCTGTCATCAATTATCTTATTCTACGGCTGAAACTTTCAGCTGCATGCCAAGATCTGCCAAATGTACTCCTAGTAGAAAAACGCACTTGTACAACGGGCTCGAGGTGCTGTGCTTTTTTCCAGCCACAAGGTTATTTTGTCTCCTTGGACTTTTCTTCTAGTTCCCTTTACTCACCTTCATGTGGTTACCATCCCTAAAAGACTGGAGGCTAAGTGGTCCTTGGTGGTTTCTGTGCTTGGTGGTTTTCTTGAAGACTTTCATTAGCCATACTAGGTAACATCATCAGTGCTAGAAGGGAGCCTGACAACAGCTTCATCAAGAAATCTGTAAGAAAACCCCACCAACACTGCGTGACCTGCATTGGCTACCAGTTGCCCTCCGGTTGAGGTTCAACGTGTTGGTTATCACCTATAAAGCCCTACATGGCTTAGGTCTGGGGTATTTGGCAGAACATCTGCGGCCAGCAACAGCTCCCCATCGCCCGGTGTGCTCACTCAGAGAAGGCCTACATGGGGTCCCGTTGGCCAGACGAGAGTGAGACGTTGGCTCACTCCCTAGGGGTGACGGCCCCTAGGGAGTGAGCCTTCTCTGTAGGCGCACCTACCCTCTGGAATCAGCTCCCCTTGGTGCTCTGGGTAGCCCCCGACCTTCGCTCCTTCCGCCGTGACCTTAAAACATGGTTGTTTCGCCAGGCTGGCCTGGACTGAATGGGGTTTTAATGGGAATTTTAGTTTTTAGTGTCTGAATTTTAATCTGGACTGGTGTTTTATTGTTGTGAGCCGCCCTGAGTCCTCGCAGAGAAAGGGCGGCATATAAGTCCGATAATAAATAAATAAATAAATAAATAAATAAATAAATAAATAAATAAACAAACAAACAAACAAACAAACAAACAAACAAAATGAAAGGTCCACAAGAAAACCATCGAGCTCAAGAACCCAAGGACCCTGAGCTATAAATATTCTCCTTTATTGAGGCTGGAGACTGTGCCCCATTGGCCAGTATAGTCCTTGGAAGTGTGCCATGTTTTGCACATGCATCTCTCCCTCTCTCTTGCAGCCCTGCTATGTGACAGGAGAACGCCCACAATCATTTCTTTCTGTTTTTGTTGCTCCTGTCATTGTCATGCTTTGTTAGGTACAAAGACAGGAGGCTGGCCCAGCACAAGTCGGAAATAGAGTGTTTCACTCCAAAAGGGAGTATGGGAAATGGTGGGCGAGCGACAATGAGCAGGTAAGTAAAAGCATGAATGCCACCTGACCCTTTCCAAGGGTCATGGGGCTTGTCTGTCAGAGGAGGAATGCCTGCGGGAACATTACAGCCCACCTCCTCAATGTGTGATCGTCGTCGTCGAACTTGTGCAGTGTATCTCTAGATGATTTATGTTGTTGGTTAGGGTTGCAAACTAAGTTTGGCTTCTTGTTTGGTCTGTAACAGCAGCTCCATTTGCAGGAGAAGGTTCTAAGTGCCAAGAGCAGGGGTGTCAAACTGGAGGCCCATGGGCCAGCTGCATCATGCTCAGGCCACGTCCACTCTGGCTCCACAAAGGCCAAAAAGTCATGATACATCATAATATGTCATGATACGTCATGTGACGTGATCAAGTTTGACACCCATGGCCTAGAGAATGGAAACAAGGCAGACTGGAGAGGTTGTGGGGTTGTGCGAAAGCTGAATTATTCACTGGTAGGGTGCAAGGGAACATTGCAGCTCATCTTCTCAATGTGTGATCATCATTGTCCAACCTGTGCAGTATGGTTTATGTTGTCCAATCTCCAATCAGGATTGTAAAGCCAGCTTGGCTTCTTGTGTAGTCTGTGACAGCAGCTTCATTTCCAGGAGAAGATCCTAAGTGCCTGGAGAATGCAAACAATCCTTTAAGGCAGACTGGAGAAATGTAGGGTTGTGAGAAAGCTGGAAGCTTTTCTAGGTAGTCTGAAAATGTAAAGAATCTGGGCCATATCAAAGTGAATGAGGCCTCGATTTCCCATTGTTTTCCTGTTTGGCAGGGTTTTTATGTTATAATGATACTGAAGCTATGATAAGGATCCAGGGGTACCAAAAAGTTACAATCAAACAAATCAAGATGGTGACCATGAAAGTAGAATTGAAGCTCTGTCCACTTGGATTGTACCCATCAGAGCAATCATCTTGACTGTATCCTCCAGATATAACTGTAAGGATTACATTATAAGTCGCCCTCCTCAGTGGTGAAATCCTCGTGGATTGCCACCAGTTCGCTGCTTGCATATGCGCAGTGCACACCAAATGCACACTGTGCACACATGCGCAGTGTGCGCCAAACGCACACTTTGCATGGAAAAAGAAGGCTTGGGAAGGTAAGTAGAACAGCGAGGGGGGGGAAACAGCTGTGTCGCACAATTTAGCTTCGCTAGAAAGCAGGATTTCCTGCTTTCTAGTGAATATAAACCGCGCAGCACAGCTGATGGTCGGAAATACCAGTTCAAATGAACCGTTAGTTTTTATCACAACCGGTTTGCCCGAACTGCTGTGAACCGGTAGGATTTCACCCGGTTCACCCGAACTGCTGTGAACCGGTAGGATTTCACCCCGGTCCTCCTCTTATGACCAGTTGCTTAGTGACCATTTGAAGTTACAACCAACCCAAAAAAGAGGACCTACAACCAGAATTCTGATGGTTGGGCCTCCTTTGCCATCATGTAATTGAACTGTGAGTGATCAGCAACGCAGCGCATTTGCTGGGAGAAAGACACCCATAGGGAACCCACTGGTTTGCTTAATAACCAGAGATTCACTGGGCAGCCAGAGACTCACTTAATGATCACCACCCAAAAAAAGATAAGATCATTATGATTACGAGCATTACAACATTCAGTCGTAATGGGCAAGCACCTTTACAGTTGTGTGTTGAGGTCTATCTGTTAAGTTTTTGTTTATTTCCCATGAAGAAGATACTGGGGTAGGACAGATCCTGCACCTCAAGTTAGCCCTTCCTGCTCTTCTACCTGTAGACCAGGAACATTTTTTTAAAAATGTCTCTGCAAAAGGGACTCTTTTGCCGTATGGAAATCACTTCATTCATTACTTGTTGGTTAGTTGAATATGAGCCAACCGTGTGCTGCAGCTTTTTTTTTTTTAAGCCAGCACAGTCCTATGTTGCATTAACAGAAGGATAGAATCAAGATCGCCTGAAGTATTAATACCATTTTATAATGCCTTGGTAAGAAAGACCACACTGGAATACTGCATCCAGTTTTGGTCACCACAATATAAAAAAACAATATATAAACAATATAAAGATGTTCCAACTCTAGAAAGAGTGCAGAGAAAAGCAACCAAGATGATTAGGGGACTGAAGCTAAAACATATGAAGAACAGTTGCAGGAATTGACTATAGCTCATCTAAAGAGAAGAAGGACTAGGGGTGACATGATACCAGTATTCCATGTTTGAGGGACTGCCACAAAGAAGAGGGAATCAAGCTATTCTCCAAAGCACCTGAAGGCAGGAGAAGAAGCAACGGGTGGAAACTAATCAAGGAGAGAAGCAACCTAGAACTAAGGAAGAATTTACTGACAGGGAGAACAATTAATCAGTGGAACGACTTGCCTCCAGAAGTTGTGAGTGCTCCATCACTGGAGGATTTTAGAAAGAGATTGGACAACCATTTTTCTAAAATGGTATAGGGCAGTGATGCCTAACCTTGGGGTTGCATGGGGGGTCACAGGTGCGTGTGCCCACATCCATAATTCAATGCATCCCACCGTCTCGCGTATGCGCATTTGACCACCCACACACACACTTCCCCCTGTTTTTGGCACACGATGGCATAGTGAGCCCGGTAGACCCATTTTCCCCCTCTCCAGGCTCCAGAGGCTTTCTAGGAGCCTGGGGAGGGCAAAAGCAGTCTTCCCCATCACCCAGGAGGCCTTCCAGAGGCCGAAAACAGCCAGTTTCCTGACTTCCAGTGGAATCGGAAGGCCTGAAAATCAGTTGGCCAGTGTGCGCATGTGCGCTGGAGCTAGGGCAACACTCGTGTGCCCACCAACATGGCTCTGCGTGCCACCTGTGGCACCCTTGCCATAGGTTCGCCATCACGGGTATAGGGTCTCCCGCTTGAGCAGAGGATTGGCTAGCAAGAAGACCTCCAAGATCCCTTCCAACTTTGTTATTTTGGTTATTTTTCTATCAAAACAGGAGGCTCAAAATTGAAATATATTTGGCCTAGCAACAAGGGCAAAGAATGAATTCCAATATTCCTAAAATGTGAATTTCTTACCCATTTTCCACTCATTTTTCTTCTCCTGATCTTCCTCTGCACCCTTCATCCTCCTCCTCTTTCTCTTTCCTCTTTTCTTGAACAGCAGAAGTGCCCTGTAGTGATTGGATGAGAGCTTCTCAAGATGCTTAGTTTTACTGAAAAATACTTAGAGATGAAGTCTACCGTGACAGGTGGGAGGAAAAAAAATCACACTGAAGGATTTCCAAAGGCACCTGCATAATCCACAAATCATCCCTAAATCTCTTCCACAGATAATGCTAGCAATCACAGATAAAGCAGTTATGTAGGTTGACGCAAACATAAGGACACTCACAGATTACAAAGACATGCAGAAAATGTTGATCTTCTCCTTTTCACTGAGAACAGCCAGAAAGATTTTGACAAAATAGTTCCATTTATTATCTGGATGATAAACTTCATCCAGAGGTGGTATTCAGCCGATTCGGACCAGTTCAGGCAAACTGCTGGCGGAAATCGTGGGTGGGCCTGCCCACCTGCCCCACCCTATGACATCCTATTTAGGCACACTTTTGAAGCTGGGTGCATGCGTGGAAGGCACGTGTGTGAGCAAAGTGTATGTGTGGAAGGCAGGTGCACGCCAAAGCAAGTACAGGTGCGCACGACGAACCGGTAGTAACAAAATGTGAAACCCACTGCTGGCTTCATCACAATAGAAGTTTGCAACAAGCCAAACTCTATTCTAGTACCCCAAAAATGGGGATAATAAAGTCAAAGAAATTAAAGCAATAGCTCATTGAAATCTATACAGGTAGTCCACGACTTAAACAACAGTTCATTTGGTGGCTGTTCGAAGATACGACGGCACTGGAAAAAGTGACTTATGACTGTTTTTCACACTTACGACCATTGTAGCATCCCCGTAGTCACGTGATGAAAATTCAGCTGTTGGGCACCTGTCCCCTTTTGCGAGTTTCTGATGAGCAAAGTCAGTGGGGAAGCTGCATTTATTTAACAGTTGTGTCACTAACTTAACAACTGCACTGATTCACTTAACAACCGGAGCAAGAAAGGTCGTAAAATGGGGCAAAATTCACTTAACAAGCATCTCACAACAACAGAAATTCTGGACTCCCTTGTGGTCATACGTTGAGGACTACCAGTAGGCAGTTAAAACCCAATTGGATGCCAGGCTAAATGAAACTTGACTGGTTTGGGGATGCTATTTGTTTCGGTTAAAATCTGCATAGTTCCTTCTACCTTGGCATCACAAAGTCCTCTAAAATCTAACCAAATTTTAGAGTTTAGCCATTGGGTCAGGAAAATTTGGACTTTCGGACCACAGTTGGTTGTGACCAGTGGTGGGATTCAATTTTTTTTACTACTAGTTCTGTGGGCGTGGCTTGGTGGGCGTGGCCAGGGGGTGTGACAGGCAGCACTCCTGCACCCCCCCTGGGAGCAAAAACGGGCCACGGGGGGGGGGAACACAACACCGCCACTCTGCCCCTTGTAGGTCTAAAAGGCCTCCCTGCACTTACCTGAGAGCCAAAATGAGATGCGTGAGGACTCCTGGAAAGGGTAGGGTAGGAAAGGGCGGGGCCATCCAGCAATTTAACTACCAGTTCTCCCGAACCAGCCTGAACCAGCCCAAACTGGCTGAATCCCACCACTGGTTGTGACTTCCCAAAATACAAGAATCAGCAGCCTTTAAAGGGTTTATTAAAATGTTTACTGAATTAAATTGAACAAAATTCGTATTTCCAATTTTTGAATCAGAATGTCCATGACGTCTGAGCGATCCGAGACATCAGCTTTATCACTGTTACCTTTTTTTCTCTTTGTTGGCCAATGATGTCAACAAGCCTTGACCTCATTCACACATCTGCTTCATATCGATTGCCCATGCTTGTTTGTTTTTTCATTCTCTTGATGTTTCATAGAGCCTCTTCTCTCCTCCCCCCTTTTTGTTATTGCTGTGTCCTGCTTTGAACGTCAACGAGATTGATCTATTCTGTAAAAAGCAATTCAGATGAAGGACAAGAAGCAAATAGGTGGGGATGAAAAAAAAATACATGCAAATATCAATTACTTGTGTGCCATTTTATGCCATAGAAAATAGGGTGGGTTTTTCTCCCCTATCCAATGTTTTATTTTCTCTCTCTCTCTCTCTCATCTTGTATACTTTTCTCCCAGAAAAAAAATCCCTTTTACAACCAAAAGAACCTAAAAATTCCAGTTCAGTAGACACAAAATGCACCATCATACTGAATAAGTTGCATTAACTTAATAGACTGGAAATCTTATTATGAATAGAATCTGGAGAATTCCTCTTAAGTATCACTTATTGTGATTAAAACGGGTGATTCTTTCTTCCAAAGAATCTTGGTGTAAGAATAAGGAGAGAACTAATTGCAAAGTTTACCAGCTCAGAACACTTGAGTATATAATCCGGCCAGAAAAGTTTGCACCTTAGAAGCAATTTAGAACAAAGGAGAAATTTCCTGACAGCTAGAATAATTAATCAGTGGAACAACTTGCCTCCAGAAGTTGGGGGTGCTTCAAAGACTGGAACTTTTAAAAAAGAGATTGGATAGTAATTTCTCTGATATGGTATAGGGCTGTGAGGGCGAATCTATGGCACACATGCCACAGGTGATACATGTAGTTATATTGGTGGGCACACAAGCTCAGCTCCGCCAGCTGATTTTCGGGCCTTCTGGGCCCACCAGAAGTAGGGAAACAGGCTGTTTCCTGCCTCTGGAGGAGCTCGCGGGGGGGGGAGGCCCATTTTTCTCTCTCCCGACCCTCCAGAGCCTTTCTAGGAGTCTGGGGAGGATGACAACAGCCTTCCTCAACCCCCCAGAAGGTGGGACCAGAAGTTGTCAAACGGGCCATTTTCTGCCTCCGGAGAGCCTCCGGGCGGGGGACGAGGAGGCTGTTTTTGCTCTCCCCAGACTCCTAGAAAGGCTCTGGAGGCTGGGGACAGCAAAAAATGGGCCTATCTGCCATCACGTGCCAGGAGCGGGGGTTGTGTGTGCATGCACGGGGGCAGGGCGCATAGAATTATGGGTGTGGGCATGCGCGTGCACGACCCCCCCGGTACATGATGGCAAAAAGGTTAGCCATCACTGATATAGAGTGTTAGACTAAACGACCTCCAAGGCCCCTTCCAAATCTGTTAGATTGCATTAGAATGTTAAATCTGTAGAATGTCACTTTTCATCCATGTATTGAAAACAGTAAAAATTTATTGCAGTATCGCCAAGGGAATGACAGCCAACAATACCGTGTGAGACTGAACTCTGGATCGTATTTTTAGATTAGCACTTGTGTTTTGCAGCAGTAATACAAGGCTGGCACGAAGAATGTTAACAATACGCTATTTCCTTCGGATTGAGATGACATGGGAGATAAATGACATTTCTAATAGTGTTTTGATAGGGATTTTTTTTAAAAAGCTGCATCGTCGATTTATCCAGGAAGTTAGTTTGACTTCCCGTGGTGACTGCCCTAGACAAATCCCAGCAGTTTTCTTGGCAAGATTTCAGAAGTGGTTTGCCGTTGCCTCTTTCCTAAAACTTAGAGCAGGAGTCGGCAACCCGCAGCTCCGGAGCTGCATGTGGCTCTTTGGGCCCTCTGCCGCGGCTCCCTGTCCCATCACTGGTTGGCCCCGCCCCTCACCCTTCTTTCTTTTTCTGACTCCAGCCCGAAGCAGCAGGAAGCGAAGGCTGCCTTAGGTGCAAGTATGGCGTGAAGGCAGGTACAGCTTCGCTCCTGCACTCTCCTCCCCCCAAGCCGGGAGCATGCGCACACATGGGGAAACCCTCCTCAAGCTCAGGAAAGATCCGTGCGGGGCAGGCAGCGGCTCACTTAAAGAGGGTTTCCCCATGTGTGCGCATGCTCCCGGCTCAGCCACAGGGTATCACGAGAGGAGGGGGGGAGGAAGAGGACCAGTCGGTTCGCACCGGTTCTATAGAACAAGTAATAAAACCAGCGGGAGGCTCTGTCCAGTGACCCCAACGTCATCAAAACGTTTCTGCGTACGCAGAAGTGTGCACACATGCGTGGCCCTGCTGCGAATCGGTAGTAAAGTTAAGTAGAACCCAATCCTGAGAAGGATGGTCATCCAAAGGGAGGGGGAGACACACACACACACATACAGAGTGGGAGAACACGAGACAGACAGAGACACATATAGAGTGCATAGAGAGGGGAAGAGAGGGAGAGGGAGAAAGACATGAGGGGAGAGAGGGGGAGAGGGGGAGAGAGACAGAATGGTTTCGTGGCTGAGTAGGCGTGGCTAGGGGGGTCATGTGACTGGGTGGGAGTGAGTGACATCGAGTGGGCCACGCCCACCCAGGTTTTGTGCCTCCGGTGTGTTCCTTTTCCGTGGGAAACTGGTCCAACTGGCTCTTTGAGTGTTTAAGGTTGCCGACCCCCGGCTTAGAGAGAATGACTGGCCCAAAAGTCCCTCAGCTGGCTTTGTGCCGAAGGCAGGATTAAAATTTACAATCTCCCATTCCTAGCCTGGGATTTAACCATTACAGCAAACCTACAACTCTCGTTGTAGCTATCTAACTCAAATTACTTATCTTCAAGATAATGGTGCATGTGGATTGTGGATGAACATTTGTGTGTGTGTGTATGTATGTGCTTATACAGTCTATCATCATCGTCTTTTAATGACCCCATAATCCCTTGCGGAGTGGAGTCTGGGCAACTGAATGGACCTAGCAGAGCATTAAATGGCTGGATGCCCTTCCTGTCGCCAATGCGGAGTTTTGTTCAGCAGATATACTCTCGTTGTGCCCAGGGAGAGAAATATCTGCCTCTACCTAGGATCGAACTCACAGCCTCCTGATTGTGAGGCGAGAGCTCCACCTCTAGGCCACCGCACCACTGTGTGTTTATACACACCCCATGTGAATTATTAATTTCTTATTTGTTGCATTTAATTAAGTCAGTAATTTCATGCCCAAATCATAGCAGGGCTATTGAGACGTCTATGTTTTGACAACCTCATAAAACATACCATTGCATAATTGATTTTATACGATAGAAGCAAAAGCTATTAATGGAGAGCTGACGACTGATTGTTTTTCAAATATAAAAGTGCCTTGCAAAACAGATCAGGAACAAAAACACACATCTCCCTTTTGTCCAGCATCTTCCATTTTGCATTTCTTCAGTTTCTTTTTCTTTGAAGAAAAACTCACACATAAAATCACCTTTTCCAGCACCAACAGATGTACTGAAGTGTGTGTGTGTGTGTGTGTGTGTGTGTGTGTGTGTATTGGGGCCAGAAGGTTAAATTCTAATTGTTCAGCTTGTCTAAGGGCCAATTTCACTCATTTCTTCCACAAGGTCATTTTAAGGACACCTCCAGTAATCTTACTTCCCAAAGCCTCAGAAGCAATTCAACAATGATTCTTGATAATTTTGAAAGTTCTGCCAAATCTAAAGGCTGAGAATCACAGCTGGGGCCTGAAACATTGCCACCCTTACCTGTATAAAAAAGAGTCCCCGTGCTCCAAATTTCACACAAAAAGAAAGGAAAAACAGTTGGTCATTTTTTTTTTTTTTAAGGCTTTTAGACATTTAATCCTTTTTAGTCAGTTGTAAAGGAAACTTATAAACTTTTTGTTTTGAGTGGAACACCTTACATACAGATATACACAGAGATTAATTTCAGCTTGGAAATATGACACAAAATTAAGTGTATTTCGTACAAGGTATCAGCACTGTTTACCATGTTTCACATGTTCATCATCATAAAACGTTTGGAGTTGTGACAAGAAATGCATGATTGACTCTTTACAAAACCTGAGCAGAATTTGAAGTTTAAAAACTTTGCAAATTGTAAAAGTTTACAAAGCATTGATATTGTCTTCAGTTTTGTTCTGAACAGGCATTGTGAGGGCAGTCCTCTGTAGGTCTCTTTTTGCTTGTTGTTGCACAATTATGGCTAAAGAGGCTTTTCCATCATCTGTAGTCCAAGTTTGCCTACCATTAATAGACTGGCACCAGCAATTAACCCTGCAGGCATGAATTTTCTAGAGTTATAGTATCTCATTCCCATCAGGACAGTCAGGGTTCCCGATGCAGCCAGAGAAAGCCAAATATTCTTTGGATCCGTTGATTGCTGATAAGCGCCCAATCCTGCTAACCCACCACAGAGGAGACCAGCAGTTAAGGAAGGGACACTGCCTGCTTTTACATAGCCAGCTTTCATATGCTTCTGTTCATTTCTTCTTCTTATCCCCGTGTCATTCTTAAACCCCTCAAAAAAACAAAAGAAGGGGAGGGGGAAGGAATATTTCCAAAGGCTTCATCCTTGTGTTCTGTCTCCTCCTATTCCATTCACTTCCTTCTCTTCCTCCTCTTCTTCCTCATCCTCTTCCTTTTCTTCCTCCTTTCTTCCTCCTCCTCCTCTTCCTCTTCCTCCTTTCTTCCTCCTCTTCTTCCTCCTCCTCCTTCTTTTCCTTTAACTCCTCCTTTACTTCCTCCCCTTCCTCCTCCATCCTCCTCCTCCTCTTCCATTCTCCTCCTCCTCCTCTTCCTCCTTCTCTTCTTCTTCCTCCTCTTCCTTTTCCTCCTCATTTGTTCCTCCTCCTTTTCTTCCTCCTCTTCCTTTTCATCCTCCTTTTCTTCCTCCCCTTCCTCCTCCATCCTCCTCCTCCTCTTCCTTTTCCTCCTTGTTTCTTCCTCCTCCTTCTCCTCCTCTTCCTCCTCCTCTTCTTCCTCCCCATCTTCCTTTTCCTCCTCCTTTCTTCCATTCTCCTCCTTTTCTTCCTCCTCCTCCTCCTCCTCCTCTTCCTCCTCCATCTCCTCTTCCTCCTTCTCCTCTTCTTTCTCCTCATCTTCCTTTTCCTCCTCCTTTCTTCCTCCTCTTCCATTCTCCTCCTCCTCGTCCTCCTCCTCCTCCTCCACCTCCTCCTCCTCCTCCATAATTTATCAGGCAAATTGCTAGCTTGCTAGAAACAGCCCGCCAATAATTGAAGTGCTTTGTCACGTAAAATGTCATCTAACACATGGCTCCTTTTTATGGCAGTGCTTGTTTAGATGGCTTGTTTACCTATTAGAAGTGTTCCTGTACATTTGCCTCTGATGGAGGGCGAAATCTTCCTTAGCACTTGGCAGTCTCTTTCAGAGAGGCTGTTTTATTCATTCTGAATCTCAGAAATGCCTCTGCCCACAGACAGATTAATCTTGGGCCGTATTGAGCCGTACCCATGCACAATTGCTTTCGTTTTTATTGTGGACCAGGGTTTGTTCATTCCATCTATCTATCTTCGCACAAAGGCTTAAGATGACTTTAAATTCTCTCGGCAACAATTGCAAAATACAGCCTCTCACTTGATTTATACACTGCTCAAAGCACTCACTCATATGTGATTTTTTTTTTTAAAGACTTATCCAGAGCTATTTGCTGCAGTGTGTTAGCCAGTAAATATTTTGCTTTAAGGAGGATTTTATGTCCAGGCAGCAATAATTTAAAAAAAATATATAAACTTCCTCAGAACTACTTTGGGCTTTTCCAAAGGGAATCACAGACTGGCCATTGTAATCACCATCCATTATCTATTTATTTACAAGATGAAACTTTTTTAAAAAACAAGAAACCAAACAAATAACCACCACAGTTATAATTCAGTTTTGCCTAAAATAGGATAGGTCAATTGCACTATAATAGTTTAAATAACATTTACTTTTTGCAAATCTACATATATAATGCATATTTGTATATTTGCTTTTCTTTTTGTCTCTTTCCAATATAATGCATGAATACACACACACAAATACACATACATATACACACTTCCAGGTGGTCAGTGGTGGGTTGATACCAGTTCGCCCCGGTTCAGGAGAACCGGTAGCAGCAGCGGTGGGATGCTCCGCTCACCTGCCCGGACATCATCAGTCACATGATCCAATCAAGGTACCATCCGGTTGCTTGGTAACTTCACTCCTCCTCTCTCTGACCATCTGTGGGAATGTCCTTGGTTCCCAGGAGAAAATATTTTGTTTTGGCTACAAAAACCCAACTATCTCTATTCCCCCCCTCCCTATCCCTCAGCTCCAGCATGGCAACACTGAAGCCTCAAAATGGCCTCGGTCAGGTCAGCTTCAGGGTTGACACAATACCACATTTTACAATAGTTTTGCTGAAAAGCCAGCATGACCTTCATTTTGCAACAGTGTGTGTGTGTGTGTGTGTGTGTGTGTGTGTGTGTGTGTGTATGTGTGTATTACAAAGTATACAGCAGATCTTCTGGAAATGTCTTGGCTTTGCTACCAGTTATGCTCATGGGCACGCACACAATGCTTCTGCACGTGTGCAGAGATGTCCAGGTGGGTGGGCGGAGCCTACTGCCGCCGCCACCGGTTCCCCCTATCCAGGGCGAACTGGTAGCAACTCACCCCTGTCGTAGTACCATAAAATTATATCTCAATGGAAAGATAATTTAATCAAGAATGTAATGCAATAACTTTTATGAAGGATGTGCTATTAGAGTAGCAATTGCAATATAAAGAAGAAAAGTGAAACACGTAGACAAAATGAGATATACACAAATGATCACCATGTCAGTTAATACTTAGTTGGGTAACCTTTAGCATGAATTAGGGCCTTACAACATCTTCCCATGGAGTGAACCAAGCCTTTTAGTTCTGCAGCTGTTCTAATGTGAAACCAAGACTGGGTTCTATTGCTGGGTCGCTTCTGACTAACAAGTTTCTTGAGTCAGCTCCATAGATTTTCAATTGGGTGAAGGTCTGGGCTATTCCCAGGCCGTTCCGGCAGTGGAATAGGATTATCTGGAAACTCGAAAAAAAAAAAAAAAAAAAGTGGTGTTATTAGCCATCAAATATCAAAAATACACTTTTCCCAAAAGGTTTCCACAATTTTGGCCACTACTCTATGTATTGGCTTTGTGTGCAAGTTAATGCTCTCTTAAGTATACTTAAGCTCTCTTAAGTATTAAGAGAGCATTAACCTGCACTCTTAAGTGCAGGTTAATGCTCTCTTAAGAGTATACTCTCTTAAGTATTAAGAAAACCCAACCAATCCAGGCTTTGGTTGGGTTTTCTGAGCCAAGACCCAACCTGAAGCTCATCCGAAGCTTCACAAAGATGGTTAGAGCAAAATAAATGACTGTCGATGGTTTTACATGTCTGCCTATTGGTTTTTAACTTGCTTTTATTGGATGGTTGTTTCTATTTATGATGAGCTGCCCAGAATCACTTACATAAATGACTAAGTGCAAATTAAATTAATAACAGTAACAGCAATAATAACACAAATCTCCCTTTAAAGCAGCTCCATAAAGCAGCCTTCTTACAGAAGAGAACATTTGTGTCGCTTCATTTCTGGAGTGTCTTATGCGGTGGTGGGATTCAGACGGTTCGGGCCAGTTCAGGTGAACAGGTAGTTAAATTATTCGTTGGTCCCGCCCTGCCCCTTCTAGGAGTTGCCCCACAGCCCGTTTTTGCTTCCAGGAGGCTGCAGGGAGGCCTACTAGGCCCAAAATGGAGCGTGGGGGGGCAGGGTTCCCCTGTGGCCCATTTTGGCTCCCGGTTGTTGCAGGAGGCCGAATGCTGCCTGTCACACCTCCTGGCCATGCCGACTATGACCATACCCACCCAGTTGGTCATTAGGGCAGATAATTCAAATTATTTGAATCCCACCACTGGTCTTATGACTTTTTCAGAAGTGGAAAGGCCTCTGGAAATGCCAATACAGGTAGTCCTCAACTTATAACCATTCATTTAGTGACCATTTGACTGGAAAAAAGTGACATGACCGTTTTTCACACTTAGGGACCATTGTAGCATCCCTGCGGTCAGCTCATCAAAATTCAGTTACTTGGCAACTGACTCATATTTATGACGGTTGCAGTGTCCCGAGGTCACGTGATCCCCTTCTGACAAGCTAAGTCAGAATCTGGGGAAGCCAGATTCACTTAGCAACCGTGTCACAACTGCAGTGATTCACTTAACAACTGTGGCAAGAAAGGTCATAAAACAGGGCAAGACTCACTTAACAAGTGTCTCGCTTAGCAACAGAAATTTGGAGCTCAGTTGTGGTCGTAAGTCGAGAACCTACCTGTAACGTCATACCTCCGGTGCATAATATCTCATTGGGTCATTAGCCAACCACTCAATCAATATATTCTTCATTTATTATCTATTATTTATATGCAGAATATATTCAGTAGAATACATTACACCCAACACTAGTAATGCTATATTCTGCAACATGCTAATAGAGCATTTTTCTGATCCCTTCCCCCAGAAATAACTTTGAAATATAGTTTTGGGGGCGAAATATAAAATACAGAGGACTGGGGAAATAAGATACTTCTCTTGAAATCTGCAACAACTAGGTGGTAGAATCTAGTGTAGAAGGTTAGCACCAGGGGTGAAATACTACGGGTTCACCAAACCAGTAGTAAAAAACCAGTAGTAAAAAAAGTAAAAACAAAATTCCAAAGATCAGCTGAGCAATGCACGATTGTTGGAACTTTTTTTTTTTAACTTTTTAAGTATTTTTTACTACCAGTTCTCCGGAACCAGTAGTAAAAAAATGCTTTAAAAAAGGTTTTAAAAAAGGTTCCGATGATCACAGCTGTGGCGCGCGAGCTTGGGAACCTTTTTAAAAAGTTTTATAAAGTATTTTTTTACTACCGGTTCTCCGGATGACAGCAGTACTTCCCATTTCTTCATGGGCTATCAGAAGATGCCGCAGACATATTCATGCAGGAAACAAGAGGCAAATTCATCATGACAAACACGGGTTTACCCAAAATTGCAACGGAGGGCGGCATCTTGCCGACTTTGACTGACCTCCAAAAAGGCGGCAGGTTAGACCAGCTTCATAATTTGAAAAGGGATCACCAGGAGAAGAACTCAGGGATTCAGATCAGACGAGGAACTTGAAAAAACATCTCCTAAGAAGAGATTTCAAGTTCCAAAATATTGCCAGGTTTCAAACTATTGCCAAGGAAACGGCACAGAGAGGACCATGAAATCATCAAGAGTCAAACTCAATATCTTTATTTGAAGACCAAGAAAAAAGGCCAGAAGAGGATATTTGTAGCTCAGGGTTGAAATGAGGTGTCCTTGGTGCCCTCTGAGCTTGGTGGTTGTTCTTGTAAACGTTTCATTATCAAACTAGGTAACCTCATCAATGTTAGTAATGAAATCTCTGCAAAAAAAAACCCCAACCCATCTCAGAGAGCCCCAAGGACATGGTTATTGTGAGGTATCCAAAATACCTTTATGTAGATTGTAGGAAAAGTATTGTCTAGCTGAATAAATACCGTGTTTCCCCGAAAATAAGATCCTGTCTTATATTTTTTTGAACCCTGAAATAAGCACTTGGCCTTATTGCCATGAGCTTAAAAGCCCGATTGGGCTTATTATCAAGGGATGTCTTATTTTGGGGGAAAGAGGGTATATAAAGAATGCAACACATTGGCCATGAGCTTGTCTTGTCTTCCCTTGTCTGACCTTCCTTTATTATTCAATTTTTATTCCACTTTTATTTTTGGTCAACAAAAGGTGGCATGTACACCTAAATTTTTTTGCTTAGATTTCATTTTTAAAAGTTCCTCTTTTTAAATGACATTACGTGGGGGGTATAATCGGGGCCACATTTTCTGATTGCGTTAACACCTACAGATTGTTATTTTCTTGGCTGCTGTATATACTTAATTTTCTTTTCTGTTTGTCTTTGTAATTTGGTTTTAATTGACTTTCTGATTCTCCGTTGCCTAGAGTCATTTGTTTGAGATGGACGCCCAAATAAATCGAATAAATACATATATTTAAATTTATGCGGGCACCATCACTTGATGGACCACGAAAGAAAACAAGTCCTTCTACTGTAGTATGAATGTGGAATTTTCTTCTGCTGATTAAAACTGGGTTTTGCTTCATTCCTGATGTTTCCTTGAATAAAGCCAGAAAAACAGCGCTCTGTGTTTCTCATCAGAATGATGGCAATTTGGCCACAGACCATGTGAGTGAGAAATGTGACACAACTCCTTCAAATGTCTAAAGACTGTCAGGAAGAATTATTTATTTGCTACCCTTCGGTCATAATAATGTTTGTGACTGATTTGATGAGAGACAATTATTTGTCCTCTGCTACTTCCGAAGAACTACAGTCGCATCAGGATTTGTTTGGGCTAAATATCACAAGAAACTTTTACTTAGGAAAAGAAAAAAAAGCAGCTCAAAAAAGAACATATCATTGGAGAAACGGTGGGTTATCTTTCACTGGAATTTCAAGGAAAAACTAGCCTAGTCTTTTCCTGACTTAGGTAGCGTCCCAGCCAAGGGTGGAATCCAGCAGGTTCTGACAGATTCTGGAGAACCCGTAGCGGAAATTTTGAGCAGTTCGGAGAACCAGTAGTGGAAATTTTGAACAGTTCGGAGAACCGGCAAATACCACCTCTGGCTGGCCCCAGAATGGGGTAGGAATGGAGATTTTGCAGTATCTTTCCCCTGCCATGCCCACCAAGCCACGCCCACAGAACGGGTAGTAAAAAAAAAAAAGGATTTCACCACTGGTCCAAGCAGATGAATTTCAACTTCTTCAAGGACTACACTTGTTCAAAATCCTGAGGAATCCGTAGGGTACCTAGTCTTCAGCTCATATAGGTAGTCCTCAACTTACAACCACAATTGAACCGAAATTCCTGTTGCTAAGCAAGAGAGCTGCTAAGTGAGTCTTGTCCCATTTTGTGACCTTTCTTGCCGCTGCTAAGTGAATCACCGAAATTGAGTTAGTAACACGTTAACTGTTAAGTGAATCTGGCTTCCCCATAGACTTTGCTTGCCCAAGGTTCGCAAAAGATGATCCCATGACTTCAGGACACTGGTCGTTAAGTGTGAAAAATGGCCGTAAGACACTTTTTTTTCAGCGCTGTTGTAACTTCGAACAGTCCCTAAATGAATGGTTGTAAGTCGAGCACTATCTGTATGCTGGATTCCCTGAACCAAACTGTGGGTGAAAAGTTACACTCGCCCACTCTGTCGTGATCAACATTGAACAATGTCATAGGATCTATGATTAGCCTTTCTGTTGCCACATCTCTGTGCTTTGAGGAGGATTGTCTATTTCTGTATCTATTTATTCCAGGTGTCTATAAATGTGTATGTACAGGTATTCCTTGACTTACGGCCACAACTGAGGCCAGAATTTCCATTGCTAACCACTGCAGTTGTTAAGTGAGTCACACCCAAGTTTGCAACCTTTTCTGCCGCTATTATTCGGTGAAACACTGTAGTTAGTAAGTGAATAGCAATAGCACATAGACTTATATACTGCTTCACAGTGCTTCACAGTCCTCTCTAAGCGGATTACAGAGCCAGCCAGCCTATTGACCCCAATAATCCAGGTCCTCATTTTACCCATCTCAGAAGGACAGAAGGCTGAGTCAATCTAGAGCCGCTCAGAATTGAACTCCCGGAATGAGCGGTGAGTTAGCCTGCAGTACTGCATCCTAACCACTGCACCGCCACGGCTCTATGTCACATGGTCATTAAGCAAATCCAGTTTCCCCCGTTAACTTTTGCTATCAGAAGCTGACTAGGAAGGTTGAAAGTGGCCATTGCATGACGTCCGGGATGCTGCAACCATTGTAATTACATTCAGGTTGCCATGCACCTGGATTTTGATCATGTTACCATAGCGATTCTTTAGGTGGCCATAAACATGACAACTGGTTGTAGGTCAGGAGTCTCCAACCCCCCCCCCCCCCGATCCGTGAACCTGCAGCAGTCCGCGGCATGCCAAAAATGGGGCTGCACAAACAAGCAAAGCGCATCCATGGGATGCAGGCAACACACAAAAACATGCCCCCTCCAGTCTGTGGAAAAACCTCTTGTTGTGGCTTGTCGGCCGCCAGTCCCTCCAGCAGTGGAATCAGAGGAAGAAGAGACGTAGGAATCAGGGTCAGCCTCAGGGCAATCTGAGAGCTCCAAGGGGGAAGAGGGAATGGAGCTGGCAAAGAGAGAGACAGAGACAGAGGTGGAGCCTTGGCTGTCTGTCAGCCCTCAGATGGAGAGTCAACAGCCCCCAGGTATGGAGGTGGCTGATGAGGAAGAGGAGGAACAGCTGGGTCCGGTGCCTGACATGTGGATGTCCAGAAGGCAGAGGAGAAGAGAGCAGTGGAAAACTGTGGGTCGATCCTTGGGAAGGAAGAGCCACCACTGCTAGCGAAGCCCCACCCTAGCTCTGGGGATAAAAGGCAGGGGGCGGAGATGAATAGGTATGGCAGACAACCATTCATCTTCTGGCCAGATGGACTTGTTAGTCTGCGAAAAAAACTTTTTGCCGGGGCTACCGGCATCCCTAATGAAAGAATCTTTTGAGTTCACATCAGAGGGTTTGTCGTGTTTGGGGATCATGGAACCAGTCCCCAAAAGATTGAGGGCCACTGTAAATCACTTTTTTTCAATGCCATTGTCATTTTGAACGGTTTCTGGATTAATGGTTGTTAAGTCAAGGACTATCTGTATTTCAGTTCCGCCTTGCAAGTGTTACCTTGTCAACTTTGCGCTAAACATTCCCATGGTTGTGATTCCGTTGCTCTTCAAGAAGCGTGTTAAGATGTCTTCAAGTCTCAACGTCTGTCCTTTTCTCTTCTCTTTTGTGTCACAGTTCCAATGGGAAATCCGTCACGTGGGCCCAGAATGAAAAAAGTTCGAGCCGAGGAGCCCATCTCTGGCAGAGGCTTTCCATCCACATCAATAAGAAAGACAACCCCAACCAAACCGCGGTGATCAAACCCTTCTCTAAAAGCACAGACAGTAGCCGGCAGAGCAGTAGCACCACAATCACAACCACCTTCCCTGAATCCGGTGCCAAAACCCTTTATGATGTCTCCGAAGCTGAAGAACATTACCCAGTTCAGTACCGCATTCAAACTCCGTCCCCCATCAGTACGGTCAGCCAGAGGACTGCTTCCCTCAGCCGGACCGAAGACGATGCCCCAACTTTCCAGTCAGAACAAGCCCAACGGAGCAGTTCCTCCCAAGGTTCCCTGATGGAGCAGATCAGCAGCGTGGTGACTCGGTTCACGGCGAACATCAGTGAGCTCAACTCCATGATGCTCTCCACCCCCACGCCAGGCCCGATGGTCACCACCCCGTTGTGCTCTTCCTACCTGATCCCGAGGGAGATCCAGCTGCCCACCACCATGACCACGTTTGCGGAGATCCAGCCCCTCCCTGCCATTGAGGTGAACGGAGCATCTCAGTCCACCAGGAAACCATCTTGCGGAAGCGTCAAGGAAGGCCCTTCCACAGAAACTCCAGCCCCTGCCAAGCCCGAGCTTGAAGAGTTGGTGGCTTTGACACCTCCTTCTCCATTCAGGGACTCTGTTGATTCTGGAAGTGCTTCTCCCAGTTCTCCGGCATCGGAATCTGCTCTCTGTATCCCGTCTTCGCCGAAATATGACTCACTGATGATAAAGGATTACACGCAGAGTTCTTCTTCCTTGTGAATGTAGTAGAAATCAACCTTGAGTTTCTACAGCTTTGGCTCCATCAAGGAGGCAAAGAAGCCCAGCCTCCCTGTTCTCTAGTGTTTACAGACACAACGAGAGTAATGGGTCATTTTATTGGGGGGGGGAGGATGAAAAGACACAAGGGAATAGAGAATAAAAACAACGGATGGGTTACGCTCTTTTAAACGTACACACACACATACATGCACACACACCTACATACACGATGAAACTTTTTCTCGCAGATTTTTCGTGGCCTTAAAAACACGGGCTTTTCAATGGAAACACACACACACACACACACACACACACACACACACCTTTGAATTTATTCCTGAGGGCTCAGAGGGCGTCTCTTACATCACTTACTTGTCAAGTGCTTTGCAACAGTGAGTATAACGGGAAACTGGCGGTGGAGGGGGAAAAAACCAACAACAGGCAGACGACCAGAAGCGATCCAGTGTTTTGTTTACTTGGATTCCTTCATCCAAGAAGTAAACCTTGATTATTATTTTTTTCCAAGACACGGAAGACCAAAATCTTGAATGTACATTTTGTAGTGAACTCCAGACCGGGGACCAAAAGATCCAGCGACTTTCTTTCTTTTTCTTTCCTTTCTGTTGAAAGTGTTTTTTTGTTTTGTTTTTTTTAAATGAAGATCTCAACCGATCTTAGACTTGGTCACAACGGAACATTGTTGACTTAACTTGGCAGTGCGCTGCCCGTTGATAAATGTAAGTTAACACAATGCAGCACACGGCTGCACTCAAAGAGGGCTTTTCTAGAATAACTTCCCATCCAAGGATATGTTTAAGAGAGAGAGGTTGGGGGGGGGGAGAAATCTCTCTTCAGTTAAGTATCAATTTTTCCCCATTTATTATCGTGGGATTCATCTCCAGAATGACAGCATTCTGGGAGGAATTTTTCCTTACTATTTCACCGTGTTGCCGATCAAAAACAAAGTAGCAAAAAAAAAAGAGAGAGAGAGAGAGAGAGAGAAAATCACAAAATAATAATAATAATAATATAGTAATAGTATTTTCTGGAGTACTGTTTTGTAATTCCCTGATCAGGACATGACGTTGAGCTGAATATTCACTTTCTATACTGATGTGGTGGCGCGTAAGGGTTGCTACCTATGGTATTTCCGAGGAAAATGCATATTTTTACAGATGTTCTTGCATTAACCTTGCCAGACGACAAGGATTAAAAGGTCTTTCAGTCATAAAGAGGAGAACAACCGTCTCTCACAGTCGGAGACAGACCTTCTCTAAAGGGGTGGAAAGGGTGTGTTAAAGGGTGGGCAGGGCAGTTCCCAGGATTACTTCTGATTGGGAGACGAGAGTGCCAATCAGCCTTCTGTCCATCATCATCTTCATTTAACAACCCCATAATCCCTTGCAAGGTGGAGTCTGGGCAACTGAATGGAGCTAGCAGAGTGTTTTAATGGCCAGATGCCTTTCCTGTTGCCAATGCAGAGTTTTGTGTAGCAGTTATATTCTCAATTTGCCCAGAGAGAGAAATATCTGCCTCTACCTAAGATCGAACTCACAGCCTCCCGATTGTGAGGTGAGAGTTCCACCTATAGGCCACCGCACCTTTCCTAGTCAGCCATCTCTCCATCTGCAAAAGAAATTGCAATATAAGAACCTCAGTGTTGTGGGCCAATGAGGCAACCATAGTTTTTCACAGAGTTTTTAAAACTTTATTAGGGACCATTCTCTTCCCCCACAATATCCCTACCATCACCCCAATATTTAAAGCCAACTTTTTCAAGATGTTCCCACAGGCAATTAGGCTCATGATCCAGCTTTTTCAGGCTCGCTCTCCTTTCTGGTCCTTGTCGATTTAGACCCTCACAATAATCCTGAAAGTCAGTCCATCATTAACATTATAGGCTGCTGTTGTTAATCTAGAGAAAGTAGCTTGATTGCACTGAACAGCCTTCAGATGGTCCGGATTTGGGAGAGAAGCTCATTGAGCTGCTAAATTAGACCCGGTTTGAGCCTTCAGCTGAATAAGTAGAATTTCAACATCAGCAAGAAACCTGCTCTGTCCTGCCTTTAAATGAAACTAAAACCGTTCTCCTGCATTTTCCGTTTATATCAAACTTGGCAACTTTAAGACTGGGGGACTTCCAACTCCCAGAATTCACCAGGAAGCATAACTGGCTGGGGAATTCTGGGAATCGAAGTCCACCAGTTAAAGTTGCCAATTTTTTGAGACTCCTGCTTTATATCATCTAAACATGGGGAGCAGCACCATCTAAACCTTTTGGCCTACAAATAGTCCTCTACTTATAACCAGAATTGGGACTGGACTATCCGTTGTATGTCATTGGAGTCATAAACCCAAGAGGTACCTGATTTTAAGATAATGTTTATCGCAGTTATTAGATCAATCGTTGCAGTCATTAAGCGAATCATATAGCTGTTAAGTGGAATATAGCTTCCCCCTTGCCAGAATTCAACAATAATGGTGGCAAGTTCTCATTCCCATGACCACAGGATGATGCCATCAGTCATAAATGTGAGTCAGTTGCCAAGTGTCCAAATTGTGGTCATGTGACCACAAAGATGTGGTGACAGTCGTAAACTTGAACATAGGTCATAAATTACTCATTCCAGGGCCATCGTAATCTTGAACCATCGTTAAAAGAAACAGTTGTAAACAGTTGTATTTCTATATTGTTACAGTTGTACCTTGGCACAGATTGCACAAGGGTTCCAATGAGGTGTAAAATATCTATTGAGATAGGTAAACGTTGCTAAATTACAGGCAATCCTCGACTTACAACAACAATTGAGCCCAAAATTTCTGTTGCTAAGTGAGACATCTGTTAAAGTGAGTTATACCCCATTTTACAACTTTTCTTGCCACAGTTGTTAAATGAATCTGGATTTCCCCATTGACGTTGCTTGTCAGAAGGCCGCAAAAGGAGATCACATGACTACTGCAATCGTCATAAATATGAGCCACTTGCCAAGCATCAGAATTTTGATCACATGACCGTGGGGATGTTGGAATGGCTGTAGATACAGTATGTAAAAAGGTCGTAAGTCGCTTTTTTCAGTGACGTGGTAACTTCGAACAGTCACTAAATGAATTGTGGTAAGTCGAGGACTATCTGCACCATTTTCAACATTTCTTACAACTGGAAATGCTTCCTAACTATCCGTGCAAGACACAGGATGTGATCCCTGACCTAAATGGTTTTGTTTGCTTATATGCTGGTTCCCTTTTGCAGTTGTTATGGGGAGATAACATGCATGCTAAACTCCTGTTCCCCTTTATATTTAGAACCTTAATGCATAAGGAGGTCTCTCAACAGTCCCTGTTTTCCTAAACCGAGCAGACAGATCCATCATCAGATTCCTGGCAGGAACTTTTCAACATCTGTGACCCCTAAGCAACTGCCCATCACTGCCAGCTTCTGGGTGCCAGCTGGGCTCAGATCCACCATAAAATAATCCTCACAATCGTTGCCTCTGGCACCAAAAGAAGAGCTCGGCAATTTATACATTCTACAGAAAAATTACAAATATTTTTTTTAAGAAAAAATCATGGACTAAACAGATGTCCTGAGTTACAGAGATAGTGTTGTGGTCTGCCAGCGGCCAGCAGAGCTGGCAGCAGACTCAGACAGTGAGTAGGTTGGGGAGGAACATGGGCCAATCCTGGAGTCTGGGGAAGGCTCTGATGAGGGCTCTGTGTTGGAGGCAGAGATGAGGATAGGGCCATCCAACAGTTATCAGCTACCTTCGGAGTCAGAGATAAGTGGGACTGAAGAACAGCTGGAGCCTGTTTCCGATGTGTGCATGCGCAGAGCTTCCAGGAGAAGGGAACAGTTAAGGAACAAGGGCCGACTCAGGAGTAAAGGCACAAGTGGATGGTGAATGGCCTCTCCCATAGGGAATAAAGAAGAGCGAAAGGGGAGTAGTGTTTTCAGGAGACAATTAGTTCGTGAGTCTCAGAGACTAAGTATTTTCTTGTACAGCATTGTGTTTGGAAGATATCGACCTGGCAGTTATCCAAGCCTGATAAGGTCTGTGGTTGTAAATCCATCCTTGAAAGACTGTTTGCCAGGACTTTGCTGGATGTGAATGAGAGGAATTCACATTAGCTTAATAAAAAGGGGTTTTGTCGGGACAAGGAGTCTACTTCGTGCTTTTGTGAAGTCTAGGTCAGAACAGATAGGCAGATGCATAAATGCGAAAGGACCTCTTGAGTGGCAACAGCACTCAGCGACGATCAGAGGACATTTAAAGCGATCAAATCTGGATTGCAAGAAACACCCCAAACAGCCCCTAAATTGCAGCAAAGATTTTTAATATTCTGTCTTCTAGAAGTCATCCTGATTTCAGCTCTTGTGGCTTCATCAGCCTCTCCCTCCAGCAATTCAAGTTTTGAACTGATATTTATTTTCGTCGAATGAAAAATTACAAATTTGAACGAACAAAATGGGGGGGAAAAAAACCTAAACTGCGACAGGGGCGATAGGCGCATTACAAAAATCAATATTTTTTACAATCAAGTTTAAGGCGGCTTACATGAAGTTTAAAGCGATTGTTCACATGCATTACATTATGACTGAAACTTTCTTTAAAAATCATTTATAGCTAGGACATTATTATGTACAACTTTGTATGCAATACCTAAATCTGTCCGCAAGCGTCAACAGTTCTAAACTATCCAAACCAAGAATTTCAAGTCTAGTTGCATAAGGTATTCTATTCTGGACAATTATGGATTATTTTAGTCATTATTAATTAGGTCTCAATGGTTTCAATAGTTTTACTTTAAAGTATAACTGAGGCTGTAGTCTTATACCTATTTATTCTGAATACTCTGCAATCAACGGATTGCAGCGTATCACTAAGCAAATACACATAGAATTGCACTAAAACCCTCGATCCGACCTTCTATTTTGAGGAATCTTTTAATCACCTTCAAAGGATATCCCTCTTATATAAGATATTTTGAAGCTCATGCATATTTCATGCATAAGAATATAAGTAGCCCTTGACTTGCCACCACAATTGAGCTCCAAATTTCTGTTGTCACATTTGTTAAGTGAGTTTTGCTCCCATTTTACAATCTTTCTTTCCACAGTTGTTAAGTGAATCATTACGGATGTTAAGTTAGTGACACGGTTTGAAGTGAATCTGGCTTCCTCATTGACTTTGCTTGTCAGAAGGTTGCAAAAGGGGATCATGTGACTCCTGGCCTCTGGAACCATCATAAATAAGAGTCAGTTGCCAGGTGTCTGGATTGCCATCACCTGATGAGGATGCTGCAACATGAAGTGTGAAAAATGGACATAAGCAGAGGTGGGTTGCTGCCGATTCGCACTGGTTCAGACAAACTGGTAGTTAAGATTGCGCACAGTTTGGCGAACCGGCAAATCCCACCACTGGCTGGCCCCATCCCCGCTCATTTTTTGGCCTGTTTTCTGGACCATTTTTTGACCAAAATGGCCTGAAAAACAGCCTGAAAATGGCCCAAAAACAGCCTGAAAACAGCCAAAAAACTGCCCGAAAAGCAGGCCGAAAAATGGGTGGGGGCAGCCAATGGTGGGATTAGCCCCAACCATCTGAATCCTACCTCTGCCTTTGAAGCAAATGGCTGGGCGGCGGGGCTGGGTGTGATGAGTGATGTCACTCACCCAGTCACATGACCAACCGGACATGCCTACCCGGCCAGAGAACCAGTTGTTAAGGTATTCAAGTCCTACTACCGCTCACGCCCCCTAGCCATGCACACCCCAGTCACACCCACACTGGCCATACCCACCCAGCCCATCATTAGGACAGAGAACTGGTTGTTAAATTATTTGTAGTCCATAACTGGTCATAAGTTGCTTTTTTGGGTACCGTTGTAACTTTGAATGGTCACTAAATGAATTATTGTAAATTCAGAACTACCCGTAATAGTCTGGATTAATCCTGGGACTAATTACAACTAATAGCTTGTGGCTGTTGATCCAAAAGTATGGATTTGTTGTCTGGTCAGAAATACCATGCAGACAATGGCTTATTGTGTGCAACTCCTGCTTTGAAGTAGCAAGGCTGTTTCCCAGGTATGTAGATTTCCCATCTTTTTAGTTATTCAACACTTAATGTCACATCCTGGAATCTATTAACTGGCCTCTGATAAACATTGTCTTTGAAGAGTCGTTAGGCTCTAACTGGGCCTTTGATGTTTGACTTGCTCTACCGTGTAGCAAAGCAGCCTTTTAAATTCATTTCCCTCAAGTGCATCAGATAAATACAGAGGCATCCTGAAAAAAAAAAAATCCATGCATTTGACCAGAAACAATGTTAAGTCTCTTAAGGCGCTTGGAACTCTTGCATCCGTGAGAGCTAATTCATGCTTTCAGCAAAAAGCATAAATAGCCCGCCCTTCTTTCAGAATGTAATGCAATGTGAAGGAAACAATTGCAAAGAGGCAGTTAATACAGAGCAACCAATAGAAGAGAATATTTGCAGCTCAGGGTTGAACTGTGGGATCCTTGGTGCTCTCTGAGCTTGGCTGTTTTCTTGCAGATGTTTCATTGCCCAACTGAGGGATGTTTTCAGTGCTAGAAGGGAGTGTGAGGCTTGCTTCCTCATTTCGTCCCCTAGTTAGGTAATGAAACATCTGCCAAAAGAAAACCAAGCTTAGACACCACCAGGGACCCCGTAATACAGAGCTAGATGGAAGCAAAAAACCCTTGCTCTTTGTGGCCATCTAATGATCATCTTTTTTTTTTTTTGCAATACAGCTAATAAGGTAGAATGATGGCCAATAATCAGCGGTGGGCTGCAACCGGTTTAACAACCGGTTCGGTGAGCGTGCGCTTCGCTTGCGCCCTTCGCTAAAATTGGAGGTTTTAAAAACTCAGCTGCTTACCTTCTAAGTCACCCTCAGTAAGTAGAACAGCTGAGGCACGGAAATCAGCTGTAATGCGTGATTCAGATAAGCTAGAAATAAGGAAATAAAGGACAGGATAGGGCTGGGGTCGATGCCAGCTGATTGTCGGAATGACCGGTTCGCCTGAAATGGTCCAAACTGGCTGAATCTCACCCCTGCTAATAATACTTCAGAACTATGCTGGACTTATCATTATCTGGGCTGGCAGGGGTGAGGGGGGAATCCAGTTAACAGAGCAAAGAATCTTTGCTCCTTACTTACATTTCTGCAGTCAAATAGAGTAAACCTAAGCAGTGTAGAAGAATCACACATGAATAAACTTCTTCAAGTGAAATAAAATCCTGCGAGATAGCATATTATGGAGAAATGCTTCAACCCAGTCTGCTCATTTTTCATTGCTGATTTTTTTATTATTATTATTTTAAATCTGGGAGATGTCTTATTCCACAAATCCTAGTGCTCTATCTTTGGCACATCGTGGTTGCAAGTTTAAGCCAGTCACCATCTGAATCCTGTGATAAACATGCCTAATGACTTCTGGTGCAAAGGTCACCGACAATCTTTTAAGGTGCCTTTCAGAAGATAATGGCTGGATCAAACTAAGTGGCCCCCGGTTATGCTTGAAAAAATGAAAATGCTTTGTTCTGCTACAGCAGGGGTTGGCAACCTTAATCACTCAAAGAGCCACAAAGATCCTAACCGGAAGCCCCACATTCAATTCTGGAGCTGACCGGAAGTCCGGTTCCCTCACCATAGAGTCTCCTCCTAGCATAGTGTCCTTTTTCCTTTACCTGTCCTAACCGAAAGCCCTATGAATTGTGGAGCTGCAGCAGAGGGATGAAAGAGCCACATGCGGCTCCAGAGCCACAGGTTGCCGACCTCTGTGCTATGGAAACCTTGGTATGACTGATATGAAGCACGTCTAACATGAGATAGGGAAGAGAGAAGACTCTTTGCAATGGGACTGCAGATTTGTGAAGGATGAGGCTATCAATAGTTATTGCTCACACTGGCTAATGCTATGTCCAGATTCGGAGGCAATCTCTGAATTGCCTGTATCCGAGAAATAAAGCAGCCAAGAAAGAGATATTTCTCCTTACTTCTGCTTACAGGAAAAAGAGATTTTGGACTAGACATGTCTCTGGCTCGATCTGTTGTGGTCTGCCAGCAGCCTGCAGAGCTGGCAGTGGAGTCAGACAGTGAGGAGGCTGGGGAGGAACATGGGTATCTGTGGCAGCGGAGTCAGACTGTGAGGAATCTGGAGAAGGCCCAGACGAGGGGTCTGTGTCAGAGGCAGAGATGGAGCCAGGGCCATCTAGGAGTGATGCACGGACTCTGGAGCCCCCAGAGTCGGACAGCAGAGAGGCAGAGGAACAGGAGGAGCCTGTTCCTAGTGCATGCATACACAGAGCTGCCAGAAGGCAAGGGCAGCTAAAGCAAAAGGGACAATTCGGGAGTAAGGCCAGGAGATTATTGCCCCTTCCCCATAAGGCTTAAAAGAGAAACAAAGGCACTTTTGCAGGAAAGCAACATTGCTAACTTGTTTCCAGTCGGCGTCTCTTGTTTGTTTCTGAACTTACAGGGCCTTACAGGGCTTTGCCATGTAAGGCCTTTGGCAGGGTGTCAAAGAAGATAAAAATTGGTGATTATCCCGAAGGACTTCTTCCAAAGGACTTGATTTGAACTAATTGGGACTCAGCTGGGAATGTACGTAATTCTCAGCTGTTACAATAAAATAGGTTTATTTGGGACTAATTGTGTTTTGTAATGACTCAGTAAGCCTAGGTCACAACAGGATCAAATAATAATGATCTTACATTCAGAACAGAATAGTTACGAGTTTGTTAGGAGTATGTTATTAACTCCAGATTATAAAGTGAAGATGAAATATCCGTCAAGGCAAATTTGAACCTAGAGGACATCATGGTCGTGTAAATTTTGTCAGCAATAACACAGAAGTGTTCTATGTTCTGGCTGGTGCTTTGGTGGTGTCTTGTGATATTTTTTTTAAAAAAGAACTGCAATGCATTTATATATTCAAAAATCTATTTTTTTTTTTGAATCAGTGAACAGATTGCTGTAACAATTCTTCTAATTTTTGATGGAGTCAGTGTGATGCATTCCTACAACACACAAGCTTTTCTAACATGTTACAGAACCCTTGAATTCTAAGCAGAGATGATTGTGCCATACCATATCTAGCCACAATATCAGAAGCAACCTGATTACAAGGAATTATAATTATGGAAGGATATACCCATGCAGTTTCTTTGATAACACTGCCTGAGTTTGTCCAGTCTTTCCTTTTCTGATAAGACCATCAAGGTCCCTCCCAAGTCTGTTACTCTATAAATTACAGGCATAGTTGAATATATGCTTTTATAACTGCTTTTGTACAACGCCGATAGTTAGCTATTGAATTAATCCATTAGAGCCATGGTGGCGCAGTGGTTAAAGTGCAGTACTGCAGGCTACTTCTGCTGACTGCCGGTTGACTGCAATTTGGCGGTTCAAATCTCACCAGGCTCAAGGTTGACTCAGCCTTCCATCCTTCTAAGGTGGGTAAAAAGAGGACCCAAATTGTTGGAGGCAATAGGTTGACTCTGTAAACCGTTTAGAGAGGGCCGGAAAGGAATGTGAAGCGGTATATAAATCTTAAGTGCTATTGCTATTGCTATTATTTCCAAAATACACTGAGCTAGAAAACAGACAGTTCCAGACCAGGTATTAAATCAGACTTATTATGTTGTGGGAATGCAGCATCTGCTAGCTTCAGATCTATATGAATAATGTATAATGTGCTATATGAGCAGGACCTACTTTGTCTATGACTATGAAGATAAAGTCTCCTTCAAACAGAGGTGAGGTCCAGATGACTTCATGGATATAGTTTTCTTGATAACAAACTGGAACTGGTTTATTACTGTTTTGTTGTTGTTCAGGATGTTCTTCCCATTTCTCAGTGTAGTGTTCAGTCCTGAGCTTTCCTAATAGGAACCCATCTAAGTCCAAATCAGTTTCAGCTCTACTCAGCTTTCCAAGATCTTCTAAGGTCAGTTGGAAGTTACCTCTTAGTTGAGTGATTGGTGAAGACATGAATGCAAAGCCAGAGTTGGGCAGATGAAAAGAGGAGGCATTAAGAGCAAGTTCTGCTTTTGGGTCATTTTTAGTTTTGAGTGTCCCAACACTGGAGGTATTTCAGACCACCATATTTTTTGGAGTATAAGACACTCCGGACTGTAAGACATACCTACCTTTTTTGGTGAGGAAAACAAGAAAAAGAAATCTGCCTCTGCCTCCCAGCAATTTTGCCTCGTTGCAACAAACAGCAAACAGCCTGCTTTACTTTCATTTTCGTTTTCAGCATAGCTTGATTAGCACAAGAGGTAAAAAATCTGCTCCCAGCAATCTATCTCCTTGCAGCAAGCAGCAGAGGCCTGCGCAAAACAGCTGAGAGCAAAACAGCTGAGAGTCAAGAGGCCGATCCAATCAACTTGTGCTAATTAGGCTGTGCTGAAGCTGAAGTGAGCTGTTTCTGATTGCTGCTTGCTGCAGGGAGGTAAACTGCTGGGAGGCAGAGGCCAAAGAGTGGGGGCCAGTGGATGGGCAGGGCTACATTCAGTGTATAAGATGTACCTAAATTTTCACCCTCTTTTAATGGAGAATAAAGTGTGTCTTATACTCCTAAAAATATGATATTTGTCTGAAATGGTACAGGTAGTCCTCGACTTATGACCACAACTGAGCCCAGGACTTATGCTGCTAAGTGAGATATTTGTTAAGTGAGTTTTGTCCCATTTTAACCACCTTTCTTGCCACATTTCTTAAGTGAATCACTGCAGTTAAATGGGTAATACAGTTATTAAGTGAATCTGTCTTCCCCATTGACTTTGCTTGTCAGAAGGTCACAAAAGATGGTCACATGACTCCAGGACACGGCAACCGTCGTAAATGTAAAACCAGTTGTCAAGCATCCAAATGTAAATCAGGTGACCATGGGGATGCTGCAACGGTCATAAGTGTAAAAACTGATCATACGTCACTTTTTTCAGTGCCGCTGTAAGTTCGAACAGTCACTAAACAAATGTTGCATAGGGTTTTCTGTTTAGCGGGAGGTTGGACTAGAAGACTTCCAAGGTCCCTTCCAACCAGTGGCGAAATCCAGCCGGATTTATCCGGTTCGCGCAAACCGGTAGCGCCGGCAGCGGGAAGCTCCGCCCACCCACTGGATGTCATTACGTCCCATTTTTGACCCTCTGCGCATGTGCAGCAGAGGTGCACATGAGCATAGAGAGCGCATGCGTGCTCACATTCCTGAACCGGTAGCGAATGTAAGTGGATTTCACCGCTGCTTCCAACTCTTATTCTTTTAATGCAGTGGAAATCTGGGCTACAATTAAAAGATAGCAAAACTTCCATTTCCACGTTCATTCCAATGCTGAAGGAGTTCAGTCTGCTGGGGATTTTGGATGCTACCCCCAATATTCGTGGTCTTTATCGTCTCAGTTCAGGCGTTTTGTTTGCCTGTTCGTGGGATTACCAGCTCCCAAGCGTTCTTCAATCTTGCTTATCAGGTGACATTAGTAAGGCCCAGGAGGTAACCTCCAACTGCTAGATTCTCCTTTTGTAATTTCCCAGTGGGAGCCGCTGTCTCAACAGTGGCAAAAAAAGGTTCGAGTCTTAATCTTTCCTCTTGTTTTCCTGATGATAATATCTGCAAAATTATAAACCAGGGGAAAAAAGCTCTTTGAAGTTCCTGCAGAGAAAAGAATTTTCAACCAGAGGCTACAGTTGTCCTTGAAAAGAACATAGAGGTAAGTACGGAGTAGCTTCCAAGCCAAACATAGAATATTTGTGGGAGCTAAGACCTAAATATGCCTTTAGGTCAGGGAATCAGGAATTAAAAGGGCAATCATGAACTATTAATGTCACTGGGAGCTTGGTGGAGTGCATTGGAATATCTTCAGACCTTAACTATAACATAGAATTATATTCGCAGTTATGCTCTCCCCCCTCTTTGTTCAATTGCAGTCGGCTTTTCTCTGTAGCTCAGTAGACAAGAGATAAAAACTCTTCCAAGTGTGTTGAGGGTAGTCTCCTTGACTACACCTACAAGGATTCAGCCTAAAATCAATCAGGACTTCTAGAAGTAGGTCAGTAAGAGATTCTTACTCCTTATCAGTGAGGTCCTTGGTGCTCGCTGAGCTTGGTTGTTGTTTTTTTGGCAGATGTTTCATTACCCAACTAGGTAACGTCTAGCAACGATGGATGTTATAAAACAGGGTAAAGAAACATCTGCCAGAGAACAATCAAGGTAAGAGAGCACCAAGAACCGCACAGTTCAATCCTAAACTAGAAATATTCTCCTCTATTACTGTGTTTCCCAAAAAATAAGACCTTGGTTTTTGTTTTTGTTTTTTGAACCCCAAAATAAGCGCTTTGCCTTATTTTCGGGGAGATCTTATTATTTGGGGGCATGTTGCCATCTTACCTGATTTCCAGCTCTGGCTCCCTAACCCTAATCAGAGGAAATGGCGGGGACCAGCTGCACATGTGTTTAAATATTTTCGAGGAGGGCTTATTTTAGCGCATGCATTCAAAAGCCCGATTGGGCTTATTATCAGGGGATGTCTTATTTTCAGGGAAACATGGTAGTTACTTTTATCTGTTTAACTACAGAAAGAATAATGCTAAGTTAAAGGACCAGTGGTGTCTCCTATGGCTCTGTTGAGTCTAATCTCTCTCTCCCATCCTCTCTCCTCCACATCATTATAAATTATGAATCTTCTTTGGTAGCCTTGTACATATTGTTGTGCTACCTAGCTAACTCCAGGGAGAGCTTTAGAGCAGATGGGTGATCATTCAGATATGGAGCTTGACCCGATGAAATCAATGGCTCCTGCAATACACTTAGTAGTTAGTGCCACCCTCGGAATATTTATTGCTCTCTATTGATATGGAATAACAAGCACCTGAAAAATCTTCCAAATCAGCAGAAAAAGCTATAATAATAAAGCAGATAAACGCTTATCGTCGTAAGTGAAGGAACGGTGGGGAAATTCAAAAAAATTGTTGGCATGAAAAACGAGTCCCAAATCCCATCTACGTTTGCTATTCATCCTGATGAAATGAATTATCCAGCACTCTTAAAGCATTTGTTTTAGGGAAACATTTGTTTGAACTTGAACAGTGCTATTTCCATACCATATGCAATAATAACCTGACTTCTTTGACAATCAGGGCACTGTCAAAAAAAAAAAAAATACTTTAATTTGGCTGTCAGCAATAAAGTCTAAACCCATAAGGCAGCTTAAGGACTTCCTCGTCTAATGTTATGGGATACGTTTTTGTTCCGAGGTCTTAATGCAAAAAAGGGGACAGAAAATCTTGCCGGTTGAAAATCCTCTAGACAGTTCAGGAAAAGGAAGAGATCTCTTTCGCAAGAGATCAGGGAATCGTGAGGTTAGCCACCCATGTCTAAAGAATAAGCTTTCCAAGGTCGATGGGAAGTTTTGTGTTGAAATGCACTAGGACAGGGGCAGTGGTGGGTTTCAAATTTTTTTTACTACCAGTTCTGTGGGTGTGGCTTGGTGGGTGTGATGTGGCTTGGTGGGCGTGGCTTAGTGGGCATGGCAAGGAAAGGATACTGTAAAATCTCCATTGCCTCCCCAATCCAGGGGAAAGATACTGCAAAATCCCCATTTCCTCCCGATCAGCTGGGACTCGGGAGGCAGAGAATAGATGGGGGTGGGGCCAATCAGATTTTTTACTACCGGTTCTCCAAACTACTCAAAATTTCCACCACCGGTTCTCCAGAACCGGTCAGAACCTTCTGAAACCCACCTCTGGACAGGGATCTCCAACCTTGGCAACTTTAAGACTTGGGGACTTCAACTGCAGAGAGCTGGGAGCTGAAGTCCCCAAGTCTTAAAGTTGCTGAGGTTGGAGACCCTATACTAGGAGACATATGGCATCCATGTTTGAATTCTGAATGTAAAATTTTGCAATGGGGATGCATTTGATTCCCTTGGAAAGTTCCATGTTGGCAGGCTCATATTATTGCGCTGCATCAATTTTGACAACAGGACGTGAATAGTTTCCCCTTTCAAATTAATTAAGCATTCAAACTCAAATCTCCCAAGACTTTTGCATGAAACCTTGTCCCTTTTCGGCATACTTGCGCAAGATTTTCTGTCATAGCGATATTCCTAGTGAATTCTTAGATGCTCTGAGAATGAGATTGCTGAAGTCTTCAGAGATTTTAGCTGTTATACATTTCCTGCACTTTTCTTGGCCACTTGTAGAAAAAAAATTGTTGATCAAAGTGGCTTGAGTTTTCTTTTTCTGTAATTTAGGCATCCAGACAGAGTGACTTTATATATAAAACCTGCCATTATGATTTCCACTCTGTGTGAAGTAAGCCACACTGATTTCTTCAACAAACCACAATCCAAACTGGGGATTCGCGTAATGTATGAATCACCTGCCATGTCTGAAAAACATTGGGCGTATTACCAGATTTTTTTTTTCCATATTTGAAAAAAAGTATGTTAACTCATATTCCAAAAAAGACAGTTCTGTCAACTGAAACTTATAGCAATTTACTTCAGCTTCTTGGTCAAAGATTTAATTCAAGACTATAGATGGTGTAGGAGGAAAGGCAACCTAAAACTGTCCACATATTTTATCTCTCCATTTTTTCTCCTATGGTGGTGGTCATTGATGATGGTGATGATGATGATAGAAGAGGAGGAGGAGGAGGAGGAGGAGGAGGAGGAGGAGGAGGAGGAGGAGGAGGAGGAGGAGGAGGAGGAGGAGGAAATAGTTGAAAGCATTAATGCAACTGAAAATAAATTCTCCCTAAAGATTGCTGAAATACTTGGCAGGTATTTTAGAGAGGAAGATTGCCACGGGACTAAGAAAGACAGGTGAGTCTACTCAGGTTGTTCCCCATGTTCTTACCATGGAGTAGATAGAGGAAGAGGATCTCTCTTTCCTCAGCACATTTCTTACACACTTGAACTTATGAGTTAGGAGTGCTCAACAAGGACATCTCCCACAGAACAAGCCCAGAAGGCACCTCTGGGTTCAACTTAAGTTTCCTGGCTGATAGTTCAGAAATATATCCACCAGCTCTTCTCCAGCTGCAGTATCTATAAAGGGAAACTTCCTAGGCAGCTGAAGGCAAGGATTGAATGACTCAACTCTGCTTTGAGGCTAATGCATTTCCTTGTAGCCAAGCTCTTGAAGTCACTTCAGTTTTATACTGTGGGAGGGATGAAAAGAGAGAGACAGTAATTTTGTGTCGATCAAAATGAAACCAACCAACAAAATGACACATCAGTGAACGAGACAAAAAAATCATAACAATAATATATATTATTCATCCTGGTGAGGATTCTGTGTGCATGATCAGAGCTGTTTTGTACCAATAAAGAGAGTGCCACAAATATCCGAGGCAGCACCCACTGCTCCATGCCAACTCCGCTCTGATCAGCCAAATGTGAACAAATATATTATCTAACATTATGTGTACAAATATGATTCAATGGCAGCTGCTGGTGAAATTTCTATCATTAGAGACTCTATATAGGATATAGACATTTTAGAAGGATGGTGCCAATTCTCGACAATATTGTGTGGGCTACAAGTGCTTGTAATTATTTTTAATTTGCAAATCAACTGACAACCATTTGGTTTTTTGGAAAAAAAATATGTGAGTGTTTGAATTTGTTTTGGTTTTTTTTTTTAAAAAAACACTAAAAAAACAAACATCGTGCCGCATTAAAACAATTAAAAACACTAGAGAATGTAAAGTTCTTCTTTTGATGTGAATTGAGATGGATTTTTTCATTAAAAACAAACCTTAACCTTTTTATCAGCTGTTTCTGCTTTCTTACTTGTACAAATAATAATAAACTGATGATGACTATGATGATGAAAATGTAATTTATTTAAAAAAAACATTTGCTTGTTTCTTGGTTGCCTACTATATCTTGTTATAGTCGGTGTTAATGTAGAGTCTGATAATTTTTGAACAATATTAAAACAAAAACCTGTGATAAGACTTCAGCTTGGATTATTTATTTATTTTTAATCTTTCTACTTCAAACTTATCTTCTCCTACTGATGGATGATAACAAGCACACTTTTATTATTTTTTCCCCCCATAATTGCAGCCATAAGAACATTTATTTAGTGTTTCACAGTTTATATTCGGTATCAAAGTGCCACAATTAATCACAGACCAAGGAAAAGAGGGATCAAAGAGGCTGACTGTTATACTATAAATACATACCTGAGATCTTAAGATTTAACTGAAGTGTGCACTCCTGAGTAAATGTAATCATGTTTATTACATTTATTTATATATAAAATTTGGAGATAGCCCATCTCACTCACCAAGCAACTCTGAGAATTTGGAAGTGACCTTCAGATCTACAACCACCGGGATATAAAAGGTATCTCAGCCCACCCAACGTGGGAGAACATGGGGAAAATGTCAGAAGGCATTCTCTCTAGTTTGTTTGTTGGTTTTGAAGAATGGTTTCAGGAATTGGGTATGCTAATGTTTAATGAAAAGCAAGGACTGGGGTGAGATAATAGCAGAGTCTGAATGTCTAAGGGGCTGCTCCAAAGAAGAAGGGGGATCAACCTATTTTCCAAAGCACCTGAAGGCAGAACAAGAAGCAATGGATGGAACCTAGTCAAGGAGAGAAGCAACCTAGAACTGAGGAGAAATTTCCCAACAATGAGAACAGTGGAATGGCTTGCCTTCAGAAGTTATGGGTGCTCCATCACTGGAGGTTCTGAAAAAGAGATTGGGCAACCATTTGTCTGAAATGGTTGTATGGGATCCAATCTGGGTTGGTCATTGGGACCAGAGGTTTAGTCTTCCGAGCTCTTTTGGACAAGTGCTAGAGCCCATCCTCAGCAGAGGTGGGTTTCGCATAATTTTACCACCAGTTCACCGTGGACTGAAAATGTGAGTGCACACGGCCTTCCATGCACGCGCTTTGCTTGTGTGTGCAGCTTTCATGCATGCGTACAGCTTAGAAAATGTGGCTAAATGGGACGGCATAGCGCCAGGGCGGGTGGACGGTCACTACCGGTTCGCCAGTCTGAACCAGCTGAATACCACCACTGATCCTCAGGGAACTTTTCACTCACCAGAACAGCTCAATGCACACATTCTGGAGAATGAGAAATTCCCCAAGGAAAGGCTCCAGCATAAATCTGAAAGCTTGGAAGACTAAACCTCTGGTCCTGATGACTGATTCAGAGTAGACCTTATCCTGGGACGCGTAGATTCGCCTTCATTGGTGAAATGGTGTGGTTCAGAGGATTGGATTAGAAGACCTCCAAGGTCCCTTCCAACTCTGTTATTCTGCAGTTCTGAAACTTAAAAGAAAAGGAGGTAAAAAATATTTTCCGTCATGTCCATGGAGATTCTCAATCATCCAGGTCATGGTTGTCCCAAAGGTGCTTTTTCAAGAGGCAACTGGACTTTCTGGGTTTTTTTAAAATTGTTTATTTATTTGAAGATGTTTCGGTTCTCATGCAAGAAGCATCTCCTAGATGAGAAGTGAAACATCTTCCCAAAAAAACCCAGAAAGTCCAGTTGCCTCTTGAAAAAGCACCTTTGAGATCTTCAGTCATGCAAGATTCTGTTACTGTAACCATACAATAAAGACCAAGCTAATATTCCTGGGTAGGCTTCTTGTCAGGACTACCTTGCAGGGCTAAGAGTAGATATGCAAGGGATTGTGTCGAAAAATATCTCAAAAGGGTTAAGGAATTGTTTTATAAGGCTGACATTGAAAGGAAATGGCAGAAACACTTTTCTGGAGGAACATCTCCATAGCTAAGTTACCCACCAAAAGAAATATTTTTAGAACATAGAATAATAGAGTTGGAAGGGACCTCAGAGGTCTTCTAGTCCAGCCCTTGCTCATACAGAAACCCCTGTATTACTGGTTGTCCATCTCTTTTTTGAAAGTCTCCAGTGATTGAGGCTCCACCCACACTTTCTGAATGCAAGTTGTTCCATTGGTTGATTGCTCTCACCATTAGAAGATTTCTCCTTAGTTCTAGGTTGCTTCTCTCCTTGGTTAGAAGAGCTTCTTGCTTCTTGTCTTCCCTTTTGATGCTTTGGAAAATAGTTCGACCATGTCATCTTTGTAGGAAAACAGAATAACAGAGTTGGAAGGAACCTTGGAGGTCTTCTAATCCAATCCCCTGCTTAGGCAGGAAACCCTACACCACTTCAGACAAATGGTTATCCAATATGTTCTTAAAAGCTTCCAGTGTTGGAGTACTCACAACTTCTGGAGACAAATTGTTCCACTGATGAATTGTTCTAACTGTCAGGAAATTTCTCCTTAGTTCTAGGTTGCTTCTCTCCTTGATTAGTTTCCACCGATTGCTTCTTGTCCTTCCTTCAGGTGCTCTGGAGAATAGCTTGACTCCCTCTTCTTTGTGGCAGCCCCTGAGATAGTAGGAACTCCTCAAACATTGGAACACAGCTATCATGTCTCCCGTAATTCTTCTTTTCATTAAACTAGACATACCCAATTCCTGTAACCTTTCTTCATATGTTTTTCTCACCTGAAATCCCTAGATCTCTTCAGATTTGATTTCTAAAAGATGCTTTGGAGCACAGAATGGTTGCTTCAACCTGTTGCAGCAAGAGCATAGTTTAGAGATCAAAGCCAAAAAAACAGACAACCCAAATGGCCATACCACAAATCTCACTTGGGAGAGGAAAGAACTAACATTCTAGACAAACATCTCTAAAGATGAATTTACTGTCTAAGATGGAATCAACAGAGAGAGAAGCTAACCTGGACCTAATCAATTGAGTTGGCTCCTGCCATGAACCAAAAGCCAGGAAAATGTATGAGAAATAGGGAATATTCATAAGTATAATCATAAGTTTATTTGTCAATCATATATGAGATAACAGTTAAAAGTATAAACATAATTTGAATACATGAAAAGAATCAATAAAAAGGAATATTAGGATGTGGACGGTAGGCACACTGGTGCACTTATGCACATAATCGGAGAATTTTCTGAACATTTTCAAAGCTGGCCACATCAGTACAACATGTTGCACTAATCCACAGAAAAATGTATGTTTTTTAATTAGAAATTCCTAGTATGATATAAGCAATTAGCACTGTTTTCACTTTTTTTTTCAGGCTATGGAACTTTTAGATAAATACATACATACATACATACATACATACATACATACATACATACGTACATAAGTACTCCAAAAATCCCCAAAACAAGAGGCAAATCTCTAATGATATAAAAAGTGGCTGAGTTGAAATGATTGGGATTTTTTTGCCTGAATTCTTTCCCAGAGCCCCGACAAGTTCTTAGGGACCCCTACAGCTTCCACAGAACACAGTCTGAAGAATTAACATTTTGCTATAAGAAGCAAACGCATGAAATGTTTAGCCACCTTCGCACTGTGCTTACTGAGATCCCCCCCTCACCCCACAGAAGCTCACCAGCTGGTTACAACAGCAATAGTCCTACTTGGGTGATTAGCACCAGATCAATAAACAGCAATAATGGGGATCATCTCATGAGGCTCTTTGATAATAGTGATGAGAAGTTTCTTGAGCATGTATTTGGTTTATTGATCTAATGCCACACTACAGTTTCATCCACTTCTTTGGAAAATTGCACTTGGGCTAAGAGTACAATATGATAGCATAGATAGATAGATAGATAGATAGATAGATAGATAGATAGATAGATAGATAGATAGATAGATAGATAGATAGATAGATAGATGATGGATGGATGATAGATATAAGCAGGCAGGCAGACTAAGTAAAAAGCTAAAGGTAAAGGTTCCCCTTGCACATATATGCTAGTTGTTCCCGACTCTAGGGGGCGGTGCTTATCTCCGTTTCAAAGCCAAAGAGCCAGTGCTGTCCAAAGACGTCTCCGTGGTCATATGGCCGGCATGACTAAATGCCAAAGGAGCATGGAACACTGTTACCTTCCCACCAAAGGTGGTCCCTATTTTTCTACTTGCATTTTTTAACGTGCTTTCAAACTGCTAGGTTGGCAGAAGCTGGGACCAGTAACCGGAGCTCACCCCGTTACGCGGCACTAGGGATTTGAACCGCTGAAATGCTGATCTTTCGATCAACAAGCTCAGCATCTTAGCCACTGAGCCACCACATCCCTTAGACTATAAGTAAATAGCAGTATATATACAGTATATACATACTGTATATGTATATGTATACAGTATGTACATAGGTAGTTAGGCAGTTAGGTAGTTAGGAAGCTGATAGAGATAAACAGTCAGACAGATTATATGTTGCATGAGTAGGACACTGCAGAATGTAGTGCATATATTCAATCAATCATAATACAGCTGAAAGGTACCTTGGATGGCATTTAGTTCAACCCCTTGCTCAAGTCGGAGACTGTATACCAGTGGTGAAATGTAAAATTTGGTTTTGTGGTTCTGGGGCCGAAGAGGTTGTAAACAAATGCTTTTAAAAGCCTCTGACGATCCCAGCTGAGTTACCTGATCGGCAGAGGCTTTTCAAAGCATTAGAAAAAATGCTTTGAAAAGTTAAAAAACAAAAGTTGGCCACGCCCACCCCAATCACATTACCCCACCACCACCAAACCACACCCACAGAACCGGTAGTAACAAATTTTACATTTCACCCCTGGCTCAATGCCACGGTTTGTTTGGGAAGTTGAAAGGGGTGAGTTAGGAATATAATAGCAAATAACTTTACCAATGCACCTGCTTGTTAATGGGCCTTCCATAATTATCCACCATCACCACGGCAACCATTTTGTGAGAGTTCCCATCACAAGATCTCTACATTCCAAATTAGTAAACCCACAAGATTGAGGATTGCTGTCCTACACCTATCGGAAGCTACCAAAGATTTCCTCTTAGTGCATTGTGAGCTGAGATACATAGTGAAAAGCAAGGTCATTTATTATTATTGACCTTTCTTTGAAGAGTCTCTCCTGAATTTTTCTGAAAGTCCATGGATCTGTCCTAGGGAAATTATGGACTTCCTACTATACACTAACTGAACTACAACTCCCAGGATCCACCATTAGAACCTGGACTACTGAGAACTGTAGTTGAGCAACATCTGGAGGTCCACAGGATCCCCCCTCCTTGTATTAACAGATTAACAGAGTTGGACGGGATCTTGTAGGTCATCTAGTCCAACCCCTCCTTAAGCAGGAGACGCTACACCTGTCATGGCGAACCTATGGCACAGGTGCCACAGGTGGCACGCGGAGCCATATCTGAGGGCACATGAGTGTTGCCCCAGCTCAGCTCCAGCACACATGTGCCTGCCGGCCAGCTGATTTTCAAGCCTTCCTGGCCCACTGGAGTTGGGAAATGGGCTGTTTCTGGCCTCCGGAGGGCCTCCGGGGGGTGTTGAGGAAGGCCGTTTTTGCCCTCCCCAGGCTCCTAGAAAGCTTCTGGAGCCTGGGAAGAGTGAAAAATGGGCCCACTGTGTGCCACCGCGCGCCAAAAGCGGGGGGAGCACATGCACGTGTGCAGGAGGGCAGGACACGGGTGGGCATTGAATTATGGGCGTGGGCATGCACGCGCACAATCCCCCCACTCTCCCCCCACTTTTGGCACGCAATGGCAAAAAGGTTAGCCATCACTGCCCTACACCATTTCTGACAAATTGCAGTCCAATCTCTTCTTGAAAGTCTCCAGTGATGAAGCTCCCACAACTTCAGAAGGCAACTTCTGTTCCATTGGTTGCTTCTTCTCACTGTCAGTAAATTTCTACTTATTTCTAGGTTGACTCTCTCCTTGGTCAGTTTCCATCCATTATTCCTTGTCTGCCCTTCAGGTGAATGAATTACTCGGTTATATAATAGGTTTCCGAAGAACATAGAAGGGCAAGCAATCTGCATGCCCTCCAAATTAGATTAGAACAAAAGAAGTCTGGAATTGGGGTCCTCTTTCTGTTTCACCCTAATCTACATAGCTGGTTCTTTGTGTAGCTCACAGTTTTGGGGTAAAACTCCTACAGGGAAGTTTTACCACAGGGAGCACCAAAAGAGCCTTGGTGGCACAGCAGCTTAAAGTAGTGTTAAAGTGACACCAGCTGCCTACAATTACTGCAAGTTCGAATCTTACCAGGCTTCAAGGTTGACTCAGCCTTCCATCCTTTCAAGGTAGGTAAAATGAGGACCCGAATTGTGGGGGAAATAAGCTGACTTTGTATATAAAAAAACACCGCTTGGAATTGGGGGGGCGAAAGCCCTACCAAGCAGGTATATACAAAAGTATGAAAGCTATTGCTTAACGCATTGTAAGCCGCCCTGAGTCTCCGGAGAAGGGCTGCATATAAATTAATTTTTTAAAAAGGGGAGGGGGTCATCTTAAACACCATGGCCACCATAACGTGAAGTCAATCTGAGATCTTTTTTTTTTCCAAGTCTATGGAAGAAAAACTTATATGGCGTCTTAAAAAAAAAAAATCCTGTAATTTCCCGGCAACGAACTTCATTTAGTTACTATAACTTGGCAGCACTAACAAGAGTGATCATGCGTGCTTGAGGCTTTGAAGAGGAAGTAATAACGAGTTTGTTCTTTTGTGATTAAATATCGTTCACAAAGGATACAAATCACACTGCAATCAATAACGGTAAATGCAATCTTGGAAAACCGGCAGAGAGGGATGTCAAGAAAAAATAAAATTTGTGGAAGGCAAGTCACCCTGTGCAGCGGATAACCAGTTCTGAAGATTACTAAAAACTCACTTGCATTTCGTTCTTCGCGCTAAGCTATGATTTAGATTCCTCCTGGGCCTTTTTTTCTTTTTCTCAAAGAAAAAGGTTTTTTTTTTTCTGTTTTCTTCTCTTTGGCTGGGTTCACGTGCCTTTAATAACTACATGATAAGCTTGTCGATCGAAAGGTCGGCAGTTCAGCGGTTCGAATCCCTAGTAACGGTGAGCTCCCGTTCCTTGTCCCAGCTTCGGCCAACCTAGCAGTTCGAAAGCACATAAAAAATGCAAGTAGAAAAATAGGGACCACCTTTGGTGGGAAGGTCACAGCATTCCATGCATCTTTGCCATTTAGTCATGCTGGCCACATGACCATGGAGATGTCTTTGGACAGCGCTGGCTCTTCGGCTTTGAAACGGAGATGAGCACCGCCTCCTAGAGTCGGGAATGACTAGAACATATGTGCGAGGGGAACCTTTACTTTTACCTAATAGAATCAAAATCACATAAAGTATTAGTACTGCTTTATAGGAATGTTGTCCATGGGGTCGCGATGGGTCGGACACGATTTCACAACTAACAACAACAACAACAACAACAACAACCTGGATGACTGTGAATCTCCACAGATATCTTACGCAAGCTACTCATAACCTTACTATGAAAAGAGTATTATGATGTACACATCTCAAATGATTACTCAACAGGCAAATGTATCACATGTGTTATGTTGTAGGTTTAATTATCATCAAATAATAGATTCCTGATAACTGTTTTAGTGCAGAGATGCTGAACTACTTCAATATTGGGTTGATATAGCAATCTCATGCATTTATGCAGCACATGAAGTATTTTATGCAATCATAACTCTTAAGCACCTCTTTTTCTATTCCCTCAGCATAATAATTAAATAGTAAATGTTTGACAAAATATGTTGGAGGCTCTTTTACATTACTCAATGCTAATGAAATTCTCCTGGATAGGCAGGAATATTTCCTGCACAGATTAATTGATTTTCAGATAGAAAATGATCAAACTCAACACCATTTATTAATGGGGTGGGATAGCAATCCTGATTCATTATGCCTCCTACATCCGCCTAAAATAAGACCCCCCAATAATTTAGGCCAAGCCCTTATTGGGAGGGGTGGTCAAAAGAAATAAGACCCTGTCTTATTTTCGGGGAAACATGGTACCTTATCAGAAATGGAAGCATGAGAAATAAACTCAATGACTTGTGAAAAAGCAAAGGAATTCTGGGTGCAATGCAAAAGATACCAAGGATTAATGCTGTGATGAAACCAGAGTTAATATATTGAGGCTTACGGATGCTGAGCTAGAAAAGAAATACTGTGTACTGAAACTAATATTGTAACATGGCAACTCCGGCAAAATTATTGTACTCACAAAGATGGAAGAATAATGAAATGCCCACAGTAGAAGATTGGATTATAAAATTGACAGAACTTGCAGAAATGGCAAAGGTGACCAGTTCAGTCAGGGGGAAAAATCATAAAAGCCTTTTTTTAAAAAGGTCGGAAGCTTTATATGAGTTTTTGGCTGAAAGAAGAAAAGTTTGAACTGGTGATTTATGGTTATGGGGATGTAAAAGGATCAAATGTTTTTGTTTTTATTGCTTCAGTCCTTTACTAGCGTTATTTTTACATTTTTAACCATTTTTTTCTGTTTTACTTTTGTACATTGACCACAGGAGCCCCAAGGTATGGGTAGAAAATAAATTTAAGGACGGGAGGGAGGAAGGAAGGAAGGAGGGAGGGAGGGAAGAAGGAGGGAGGGAGGGAGGGAAGAAGGAAGGGAGGAAGGAGGGAGGGAGGGAGGGAGGTAAGAAGGAAGGAAGGAGGGAGGGAGAGAGGGAAGAAGGAAGGAAGGAGGGAGGGAGGGAGGGAGGGAGGAAGGAAGGGAGGAAGGAAGGAAGGAAGGAAAGAAGGAAGGAAAAAGTAAAATGGCAATTATTCAATAGAAAGAAGGCCAGGAGTTAATAGGTAGAGCTTGCTTATGTAGGATATAAGAAATTCAAAGAAATAAAATAGTATGTAGGTATATAGGTTAGAAATGCATATAAATAAAGATTCAATTTTGCTCAGATGGCGGAGAGGGTAGGACTGGATGACCTGCATGGTCCCTTCCAGGTAGAGCTACTCTGTTAAATTTGTTAGACATTCTGCTTTAAGGTAGTTGGAGAAAAGACATGCTAAAAGTGTACCAATATGTAACAATGTTATGTTACAATAGATCTTCTTTTGTTTGAGGCCCGTGAGAAAAAGTCCCGCTCTTTAATGCCAAGGCAATAGAGATAAGAAAGAGCTACGCTTGCAAAATATTGTATGGGTAGTTATGGGGAGGTGTTGATAAACATGTAATTAGAGAGAGAGATGTTGTCTCTGAAGGCATCACGGATTAGTGGTGATCGATCATTGGACCCAATGTAGGAGGGGTGTGGGGGGTGTCGGGATAGGGAACTATAAAATGTAATCAGTGGTGGGGTTCAATTTTTTTAACAACCGGTTCTGTGGGCATGGCTTATTGGGGTGGGCGTGGCTTGGTGGTCATGTGACTGAGTGGGCGTGGCTAGGTGGTCATGTGGCCAGGTGGGCATGGCTATGTGTATAGGGACTATTCAGAGGGCCGAAAAAAGTCATTTCTGACTGGTCCTCGCATGTTTGACTGGTCCTCACACTCATGACCACCCTCACATTTATGCCCGTTGCAGCATTCTTAACAACCGTGTCACTCATTTCACAACTGCTTCTCTTCACCATGGTGACGATAGGGCGAAAAATGTAAAATGTGAGGACAGTCGTAAGTGTGAGGACTGATCAAAAGTGTGAGGACCAGTCAAAAATTGTTTATTTATTATTTATTGTTTATTATTATTATTGGTTCGATTTATATGCCGTCCTTCTCCAGACTCAGGGCGGCTTACAATGCGTTAAGCAATAGCCTTCATACTTTTGTATATACCTGCTTAGTAGGTCTTTTGGCCACTCTAAGCGGTGTTCTTTTTTATACAAAGTCAGCTTATTGCCCCCACAATCCGGGTCCTCATTTTACCTACCTCGGAAGGATGGAAGGCTGAGTCAACCTTGAGCCTGCTGAGATTTGAACTCGCAGTAATTGCAGGCAACTGGCAGCTAAGTGCTATTTAACAGTGCTTTAGTCCACTGCTCCACCAGGCTCCTTTTTCAGCCCTCTGAGTAGTCCATATGCACATAGGGACTACCCAGAAGGCTGAAAATAGTGATTTCTGATAGTTCCTCGCACTTTTGACCAGTCCTCACACTTATGACCGGTCATCATTTATGCCCATTGTAGCATTCTTAACAACAGTGTCACTCATTTCACAACTGCTTCTTTCACGAAGCATGTGCACGAAGAGAAACGGTATTAAAACCAGTTAGAACCCACCACTGGATACCACCCTATTTTGCAAAACTGTTTTTATTATTTTCTTTTAATAAAGTCTCTTTGTTTTCATTGACCCATGCTTGTTGGTTGAATTGATTTCCAACACTTAGAAATCATGAGGAGGGTTCAGGGAGAAGGCATCTGTAAGAAGAAAAATCCCAGTCCGGTTTCAAGCAGGGAGAAAGAAGCTGGAAATAAAATGGAAGCTGGTCTCTGTTTATTTAGTTTCCAGAAACTAAAGTGGCAGCAGCATGTTTCTGCTGACAAAATGGTTGGGTGAGTGGATGGGTTTTTATAGGGTTCCGGGGGTTTAGTGATTGAGATGCTCCAGCGGGTTGTGGAATGTAGTGAGGCTTGTGTCTGTTCTGACCCAGCCTTCGCAGAAGGAAGAAACAGACTCCTTGCAAAGAAAAACCTCTCTTTATTTACACCTTGTGAATTAAATATATTCACCCACCAAAAAATCCAGGCAAGAGTCCTGCAAGGAGTTAACTGAAGCAATAGGCCTTATCAGCTTGTTACAATAATTGCAAGGCCTGAGCTCCCAGCGGAAAGGCTGCAAGTTAAGTCAGTTCAAATACAAACCTCAGTTCTGGCAAGGCAGTCTTTGTCACACAAAACACAAAGTAAAATGTCCAGAAATGAGAACGGTTGTCTGCTACGATCACCACTCCCCTTTCCTCCTATTTATTCCCCAGCCAGGGAGGGGCCATTCAGCATCCACGCTTGTTTTGCTTCCAGAGTTGACTCCTTGTCCTCTGTTCACCTCTCCTATCTGCTCTGCGCATATGCACATCTGGAACAGGTCGCAGCTGTTCCTCCTCCTCACTCATCTCTGTGTTGTGAACGAAGCCCACGTAGTGATTACTAAACACAATTCAGTCCTGAACAAACTTATTTTATTAAAACAGCTGAGAATTAATTCATTCTCTGCTTAGTCCAAAACTAATTCTTCAGCCTTATCACCAACCTTTGATGTCTTTGGCAATCTGCCAAAAGCTTTTCTTGGCAAAACCCCTACAAAGTTCAAGAGACTCTGTCAAGAAGCATGGGAATCAACGTTGCTTTTCTACAAAGAACCCAATGGCTCATTGCTGCTCTTTTAAGCCTTATGGGAGTGGCCAATCATCTTCTGGCCTTACTCCTGGCTTTTGGCTTCAGCTACACTTGCCTTCTGACAGTTCTGCGCATGCGTGCACTAGGAACTACTGTTCCTCTGCCTTTCTGCTGTCTCCTCTGGAGGCTCCGGAGTCCACTCATCGCTCCCAGATGGCCTTGGTCCCATCTCTGCCTCCTACGCAAAGCCCTCGTCTGAGCCTTCCCCAGACTCCTCACTGTCCGACTCTGCTGCCAGGTCTGCAGGCTGCTGGCGGACCACAACACTCTGACTCCCAAAGCAACTGCCTCTCTGGTGACTGGGAAATGCCAGACGGCCCTGGCTTTATCTCTGAGTCCGATGCTGAGCATCCATCAAAGTGTTCCCAGGCTCTAGAACTGGCCCAAGTTCTTCCCCAAACTCCTCCCCATCCACTAGCAGTTGGCGGGCCACGACAGCAGTGGTGGGTTGCTCACAGTTCTCCCTGGTTCTTGCAAACCGGTAGTGGAAATTTTGAGTAGTTTGGAGAACTGGTAAATACTACCTCTGCCTGGCCCCGCCCCCAATCTATTCGCTGCCTCCCGAGTCCCAGCTGATCGGCTAGAAGGAAAAAATCAGGGCTCACTTGACAAACAAGACACCTTAGCTTTAAATTGAGAAGCCAAGAAGCCTCCCAACTGATCGGCTAGAAGCTCCTTGTAAACCGCTCAGTGGTGGTAAACTGGCAATTGAGGCCAAGCTGCCTGAAAGTGGTTTCCAATGCTCTTGGTGGTGGCAGAGCGGCAAAAAACTGTTTAAGCTCTTGCCGTGCCCTACAGCTGATCAGCGGTAAAAGGTAGTGTGGTGGTAACCAGTGCACTCCAAAAACAAATAGGTAGACCGGCACGACTCTGCAAGCAGTTAAAAGCCTGGTAGACCAGTGTTTCTGCTAAATCCTAAAGAATTGTCACATGACCATCAAACCACACCCACAAAATAAGCCACGCCCACAGAACCGGTAGTAAAAAAATTTAGAACCGACCCCTGCACAACAGTGTCTTTTACTATTTCAATGGTGGTGGGCAAATTCTATTATGCAGTAAAGGTCATGTACCATCCTTAGAATTTGGGTGGGGGAATGTAAATTCTTAATCCCATCAGCTCCAGCCTTTGGTGGGACCTTGTGGCTGAAGGCATTTTTTTTTTAATTTGATTTATATGCCACCCTTCTCCGGAGACTCAGGGCGGCTTACAATGCATCAAGCAATAGCCTTCATACTTTTGTATATATTTTATACAAAGTCAGCTTATTGCCACCACAAACTGGGTCCTCAATTTACCCACCTTAGAAAGGATGGAAGGCTGAGTCGACCCTGAGCCTGGCTAGGATTGAACTCACAGAATTACAGGCAGCTGGATGTTAATTATTGCCTTTAGTAGGAGGCATTAGCCCCCTACACTACTCAGGCTCCTTGTTTGTGAAAAGATTGGCCCAGTTTTTCTGAATGGATACCAAATCTGGATTCCTAAAGTTCAGCTTCTTGGTTTGAAGCTATTTTCCTATGGCAGGAAAATTGGGGCTGCTTTCTGCCTTTGTTAATATTTTATTCCGCATTTCTCCTTTGGGGAAATATTCTATCCTGCCTCTTTTTAATATTAAGAAGGAGGAATATTTTAATCTGAGGAGGGGATGGAGGGCCCTTACTACTGTTCTGCCCCAGCTACGGACCCCAAAGAACGCAGCACACACTAAGTCTGTACAAACTTTAGTTTACTAAATTAAACCAGTCTTTTGCAAACAAAGGCTGTTAATTAACTTTCTTAACAGCCTACAAGAATCCAAAGAATAAATAACTGTAATCTTACTATGGTTGGCAGAAGGCCCAGAAGCAATTTGCAGGAAATTGATAAGAGAACTGAGATCAAGACCCAAAGAAGAGTGAACAAAGTTGTTCCCTGCAAATTGCCTCAGTTGTCGTTCTTCCTTAAATAGGCTAAGGGAGTGGCCAATTAGCCCCAAGCCTTACTCTTGAGGAGACCTCTTCCTGAGGAGCCACTCCTGCCTTTTGGCAGCTCTGCGTGCCTGTGCATCGAGAAGAGGTTCCTCCTCTTCTTCCTCTTCACTTATGGGAGCTTCTGGAGGTTCCGAAGGCCCTGGCTGAATCCCTGCCTCTGGAACCACATCTTCTCCAGCCTCCTCATTGTCTGACTCAAGTGCGAACTGCACTTTCCCTGAACTGATATTTAGCCACCTTCCAGAAATGTAATTTCTTCAGATGTGAGATTCCAACTTCCATCCTTCTTCAGCCAACGTAGTTGGGAGAAAATGAGAGAACTGAATGGCTCCAGTGGTCTCTTCTCTTCGGCTCTGCCAGACAATACTACTCAAGCAACAGAATTGTTTTATTTATGCTCATCTCATTAAATTACATTACTCCTTAGTTAATCAGGGCTAAAAGCTTTAGGGCTGCCTTCTTGAATTATGTTATTAGAATGGGTATAGAAAACTGGGAAGGAGGAGGCTCCACTTTGCCTGTTACCATAGCAACAGGCTGAAGTTTCTGGAATGTAGAATTAGTTGCTAAGATGCACCCAATACTTTCACGCATGTATATCTACTGTAGAAAGTTAGCACCCACCCCTCTCCTGGAAGAATGAAATATTTTGAGAAATATTAAAAAGGCAGAATATTATATTTCCCTGGATGAGTAGTTTTTTTTAGAGGGAGAAAGCAGCCCCCACCTTTTCTTAATAGCCCACAGCAGATGTCAGCACTTAAGAGATAAAGAGATAGATAGCTCTATTCATAAGCAAATACCTTCACCCAAGTTCCAACAAAGATAGGATTAACCCTCAGCCACAATAGAAATTGCCCAGTGCCCCTTCAATGCATCACCCTCAGAAACTTCAACCAAACTTAGCTCAGACAAACACCTAGGATTTGTACTTTGCCTATTGAGCCAGCTATGACCCCTACATAACCCCTACATGGCCCCATGGGGGTCTGACAACAGCCAATAGAATACATGTTCTCGCACAGGAACAGGAAACTCAAGTTCAAAACCCAAGAGAAGATATAAAGACCCCTCACTCTCAACTCCATGTGGTCAGCTGCCCAGAATTACATGTGATTCTGCTTCATCATTAAATCATCTTCCCAATCCACCTCCAGCCTCTACTTTGTCTCCACTGTATTTGTCCCGGCTTGGAACTGAACCAGCTGGATATTTCTTCTGACAATACATATATAAGGAAAAAAATAAAATTACAAAAATGCTGTTTTGCTGTCCATTCAAACTATTATCGTAACAAAGAAAAAGAAGAGCCTAGACTAGCGTCACCTGTATCTTGGTCAAATGCAAAATTTTTTTTTTTATTATTATTATTATTATTATTATTATTATTATTTAATCTTTAATGAGATTCACAGCCTTTGAGGCTGGTTAATAGCTCAGCAGCTCGAGTCCTAGTCAAGGACCTAGGAACTGTTGTTATTATTGTAGTTGTTGTTGTTGTTATTGTTATTTTATTAACATTATCAGAATATAAAATACAAATTTAAAAAGGGGGAGAGGGAAGTGTAGGATAAAGAGGGGAAAAAAGAAAGAAAGCATTGACCTCCAATTCTTTTCAGTGCAGTAGAATAAAGTAGTAACATCAAAGGCTCAATTCTTTACTTTTAGAACCTTATCTAATCAGCAAAAAACAAAGTCAAGTTTTCAATTTTTTTTCCATCTCAAGTACAAAATCCAGGAGTGGTTTTCAAGGTGAAACAAAGTTGGATGTATCCTTTTCTCTGATCAGACCAGTTCATTTGGTCATCTCTGCTAATTCCATCAATTTTTCCAGCCATTCATCCATTCCGAGAATTAGAGTATCCTTCAATTTTTGTCCGTAAAGCATTCTGGCTGCTATCAACATGTATAACAACATCCAGATTCCCCCCCCCCCCCTGTTCTTTGTCCATTAAACCTAAAAGAAGTATCTGATTTGATTGTTATATTCATTTTGAGAATCTTCTGTATTAAAATATAAATCTTACACCCCAGTGTTTCTTCGCTTTATTACCAGTGCAAAAGTTAGTTTTATCCTTTGGTGGAAACTCACCACTGAATAACAGAGTTGGAAGGGACCTTAGAGGTCTTATAGTCCAACCCCTTGTAGGCAGGAAACCCTACACCACTTCAGACAAATGGTTATCCAACATCTTCTTAAAAACGTCCAGTGTTGGCCCATTCACAACTTCTGGATGCAAGTTGTTCCACTGTTGAATTGTTCTAACTGTCAGGAAATTTCTCCTTAGTTCTAGGTTGTTTCTGTCCTTGATTAGTTTCCACCCATTGCTTCTTGTCCTGCCCTCAGGGGCTTTGGAGAATAGCTTCACTCCCTTCCAACTCTGTTACTCTGTTATTCAGTTGCTAAGTTAGTAACTGTTGTGGCCCAACAGCAGCCTGTGCAGATTGTAGCTGATTCTGACAACGAGGAGGCTGGTGTGGTGGTGTGCCAGCAGCCTATGCAGCTGGCGCTCGAGTCGGACAGTGAGGAAGCTGAAAAAGATGTGGTGCCAGAGGAAGGGATTCAGCCAGGGCTTTCAGAGCCTCCAGAAGCTCCTTTAAGTGAAGAGGATGAAGAGGAGGAGCTTCTTCTCAATGCACGGGTGCGCAGAGCTGCCAAAAGGCAGGAGTGGCTCCTCAGGAGGAACACCAATTGCAGCAAGTTGTAGGGAACAACTTTAGTTCACTCTACTTTGCGTCTAAATTCTTTGCAAAATTGCTTCTGGGCTTTCTGCCAACTCTAGTAAGACTGTGATTACCTTATCTCAGAATTCTTGTAGGCTGTTAAGATAGTTTATTAACAGCCTATGGTTGATAAAGACTGAGTTATTTGAGAAAATAAACTTTGTATAGAGTTTGTTTGTGCTGCGTTCTTTGAGGTCCGTAGCTGGGGCAGAACAGTAACATGGTTATTAAGTGAATTTGGCTTCCCCATTGACTTTGCTTGTCAGAAGGTCACAAAAGGGGATCACAAGACTCTAGGACACTATAACCGTCATAAATATATGTCAGTTGCCAAATGCTTCAATTTTGATCATGTGACCACTGGGGTGCTGCAATGATCATAAGGTGAAAAACGGTCATAAGTCACTGTTTAATGTAATTTCGGACGGTCATAAATGAATGGTTGTAATTTGAGGACTACCTGGAAGTATTTTATTTTTTAGAAATAAAAAACAAACTATTCAGTAACTACCTTTTTACGACCTTGTGTAATCTTTTAATTCAGAGTAGTCAGGTGACTGGATGGAGCTGAGCATTTACTGGCCGGATGCCCTTCCTGATGCCTACATAGTGTTCACAGCAGATATTTATTCTTTGCGCTCAAGAGAGAAATATCTGCCACTACCTAGGATCGAACTCTCAACTTTCCAACTGAGGTGTGATGATCTTCACCACTAAGCTACCACGCCGCTCCCAGCAACCTCTTCAAACAACTCAGTAACTTTCATAAACCCAGGACATCTTTACTTACCAAACCATAAAATGTTTAGTTTCTTTGCGTGTTATTATCTTTTCCCAGGACTTCATGTTTTTTCCCTCCCAACTGTTAGTCTGCAAAATATTTCTTGACTGCTTGTTCTTTTACTGTTGGTAGTTGATCCTTAAAAAGGAGAAGTTATCCATCACTTCAATATCTTCATTCTCGGTTCAAAGGCTGTCGCTATAACTTCAAAGGCTGCTTCTGTAGCTGTTCTCATTAGTTTAGTCTTCTTTCTGTCTAATCTTAGTTCCATTTTTTCCCCCCACTGTACTCCTCTGCATTTTGCAACTTTCATTACTGAAGCTTCCAGATAATTTGCATTTTCAGCTATCAGAGTAGGGTCATCAGCTAATACAAGTTAATGTCTCTCCCTCTAATTTTAAAATCACAATTATCTACCAGTCCAACCTCACTCAGCATTTGGTTGAATGGAACATATGAAGAACGGTTGCAGGAACTGGGTATGTCTAGTTTAATGAAAAGAAGGACTAGGGGAGACATGATAGCAGTCTTCCAATATCTCAGGGGCTGCCACAAAGAAGAGGGAGTCAAGCTATTCTCTAAAAATTCTGGGAGTAGGACAAGAAGCAATGGGTGGAAACTCATCAAGGAGAGAAGCAACCTAGAACTAAGGAGAAATTTCTTGACGGTTAGAACAATTAATCAGTGGAACGACTTGCCTCCAGAAGTTGTGAATGCTCCAACTCTGGAACTTTTAAAGAAGAGATTGGATAACTATTTGTCTGAAGTAGTGTAGGCATAGGGCTGTGATCAGTGGTGAGTTGCTCCCAGCTCTGTCCAGTTCTTGCGAACCAGTAGTAAAAGCAGCAGGAGGCTCCGCCCATCCGACCAGACATCATAATTGATGATCTGCTCATGCACAGAAACTTCTACACATGCACAGAAGCACGCATGCTCCCATTGCGAACTGGTAGTAGAGATAAGTAGAATCCACCTCTGGCCATGATGGTGAACCTATGGCACTCATGCCGAAAGTGGCATTCGAGCCGTTGCCCAATGCTCTTCTGGGTTCCAGCACACCAGCCAGTTGGTCTTCACATGTGGAGAAGTACTGGTGCACATGCATGTGCTGGGAAGATGATATTTTGGTTTCTGGCACATGCATGTGCGCTGGCCATCTGGTTCCGGTTTGTGGCAGACATGCACGCACAAAGACCAGCTGGCAGTGTGCATGTGCTCGCTAGAAACTGGAAGATCATCTTCCTGGCCCACACATGCACACTGGGCTGCTGCCCAGTTTTCAGCATGCGTGTATGTGCACACGCATGCTCCCATTTCGGCACTTGGTGCTATAAAGGTTCAGCAACACTGGCATCAGGTTTCCTGTCTGGGCAGGGGGTTGGACTAGAAGACCTCCAAGATCCCTTCCACCTCTGTTATTCTGAGTGTGAAATGATATCTTCCTTTGTCACTCATATGATCATCCATTTCCAACCTCTTCCTTGTTCAGTATAGGTATCTGGCTTTGCTGGATGATTGGGATGTGCAGTCTAGACTCTCCATGCTTTTCATTCATTCCTCCTAAGAAACATTTTTCCCATCACCACTACCAGGAGTGAAATGCTACCGGTTCAGGCTGGTTCGTCTGAACTAGTAGTAAAAAACGCTACTGGTTCCCCAAACTAGTAGTAAAAAACACTACTGGTTCGCCGAACTAGTAGTAAAAAATGCTACTGGTTCCCTGAACTAGTAGTAAAAAATGCTACTGGTTCGCCGAACTAGTAGTAAAAAATGTAAAAAAAAAGTTCCGACAATCAGCTGACCAATCTTTTTTAGCATTTTTTTACTACTGATTCTCCGGAACCGGTAGCTAAAAATGTTTTAAAAAGTTAAAAAAAAAAGTTCTGACAATCGTGCGTCGCTCACCTTATCGCCAGAACTTTTTTAAAAAAACTTTTTAGACACTTTTTTACTCCCTATACGCTGGAGCCAGTAGTAAAAAAATGCTTTTAAAATGTTAAAAAAAGGTTCCGACGATCACGCAGCACAGCTGAGATCATCGGAGCCTATTTTTTAACTTTTAAAAGCATTTTTTTACTACTGGCTCCAGCGAATAGGTAGTAAAAAAATGCTTTTAAAAAGTGGGGAAAAAAGGCTCCGACAATCACAGCTGTGCCGCATGAATGTCAGGGTCTTTTTTTTACTTTTTTAAAGCATTTTTTACTACCTATTTGCCCGAGCTAGTAGTAAAAAATTTATTTATTTATTATATTTCTATACCGCCTTTCTCCTGCAGGACTCAAGGCGGTGTACAGTCAAGAAAAAATAAAAGATACATAAACATCATAAAATTGATAATTAAAATTATAGCATAGTTTAGCCCAAATAAATAAAACCCAGAATTATATAATATTTTAATCATTCCCAGTTAACGTGCTTAGCCCTGCCTGATTGAACATCAGGGTCTTGAGGGCACAGCTTTTAAAAAGTTTTTAAAAAGTTTTCCACATGTGCCACAGCTGATCACCACTCTCCCCGCGCTGTTCTACTTACCTTCCCAAGCCTCCTTTTGGTGTGTGCTGTGCATGCACAGCATGCATTTGGCGCATGGCATGCATATGCAGCCAGTGAACCAGGAATAAACCGGTTCAGACTTCACCACTGACCACTACCATCAGTAACAAGGAACCTGAGTAATAATACAGTAGTCTTCGACTTACAACCATTCGTTTAGTGACCTTTCAAAGTTACAAAGGCACTGAAGAAGTGACTTACGACCGGTTTTTACACCTACAGACATTACATCATCCCCATGGTCACGTGATCAAAATTTGGACAATTGTCAACTGGCATGTACTTATGCCGGTTGCAGTGTCCCAGAGTCTTGTGATCCCCTTTTGCGCCCTTCTGACAAACAAAATCAATGGGGAAGCCAGAGTCACTTAACAAACTTGTTACTAGCAATAGCAATAGCAATAATAATAATAATAATAACAACAATAGCCCTTAGACTAGTGATGGCTAACCTTTTTGACATCATGTGCCAAAAGCGGAGGGAGTGTGGGGGGGTCGCACACGTGCGTGCCCACACCCATAATTCTATGCGCCTCACCTCCGTGCATGCGTGTGCGATCCCTCCACAGTTCCCCCGCTTTTAGCACACAATGGCATGGTGGGCCCAGTAGGCCCGTTTTCCACCCTCTCTAAGCTCTCTAGGCTCCAGAGTCTTTCTAGGAGCCTGGGGAGGGCAAAAAACGGCCTTTCCCCCTAATATGGCTCGCATGCCCACCAATATGGCTCCACATGCCACCTGTGGCACGCGTGCCATAAGTTCGCCATCATGGCCTTAGACTTATATACTGCTTCATAGTGCTTTACAGCCTTCTCTAGCGGTTTATAGAGTCAGCCTATTGCCCCCAACAATTTGGCTCCTCATTTTACTGACCTCGGAAGGACAGAAGACTGAATCAACCTTTGGCTGGTGAGAATCGAACTGCTGGCCATCAGCAGAATTAAGCCTGCAATACTACTACTATTCTTACAGTTGTTATTGCAGAATTAGCCTGCAATACTGTTACTATTCTTACAGTTTTTAGTAATTTAACAACTGCAGTGATTCACTTAACAACTATGGCAAGAAATGTAATAACGTGGGTCAAAGCTCACTTAACAGCTATCTCGCTCAGCAATGAAAATTTTGGGTGCCAGTTGTGGTCATAAGCCGCATCCAATTGAACTTTTTAACTGTAGAGCTTTAGTGGGTTTCACGCAAAAGATGTTCCATCACAAAGCTGGAATCGTTTTGTAAGTGTACCAAATGTTTGGAGATTTTGCTCCAGGAGGGCTTAGTCAAGAGTCATTCAATCATCGGTTCCAACCGCTTGGGAACCATCATCAAGAAAATGTATCTAAATCCTGTTCTTTCATTTTGCTTGTCTTGTGGATTTATTTGTGTACCTTTTTTAATGACTTCCAAAAATTAAGAAAAGGAAAAGTGGAAAAGGTTTCCCTCCGGAGGCTTTCTGTGTGGAATGAGTGAGTGTAATATTAGCAAATCATCAGAAAGTGCTGGAGAACAAAGATAATTAAAAAGAGCCAAGGACAACAAAAGAAAGAAAAGAAAAATAAGAGGGCAATCTCAGCGGGAATGGGTTGTAGATTCAGCTTTGAAAGGAAGCCAAAAGAAATGCAACGTACGAAATGCAAAGACAAATTAAAATAGATCTATCTCAGTGAATCAGTCCTATAGAAGACATAGTAGGGTGTTATGAGAAAATTATATAACAGGAAAATGAGTGAACTATCAAGTGGTCCAGATTTCCCAGCTGCAACCCCAATGTTTTAACTTCCTAAGTCAGTGATGGCTAACCTTTTTGCCATCGCATGCCAGGAGGGGGAAGGGGGAGGGTTGCGCATGTACGTGCGCAACCCTCCCCTCCCCCGCACCTGGCACATGATGGCCTGGTAGGCCCGTTTTTCTTTCTTACCTGGTTCCAGATCCTCTCTATTTATCTGGGAAGAGTGAAAACAGCCTTTCCCACTCCCTCGGAGACTCTCCCAAGGCCTGAAACGGCCCATTTCCCAACTTCCGGTGGGACAGGAAGTGACATATTTTGCTGTCCCCAGCCTCCAGAGCCTTCCTAGGAGTCTCTAGGAGCCTCTCGGAGTCTCTGGAGGCTGGGAACAGCAAAAAAGTCACTTCCTGTTCCACCGGGTGTTGGGAAATGGGGCCTTTCAGGCCTCCGAGGGAGTGGGAAAGGCTGTTTTTGCCCTTCCCAGATAAATAGAGAGGATCTGGAGCCAGGTAAGAAAGAAAAATGGGCCTTCCCCCCACACACTCCCACCCTCCAGAGGCAGGAAACAGCCTGTTTCCCTATTTCTGGTGGGCCCAGAAGGCCCGAAAATCAGCTGGCCAGCACGCGCATGCGCCCCAGAGCTGAGCCGGCATGCCCACTGATATGGCTCCGCGTGCCACGTGTGCCATAGGTTCCCCATCACAGTCCTAAGTCAATCTTCTGACACCAGGATCAGGATATACCAGGAAAAAGTATCCTGGTGTTATTCAAGGAAGTCACCAACACCGGCTAGGCAAGCTACTGTATTTAAACAGGGAGCTAACCCCACACTTGCTAGCACAGATAATGTTACCTAGTCAGGTTAATGAAATGTCCCCGAACAAACATCCAAGCTCAAAAAGCACCAAGGAGCTAACAAAACAAAATTTTATTTGTTTTATACAAATATTTTTAATGGCAAAACAAAGTTTATGTGACTTGTGTCGTACATTATGGGCTCTGGCAAAGCATCCTTTGGAGTGAGGATAGCAAATATTATTTTTGGCCCATAGTTTCAAAACCTAATCTAGTCTAGTCTAGCTAGTTTTGTCTAGTAGTTAAGGTGTAGAAACCAGGAGACTGTGAGGTCTAGTCACATCTTAGGCACAAAAGACAGCTGGGTGACTTTGGGCCAATCACCAGGAGACTGAGAATTCTAGTCCCGCCTTAGGCACAAAAGACGGCTGGGTGACTTTGGGCCAGGAGTCTGTGAGTTCTAGTCCCATCTAAGGCATGAAAGCTGGTTGGATGACTTTGGGCCAATCACCAGGAGACTGAGAGTTCTAGTCCCGCCTTAGGCACAAAAGATGGCTGGGTGACTTTGGGGCAATCACCAGAAGACTGGGAGTTCTAGTCCTGCCTTAGGCATGAAAGCTAGTTTGGTGACTTTGGACCACTCATACTCTCTCGGCCCAACCCTCCTCACAGGGTTGTTGTTATGAGGGAAATGGGAGGAAGGCGTATTAGGCATGTTCAACACTTTGAGTTACTAATAAAGTAATAAAAGTGGGACTAAAAAAATTGAACCCAACCTAAAGTCTTCCATACTGTATAGTCTTATTTAAAAGTCAGATGTGCAGATTTGATTGCTTCGGTGGAGAGACTGTTACCCAACGTATCAAATTCAGACATAATTTAAGTGTAATTTCAGTTCCAAATGATGCTTCTGCCTTTCTCTAATGTTCAGAATTGCACATTCCAAATTTCAAGGAAGCCAGATAACTCAAAAGAGATTTCTAAAATCTGCTGTACAATTTAGGCTTCTATAAAGCTTTACTGCCAATGTAATCCCTTGATGGAACCAGTGAATTAAAATGGAACCGGAGTCACTCTGTAAGGGAGATGGGAAGGAAGGAAGGAAGGAAGGAAGGAAGGAAGGAAGGAAGGAAGGAAGGAAGGAAGGAAGGAAGGAAGGAGAACAATAGCAATAGCACTTAACTTACACACTACTTCACAGTGCTTTACAGCCCTCTCTAAGTGATTTACTGAGTCAACATATTGCCCCCAATAATTTAGGTCCTCATTTTACTGACCTTGGAAGGATGGAAGGCTGAGTCAATCTTGAGCCGGTCAGGATCGAACTGCTGGCAATCAGCAGAATTAGCCTGTGATACTGCATTTTAACCACTGTGCTACCATTGCTCTAAGTAAGCAAGACTCTAAGTCAGTCAGTCAGTCAGTCAGTCAGTACAGGTAGTCCTCAACTTACAACAGTTCATTTAGTGACTATACAAATTTACAATGGCATTGAAAAAAAGTAACTTATGACTGCTTTTCACACTCATGACCACTGCAGCATTCCCATGGCCACGTGATCAAAATTTAGCCGCTTGCCAACTGACTCATATTTATGACAGTTGCAATGTCCAGGGCTCATGTGTTCACTTTTGTGACCTTCTGACAAGCAAAGTCAATGGGGAAGCCACGTTCTCTTAACAACCTTAACAACTGCAGTCATTCACTTAAACAAGCATGGCAAGAAAAGTCGTAAAAGGAGACAAAACCTATTTTAAAAATGTCTTATGTAGCAACAGAGATTGCTAAGGGGCTCAACTGTGAGTGTAAATCGAGGACTATCTGTAATGGAATGGGGAAACTATTACCATTTATTGTATGTTCAGTATAATTGACTGGTTAGTCCTCTATTTGTTGTTGTTAGTTGCGAACTTGTGTCCAACCCATCGCAACCCCATGGACAACGTTCCTCCTGGCCTCTACCATCCTCTGGAGTCCATTTAAGATCATGCTGACTGCTTCAGTGACTCCATCCAGCCACCTCGTTCTCTGTAGTCTCCTTCTTCTTTTGCCCTCAATCTTTCCCAGCATTAGACTCTTTTCCAATGAGTCCTTCCTTCTTATTAGGTGGCCAAAGGATTTGAGTGTCATCTTCAGGATCTGGCCTTCTAAAGAGCAGCCAGGGTTGATCTCCTCTAGGACTGACTGGTTAGATTGCCTTGAAGTCCAAGGGACTCGCAGGAGTCTTCTCCAGCACCAGAGTTCAAAGGCCTCAATTCTTTGGCGCTCAGCCTTCCTTATGGTCCTCTATTATAGATTCTGATAAAATCTGCCTGTGGTGAATCACCCTGATCAGACCTTAGACTGATCTAAGCAATTTATTTATGTATTCATCATATTTATATAACCACCCATCTCACATACTGTACATGACTTTGGGCCAACCTACAATATTGTGAGTTTGACAATTCTGGAGAGACATCACAGTGGCTAAATACAATTTTTACTAATTTACTCTTGTTTAACCTTGGGGGAAGAATTGGAAAAATTAGATATAGTATATCACACCTTCCAAATGATTGTGGCAAAGAGACAGAAAAAAAATTTCTTCCAAGATATTAAAAGAATATATCCTGAGGTGACTGTATGAATCTGTCCATCAACCTGGCCATTAATTTTTTTGTTGCTGTAGTGAAATACCTTTGCTTGTATTGATCTCAGCTCCAGTTTGGACATTCAAGATATTCTGAACTGAAAGCTAAAACCACCAAAAGAAGGAAAGTCAGCTTTTGTCGACCGAATTAAATGTCAGTGTGCCTAAGTGTGCTAATTAGGCTGTCAATACCTGGATTTAGGTCAGGTTTTCATATCTGTGGGATGTTTTGTAAACAACATAGCAGAGAGTTCTCTGTTGCACCATGAGGGGTGTCGTGCCCCCCGTCGGAGCCTGCATCTGCGGGGGAAGATGAGCTGGAACCTGAGCCGACAGAGATTGAGGGGACAGCTTCACTGGCTCTGGAGGAAAATGGGGAAGGGCAGGGCCAGTCAGGCCAAGGCATTTCAGATTTAGAACAGCTTGTAGGCAGGGAGGAACAGGGGCAGGATGAACATGAGAGACAGAACTCAGGCGAGGAGCAAGGACCTCCTGATCCTAGAACATGGAGAGTGGAGAGAAGGCGAGAACAGCACAGACTGAGCAGGCTACTTGAGAGAAGAGTGCCCTGCCCATCTTCACAAAGCACACCTGGGGAATGGGGCTTAAGGAGATGCTGTGGGGAGGGGCATTTGTAGGGAACAAATGCTGAGTTCCTGAAGTGCGGAGTGCCGACATTTGAACTTTCCAAGAGTCCTTGCATTCTTCCTGGCTTTCTGGATTAATTACCTGGATCCTTTGCTTCCTGAATTCCTTGATTTGCCCTTTTTGATATATTGCTGTGCAACCTTGGTGTACACAGTGCTAGGCTGGACTATTTGCAGCCAGAGACTGCTTGAGATGTGTGTGGGGGGTTGTCATCACTTTGCTCTGGGACTTGCCAGAAATGTGGGGACATTTGGGGAAATTTAGAGTATAAATGGACGGTTTGAACGGCCAGCTGCCTATGTTATCTCTGTGCCATACCGCAGATTAACAAGGGTATCCATTGTAGTGTAATATCATTAGTAGTATCACTAGGGTAAAAAAAGAAAGGAAGGAAGGAAGGAAGGAAGGAAGGAAGGAAGGAAGGAAGGAAGGAAGGAAGGAAGGAAGGAAGGAAGGAAGGAAGTTTGGTTGATTAAAAAGGAAAGGAAGGAAAGCTATTTAAGAAAGAAAAGTACTATTAGACATGAGGTGGGTTTGGATGGAAAATCTTTGCTTCTGCTGGTTCGTTTGTCACATGCTGACCAATTAAAAAACTGTTGCGACTTAACAGTATCTTCCTAAAATATACACTACCAACTGTTACTGATTATATAAATTATAATTACATCATTTTCTTGAGTCCTGAGTCCTCTAGGTCTCAGAATCCATCATCTGAAGTTTTTTCGGATATTCCCTACAAAACAGGTGAATATACAACTGATGACCACAACTGAGCCCAAAATTTCTGCTGCTAAGCGAATTTGTTAACTTTTGTCCCATTTTATGACCTTTCCTGCCACAGTGGTTCAGTGATTCACTGCAGTTGTTAAATTAGTCACACGGTTGTTAAGTGAATCTGGCAAGCCCCGTTGACTTTGCTTGTCAGAAGGTTGCAAATATTGATCACATGACCCCAAGACACTGTAACGGTCATAAATATGAAGCGGTTGCTAACAGGGATGCTATAATGGTCGTGTGTGAAAAACGGTTTAAGGCACTTTTTTCATTGTTGTCATAACTTTGAATGGTCACTAAACCAATGGTTGTAAGTTGACGACTGCCTGAATTGCTACTTGCTCTTCTTCTACTAAAAAGCAGAGACAAGCATGCTAAAAAGCGGTGACATCATCCTGCCAACAAAAGTATGTGTAGTCAAGGCCATAGTTTTCCCAGTTGCAATGTATGGCTGTGAAAGTTGGACCATAAGGAAGGGCTGAGCACCAAAGAATTCAGGCCTTTGAACTCTGGTGCTGGAGAAGATTCCTGCAAGTCCCTTGGACTGCAAGGAGATCAAACCGGTCAGTCCTAGAGGAGATCAACCCTGACTGCTCTTTAGAAGGCCAGATCCTGAAGAGGAAACTCAAATGCTTTGGCCACCTAATGAGAAGGAAGGACTCACTGGAAAAGAGCCTAATGCTGGGAACAATTGAGGGCAGAAGAAGAAGGCGACGGCAGAGAGCGAGGTGGCTGGATGGAGTCACTGAAGTAGTCGGCGTGATCTTAAATGGATTTCAGAAGATGGTAGAGGACAGGAAGGCCTGGAGGAACATTGTCCATGGGGTCGCAATGGGTCGGACGCGACTTCACAACTAACAACAACAACTTCTCAAACCCCCTTTCGCCATTGGGAGGTTTTCCTCAGAGAAAATGAAACGTTTTTGGACAACCACAAAAATAAATAAAAGCCCTTGAAATCCCTGGCCTTTAGCAAGCTTGTCAGTGCATGGAAATCATGAATAATCCATAGCCCTACAGGTGCCCACCCACAAACGTAGAAAATTTTCACTTAAGAGGAACTCTGCCTCGACCAACTGCTGGCAGCAGCTTTGCAGACCAATGGCTTGTGAGAAGGCTCCTGAGGAGCAGTGGGGGTGTAAAGGGGAAGCAAACAGTGGCTTAATGCAACTCAACAATTCCCTCCCACACGGTGGAGGCTGTGCTTTGAAGCTCACCCTGGACTGCTTTGCCTAATTTCCATGAATTGCTCTTGGCAGCTGAAATTTGTGCTCAGGCAGCATGCCAACACTTCTGAAAGTTTGGACAGCTAAAGAGAGGGGGTTTTTTGAAAAAAAAAAGAAGTCAGAATTTTAGCCCATAAATGTATTTATAGCATTTAGGCTCCATATCTTATGGTTAGGGGAACGCAGTGGCTCAGTGGCTAAGACACTGAGCTTGTGGATCGAAAGGTTGGCAGTTCAGCGGTTCGAATCCCTAGTGCCACGTAACAGGGTGAGCTCCCTTTACTCGTCCCAGCTTCTGCCAACCTAGCAGTTCGAAAGCACGTAAAAAATGCAAAAAATAGGGACCACCTTTGGTGGGAAGGTAACAGTGTTCCCTGGGCCTTTCGCGTTTAGTCATGCTGGCCACATGGCTATTTTATTTTATTTTATTTTATTTTATTTTATTTTATTTTATTTTATTTTATTTTATTTTATTTTATTTTATTATTTTATTTTATTTTATTTTATTTTATTTTATTTTATTTTATTTTATTTTATTTTATTTTATTTTATTTTATTTTATTTTATTTTTCACATTTCTATGCCGCCCACTCTCTGAGGACTCTGGGCGGCTTACACCAAAGACAGTATACTAAATAGCATATTGCCCCCAACAATCTGGGTCCTCATTTTACCCACCTCGGAAGGACGGAATCCTGAGTCAACCTTGAGCCGGTGAGATTTGATCCGCTGATCTGCTGAACTAGCAGTCAGCTGAAGTAGCTGCAGTACAGCACTCTAACCACTGCGCCACCTCGGCTCTACAGAGATGTCTTCGGACAGCGCTGGCTCTTCGGCTTTGAAACGGAGATGAGCACCGCCTCCTAGAGTTGGGAACGACTAGCACATAGGTGCAAGGGGAACCTTTACCTTTATCTTATGGTTCTCCACACTCAAGATGGCCCTACAACCATACCTGGCAGCTGACGTGAAGATGATCTACCATAAGGCTGATCTAGAACTTGTTATAATACACCTTCCTGTTACAGTGTACGGAAAACAGAGAGGGTAACGGGCGTTCTGTAGAGATTTTCAGTCATCCAGGTCATGATTGTCTCAAAGGTACTTTTTCAGGAGACAACTGGACTTTCTTGTTTTTTCTTTTGAAGACATTTCACTTCTCACCCAAGAAGCTTCTTCAGCTCTGTCTGGATGGTGGGGAATGGAAGGATTTATATTCCTTGCAGACAGCTGGACATTTGCATCCTTTTAGAGGGTCGTTGAAGCCCTTGGAGGTTTAGGGAATTTGGGATGAACCCCCTTGGAATGGTGTGGGGGTAGGAATGGATTTCCAGAGAAAAAATGGCAGACTACAGGAACCATTTGCACCACTCAGGTGCTCCTGAGGACATAGATAAACCTCCAAGTGCTTCAACGACCCGCTAAAAGGATGCATATTTATTTTATTTATTTATTTATTTTGTCAAGTACATATTAGATAATATATATATTATCTATTACTATATATTATATATATAGTTTAAGCATGAATTGAATACGTAAAATGAATACAATTAAAGGGAACATTAGGACAGGGATGGTAGGTACGCTGGAAGGAATATAAATCCTTCCATTCCCCACCATCCAGTCAGAGTTGAAGAAGCTTCTTGGATGAGAAGCGAAATGTCTTCAAAAGAAAAAAAAACCCGAGAAAATCCAGTTGCCTCCTGAAAAAAAAGCACCTTTAGGACTAAAATCCTAGAGTTGAAAGGGGCCCTGGATGTGATACAGTCTAACCCAAATCTGTAGAAATTCAGAGTGAAGCATCTGCAAAAGATGTCTATCCAGCTTCTACCTGAATTAAGATGGCTACCAAAGTTCAACGTAACAAATTGGAAATCAAATTAGACTTTATACCAGAAATGTAACAATCCAAATGATCATTAGATGGCAGGAAAGAATGAGAGCTTTCTGGCTCTTTTGCTGACATCTAGTGACCAAAGGTGTTTGCAGCCCAGAGACTTTACAAATTATATAATTTGTATATAATCTACATATATAAAAGTGAAATACAACTCATCCATCATCAAATCTCCAGAACCGTAAAGCCTACAAACCTGAAATTTGCCACATATGTTCCTCTTGGCTTCTAGGTGCTCGCTAAGAAAAGATTTTTCAAAATGACCATCAGATCATTAGTATTTCTTATATTATTATTAACATGCTCTGATGCTAAGGAGTTAGACTTCTATTCCCCCTCCCTACCTGAAAAGAACTCTGTTCCAACTGCCACTTGGGCATGGCCAGCACATGACTCAACCGGCCTGCAGGCTGGGAGTTTAGACATTCTACTCCCCACCTGAAAGGGAGAGAAGGGGAGAGGAGAGGCCAATCAAGCCTGATCACAGTTTCATAGCAGAGCATGGGTATACAGCTAGTTATATTATAATATATTAATATAATTTAAATTATAAATTGTATAATTTGTATAATAATATATAAATGACAAAGTAGACACTATAACTTAGCTGTTCCATGGAAATATACTTTGAAGGCAATTACTAAGATGGGATGTTTGGGAATGCAATCTGAGGAGGAAATGTATCAGAGCCCATATACTTAGTTTAGTAAATTAGTTTAGTTTATTAAATTTATATTATTACTTGCAGTGGAGAAGCTTAATCCACATTGAACTAAGCCATTATCCATTTTTTCCTCTGAGTAAATTTGGCTGCACCTTTGTGGCAACTCCTGATGGCACAATTAGTTTTGTTTTTATTGACAAAAAAAGACTTTTCCAAATCTAAGAGATCTTTTTAAATGCTACTTTGATTTCAATCTGTAACTTTCAGCATACAGAACAGATACTCAGTGACTGAATACAGTCTAGCAATAGCACTTAGACTTATATCCCGCTTCATAGTGTTTTTACAGCCCTCTCTAAGCGGTTTACAGAGTCAGCCTATTGCCCCCAAACAATCTGGGTCCTCATTTTACCTACCTCAGAAGGATGAAAGGCTGAGTCAACTTTGAGCCTCGTGAGATTTGATCTGCCAAATTGCAGGCAGCCGGCAGTCAGCAGAAGTATCCTGCAGTACTGCACTCTAAACACTGCACCACCATTTTATAGCCATGCTTAATACAGGTAGTCCTCAGCTTATGACCACAAACAATTGAGCTCAACATCCCTGTTGCTAAGGGAGACAATCAACTTAAAGGATCCAAACTGGGTCAGTCACCGGGACCAGAAGTTTTGTCTTCCGAGCTTGTGCTGGAGCCCATCTTCAGGGAACTTCTCTCTGAGTTAAGTGAATTTAGTCAAGTGATTGTTGTCCCATTTTACAACCTTTCTTGCCACAATTGTTAAGTGAATCACTGCAACTGTTAAATTAGTAACACGGTTGTTAAGTGAATCTGGCTTCTCCGTTGACTTTGCTTCCCAGAAGGCTGCAAAAAGTGATCGATCGCATGACCCCAGGATATGGCAGCCGTCATAAATATGAGTCAGTTGCTAAGTGTTTGAATTTTGATCACGTGACCAAGGGGATGCTGCAACAGTCATGTTGCCATTGTAACTTCGAACAGTCACAAAATGAACAGTTGTAACTCGAGGACTACCGTACTATATTTGAAAATAATGTTTTCCATCAGCTGCCTTTTTCCAAGGGAAAATGAGAGTAGAGACAGATAGGAAGAACACATCTGTTCCACCCACACTTACTGAACATACCTGCATAAAACATTGCATTTTTTTTCTTGCAAAATCCTTCCGGCTTCAGTGCCCTCTTCCTGAAAATTCAAACATGTACGTGCACCATTGCTGTGTTTATCCTAATTACCCTAATTGCTACACTGTGGGGTTTGCAAACAATAGCAAACTCTAACGCCACCTAATTACACCCATTATATTAATTGCAAATGGCCCCGGACTTTAAATTTCTTCCTATTGCCAACATGTCTATCTGAATGTGTTTTCTTGATGCTCTTCTTGCAAAGGTCAAGAGTTCATACTAAAATTAGTATCAGCACTTCAGAATTTCGGAATGGCGCTTGATGCAATAAATTAATCTACCAGGGCTTAATGGATGGGTGGGGGCAGGGGGATGTTGGAATTTTCTCTGACTTAATGGAGGGCATAATCTCCTCCAAGTGACAGGAGAGAAGTTCAAAAGCAACGTTAGAAAGTTGACTTCCCAGGAAAAAAGTAGTGGAAACGTGGAACCAACTTCCGGCAGTAGTCATGGGTCAATCCTCAGTAACTTGAGTTTACACATGCTTGGGATAAGCATATGTGCATCTTCTGACAAATATTAAAAATAATAAATACCTAAATTAAAAAGAAAACAGCGGCAAAATCAAAGGGCAGATGGAATGGACCACTAGATCTTTTTCTCTTTGTCAGTTTTCTACCTGTTTCTAATCTTACCAAGACCAGGTGGGTGTGAGTATTTGGTCTATCCCAAGCAGGGGTGGGTTCTAAATTTTTTTACTACCGGTTCTGTGGGCATGGCTTATTTTGTAGGCGTGGCTTGGTGGGGGGTAATGTGACTGAGTGGGCATGGCCAATTTTTTTTTTTTACTTTTAAAAACATTTTTTCTGCAACCTCTTAAGGTTGCAGAAAAAAATGCATTGAAAAGCCTCTGCCGATCAAGCAACTCAGCTGGGATCGTCAGAGACTTTTCAAAGCAATTTTTTTTACCACCCTCTTCGGCCGAAGAGGTTGCAGAAAACAATGCTTTGAAAAGCCTCTGCCGATCAGGCAACTCAGCTGAGATTGTCAGAGTCTTTTCAAAGCATTTTTTTAACCACCTCTTCAGCCGAAGAGGTTGCAGAAAAAATGCTTTGAAAAGCCTCTGATGATCTCAGCTGAGCCACGGGATCATCAGAGGCTTTTTTTTTACTATTAAAAGCATTTTTTCCGCTGAAGAGATTGTAGAAAAAATGCTTTTAAAAGTAAAAAAAAAAGCCTCTGATGAAGTGGGCGGGGTAAGTGAGCAGCGACCGGGCTGGGGACCAGTTCGGGGACGTGGCTAGCCAATATTATTACCGGTTCTCCAAACTACTAAAATTTTTTACTACCAGTTATTGCAAACCAATGCGAACTGGGAGCAACCCACCACTGATCCCAGGGGTCTGCAACCTACAGCTTTGGAAGGCATGTGACTCTTTCATCCCTCTACTGAGGCTCTGTCACTCAAAACATGTGTCACAACCGCCAGTGTGCAACACCACTGGCATGCGATTTATTGAACTTTTGACCCATTTTTTTTTCAGAGTTCAAAAGGTTTTTGTTGCGTGCAGAAATAAAAAATTGTTTTTTCTGTAGCCAATTAGTCATGCCGGCCACATGACCACGGAGATGTCTTCGGACAGCGCTGGCTCTTTGGCTTTGAAATGGAGATGAGCACCGCCCCCTAGAGTCGGGAACGACTAGCTCATCTGTGCGAGGAGAACCTTTACCTTTACCTTACAGATTTTCTTAGATTTTAAATTTAAGAAGTATCTACTGTACATAGACCAGCCAAGCTCAATCATCATTTTTCCATTTTCCATTTGAAAAAAATTCCCTCATTGTTTAGAATACCTCTATAGAAATTCCACTTTCTCACAAAATTACATTTTTCCTCCCTGGCCACTTCCTGCATATAGCATTATTACTCGGTATTAAGCCGCTTCTGGGCTAATGAAATTTGTACATTGGTTTTAATTATCATCAATTTGTAGTGGTGATTTGCCAGTCTGGCTGTTTTCAAGCTTACTGGAAATATTACAATTTCCAGTCCGTGTTCAGCACACACCATCCTTTTGCAGCCCTCGGCAACCAGCAATTTATGACAGAAAATGCTGCTTTTTTGTATGTTATATAAAACATAAGAGGCAAAGGAACACTGGGGGGAGGGGAGGTTTATTATCATGGCACCAAAAGATGGAAGTTTGGAATCTCCCACAAGGGTATAACATACAAATAATCCTTGATTTACTATCACAATCGATCCCCAAATTTCCATGACTAAGCAAGACAGTTGTTAAGTAAATTTTGACCCATTTTATAATCTTTCTTGCCACAGTTGCAGTGGTGGGAGTCAAATAATTTAACAACTGGTTCTCTGCCCTAATGACCAGCTGGGTGGGCGTGGCCATGGTGGGCGTGGCCAGGGTGTGGCAGGCAGCACTCGACCTCCTGCACCCCCCGGAGAGCAAAAATGGGTCACAGGGGGCACTGCCCCCCAGTGCCCCATTTTGGGCCCAGTAGGCCTCCCTGAGGCATAAATGGACCACAGGGAGTGGGGCTGCAGCGCATTCTCCTGCACCCCATTTTGGGCCTAGTAGGCTCCCTACAGCCCCCTGGGAGCAAAACTGGGCTGTGGGGGAGGGGCACACATCCCACATCCCCTTTTGGGCCTAGTAAGCCTCCCTGCACTTACCTGGGAGCCAAAATGGGGCATGTGGGGACTTCCGGAAGAGGTGGAAAAGGGAGGGGCAGGAACAGCCAACAATTTAACAACCTGTTCGTCCGAAGTGGTGCAAACTGGTTGAATCCCACCACTGCACAGTTGTTAATTGAATCACTGCCATTAAGTTAATAACATGATTGTTAAGTGAATTTGGCTTCCCCATGGACTTTGCTTATCGGAAGATCGCAAAAGGTGATCACATGATTCCCCAGGATACTGCAACGATGATAAATACATGCCAGTTGCCAAGTGTCCAAATTTTGATCCTATGACTACAGGAATGCTACAATGATCGTTGTGTAAAAAACAATCCTAAGTCCCTTTTTAAAGTGTCTTTGTGACTTGGAATGGTCACTAAACAAATAGTTGAAGGAGAGGTAGTATTCAGCCGGTTCAGACCCATTCCAGTGAACCGGTAGTGGAGACCTGCCCAGGAGCAATCCTGTCCTATATCACTATGGTTTTGATGCTTCATGTATTTGTGGATGGCGCGTGCAAGCGAATTGCTGTGTTGTTTGATGTTGCATGCATGCACGGATGGCACGCACAAGCGAATTGTTGTTTTGTGACGCCGCGAGGATTCGCAGATGGCGCAAGAGAGAGCTCACATTTCCAGTGCTGGGTGAACCGGTTGCTTCAGTATGTGAATCCTACCTCTGGTTGTAAGTCAAAAACTATCTGTATGCTCCTCAGGTTTCAAAGGAAGACTAACCTAGAATCAGCAACATGGCCAATTGCATTATGATTTCATATCGTCCATGCTAACCCAGGGAACTGGGTTAATTTAGAAAACTAGGATTTAAATATGGATGAGTTAATTTAGAATGCCATTTAAGTCATTAATAAAATTCCCTATACCGCCAGGCTTGAAATTTTAGGTCTGGATAGCCTCAAAATACGCCATCTACATTCCGACCTGTGCTTAGTTCATAAGATTATTTACCAAACATCCTACCTGTAAATGAGTACTTTAATTTCAACCGTAATAACACAAGAGCTATCAATGTAATTCGCTCTAATCTTGATTGTAGGAAATATGACTTCTGCAATAGAGTAGTCAATGTCTGGAACACTCTACCTCTGTGATAGCGAACCTGTGGCACATGGAGCCATATCAATGGGCACACGAGCATTGCTGTAGCTCAGTTCCAGCACGCATGTGTGCGCCGGCCAGCTGATTTTTGGGCCTTTCGGTCCCACTGGAAGTTGGGAAATGGACTGTTTCCAGCCTCTGGAGGGCCTCCAGGGGAGTGGGGAAGGCCATTTTCGCCCTCCCCAGGCTCCTAGAAAGACCTTGGAGTCTGGGGAGGGTGAAAAACAGGCCTACTGGGCCCACCGTACCATCATGTGCTAAAAGCGGGGGGGGGGCATGCACACATGCGCAGGGGCAGGCGCATTGAATTATGGGTGTGGGCACACATGTGGGCAACCTCCCCACGCTCCCCCCACTTTTGTCACGCGACGGCAAAGAGGTTAGCCATCACTCCTCTACCTGATCCTGTTGTTAGTCTCGCTAATCCCCCATACCTTTTACCTTAAACTGTCTACCATGGACCTTTCATGTTTCTGAAGAGGTCCCTAAGGGGGCGTGCATAAGCGCACCAGCATGCCTACCGTCCCTGCCCTACTGCCCCCATTTATATGTAATCATTCTATGTGTTTATGGCTGTGTTTTGTCTATTTATATCCTTTTATTTGTGCCAATTTTTTTCATGTGTCCATGTCTATGTCTCTACTGTTACTTGTTTCCTTGTACTTGTTGACAAACAAACAAACAAATAAGCCATTCTACCCTAATCTTGTGTTCTTAAAATGAGCTGAAGTCCCAACATCTGGAAAACATCAGGGTTGCAATAAGGAAAAAGTATCTATCTCTGTTCATCCGTTTTTGGATTCAGAAGTGAATATTAAGCTGCTGCTAATCATAATTCTAAAACTGTGTTTGTATTTTCTAGATAGGATGCGAGTGTCACAGAATACCCCCATCTGGTCATGACATATTAAATGTATTCGAACAGTGAACTTTAATAACTCCTATAAAACTTCTTCTAAATTTCCTGAAAGGCATCATGGAGATTCATCTGTACATTAGAAGTGGAAATCTATATGATTAATTTTCAGGTTTTCCAAGACTCCCTATGGATGATGCAAGTTTTGATCTATTATTATTATTATTATTATTATTATTATTATTATTATTATTATTATTATATTATTATTATTATTATTTGAGGGGTATGTGAGGAAACTGAATTTACTCAAGAGAATGGTTGACGTTAAGAGTGCAAACTTTAAGGAACAGAAGGCCCTGCTCTCTGACCTTGTCAATATTTTCTTCCAACAAGAAAATATTCTGTGCAAGACAAAAATAAATCATGTAAAGTGTGGATTTTATTTCTCCAGAGAAAATAAGCATAGGACCAGCTACTTATTGGTTGATGACGTATTTTTGCTAGGCACAGATCTTGCCCTGTGTGACAATGTCATTTCTTTGATTCCGTCTTAATCTTATAAAGCCAGGCAACAGTGGGTTATTAATAAACCACAACTAAACACATCATGCTTGAATTTTAATTCGGTGGTTATGTCCTTCCATTCATGCCTTCTCCACAACCCCATCTGCTCCTTGTTCTCATCAGGGGCATCTGTAACAGAGTGGTTATACAAAACAAGGTATAATAGCATTTTTTTAATGTTGCTTTTTAAACTTTCCCTGTTGTTCCTCTCATCCATTTTTCCTCTTTTGCTGTAACTTTGTATTTTGACTATTTTATTTTTGGAAATTTAATAAAAGATGTTTTAAAAAAAATTATAATGCCAGCCATACCCATGTTGCTGATGCCTTACTCCATTTTAATGTGTGATGCACACAGTCCCTGACTTAGTTTGTTAAAGTTCTATCTGATGAGTTGAATGCTAAAAAAAATTAAATAGCAAAGATGTTTGTAGGAATTGTACTTACGTAAGTCCAGCTTCCCGGGCATTCATTTATGACTTTGTATTTATTTATTTTATTTATCTTCCACCTTTACTATTTTTATGCACAACTCAAGGCAGAAATAATATATAATATGCTATCTATTTTCCCCAAAACAACAACCCTGTGAGGTGGGTCGGGCTGAGAGAGAGAGACTGGCTCAAAGTCACCAAGCTGGCTTTTCATACCTAGGGCAGTATTAGAACTCATAGGTCTCCCAGTTTATTAGAGTCTCAATCAATCAGAATAGAGATAGAAGGGACCTCAGAGGTCTCTAGTCCAACCCCCTACTCAAGCAGGAAACCCTATACCAGTGATGGCTAACCTTTTTGCCGTCGCGTGCCAAAAGCGGGGGGGGAGCGCGGGCAGGTTGAGCATGCGCGTGCCCACACCCACAATTCAATGTGCCCCCCCCATGCATGTACATGTGACACACACCCCGCGATCCCCGCTTTTGGCATGCAATGGCCCGGTGGGCCTAGTAGGCCTAGGAAGTCTCTGGAGCCTGGGGAGGGCGAAAATGGTGTTCCCCACCCCCCTGGAGGCCAGAAACGGCCTGTTTCCCGATTTCCGATGGGCCCGAAAGGCCCAAAAATCAGCTGGCTGGCGTACGCATGCATGCTGGAGCTGAGCTAGGGCAACATTTGCGTGCCCACAGATATGGCTCCACATGCCACCTGTGGCACGCGTGCCATAGGTTCACCACCATGGCCCTATACCATTTCAGACAAGTGGTCCTGCTTCTTTCCTTGATTAGTTTCCATCCATTGTTTCTTGTCCTGCCTTCAGGTGCTTTGGAGAATAAGTCGATCCCTCTCTTCTTTGCAGTAGCCCCTCAAAAATGGAAATACTGCTATCATGTCACCCCTAATTCTTCTCTTCTTCAGATTAGCCAGACCCAAAACCTGCAGCCGTTCTTTTTTTTTTATTGAAAAGTTTTACAAAAAAGAAACATTTTCTCCCCCCCCCCGAAATCCCCCCCCTTCCATCCTCCTCCCTCCCCCCCCACCGACTTCCCAGAGCAAAATACAGGGTATTAAAAAAAAACACTCATAAACTAAATTAACCTAACCATCCTTAAGTTTAACCCCCCCCCCCAAAAAACCTTAACTCCATTATAGATAACACAATATATCTTGACATTCATTCATAGGCAAGTTGATATCTTTGCATCTGGTACTTATTTTGAATATATTCAATCCATTTTCTCCACTCCAAAATATATTTTTCCTGCATATGATCTTTCAAGTATGCTGAGATCTTTGCCATTTCAGCTAAATTTGTTACTTTCAGTGTCCATTCTTCTATAGTAAGCAAAAAGTCTTTCTTCCAGTATTGTGCTACCAACAGCCTAGCTGCTGATATTAAGTTTAAGATCAATTTAGTTTCTAATACTGTACAATCAGTTGTTATACCCAATAAAAACAATTGTGGAGTAAATTTCAACCTCCTTTTCAAAACATTCTGCATTACCCACCAGATTTTTATCCAAAATGCTTTGATCTTCTTACAAGTCCACCATATATGATAATAAGTTGTATCATCACAATCACATCTCCAATATTTAGCTTGCACATTTGGGTACATACATGACAATTTCTTAGGATCTAAATGCCATCTATAGAACATTTTATAAACATTTTCTCTTAAGTTTTGTGCTTGCGTAAATTTTAACATTTCTAACCCAAATCTTTTCCCATGTTTCCATCATTATTGGTTCCTCAAATTTTTGTGCCCATTTTATCATACAATCCTTGACCAGTTCTGTTTCTGAATCTATTTCCAATAATACATTATACAACCTTCTAATATGCATTGGATTCTGGTCCCTGATCTGTTTTACCAGATTTTCCTCATTTTGCATGACACCAGTTTTTTGGTCTTCCCTCCATCTAGCTTGGAGTTGACCATACTGAAACCAAGTATAAATTATCCCTTCTTCTTTCAGTGCTTCTAAAGATTTCAATTGTAATTTACCCTTTTCATTAAAAAGAAGCTCCTTATAGGTAATCACCTCCATTTTTTGTTCTATACTTATATTTTCTATTGCATGTCTAGGGTTTGCCCATATCGGTATCTTATAGTTTAACTTATATTGATACTTTTTCCAAACCCTTAACAAAGCATTCCTAATTATATGACTTTTAAAAATCTTATCTACTTTCTTTTCATATAATAGGTAAGCATGCCATCCATATAACAAATCATATCCTTCTATATTTAATATTTTCTTCAGTTAAATTAAACCAATCACTAATTTGCACTAACACAGATGCTTCATAATACAATCTTAGGTTAGGCATTTTCAAACCCCCTCTCTCACGGACATCCTGTATAATTTTTAATTTTACTCTAGGTTTTTTCCCAGACCAAATAAAAGTATTAACTCCTTTCTGCCATTCCCTCAAATTTCCATCTTTCTTAAGCACTGGTATCATTTGGAACAGAAATAAAAACTTGGGTAATACATTCATTTTTATTTCTTCCCAATAGGGATAGTTGCAATTTTTTCCAGTTTTCCATGTCTCTCTGCACTTTTTGCCAGAGGACTTCATGATTGTTTTTAAATAACTTCGTATTTGAGGCTGCAACATTTACTCCTAAATATTTAACCTTTTTAACTATTTCAAACCTCGTTATTCTTCCCAACTCTTCCCTTTGAGATACTGACATATTTTTAGTTATTATCTTGGTTTTATGTTGATTTACTTTAAATCCAGAAACCTTTCCATATTGTTCCACTATATCCAACATATATGGAATTGTTTTTATAGGTTGAGTTAAAGTAACAACCAAGTTATCTGCAAACACTCGTAATCTATAATCCTGTTGCCTTCTATTCCTTTGAGTTTATCCGATTCACGTACCTTATTCAACAAAACTTCTAAAGATAAAATAAATAACAATGGTGATTAAGGACAACCCTGTCTTGCTCCTTTCTCAATCTTAAAGCGATCTGTTAGGCCTCCATTAACAATTATTTGTGCTGATTGTTCTTGATATATTGCTCTAATTGATTGTACAAACTGCTCTTCAAATTGCATTTTCTCTATTATTTTAAAGAAAAATTGCCAATTCAATCGATCAAATACCTTCTCTGCATCCAAAAAGAAGAGCGCTGCAGAGACTTGGTTGTTTTTTTCCAAATATTCCAATAAATTTATAACTTGTCTCATATTATATTTCATTTGTCTCCCTTTTATAAATCCTGATTGGTCATTATGAATTATTTGTTGCATAACTGGCATTAATATCTTAGCAAAGATTTTATAGTCAGTATTCAAAAGTGAAATTGGTCTAAAGTTTTCAGGCTTGACACAATTCTGATCATCTTTTGGAATCAATGAAACAAAAGCTGTTCTCCAGGAGGGTGGGATTCCTCCCCCTAATTGGATCTTACAAAATAAGATTCTAAGTGATTCTACCATTTCAAATTGCAAGTTCTTATAATAGACAGCTGTCAATCCGTCTGTTCCTGGTGTCTTACCTAATTTTAATTGTTTAATTGCTGTAATAATCTCTTCAGAAGTTATTGGTTGGTTCAGACCTTCCCTTTATTCTAGAGTTAATTCAAGAGTATTATCCTCCTTTAAATAGCTATCTATATCTTTACCTTGTATTAGATCTTCTGCGTAGTTTTGTGTAACATTCTAAAAAAGCTTTTTTAATCATATTTTGTTGATAAACTTCCTTACCTCTAAATTCTATCTTACTGATAACTCCTGACTTTTGTTTCTTCCTTAGTACATAAGCCAACCATCTACCTGGCTTATCGGCATTACAAAATGTATTATGTTTAGCATATTGCAAAGTAGTTGCCACCTGATCAGCCATTAACATATTAAATTGCCCTCGCAATATATTTATTGTTTCCTTCACTTTTTTATCTCCTGGGTTACATATTAATAATTGTTCCTTCTTTTTTATTTCCTCCTCAATCTCTTTCCGCCTCTTAGTTTGCTTTAATCTATGTCTATTATTCATATGTATTAAAATTCCCCTCGTATAGGCCTTACTTGCATCCCATACCATTTCCATAGAAGTACCCTTATGCATGTTAATAACAAAAAATTCTTTCATTTGTTTTTTAAGTTCATTCACATTTTCTTCGTATCTAAATAAATTTTCATTCAATTTCCAAGATCTCCTTTCCCCACCCTCTCCTGTTCCAATTCCAACCAAACCGGACTATGATCAGCTAAAGTCCTTGGGCATATCTTCGTCTTCTTTACCCTAGAAAGAAAATCATTTGTAATTAGTATGAAATCAATCCTAGAAAAAGATTGATGTCTGTCCGAAAAAAAAGTAAAATCTCTTTCGTCAACATTCCGTTCTCTCCAGATATCCCTCAGTTCTAAGTCTTCCATTATTTCAAAAAAGGATTTAGGTAATTTTGCACGTGTAAAAACTTGAGATGTACTCTTCTTATCTTTTGCAGCCATTCTTCATATGGTTTAGTCTCCAGGCCTTTGATCATCTTAGTTGCTCTTCTCTGAACTTTTTCCAAGGTCTCAACATCTTTTAAGTCATATGGTGACCAAACTTGGTTGCAGTATTCCAGGTGTGGTCTTACTAGGGTTTTGTAAAGCGGCACTAATACTTCACGTGATCTTGATTCTATGCCTCTGTTTATACAACCCAGGATTGTATTCATTATTTTGGGTACAACTGCACATTGCTGGCTCATATTCAACTGATCATCCACTGGGACTCCATGGTCCTTCTCATTTTGATTTTATGCCATTTACATTTTACATTTACACTTTTTTTAAAAAAAATTGATTTATATGCCACCCTTCTCCGGAGACCCAGGGCGGCTTACAATGCGTTAAGCAATAGCCTTCACACTTTTGTATATTTTACAAAGTCAGCTTATTGCCCCCACAAACTGGGTCCTCAATTTACCTACTTTAGAAAGGATAGAAGGCTGAGTCAACCTTGAGCCTGGTGAGATTCGAACTTACAGTAATTGAAGACAGCTGGAGTTAAATTACAATGCATTAGTCTGCTGAGCTATCCAGGCTCCTTTTATCCTGTCACGGCAGTATTTGAATAAGAAGGCACCCTATTAGATTCCTACACGTAGTTTGAGCTTTTGGGGGGCTAAGGAATTGTGTGAACAGCCCCCCCCCCAAAAAAACGGGAAAGACCAAAGGCCCTTCAACTAATTTCCTTTTGAATAAGCTTGCCATAACAGCCCTGGGCATGTCCAAAAGCACTAGGAATAAAAGCATTCTACTTTTCATCACAGATTACCTTGATCCCATTATCCGTAAGAAATGAAGTGACTAACGAAGAGAAACAAGGCCTTATCTGTAATGGTAAATCCAATTGTTCAACTTCCCCCATCTTTATCAGCCTCTCCTCTAAAACAGTGTTTATCTGCCTTGGCAACTTTAAGTTGCGTGGACTTTTAACTTCCAGCAAGATTTGCTGATTGGGAGATTCTGGGAGTTGAAGTCCACCCACCTTCAAGCTGTCAAGGTTGAAAAGCCCTGCCCTAAAGAGTGACCTTCACTTAATTTGAGTTCAAATACAGATTGGCAACATCCCACCCCCCCAAACCCACCCACCACCCCTGTGGGTCCTACTTACAGTAGTGGCCAAAATTGTGGAAACCTTTTGGGAAAAGTGTATTTTTTAAAAAAATTCAATTTATATGCCGCCATTCTCCGGAGACTCAGGGCGGCTTACAATGTGTTAAGCAATAGCCTTCATACTTTTGTATATACCTGCTTAGTAGGGCTTTCGGTTCCCCCCCCCCAAGCGGTGTTCTTTTTTATACAAAGTCAGCTTATTGCCCCCACAATCTGGGCCCTCATTTTACCTACCTTGAAAGGATGGAAGGCTGAGTCAACCTTGAGCCTGGTGAGATTCAAACTTGCAGTAATTGCAGGCAGCTGGTGTCACTTTAGCACTACTTAAGCTGCTGTGCCACCCAGGCTCTTTTATTTTTTTTACTAGATAATAACTCCACTTTCTTTTGGAGTAATACCATAAAATTATATATCAATGGAAAGATAATTTAATCAAGAGTGTAAGGCAATAACTTTTATGAAGGATTTACTATTAGAATAGCAGTTACAGTATAAAGAAGAAAAGTGAAACACATAGAAAAAATGAGATACTATATGCAAAAATTGTCACATCAGTTGATACTTAGTTGGGTAACCTTTAGCATGAATGATGGCCTTACAATGTCTTCCCATGGAGTGACCCAAGTCTTTTAGTTCTGCAGCTGTTATAATATGAAACCAAGGTTGAACGTTTGCTTCTATTAACTGGGTTTTATTGCTGGGTCGCTTCTGACTAACAAGTTTCTTTAGTCGGCTCCATAGATTTTCAATTGGGTTAAGGTCTGGGCTATTCCCAGGCCGTTCCAGCAGTGGAATAGGATTATCTTGAAACTCCTCCCAAAAGTGATGTTATTAGCCATCAAACCTCAAAAATACACTTTTCCCAAAAAGGTTTCCACAGTTTTGGCCACTACTGTATCTTAAACTGATCCTTAACTGTACAACCCTTCACAAACTATTTTTTCCCCTTAATTCAAGGATGCCATTGAAGGGCACCACAATTTCCTGCCCCCAAGGAAACCGGGGGTTTGACAGTGATTAGCAGTAAAAGCATAGCAACTCTGAGCAATTCAGACAGCTAATTTCATATACAGCTTTCTTACCAGAGCAATTTAACCCAGCCCTGGCCAAAGGCACTTAAAAGCTTTTTGCTCTTTTTTATTTCTCCCAAAATTTCAGATGCATTTTTATCACCCTTTCCTGATTTGCAGCTGTTGTCCCTTTTTCTTTCCTAGTGACACTATAGGTAGCCCTCAATTTACAACCGCAACTGAACCACAAAATGTCTGTTGTTGAGTGAGATACTGGTTTAATTGAGCTTTGCCCCTATTCTATTCTATTCTATTCTATTCTATTCTATTCTATTCTATTCTATTCTATTCTATTCTATTCTATTCTATTCTATTCTATTCTATTCTATTCAGCAATTATTAGTATGTTAAATACGGTTGTTATTATTAATATAGAATAGAATAGAATAGAATAGAATAGAATAGAATAGAATAGAATAGAATAGAATAGAATTTTTTATTGGCCAAGTGTGATTGGACACACAAGGAACTTGTCTTGGTGCATATGCTCTCAGTGTACATAAAGAAAAGATGCATATTATTAATATTACTCTAACAGTTTACTAATACTTTGTATGAACAAATGGATCCAGACAATACACCGCTCATTAAGCATGCATGTCAATTTAAAGAAGAAAGAAAAATGTACAAATAAAACAATGGAAAAAAATAATAATGCAAGAGAGCCAAACTCTCCAGCGGAAAGCAAAAAGCCGGCTGCAAAATAAATATCACCGGATCGATTCCGGGCAAAGTAGATCTCTGTTCCGAGAATCCGCCCCGCAGTAGTCGAAAAAGACTCGCGTTGCAGCCGGGGCGCCGGGCCAAAAAAGTCTCGGAGCCCGGGAAAAAACAACCCCAGCCCTTTCACACGTGACACGCAAAGGGCGGGGCTAACCGAGCCCGGCTGTTCCGGGGAAAGGGTTACCAGACGGCTCAGCAGGCTCTCGGGAACCCTCCGTGCCCGTCTCTTCTCTCTCTCGCCTCTCTCTCTCTCTCTCTCCATCGTGCGCGGTGCCATGGCGCGCTTGGCAGCCTGGCTCTCCTCCTTCCTCCTGGCCGCCCTGCTGCAATTCGGGCCGTGCACGGCTGACACCCCGGCCAACTGCACCTTTGAAGACCTGGTGGGCACCTGGGTGCTCCAGGTGAGAAGCGGGCAGGGGCCCCAGACCCCGGAGATCAATTGTTCCGACCTGGGTAAGTCGCGCCTTTTGACTTTTTTTTTCCTTCTTCTAATTCTTTTTCCCCTTCCTTCTGTTCTTGGGGGAAACAAAAAAATAAAATCAAAACTTTCCAACGGGAAAACATAACACGCAAGTTCAAGCGTTCCCAAGGGATTTTAATCCCCCCAAGTGGCAACTGGGTTTTGGTGGGGTTTTGTTTTTGTTGGGTTTTGGTGGGAGCGAAACTTTGTTTCCAAAGTTTTTTCTTTGTTGTTTCTTTGTTTTTCTTCTCTGGTCCAAGAAGCTTTTCACTTCACTTCACTTCACTTCTTTTCACTTCACTTCACTTCACTTCATCTCTTGAAAAGCGGAGGGGTTTTCAAAGGAAAAAAAACAAAAACAAAAAGTCCAGTTGCCTTTTGGAAAAAGCATATTTAGAACAATCATCACCTGGATGATTGAGAATCTCCATAGACAGACAGACAGACAGACTGACTGACTAACTCTATCTATCTAGTCCAGTGGTTCTCAACCTGTAGGCCGCAACCCCTTTGAGGATCGAATGACCCTTTCAAAGGGGTCGCCTAAGACCATGGAAAACACATATTTTCAATAGTTTTAGGAATAATTTTATGGTTGGGGGTCACCACAACATGAGGAACTGTATTAAAGGGTCTCGGCATTAGGAAGGTTGAGAACCACTGATTTAATCAGTCATGTAAAATAGCATAGAATAGAATTCTTTATTGGCCAAGTGTGATTGGACACACAAGGAATTTGTCTTTGGTGCCTATGCTCTCAATGTACACAAGAAAACAAGATAACACTCGTCAAGAATCACAAGGCACACCACCCAGCGACAGTCATACTTAAGTCACAATATGCCCCCTCCCACATGTTGGGGTAGACCAGGTGTCTCAATAGAAGAATACTTAATCTTTCCCCTGGCTCAAGGTGATGAAGGGAGGAGAACTTGTGGCTCAGAAGGTTAATTCAATTGCCTAACATGCAGGAAGTCCAAGTTCAAATCTGAGTAAGGATATGGCTAGCTGATGAAAGCTAAAAAGCTTGAAGTAGATCTGTACAAGTCTCCCTTTGTTTCTTTATCAGCAAAATATAGATTAGATATATATATCAAATGGGTGAAATGTAAAATTTATTACTACCGGTCTGTGGGCACGGCTTGTGGGGAGGGGGGTAATGTAACTGGGTGGGCGTGGCCAACTTTTCTTTTTCAACTTTTCAAAGCATTTTTTCTAATGCTTTGAAAAGCCTCCGCCAATCAGGCAACTCAGCGGGGATCATCAGAGACTTTTCAAAGCATTTTTTTTACCACCTCTTCGGCCAAGAGGTTGCAGAAAAAAATGCTTTTAAAAGTAAAAAAAAAAGCCTCTGATGATCGTGGGGCTCAGCTGGGCATGGTGGGGGAGGGGGCAGGGATTTTTGCTACTGGTTCTCCGAACCATCTGCCACCTTCACTACCAGATCCAGCGATCCGGTCCAAACCAGGGAGCATTGTGTTAAGGGACTCTGGCTCTTGTCAGAAGGTGGATCATTCATATATATATATCTTTAGCCAGGTTCTTCCTACGTAAACCAAGACTTTATGCAACCCTAGTTCAGCAAAATCACAACCCACTAGTTTCAAGGCTTTTTTTCTTCTGGCAGCCAGCAGACCCTTTGCTGCCCATTGGGAGACTAAGATAGATATATTTCGGCCTTATAAGGCCTCATCAGTTAGCCACACCCTCATCTCATGTATCCTCCCTGTAAAGGTACAGTATTTGTTTTCTTACTTTTTCGTAGGTTTTTTTGTGTATTTCTCTTTAGCCAGGTTCTTCCTATGTAAACCAAGATTTTATGCAGCCCTAGTTCAGTGAAATCACAACCCACTAGTTTCAAGGCTTTTTTTCTTCTGGCAGCCAGCAGACCCTTTGATGCCCATTGGGAGAATAAGATAGATATATTTCGGCCTTATAAGGCCTCATCAGTTAGCCACACCCTCATCTCATGTATCCTCCCTGTAAAGGTACAGTATTTGTTTTCTTACTTTTTCGTAGGTTTTTTTGTGTATTTCTCTTTAGCCAGGTTCTTCCTATGTAAACCAAGATTTTATGCAGCCCTAGTTCAGTGAAATCACAATCCACTAGTTTCTAGGCTTTTTTTTCTTCTGGCAGCCAGCAGAAGAAAGCAGCCAGTAGCAATATTATAATATACTTATAATCTCTATAGACAGCATACACATATACATTGTGATAATCAGCTCCATTGAACACAACTCAAGAGGGATAGCCATCTAGGCTGCCTCTCCCCACCGAATTACAAATCCCATCCTGCCTAGTTTGTGTGAACATTGCTGGTTGGAAGTTGGTAACTAAACACAGTTCAGTGATTCCAGGCTGGGGCTTTTTTATCCATCCTGCTAAACCAAGTTAAAATGAGTTTGAGTAATTTGCAATTCAGCATTGTAGAAACTCAATGACCATCTTTAAGATGACATCAGTCATCCCCCCATGACTCATATGGTTGATTGGTTTGGGTTTTGCAGATTGTGCAAACAGAAGAATTGTTTTGACAATCTGGATTGTGCAAACACTTTTCCTCCATTCTGACTCTGTGCCCCCTAATTCTCATTTTTCCACTTCAACTGAAGTGATACATAAACTTGGCAAATGCATTTAGGCATCAAACACCAAGCCTGTTTCTTTCGAGAAATATTTCTGGAGCGGCCTTCCTTCACCAGAGATGCTGCTTGGAAAAGTTTTGTAGTTCCGTTTTTGGGATGAAGAAAAGCTTAAAGTTGCTTGATAGAGAGATGGGTGGCATGTAAATTTAATGGATGGATAGCTCAGCAGACTAAAAGCATTCTGATTAACACCAGATGTCTGCAATTACTATAAGTTCAAATCTCACCAGGCTCAAGGTTGACTCAGCCTTCCATCATTTCTAAGGTAGGTAAATTGAGGACCCAGTTTGTGGGGGCAATAAGCTGACTTTGTATAAAATATACAAAAGTATGAAGGCTATTGCTTAACTCATTGTAAGCCGCCCTGAGTCTCCGGAGAAGGGCGGCATATAAATCAAATTTAAAAAAATAAAATAAAATAAAATAAACAACTTAAAAAAAAAGATTTCCCAGTGATTTTGCAAGGCAAATATGACAGAGTTAATAGGTATGTGGCAGTTCAAATGTCACCGGCTCAAGGTTGACCCAGCCTTCCATCCTTCCGAGGTGGGTAAAATGAGGTCTCAGATTTTTGGGGGCAATAGGCTGACTTTGTAAACCGCTTAGAGAGGGCCATAAAGCAGTGTGAAGTGGTACAGAACTCTAAGTGCTATTGCTATTGCTATGTCCCCTCCATCACTCACACTGTTGCTAGTTTCCCGGAGCCCATGTTCCACCACCCATCCCTCCTCCTCTTGCTATCACTTTTCTTAATCTGCCTCTCCTTACCGCCTCTCCCGCACCTCCATTTAATGGCCTTGACTTGGTTAATATTTAACTTGCCAATCTTTAAGTAGAGCAAAATCTTCCCTTTTCAATCCCTATCCGAACTAAACCATGTTCAGGGATGTCCAACCTCAGCCACTCTAAGACCTGTGGACTTCAACTCCAAGAATTCCTCAGCCAGCCATGCTAGTGGGGGAATTCTGGGAGTTGGAGTCCACAGGTTTTAAAGGGGCCACAGTTGGACACTGTGCTGCTCATGTTTCAGTGCTACCTTTCCCAAATCAGCTGTCCATACAATTTGTGTGCATAAGGCCGAATGGTTAATGGGCTACAGTACCTAACTCTCCGTTGAAGCCTCATTTAACTCAGCGTACAACTAACTCATCCTTTTCTATGGCTCAAAACTTTTGCAACTGATGCAGATACAAATTAACAGAGTTGGAAGGGACCTTGTAGGTCATCTAGTCTAACCCACCCACCCCCTCGCCCAAGCAGGAGACCTTACATCATTTCCAACAGATGGCAGTCCAGTCTCTTCTTGAAAGCCTCCAGTGATGAAGCTCCCACAACTTCTGAAGGCAACTTCTGTTCCATGGGTTGATTGTTCTCATTGTCAGAAAATTTCTCCTTATTTCTCCCCTTGTTCATTTTCCATCCATTATTCCTTGACTGGCCTTCAAGTGCTTTGGAGAATAGCTTGAACCCTTCCTCTCTGTGGTAGCCCCACAAATATTGAAAGACTGCTCTCATGTTTCCCCCGTCCTTCTCTTCACTAGGCTAGCCAGGCCCAGTTCCTGCAACCGTTCATTGTATATTTTAGCCTCCAGTCCCCTCATCATCCTGGTTGCTCTTCTCTGCACTCTTTCTAGACTATCAACATCTTTTTTATAGTGTGTGACCAAAACTGGATGCAGTATTCTAGGTATGGTCTTACTAAGGCTTTCTAGAGTGGTATTAGTACCTCCCTTGATCTTGACTGAATCCCTCTGTTAATGCAATTCAGGATTGCATTGACTTTTTTGAGTGCCACTACACACTATTGACTCATATTTAAGTTGTCCATTAAGAATCCAAGATCCCTCTCACAGTTACTGCTATTAAGCCCTGTTTCTCCCAGTCTATATGTGTACTCAAAAGTTTTTTTTGCCTAAGTGTAAGACTTTACTTTTCCCTACATTGAATTTCATTTTGTTACATAGGGCCCAGTGTTCAAGTCTGTCCTACCACCCAACTAAAACCATAGGAACATTTTTTTTAATTAGCATAGTCCACCTAAAGTCCAAATTGAAGAATGTTTACAAGAGCAGATAATTGCTTTGCAGTTTTTATTATCACAGGTACTTTGCTAGTTCCAGTGTCAAAGTTAAGAGCTGTGGTTTCACTCCACGTGATGGTCGTACCGGTAGAGGATGTCTTAAGCAGAAATTTCAGTGGCTTCCAGATCCAGGGCCTCTTAAACTTCCTCTTCTTCCTCCTTGCTAATATCGCTAATTTTATTTTGGTTTTGGGGATTTTAACCTTCTTTCTGGACATCTGCGCTCTTATTCGATGCTTATTTGCAAACAAAAAATCAGGTTTTCGAGTCCCTAAAAATGACAGTTACCACGTATAGCTATGAGAAGTGCATCACCGTTAATGCAAAACAAGCTAGCTTTGTATTTTTTGCATCCTTTGTACTTCTCTGCATCCAGAGAAGGCAGTTCTTAGAGGAATATAAAAATAGTATTTTGTTTTATTGTCACTAAACTGACCTAAAAAAAAAAAATTGAGATCAGTGGGGAAATATTCCAACTGTACAGAGCTACAAATCCTTTGGCTTGTATTTCTCAACTCTTTCTGGTTTTTACCAAATGCTCCTTATGGGAGTGTGCAGGTAGTCTTCCATTTGCAACCACAGTTAGGATCCCAGTTTCCACTGGTAAGCAAAGAGGTTTCTAAGTGAGTCATGCCCGATTTTATGACCATTTGGGCCGGGGTTGTTAAGTGAGTCACTCCAGTTGTTAAATGAATCACACAGTTGTTAAGCGAATCTGGCTTTCTCCATTGGCTGTTTGTCACAAGTTGGCTGGAAAGGGTGCTGCAACTATTGTAAAAGTCCTCCACTTACAACAATTCATTTAGTGACTGTTCAAAGTTACAACACTGAAAAAAAAAGTGACTTATGACCATTTTCCCCACTTACGACCGTTGCTACATCCTCATGGCCCATTGATCAACATTCAGAGGCTTGGCAACTGACTCATATTTATGACGGTTGCTGTGTCCCCGGGTCATGTGATCGCCTTTTGCGTCCATCTGACAAGCAAAGTCCATGGGGAAGCCAAATTCACTTAACAACCGTGTTACTCACTTAACAAACTGCAGCACTTCACTTAACAACGGTGGCCAGAAAGATTGTAAAACGGCAAAATTCACTTAACAAAAATGTTTCACTTAGCAACAGAAATATTGAGCTTAATTGTGGGTCATAAGTCGAGGACTACTTGTACATTCCGGTCGCCAAGCATCCAAATTTTGATCATGTGACTATGGGAATCAGTGGTGGGTTTCTATCGGTTCACTCGAACCGGGGCAAACCGGTAGCGGCGGCGGTGGGAGGCTCCGCCCACCAGCCCGAACGTCATCACAGACGCTTGTAAGTCGAGGACTACCCATATGAGCCATTACAGCAATATTTTATGAAAATATTTCTCCCAAAAAGATGAAAGATCGCAATTTACAGGCATGAAAAATTTTGCTGTGCAAAGCTGCCTTCACTTTCTCTGCTCACTTTTGTTTCTAATAAAGGAGAAAATGCAGAACTGTGCAGAACTCCAGGTTTAAAGTAAAATTTTAAAAAATATATATTTCAGTTCAGATGCCGAACAGCTGTCTTTAACTCCTAAACCAAATGTGACTTTTCTTGGGATTATGCTAAATTTGCAGGAGGCAACTACTGTATACCAGGCACCATTTTCCCCCCTAAAGGGGGGTGAAAATTTAGGTGCATCTTATACACCACCCACTGGCCCCCACCCTTTGGCCTCTGCCTCCCAGTAGTTACCTCCTTGCAAGCAAACAGCAAGAAAAAACAGCTCCTTTCAGCTTCAGCACAGCCTAGTTAGCACAAGTTGATTGGATCAGCCTCCTGACTCTCAGCTATTTTGCTCTCAGCTGTTCAGGGTTCTGCTGCTTGCTGCAAAGAGGTAAATTGCTGGAGCAGATTTTTTTTTCCTTTGTTGCTAATCAAGCTAAGCTGAAAACGAAAATGAAAGTAAAGCAGTCTGTTTGCTGCAATGAGGCAAAATTGCACAGAAACCGAGTTCTTTTTCTTCTTTTCCTCACCAAAAAAAAAGTAGGTACGTTTTATACTCTGAAAAATATGGTATATAATCTCGGGGGGGGAAAAACACTGCTGCTTTAAGGAACGGAAATGTTGAACATATTGTCCTCCTGATCTAGGTTGCTCAACCAGAAGGAGAACAAAGAGGGAAATGGTGGTTTCGTTGAGGAACTGAACTGATTTTATATTTTTCCTTTGTAAAGTTATCAGTTGGTGATAACATGTCCTTTAACCAAGAGATTTGGGGTGGTGGAATTTCCCTGCCCTTAGAGGCCTTTAGGAGGTGCAGCTGTTTGCGTAAAAGAAAAAAAAATAAAGTTGTACTTTGGCATTCTGCAGCTTTTAAGTAACGGAAATGGAAATAATTTTTGAACTTGAACTTGTGCCTGAAACTTATTGGGTCAGCAAGAATTTCAGTCATGTGAATATTTTTTTTTCTTTTAAGGAAATGTAAGCAGATTTCTGTGCTTGCCTTTTCGTTACCATATTTTTATATTTTATATATATATGTGTGTGTGTGTGTGTGTGTGTGTGTGTGTGTGTTGCTGGGGATTTATGGTCAATTCAGACTTTATTCCAAAATTTTAGTATTGTTCAATTACTGCAATTCTCAATTCTCTCTCTCTCTCTGACTGTCTCTCTCTTTCTCTCTTTCTCTGTCTCTTTCTTCCTCTTTCTTTCTCCCGCTCTCTTTCTCTCGTTTTCTTCCTCCCTCTCTCTTTCTTTCACTCTTTCTCTGTCTTTCTCTCTCTCTTTCTCTCTCTTTCCCTCTCTCTCTCTTTTTCTCTCTCTCTGTCTTTCTCTCACTCTTTTTCTCTCTTTTTCTTTCTCCCTCTCCCTCTCTTGTATGGGTGAGTGTACATGTAGTCCTCGACTTACAACCATTCATTTAGTGACCGTTCAAAGTTACAACAGCACTGAAAAAAGGGATTTATAACTTTTTTTCACACTTAACAACCGTTGCACCATCCCCATGGTCACGTGATCAAAATTTGGACGCTTGGCATCTGTCTCATATTTATGATGGTTGCAGTGTCCCTGGGTCATGTGATCCGCTTTTGCGGCCTTCTGACAGGCAAAGTCAACGGGGAAGCCAGATTCACTTAACAACCGTCTTACTAACTGAACAACCAGAGTGATTCACTTAACCGCCGTGGCAAGAAAGTTTGCAAAATGGGGCAAAGCTCACTTAACAACTGTCTCGCTTAGCAATGGAAATTATGGGCTCAGTTGTGATCGTAAGTCAAGGACTACCTGTATACGTGAGAGGAAAGTGGTTGGTTCCAAGCACACCTGGCTTTTGTAATCTAATGTTGTAAAATGAAACAATTCCTTTTTTGTTGAAAGGGCTCTTTTTTTTAACACCTTCTATTGTTGCACCCCCTAATGCAGCAATAATTTGGGGAAGCACCTTTGCTTAATCTCTGTACTTCAATTGTTAAGGCCCAATATTGGTCCACCATAAATAGTTATTATTACTGCTGTTTATACACCGTTTGCCAGATATTTCGATATTTGGCTCAGGTGGCTCTGCTCACTGTCAGTCATGCCCTGGACACCTCCCAGTTGGACTACTGTAATGGAGTCTATTTGGGGCTGCCCTTGAAGACTATCCCAAAAGCTTCTGCTGGGGCTGAATGCAGCTGCACAGGCAGTTATGTATGTCCCTGGATTGGTACACTTTACATTCCTGCTCCACAAGCTGCATTGGTTGCCAATTTGCTTCCAGATCCAATTCAGGGTGCTGGTTATAATCTTTAAAATCTTTCATGGCGTGGGTCCAGTTTATTTGAAGGACTGTCTCTCTTTCTGATTACTTCTGTCCATTCCAGTAACTCTTGCAAAGAAGACTTGTTGTTTCCTGCCTAAGCAGAGGGTTGGTCTAGAAGACCTCAAAAGTCCCTTCCAACTCTATTATTCTAATTCTACTGTGTTTCCCCAAAAATAAGACCCTGTCTTATAATTTTTTTGCCACCAAAAAAAGGCACCAGGTCTTATTTTTGGGGGGGATGTCATCCACTGACTTATCTCATTTGCACATTTCACCCTGCCCCTCGGCCTCTTTTTTGCTATCAGAAGCATTCAGGAACTTCTTGGTCCTGCAAGGCCAGTAAGGTTTTCCTGAAGGCCTCTGCAGCCGATAACAGAGCTCCGGATTGATCCGGAACTCTGTTATCAGCTACAGAGGCCTCCAGGAAAGCCTTGTCGGCTGCAGCAAAAGAAATATACCAAAGTGTGCGAGGCCTGGCTGCAAATATCCAAAGGTAAATAGTAGGGCAGGTCCATCCCCTTATCCTGACCCTACCTTAATTTTTACCTGTGCACCCTGGAGTGGGCAGGGGCTTAATTGGGACTTATATTGGGAGTAGGTGTAAAAATCAAGCTAGGGCTTACTTTCTGAGTAGGTTGTATTTTGGGGGAAACATGGTAGTTACCGTCTGTTAAGCACTTACATTTGGCGAGTCCCAAGTGGCAGGCTTTCTCTACTGTGGCATCCATTTTATGGAATTTTCTCTCTTCCTCCCCCCCTCCCCCCCAAGCGAGAATATTAACATTAGAATTTTACATCGGGGCATTAATACAGGCCAGCTACAAGCCATATTTAATTGACTTGGTTAATCTCGGAAAAAAGATAAGCACGGTGGTTTTGATAAATTCCCAGATTGCAAGATTATGGGCAATTTCTAGATATGAATCTAGAAAACAATCTGGGTTTAGATGCTTGAGCCTGGGTGGCACAGCAGACTAAGTACTGTTAAGTACTGTTAAGTAAAACCAGCTGCCTGCAATTACTGCAAGTTCGAATCTCCCCAGGCTCAAGGTTGACTCAGCCTTCCATCCTTTTGAGGTAGTTTTTTTTTTTTTAATTTGATTTATATGCCACCCTTCTTCGGAGACTCAGGGCGGCTTACAATGCGTTAAGCAATAGCCTTCATACTTTTGTATATATATACAAAGTCAGCTTATTGCCCCCACAAACTGGGTCCTCAATTTACCTACCTTAGAAAGGATGGAAGGCTGAGTCAACCTTGAGCCTGGGGAGATTCGAACTGGTGTAATTGCAGATAGCTGGATATTAATTACGGTGCTTTAGTCTGCAGAGCTAAACCAGGCTCTAAACCAGGTAAAAAGTCTGCAAAGCTAAACCAGTCTCTAAACCAAGTAAAATGAAGACCTGGATTGTGGGGGGGCAATAAGATGAATTTGTATTAAAAAAAAAGAATACTGCTGGGGAGGGGTGGCGAAACCCCTACTAAGCATGTATATACAAGAGTATGAAGGCTATTGCTTAACGCATTGTAAGCCGCCTTGAGTCTCCGGAGAAGGGCGGCATACAAATTGAAATAATAAATAAATAAATAAGTAAGTAAGTAAGTAAGTAGAAGGCAATATCTGTAGCCCCAGGTTGAACTGTGGTGTTCTTGGTGCGCTTGCTTTGAGACATATATTTATTCTATTTATTAAATTTAGAGACTGTCCATTTCACTCACAGAGCAATTTCGTTGCCCACGCTCTATTGCACTGACAATCCCAAAGGTACTTTTTTCAAGAGGCAACTGGACTTTTAGAGAGTCGTTGAGGCCACTTGGAGGTTTGTCTGGGTCCTCAAGGTCACTTGAGTAGTGCTAATGGATGTGGAGTCTTTTTTCCACATCGATTTGCACTACTCAGGTGACAAAGACAAACCACCCAAGTGGCCTCTCTAAAAGAATGCAAATGACCAGCAGTCTGTAAGGAGTATAAATCCAGCTATTCCCATCCATCCAGTCCTGGACGATATCTTCAAATCTCGCTGTTTGAGAAAGTTGCATAACATTCTCAGAAGCTCTTTCCATCCTGCTTACAATCTTTTTGGACTGTTGCCTTCTGGCAGAAGATAGAGAACAATTAAAATTCGGACCACACGTTTTCTGAATAGTTTTTATCCCAGAGTTTATAATTGCACTCAACAATGAACTAAAGGGCCACCATCAGCGAGCTGTTGGACAGCATTACTTGGTCTGTTGTGTGGATGCTTGGCTGGTTTAGGGGTGGGGAATTGTGGTGGGTGGGAGTGTGTTTGGGGATTGTTATGTGTGTTGGACCTGGTCTTTGGGTGTTAAATGAATTTCATTTTATGGGTATACTGTGTATACACGTACAATGACAATAAAGTTGTTGTTGTTATTACTATTATTACTACTATTATTATTCAGCCAGAGCTGAAGGAGCTTCTTGGGTGAGAAGCGAAACATCTTCAAAGAAAAACAAAGAAAGTCCAGTTGCCTCTTGAAAATCTATCTTTGGGGCAACTATGACTGAAAATCTCCTTAAGGCATTTTGCATTGATGATGTTGTCTAGTTGGGTAATGAAACATCTGCAGGCAAATAGTCATGCTTGGAGAATACCAAGAACTGCATAAAATGTTAAGCATTTCAGCTCAACTAGAAGGAGATTTTATCCTTTTTTTTTTAATGGCAAAGTATGTTTGAGGCTTTGTTTAAAAATAAAGAAAAAAGGGCAATGTTAGTAGCATAATCTTTTTTTTTTAAAAAAAATCTCCTTTATAGATTGTAGGCATCATTTAAAATAACACTGCAGTATTAACATCTAAAGACATCATCAAAAGGAAATATGATCAAAAGCAAAAGGGAGTAAAATGAATACAAGAAACATTTGATAGAAGGTCAAACTGAAGAGATGGTAATGTTCAGAACATTAAACTAGCCAAGCTATACAATAAAAGATAAACTCACAAATACATCAGAAGCAACTAAAGATTGAAGTATTTTCCTATTCAAGCCAGGAAACAATAAAATGGATCGTAAAAAGGTAATAAACATAAAAATGATACATAAAATTATTATATTAAATATTTGACCAGAGTATTTTATAGTGCTGAAGAATATTGTTCTCATCTTTAGCAGTAACATTCATAAAAAGTACCACATATCATAAATACATTTTGTGTCTGCCATATTAACATATTTTATGTGTTAATTTTTCTGTAGGTACTTGGTTTAACCATATGTCGGGTTATGGGATAGAATCAGCGGTGGGTTTCAAAATTTTTTACTGCCGGTTCTGTGGCCATGGCTTGGTGGGCGTGGCATGGCTTGGTGGCGTGGCAGAGGAAGAATACTGTGAAATCTCCATTCCCACCTCACTCTAGGGGATGGATACTACAAAATCCCCATTTCCTCCCAATCAGCTGGGACTTGGGAGGCAGAGAATAGATGGGGGCGGTGCCAGTCAGAATTTTTACTACCGGTTCTCCGAACTACTCAAAATTTCTACTACCGGTTCTCCAGAACTGGTTAGAACCTGCTGAAACCCACCTCTGGATAGAATCTAATTTCTGCCAAAGAGTTATTACCAATCTATTTACTACCAGCAGAGCAATTAATATGTATTTTCATGTGGTTCTTAAGCTGTGCCTCAGTTTTTTCTTTTTTTAATTTGATTTATATGCCGCCCTTCTCCGGAGACTCTGGGCGGCTTACAGTGCGTTAAGCAATAACCTTTATACTTTTGTATATTTATACAAAGTCAGCTTATTACCCCCACAAACTTGGTCCTCAATTTACCCACCTTAGAAAGGATGGAAGGCTGAGTCGACCTTGAGCCTGGCTAGGATTGAACTCTTAGTAATTGCTGTAATTAGTAATTGTTAGTAATTGTTGTAATTGACAACAAAACTCTTAAAGGACCTATATATATATATATATATATATATATATATATATATATATATATATATATATATATATATATATTCATATTCAAAATTGGAAAGGGGGATTTATATGATTGCATTTGAAGCCTGCTTTTTTTACCAATTAATCTCAGGTCTGAATTTAGTCAGCTAAAAATAAGGCCAGATAAAAACAGTAGTTTTTTGAAAAAAATATTGCATATTAAGGAATAGGTAATTAACACTGTTAACTGCTATGTCAGCTCTTCATCTTCAGTTACTGAAAACTCTTTGCTGTTTCGTTTTTAGGTCCTGTGGAGAAGAAAATAACCGTACATCTTCAGAAACTTGATGTAGCTGAGGACGATCAAGGGAATTACGGCTTTTTCACCATAATTTACAACCAGGGCTTCGAGATTGTCTTGAATAGCTACAAGTGGTTTGCATTTTTTAAGGTAAATGAGGACTCCCTTTCCAGAAACTCGTATGCCATTTATCCCAGAATGTATTGGCATTAAAATGTAGCTCCAAAACTTGCTGAGCAGAGTTGGGAAAAATTCATTTTATGTTTTTCCCCCTGGCTGTGTAACACAACCGATAGCTACATCTCCCCTTTGAAGAGCAAGCAAGGAGCAATCAATACTTAACCCTTGTAAAATACAGAATTGTATAAATAATTGAGGAAAGCAATCAAGCGCGATGTGCCACAATTTGATGTTTAAGGTATTTCAGGGCAAACTTCATTGGTCGGTAATGAGCATAACAAAGTACCGTATTTTTCGTAGTATAAGCAGAGCACCCATCAGAGCCTTCCCCAGACTCCAGGACTGGCCCATGTTCCTCCCCAACCTCATCACTGTCTGAATCTGCCACCAGATCCACTGGCCGATGGCGGGCCACAACAAGCTAAGAAAATAGATGTTCACTGCAGCCATTTTGCCATCTTCTGTCCACTGGTGTTTTTTTTTCTAGACACTGGCTTGTAGAAACAGGAGCAAACGATTCTTGGAATTCACCTCAGTCTCCAATGCAGAGGTCTTGCTTCTTTGCTCCAGAAGTATTTGGAGAGGTCAGGAGTGTGATTTTAATCAAGAGCACTAGACAGCTATTGCAAAATCTTGTGGCAAAGTCAGACCCACTAAAAACACAGCCTCCCCTTGCCCAAAGGTTGTAAATACTCTGTGATGATACACTGCCATAAGCGATGTCCCGATCAGATGTTTGTCACCTGAGGTATTGCAAGCTATGCACTTTAGGCTTGGCCTGGCTTCTGTTTTCACAGATGGTAGATAAAGTTGCGAGGGATAAGGCACCAGACTAGAAAGCTGGAGATCGTGAGTTCTAGTCCCGTTTTAGGCATGAAAGGCAGCTGGGTGACTTTGGCTGAGTCACTCTCTCTCAGCCCAAGGGGACTGGAGGCTAAAACATATGAAGAATGGTTTCAGGAATTAGGTATGTCTAATTTAATGAAAAGAAGGACTAGAGGAGACATGATAGCAGTGTTCCAATATCTCAGGGGCTGCCACAAAGAAGAGGGAGTCAAGCTATTCTCTAAAGTACCTGAGGGCAGGACAAGAAGCAATGGGTGGAAACTAATCAAGGAGAGAAGCAACTGAGAACTAAAGAGAAATTTCCTGACAGTGAGAACAATTAATCAGTGGAATGGCTTGCCTCCAGAAGCTGTGAATGCTCCAGCGCTGGAAGATTTTAAGAAGAAATTGGACAAACATTTGTCTGAAGTGGTGTAGGGTTTCCTGCCTAGGCAGGGGGTTGGACTAGAAGACCTCCAAGGTCCCTTCCAACTCTGTTCTGTTCTATTCTATTCTATTCTATTCTATTCTATTCTATTCTATTCTATTCTATTCTATTCACCTGTTACAGTTGTATGGGAAAATAGGAGGAAGAAAATGGGTTAAATATGTCTCCATCTTGGGTAATTTGTAAAAATAATACGAAGGAAACTAAAGGAAAAGAAAGGAGGAGGGAGGAAAGAGAAACAAAGAAACGAAGAAAGAAAATAGAGAGAGAGAGAGAGAGAAAGAAAGAAAAAAAGGAAGAAAATAAGGGAGAGAGAAAAAGAAAGAAAGAAAATAAGAGAGAAAGGAAGAAAGAGAAAGAAATAAAATAAAATAAAATAAAAATTTGGGCCGAGTTTTTCTGCTTGTCCCTTTTCTGAATACTTTTGATTAGTAGGGACATGCAACAGTTCCAAGTCTGCGGACTGGCTGCAAGTCACTTTTCTCAGTGTGATCGTAACTTCAACTGGTTGTTAAATGAATAGCTGTAAGTCAGTACAGCAAATGGCGGGTGAAAACCTGATGAACATCAGAAAGAAGCACAGCAGAGGTGGCCTCACTATTACATGGAGAGGAGACTACAAGAAAATCCAGTCTGTAGTATATATTAGGAAATTGTGTATAGGCGAGAAATACAAGAAATCGGTGGCAAATTCCTTCTGAATCGCTGGCCAGAAAATAGCAGGAACATGTCCACCAGAAATTGAGTATCATTCAGAGAAGAAGCCTGTAGCTTTTGAACTGATCAAACAACACGAAAGTCTTATCAGGATGGAATTTCTCAGAATTTTTGGGAAGCTAACAGTAACAGAGTTGGAAGGGACCTTGGAGGTCATCTAGTCCAACCCCCTGGTCACGCAGGAGACATGTACTAGGGATTCGAACCACCAAACTGCCAACCTTTCTGATTGACAAGCTCAGTGTCTTAGCCACTGAGCCACCTAACTCTCCTGTTCTTGCCACATTCGTTCTAATTTTTCTCCATCCGCTTCCGATCATAGGTGACATAGCACATCTGGATGATTGTTTCAGGGAGAGCATATTTTCTAGGTTGTTTATTCTGGATTCATCTCAATATTGTCCGCAGTATTGTCAGGGATGCTACACATCCTCTCCATAAATCAGTTTTCTTTGTTACCTTCCGGGAGGAAGCTTCGTGGTATCCAAAGTGGAACAACTAGATTCTGTAATAGCTTTATACCATTTAGTGTCAACCTTCTTAACTCTCAGGATTCCACTATGTATTCTAAAGGGTTTCTGCTCTCTCTCTCTCTCTCTCTCTCTCTCTCTCTCTCTGTGTGTGTGTGTGTGTGAGCAACTAAGATGATTAAAGGCCTGCAGACTAGAACACACCAAGAGCCTTGGTGGCGCAGCAGACTAAAGTGCTGTTAACTAGCACCAGCTGCCTGCAATTATTGCAAGTTCGAATCTCATCAGGCTCAAGGTTGACTCAGCCTTCCATCCTTTCGAGGTAGGTAAAATGAGGACCCGGATTGTGGGGGCAAGAACACCGCTTGGGGGGAACCGAAAGCTCTACTAAGCAGGTATATACAAAAGTATGAAGGCTATTGCTTAACACATTGTAAGCCGCCCTTACAATGAGTCTCCGGAGAAGGGCGGCATACAGTTCAGCGGTTCAAATCCCTAGTGCTGTGTAACGGGGTGAGCTCCCGTTACTTGTCTCAGCTTCTGCCAACCTAGCAGCTCGAAAGCAGGTAAAAAATGTAAGTAGAAAAAATAGGTGGCAGGTAACAGCCACGTTTGGTGGGCAGGTAACAGCGTTCCATGTGCCTTTGGTGCTTAGTCACGTCGGCCACATGACCATGGAGACGTCTTCGGACAGCGCTGGCTCTTTGGCTTTGAAATGGAGATGAACACCGCCCCCTAGAGTCGGGAACGACTGGCACATATGTGCGAGGGGAACCTTTAATTTTACCTTTAGTCTAGAGAAAAGAAGGACTGGGTCCTTCTTTTCAGCATTCCAGTATTGGAGGGGTGGCCACAAAGAAGAGGGGGTCAAGCTATTTTCCAAAGCACCTGAGAGCCAGACAAGAAACAATGGGTGGAAACTAATCAAGGGGAGAAGCAACTTAGAACTAAGGAGAAATTTCCTAATGGTGAGGACATTTAACGACTGGCCAGCCACTTGCCTGAAATGGTATAGGGTCTCTATACTATGTATGTGTGTGTATGGGTATGGGTGTAGGTGAGTGTGTGTGTGTGTATTCTTTTGAGAGCGGGCATCAGAATTTCATTTTTAATGTGTGCCATTGTGTACACAGAATAAGTGACAATAAAGCTTATCTTATTTGGTGGTCTAAAAACTAGAGTTTATTATTTTACTTTAATATTCTTAATTTATTTTAAAAAATGGTTAATCCAAGAGAAATTGTATTGTTCCGGTCAAATCAATCGAACACATACATAATTATACAGCTCAATATAAAAATATCCTCCCATACCATCAAATTATCCATAATAAGCCAATTACAAGAATTGGAAAATCTCAAATGAACCATTGTACAGATAGGATTCCATGTCCTATTGCTACACTTGCCCAGTGGTGATTATATACTAATGCATTGTTGATATTAAGCATGCAAATTAAATTCTTAAATCAATGAAAGAGAGATATCCAGCGGCTTAACCAACTGTTAAGTTATGAAATTGGCACCTTCACAAAGTTTAGCCACTTCTAATAAATTTGTGAAACTGGTCTTTGAGAAGGCACAGAATTATATAACAGCATAGCATAGCATAGCATAGCATAGCATAGCATAGCATAGCATAGCATAGCATAGCATAGCATAGCATAGCATAACAGGGGTGTCACTCAAATCTGGCAGGCCGGATGCAGCCAACGGAGTCAGCCTGGAAATAGCAAAGGACCGGTCTGTGGTGCCTCTGCTAATGAAAACGGGGCACCGGGAGGGGGGCTGTGGGTGCCCCCCCCCCAGTTTTGGCCAGCAGAGTGCTGCAGGAGGCCGTCCAGGCCAAAAATGAGGCACACGGGGGCTGTAGGCGGTCGTCATCCCCGTGCCCCCTTTTGGCCAGCAGGGTGTTGTAGGAGGCCATCTGTCCCGTCTCCTCGCCTCCCCCCCCCCAGCCGGCCCTCCAAGAAATCCAGTTTGACACCCCTGATATAACATAACATAACAACATAATATACTATAACAATGCAACATAACATAACAATAGCTTCACTGGCTCCCAGTGGTCTTCCGGGTAGTTATCACCTTTAAAGTGCTCCATGGCTTAGGACCTGGGTATCTATGAGATCACCTTCTGCCACCGATAGCCTCCACCAGCCAGTACGGTCCATCTAGATAGCCACCATTCTTAGCTAACATAATACCATATGAAATATCTGCAGATGGCTTCAGTCTGCTGTTCACATCCATTAGCAGAGAAAGAGTTGGTATCGACACTTAGATTTTCCTGCAAATTAGAATCCCGGTAAATGCTGTTTAATCACTTTCCCCTTTCCTTCTTTCTTTGATCAAAGAAACTACGTTTTCCTTAGAGACCCCGTCGAAGGGAAGCTTATCTGACAAAATTCTGCCCTCACCAGACTTGGAATTATCAGCTACAATTAACAGATTTAGACGGTCTGGGGGAAAAATCAATTTGGACCAAAGATCAAACAGATTTAAAGCCTGACCTAAGGCTTTATTGAATCCAGTCTCAAAGTGGAAGAGAGCATTTGGGGCAAACCTAGATAGACCTGAAATTGATGGAAGAAGTTTAGTCTGGACATCCTCGAATGGACCCCGTTATCCTTAGGCATATAAATCTGAACTGAAGTTCGGCATGAACTGAATTATTACCTCTCCTGCAAAAGCTTTGAGAGCTGCAGGGACTTAATAATCACCTTTCCAGCTTGAAATACCTGTGAACAGCAACAGCATTTTCTCAAGGCATTTTCAGTTCAATAATTGATGCCTACTCTTCATGCTGTTGAAGGTTGAATAATACCCCGGGTTATTTATAGAACCTCGCTTGTTCATTCTGATTATTATCCACTCTCCGCCTCCAGGAGATGCTATATCCAGGAGATGTTGTGGTCCGCCAGCGGCTAGCAGAGCTGTTGGCAGACTCAGACAGTGAGGAGGTTGGGGAGGAACATGGGCCAGTCCTGGAGTCTGGGGAAGGCTCTGATGAGTGCTCTGTGTTGGAGGCAGAGAGGGGGCCAGGGCCGTCTGATAGTTGTCAGCTGCCTTCGGAGTCGGACATCAGTGGGGCAAAAGAACAGCTTGAGCCTGTTCCCAGTGTGGGCATGCCCAGAGTTGCCAGAAGAAGGGAACAGCTAAAGAACAAGGGTCGACTTGGGAGTAAGGCCACAGGTGGATGGTGAATGGCCCCTCCCATAGGAATAAAGAGGAGCGAAGGGGAGGGGAGTTTGCAGGAGACAATTAGTTCACTTAATTGGTTTGTGACTCTCAGAGACTTCTTGCCAAGTTTTGAAGATATCGGCCTGGCAGCTCTCCAAGCCAGATTAGGTCTGTGACTATAAATTCTCCCTTGAAAGACTTTGCTGGATGTGAATGAGAGGAATTCACCGCAACTTAATAAAACGGGTTTTTTTGTCGGGATAAGGAGTCTGTTTCGTGCTCTTGGGAAGCCTAGGTCAGAACAATAGAAGATATAAATGTTTGCTTGAAAGGAGTGGCTTATGAGGCCCAGATAACATGTGTGCTTAAACTAGGGTGTTGGCTATGATGAAGGGAAAGCACTTAACTCCTTTTGGGTAAAGGAGCACAACAGCAGAAAATGAATGTCAGCAGATTTGGAGCCTAGCAATAGCACTTAGACTTCTATACCACGTCACAGTGCATTACAACCCTCTCTAAGTGGTTTACATCCTCCTCCAACAATTTGGGTCCTCATTTTACAGACCTTTGAAGGATGGAACGTTGAGTCAGTCTTGAGCTTGGTGAGATTGAAACTGCCAAATTGCAGGCAGCCGGCAGGCAGCAGAAGTAGCCTGCAGTACTGCATTCTGACCACTGCGCCACACAGCTCATGGCTTAACAGAGGTCTGTCTAAAAAATACATCTACCTGGTTAGTTGAAGATTTAACTCTGATTGCATGATCCACGACCTTTCTACCCTTGGCTAACCAAAAGATTCTACAGGCAGTCCTCGATTTATAACAGTTCATTTAGTGACTGTTCAAAGTTACGACGGCACTGTGGAAAAAAATGGCCTAAGACCATTGTTCACACTTACGACCATCGTAGCATCCCCAAGGTGATGTGATTTACATTAGGATGCTTGACAACTGGTTCGTATTTATGACGGTTGCAGAGTCCCGTGAGTCCCTTTTGCGACCTTCTGACAAGCAAAGTCAACGGGGAAGCCAGATTCACTTAACAACCTTGTCACTAAAGAACCTGGCTACACGCCAGGTTCTTTAGTGACACAGTTGTTAAGTGAATCTGGCTTCCCCGTTGACTTTGCTTGTCAGAAGGTCGCAAAAAATTCATCACACGACCCTGGAACCATGCAGCCGTCATAAGTATGAATCCGTTGGCAAGCATCTGAATTTTGATCACATGACCGTGGGGATGGCACGACGATCGTGTGAACTGTTTTCAGTACCGTTGTAATTTTGGATGGTCATTAAATGAACTGTTGTAAATGGAGGACTACCTGTACAGTTAATTCTGGATGGGTATGGGCAGGAGGAATCTATGTACAGATAGTCCTCGACTTAAAACAGCTCATTTAGTGACTTTTCAAAGTTACAAAGTCACTGAAAAAAAGTGACTTATGAACATTTTTCACACTTACGACCACGGCAACATCCCCATGTTCGGGCGATCAAAATTCAGATTTTTGGCAACTGACTTGTATTTATGACGGTTGCAGTGTCCTGGGGTCATGTGATCCCCTTTGGCAAACTTCAGACAGGCGAAGTCCATGATGAGGAAGCCAAATTCACTTAGCAAGCGTGTTACGAGCTTAACACCTGCAGTGATTCATTTAACAACTGTGGCAAGAAATGTCGTAAAACGGGGGCAAATCTCAGCCAGTGTTTCACTTAGCAACAGAAAAGTTGGGCTCAATCGTGGTCGTAAGTCGAGGACTACCTGTATTGGAGAAGCCATACGTTACCACCATATTCTCACTTACTAAAAAACATTGTGCAATGTTAGCTCAGTATTATACAGACAACCACTGTACCCCACTGCTTGAGTCTTCTCCAACTTTCTGGAGGGCAATATCCTGGCATCCTTAAGCTTGGTTTACATGTTCCTGCCATCGCTGGCCATGGCAGCTGAGGATGATGGAAACAAGTTGCAGGATACCCTGTTTCCCCGAAAATAAGCCCTAGCATGGTTTTTCAGGATGTTTGTAATATAAGCCCTACCCCAAAAATATACCCCAGTTAAGATTGTCAGCAGACGGAGGCGTTTAGTATTGTATTTCCCCCAAAATAAGACCTAACTGGAAAATAAGCCATCAAGCGTCTTTTGGAGCAAAAATTAATATAAAACCCATTCTTAATTTGGGGGGAAACACGATAGATGGGTAATATTGCAAAAAAAAAAAAAAACACAACCTCTTTCATTGCTGTTTCTGCATACGCTGGCATTCTTCGGCTCTGTAAAACCTCGCATCCGTGCCAACATGATTAATCACCCCAGAACAGCCTATTCTCCATAAGTGTAACTACCATGTCTTGAGGCAGTGAATTGCATGAATTATACATCGTGTGAAGATATATTGCCAAGCGAACCGCATCTATTGCTATTCAGTTGATTTGGTCGAACGAGGATTAAGCTCTCGGTAGGGTGGGGGGAGGGAGAGAGAGAAATCATGAAATATTTTTTTTAAAAGAAATGAATATAGGAAAAAGATGGGGCAGGGGGAAAATCTTTCTGCTTTCTTCAGAGCCATGCATAATTATCCAGACTGCAATTACATTTCATCCTTTAGTTCCTAGATGCTATGATTTATCCAGTGGTACTCTGCATGAGGAAATGGCTCAGTGGCCCATTAAATTTATTTATGTATTTCTTCGATTTTTATCCTGCCTTTATTACTTTATAAATAACTCAAAGTCAGTAAACGTATATAATACCCCATCCTCTTCCTATTTGCACCACAGTAACAAGCCTGTAAGGTGGATTGGGCTGAGAGAAAGGGACTGGCCCAAAATTACCCAGCAAGCTTTCATGCCTAAGGTAGCACTAGAATTCACCATCTCCTGGTGATTGGCCCAAAGTCACCCAGCTGGCTTTCATGCCTAAGGCAGGACTACAACTCACCGTCTCCTGGTGATTGGCCCAATGTTACCTGGCTGGCTTTCATGCCTAAAATTGGAAATAGAACTCACCATCTCCTGGTCTCTAGACCACCATCTTAACCACCTACACAAATTGGCCCTCCAAAGAGAGATGTCTATCATGAGCACAATGTTTGGGAAGTCACAGTCAAGTCATCCTTAAGGGCTGCTCTTCTAAAAGTAGGCGGGATAGGGATGAAGAAGAAGGCTTCTGATTGTGAATCCTTGCCTTGTCTTTAGCCAAATCTTGGTGCTACCTGATCCAAAGAGGGCACTTCAGGGACCAGATATGCAGAACATTGGAAAAATATATCAGGATGGCAGATACAGGCTATCTGTCAGGCCTGGAAGCCATCTTTTTCATTGGATCTTCAGGCCTGCCACATTTACTCCTGTGGGAAACTGGGAGGGGGGATTGTTTGGAGTCAGGGTGATATGTAGTCATAATAACATTCCTTTCTCAGAGAGTCAAGGACATCTTGCCCTGCACCTGGTGGGCTGGAACTGGGAGGCATCTCCAGTTGGGATGGTGCTTGGATTGGACCTTGTGATGGACCTGTGGGTGTTGGGCAGGGACTTGGACTTTTCTTTGGGTGGGGAAAACCTGGAAACTTTCAGATTTGGGTTTTCCCAGATGTGCCAATATGACATCTCTAATAAAATGGAACTTTGAGGAACTTCAAGCCTTGGAGTCTTCTTTCGTTGGGGGTGTTACTTGGAATCCTGACACTCCCTTTCCTTAAATTCCTGTAGTAGAAAGTTACAAATGTTACATTAGGTTTTATCCTTGTGTGCAATGGGAAGCTGTGGTCTCTGTTGCTTGTCATTTCTTACTGTTCCTTTCCATTTACTTTTTTTTTTTTTAAATTTGATTTATATGCCACCCTTCTCCGGAGACTCAGGGCAGCTTACAATGCGTTAAGCAATAGCCTTCATACTTTTGTATATTTATACAAAGTCAGCTTATTGCCCCCACAAACTGGGTCCTCAATTTACCTACCTTAGAAAGGATGGAAGGCTAAGTCAACCTTGAGCCTGGTGAGATTCGAACTTCCAGTAATTGCAGACAGCTGGTGTTAATCACAATGCTTTAATCTGCTGAGCTACCAGGCCCTTCTTTTGCTGATCATCTTATCCTTTTCTGCCACCAAAGTGTGTTTCACCTGGAAATACCTTCATTTGCATTTCTACTGTGACATAAAGTAAGATAATTCTCCCGCTATGAAACAACAGACCTGTTTTGGCCATTAAGAAACCTTAAAATAACATGAGTTAAACAGGATTAGGGCACTGGAGACTAAAACAGATGAAGAACAGTTGCAGGAACTGGGTATGTCTAGTTTAATGAAAAGAAGGACTAGGGGAGACATGATAGCAGTCTTCCAATATCTCGGGCTGCCCCAGAGAAGAGGGAGTCAAGCTATTCTCCAAAGCACCTGAGCGTAGGACAAGAAGCAATGGGTGGAGACTAATCAAGGAGAGAAGCAACCTAGAACTATAAGGAAAAATTTCCTGACGGTTAGAACAATTAATCAGTGGAACAACTTGCCTCCAAAAGTTATGAATGCTCCAACACTGGAAGTTTTTAAGAAGAGGTTGGACAACCATTTGTCTGAAGTGGTGTAGGGTTTCCTGCTTGAGCAGGGGGTTGGACTAGAAGACCTCCAAAGTCCCTTCCAACTCTTAAATACAGAACAGAACAGCCATCCACAATTAATAATGCTCCTATAGTTGATCTGATTATGAAGAAGGACTGCTTCTTCAGTCATGAAGAAGATAGAAAGTCACCTTGCAAAGAATTAGATTGTTGGTTCATTTATCCCACTGTGTTTTTACTAAGCCTTCGTTCCCTAATGAGATCATCTCTCAGAAGGGATTCAGATAGTATGTTGTTGTTACTCGCAAAGTCATATCCAACCCATCGTGACCCCATGGACAATGTTCCTCCAGACCTTCCTGCCCTCTACCATCCCCCGGAGTCCATTTGAGGTCACACTGACTGCTTCAGTGACTCCGTCCAGCCACCTTGTTCTCTGTCGTCCCCTTCTTCTTTTGCCCTCAATCGTTCCCAGCATTAGGCTCTTCTCCAGGGAGTCCTTCTTTCTCGTTGGGTGGCCAAAGTTTCCTCTTTGAGGATCTGGCCTTCTAAAGTTTCCTCTTCAGGATCTGGCCTTCTAAAGAACAGCCAGGGTTGCTCTTCTTTAGGACTGACCAGTTGGATTGCCTTGCAATCCACGGGACTTGCAGGAGTCTTCTCCAGCACCAGAGTTCAAAGGCCTCAATTCTCTGGCGCTCAGCCTTCCTTATGGTCCCACTTTCACAGCCATACATTGCAACTGGGAAAACCATCGCCTTGACTATACGCACTTTTGTTGGCAGGGTGATGTTTATGCTGTCTAGCTTTGTCATAGTTTTCCTCCCCAGGAGCAAGCATCTTTTAATTTCTTGGCTGCAATCCCCATCTGCGGTGATCTTGGAGCCCAGGAAAATAAAATCAGTCACTACCTCCCTTTCTTCCCCATCTATTTGCCAGAAATTGAGAGGACCAGATGCCATGATCTTAGTTTTCTTAATGTTGAGTTTCAAACCAACTTTTGCACACTCCTCAGATAGACCCAGCATCCACGAGAACCATCATGGTTAGTAGTTAAGGTGTTGGATTAGAAGAAACTGAAGTTCAAGTCCATTCAGTAGAGAATAAAGATGATTTTCATGGAGACAAGCCAGATCCAATCCCAGAGCAAAAACACAAGCTCAACACAATCTAAAACAAGGACAAAATAGCTCAGACAGACGCCACCTTAATTTCACAGGTGTACGGTGTGGAGGGATGTAAAGAGACATCTGATTTAAAAAGATGCTTTTACCACAGCCAGTATAGTAAAGGTGTTTTAACCTCCTTTGGAGTTATTTTCTTGCTCTGGCCTACCTACTGGCCTACCTACCTACCTACTGATAGAACGAACACTTAGCCTTGGATGACTTTGGGCCTGTCACACTCTCCCAGCCCAGTTTATGTTAAAACGCCTTGAGTGAATCAAAAGTTATCAGTTTAGTAAATACAAATAAATAAATCTGAGAGGACACTATTTTGTGAAAATCAGGGAATTGGATAACCAGTAGTGGTTTTGCAAGATTTCACAGGGATTGAGGCCGGAATCTTTTGCACACAATCATCATCATCCTCTTTTAACGACCCCATAATCCCTTGGGAGGTGGAGTCTGGGCAACTGAATGGAGCTGAATGTTTACTGGCCAGATGCCCTTCCTGTCACCAGTGCAGAGTTATATTCAGCAGATACATTCTCAGTGTGCCCAGAGAGAGAGTGATATCTGCCTCTACCTAGGATCAAAGTCACAGTTTCCTGATTGTGAGGCGAGAGCTCCACCTCTAGGCCACCGCACGACCTGATCTTTTGCACGCAATGTCTCTCTGGATTTGCTGGTATCCTGTCTAAAATCCAATCTATCTTTTCTTCTCTTCCCTTTTTAGTATAAAAAAGAGGATTCCACAGTGACGAGTTATTGCAATGAGACTCTACCAGGCTGGGTGCATGATGTCCTGGGCCATAACTGGGCTTGTTTCACTGGAATCAAGGTCTCATCTTCAGGTCCCCAAGTTCGTGTGCATCAGCTACCTCCTTGGAAGAGCTCAAGAAGGTGAGTCTTGTTTAGCAAAATGGTCCTGTGCTTGTCCTGTGGTAATTCAGAAGACTGCAGTCAACTCAGCTGGTTTTCCTTCAGGCCGCTATAGCAACAGTGATTTTTTTCCATTTCGGTTAAGTGTCTCCTCAGCAGACAATCTCCTTAGTCTAATACAGGGGTGTTTAGGTCTAGCCTGTGGGGCCACCCTCAAAACAGTGAAGGACCGGCCCGTAGTGTCTCTGCCAGCAAAAATGGGCTCCCAATCTCCATTTTCGATTGGGACAGCCTCCTGCAACCCTCTGCCTGTGAAAACTGTTTTTGCTGACAGAAGCTTGCAGGAGGCCGTCCCAGCCGAAAACAGATTGGGAGCCTGTTTTAACTGGTAGACACTCAGGCCACCACTGGTGTCCTTGACACGAGTGACAGCAAGCGGGCCATGTCCCCCTGGCCACGCCCATTTTGTGCCACCCCCACCCCGAGGTCAAACACAATCCTGATACAGCCCTCAATGAAATTGAGTTTGACAGGCCTGGTCTAGTATGTCCATTTTGTTAGGACAGCAGATTGGAGACCCTCATGCAGAGGTGCTATTCAGCAGGTTCTGACAGGTTCTGGAGAATCAGTAGCGGTAATTTTGAGTAGTTTGAACAACCGGCAAATACCACCTCTAGCTGGCCCTAGAGTGGGGTGGGAATGAAGATTTTGCAGTATCCTTCCCCTGCCACGCCCACAAAGCCACACTCAACCAAGGCACACCACACCCACCAAGCCACAGAACCGGTAGTAAAAAAATTTGAATTCCACCACTGGCCTCATGGGATGCTCAGCATCCATACTCGTTGGTTGATCTTCTTGCAACGAATGTACAGGTAGTCCTCGATTTACAACAGTCCATTTACTGACTGTTCAAAGTTACAATGGCACTGTAAGAAATGACTTATGATTGTTTTTCACAGTTATGGCCTTTGCTGCATCCCCATGATCGTGTGATCAAAATTCAAATGCTTGGCAATCGTTCATATTTATGACCGTTGCTGTGTCCCGAAGTCACAAAGAGAAATAACGGGTGCCCAGCTATCCAGGGTTATTTTTCAAAGTGATGCGGGTGGCATATAAATTTAATAAATTTTTTAAAAAACTGAGTATAGGTTCCCTTGGCCACAGCATTCACGTATCCATCTTGCAGTAGCCAAGAAGGTCCCGAATCCTAGATCTGCTCTATCAAAAAACAATACTGTGCTTTCAAGAGCCAATAATAGAATTGGATAAAACCACGATCATCATTATCTCCTTTTAATGACCCCATTATCCCTTGTGGGGTGGAGTCTGGGCAGCTGAATGGAACTGAGTGTTTACAGTGTTTACTGGCCAGGTGCCCTTCCTGTCGCCAATATCTGCCTCTACCTAGGATCGAACTCACAGCCTCCTGATTGTGAGGCGAGAGCTCCACCGATAGGCCACCACACCACTTGGCTAAAACCATGATGAACAACCATAAATCCATCTTGCTTAGTTTGTATTAGCCTGTTATCCCATTCTGAGCTCAACAACTTCCAGACACCAAGGCAAAATTCTCAGTTTGTTGAACCAAGATTATTCTGCCCCAGAGAAAAATGAACCCCTTAAGATACCTACCTTAGAATCCCAGCAAAATCTCTCTGGAGGGCAGCTTCCTACTTTGTCCAATAATTGAATGCAGATGGCACAGTGTTGTTCGCTTAACATCAGAGGTGCTATTCAGCTGGTTCAGACCGGTTCACCTGAACCGGTAGCGGAAATCCTGGGTGGGCCTCCCACCTGCCGTGGCTCTATGCCATCCTATTTAAGGACGTTTTTGAGGCCGGGTGCATGCACGAAGGTGCGCGCACCAGCAAAGTACATGCATGGGACGCCGGGCGCATGCGTGGACAGGGTGCGTGACAGCAAAGCGCACACTCACATTTGCGAACCGGTAGGGAAAGTAAGGGAATACCACCGCTGCTTAACATCAGCCATGATGGAAGACAGCACAACATGTAATAGTGAACTCCAGCACTGTGGTTGTGTTTTAGAAAAGCTCGGGGGCTGGATTTGGGTATAGTAAGGTTGTGATTGCAAAAACTGGGCTTCAGTTAAGTAACTGACAACCCCTTCTCTCTAGAATTCAACAGAGGTTCCACGTGACCAACTATGATTTTGTGAAAGCCATCAATGCTGTTCAAAAATCATGGAGAGCAACTGCCTACAAGGAATACGACAGGCTTACTTTAGAAGACTTCATTCGGAGAGCTGGAGGATTGAAATCCAAAACTCCCAGGTAAAACAAGTTACTTGTCAGTGGGTAGATTTTAGAGCAGGGGTCGGCAACCTTAAACACTGAAAGAGCCACAAAGGTCCTAACCGGAAGCCCCCCGTTCAATTCTGGAGCTGACCGGAAGTCCGGTTCCCCCACCATAGAGTCTCCTCCTAGCATGGTGTCCTTTTTCCTCTGCCGACTGTAAGTCTGGTTCCCCCCCACCATAGAGTTTCCTCCTAGCACAGCTTTCTTTTTCCTCTACCTGTCCTAACCGAAACCCCTATTAATCGTGGAGCTGATCAGCAACAGGGAGTCGCAGCAGAGGGATGAAAGAGCCACATGGGGCTCCAGAGCCACGGGTTGCTGACCCCTGATTTAGGGAAAGAGATGTGCTATGGAGCCCAGAGACATTTTTGTTCTTGACTCCTGACTTATTTGATGATTTCCGAAATGGTGTTGGTGATGACGTAAAGGTCCAGATTAAAAAAAGAAAAAGAATGTGGACTTGGCGCATTTCTTCAAGAGTGTGTCATTTCTGGAGAAAAGAATGGGTTTTATGTACAATTTAAGCTGGAAGAGTCTTTGAAGGTCGTCTAGTCCAACCTACATCTCAAGCAGAAGACCCAGGGGTGGGCTCAGGGGTGAAATCCAGCAGGTTCTGACAGGTTCTGGAGAACCGGTAGCGGAAATTTTGAGTAGTTTGGAGAACCGGCAAATACCACCTCTGGCTGGCCTCAGGAGTGGGGTGGGAATGGAGGTTTTGCAGTATCCTTCCCATGCCACTCCCACCAAGCCACGCCCACAGAACCGGTAGCAAAAAAAAATTTGGATTTCACCACTGGGTGGCCTCCTGGGAGCAATCCTATAGCCAAGGATTGCAGGGGTTTGGCGAACCCCCAAATGCCACCCCTGGCTGGTAACACCCATCCCTCCCCTCCCAGGAGTCTTTACGCATTCATCATTCCAGGTAAGTGCCACATGGAGGGTCTGGGAGGGTAAAAAACGGGCCTACCGGAGGTTCCAAAAATCCGGAAACGGGCCTGTTTTTGGCCTCGAGAGGACCTCGGGTGAAGCTATTTTCGCCTTCCTGAAGGCTCAAGAAAAGCCTCCAGAGCCTGGGGAGGGCCAAAAAACGACCCCTCCCCTGCAGTGGTGCAGGCAGCCGACATACAATGACATACATACCCCATACAATTCCAGACAAAGGGCTGTCCATTCTCTTAAAAACCTCTAGTGATGGCGCATCCACAACTTCTGGAGGCAAATTGTTCCACCGATTAATTGTCCTGTCAAAAAATTTCTCCTTAGTTCTAGGTTTCCTCTCTCCTTGATTAGTTCCCACCCATTGCTTCTTGTCTTGCCTTCTGGTGCTTTGGAGAATAGCTTGACTCCCTCTTCTTTGTAGCAGCCCCTGAGATCCTGGAAGACTGCTATCATGCTATCACCCCAATCCTTCTCTTCATTAGTTTAGACATACCGAGTTCCTGCAACCGTCCTTCATATGTTTCAGCATCCAATTCCCTTATCACTTCAGCCAGAAACACCCAAGAAGCAACTTGGCATTAAGTAAGCAATGACAAACCTCAGTCGTCACCTACTCACTAACCACTGGTTTCAGGTTTTTTTAAAAAAACCTGAAACACGTACTTGAGCACATATTAAGATGGGGCAAACATTCAGTGGGATGGAGGCATTAATTATCATTTCAGTTCCTTGGTCTCTGCAGCTCAACTCTATCCATAGTGATGGTGCAATTTTATGGCGCAGTATTGAGCCATTCAGGGACGCTGTGGCTCTGGCTAAGACGCTGAACTTGTCGATTGAAAGGTCGGCAGTTCAGCAGTTCGAATCCCTAGTGCTGCGTAACGGGATGAGCTCCGCTACTTGTCCCAGCTTCTGCCAACGTAGCAGTTCGAAAGCAGGTAAAAAATGCAAGTAGAAAAATAGGGACCACCTTTGGTGGGAAGGTAACAGCGTTCCGTGCGCCTTTGGCGTTGAGTCATGCCGGCCACATGACTATGGAGACGCCTTCGGACGGCGCTGGTTCTTCGGCTTTGAAACGGAAATGAGCACCGCCCCCTAGAGTCGGGAACAACTAGCACATATGTGCGAGGGGAACCATTACATTTATTGAGCCATTCAAAATCATCACACTGTTTTAAGCACTCCACAGTAATTTTAAAAAGAAAACATTTGTGACCAGTGTTACGCTCCTTGTCGAAACTGTGTTCAGTTTTGCTATGGTCTACTTACTTTAGCCTCTAAAATGAAGTGCTTACTCAGGAGGGCAAAAGTGCCAATAATCTTTCTTTATCGGTTTGCTGTGATTTTATTTCACCTCTGCATATAACAAGAGAGTTCCTGTGGGAGATCTCTTGGAAAGAGTTCTTTTCCGCTACGCTAGTAAGACCTCAGACAAAGCGACGCAAAACTCATAGCAATTAATTGTTCCATTTGTCAGATTTGAAAGATTCCAAGGTACACATTGAGGGGGGGAGTGTGGAGGTCTAATGGTTAAGACATTGGACTTATTGACTGGAAGGTCAGCAGTTCGAGACCCGAGCACTGCATGATGGGGTGAGCTCCCATTAATTGCTCCTGTCGAAAGAAATAGCCATCTGGTTCAGTTCTAACCCAGGGGAAAGGCACTGCAGACAAAATGGAGGCTGGAGGCTGATTGGAAAGAGGGTTTAAGAGTGAAGCAGAACCAAGAAGCACATGGTTCTGGGCAGCTGACCACATGGTGTTGAGAGCGGGTGTTTTTTATATCGTCTCTTGGGCTTTGCACTTGAGCTTCCTGTTTCTGTGCAAGAACATGTATTCTATTGGCTGTTCTAGGGGTTACGTAGGGGTCATACCTGGCTCTATAGGTTGTCTGAGCTAAGTTTGGTTGACGTTTCTGAGGGTGATGCAATAATTAATGGGAAAAAAAATCACCACCCTGATACCAATGATACATCATCTTATAGAAATTTACATTCCTTTATTTCTTGTAGACCAAAACCTGCGCCCCTCACTTCTGAAATACTCCAAGAGGCTTCCAATCTGCCAGATTCCTGGGACTGGAGAAATATGAAAGGTGTTAATTATGTCAGCCCAGTACGAAACCAAGGTGCGTTCTTTTTCCTCAGCCCTGTTTTTGACTTAACTGTTTTGCAATGCTTTTACAAAAAACAAATGTCCTCTTGCAGGCTTTCATGTAGAAGTGGGTTTCACATAATTTTACCTCCAGTTCACCGCACACCGAAAATGTGAGCATGCGTGGCTTGCACGCATGCACGCCAGTGGTGGGTTGCCCTTGGTTTGGACTGGTTCTATAGAACCGGTAGAAAAACTGGCGGGAGGCTCCACCCACTTTACCACATCTTGCGCAAGCAAAGTGAGCGTGCACAATCCCGTTGCGAATCGGTAGTAAAGGTAAGTAGAACCTACCCCTGATGCCCACGGCTTAGAAAACATGGCTGAATAGAGGCCAGGGCAGGTAAGCAGACTCATCCGCAGGTCGCCACTACCGGTCCGAACCAACTGAATACCACCACTGCATTCATGGAGTTCTGTGCTTGTGTCTGTGCAGTTGTGTCTTTGGGATAATTACCAGCCTCACAAAAAATACTGTGAGTACCGAGGAGACAATGTTAGTCTGTCAGTGGCAGAGACAATTCAGCTCCAAATAGCATATTTACTATGTTGGAAGTAAGCAGTAGACTTGAGATAATATTAGTAATTTTGTTCTGATCCAAGAAACAGAACTGCCACGTCCCAATTTCTTCTCCCTTTTCTTATTCTTGTCATTTGTCCTTTATCATATACCTGGGCATACCGGGGCCGTATTATGAATTATTGTAGTAGTGCCCTGTTTCCTCAAAAATAAGACATCCCCTGATAATAAGCCCAATCAGGCTTTTGAGTGCATGCCCTAAAATAAGCCCTCCCAGAAAATATTCCAACTCATGCTCAGCCGATCCCCACCATTTCCTCTGATTTCCTTCACATGCCCCAAAATAATAAGATCTACCCGAAAATAAGGCCACACGTTTATTTCGGGGTTCAAAAAAAATATAAGACAGGGTCTTATTTTCGGGGAAACACGGTATGTAGGAATGACCTTGGGAAACAGGGTCAAGAGACACATCCCAAGGGAGCAGTCCGATAAAAGGCAACTTAGCCTACAACAGGAAAACAAGTAAGGCAAGCATCCTATAAGAGATCCTCCCTACTTTCTTAGGTAGTAAAGTGGGGGAAATGTAATTTCAGGCTTGCAAAATTCTGATAATGTAACTTTACGATAAATAGAATTAGTGAAAAGGGACATGGTGGCTCAGTGGGTAAGATGCTGAGCTTGTCGATCAAAAGTTCAGCAGTTCGGCGGTTCGAATCCCTAGTGCCGCGTAATGGGGTGAGCTCCCATTACTTGTCCCAGCTTCTGCCAATTTAGCAGTTCGAAAGCAGGTAAAAAATGCAAGTAGAAAAATAGGGGCCACCTTTGGTGGGAAGGTAACAGCGTTCCGTGCTCCTTTGGCATTTAGTCATGCTGGCCACATGACCATGGAGATGTCTTCAGACAGCGCTGGCTCTTCAGCTATGAAACGGAGATGAGCACCGCCTCCTAGAGTCGGGAATGACTAGCACATATATGCGAGAGCAACCTTTACCTTTAAGATGTTTAAACTAAAATGGCACCTGTATACATACAATTTTTGAAGTGGGAAAAATGTGTTTTCCTCCTGATTATTCACCCTTCCTTTTCCTCAAGAGGCAATTTGGCTTCTAAATATCGCCCTCTAATCCATGGCGTCCTTTTCTTTTGTAAGGTTCTTGGAATAAGTCTTTGGTCACAGAAAAGCACAATTCAGCTGCCTTTGGCCAGCAGGAAACGGCATTGTTCCACCACAACATTTTGTCAGGTTTCAAAAATTCTGACTCAATTACCAGAAATTCCAGTAGTGAAGGCAGAAGGTGAATGAATAAACTTATTTCGCCTAATGCAATCCTTTCCTTGTGTTGCTAAGCAGCTGATAATGGCAGCAGCATTTTAGGGCTTCTAAAAAAAGCTGGGATATTAGCCAGGCCTTTTAGCGCAGTAAGTGTATCTTACTTTATTTATTTAAGAAAAATCTAGCGCCTACGTATCCGTTCAGAGTGTAAGAGGCCCATAGAGCCAGTTTGGACCAATGGTTAAGGCACTAAGCAAGAAACCAGGAGATGGTGAGTTTTTAGTCCTACCTTAGGCATGAAAACAGGGTGACTTGGGGCCAGTCCTCAAGAGACTGTGAGTTCTAATCCTGCCTTGGGGTGAAAAAGCCAGCTGGTGACTTCGGGCCTGTTACTCTCTCTTAATGCAGCTCATCTCACAGGTTTGTTGTTGTTTTAGTGGGGGAAAATAGGAAGAAGAAGGAACATTACATACATTCACTGACTTGGATTGTTTATTTTAAAAGGGGGGATATAAATAAATAATCAGCAAATAAAATAGAGGTGATTGTTATTTGGTTTGATTAAAAAGTCTTGAAAGGTTTTTCCTGCTCTTCCTCTTCCTCTTCCTCCCGCTCTCTCTCCCTCTCCCTCTCTCCTTCCCTCTCCCTCCCTCCCTCTCTGTCTCTTTCTCTCTCCCTCTCTCCCTCTTTCTCTCTCTCTCTCTCTCATTTTCTCTCTCTTCCTTTCCCTCCTTCTTCCTTTCTCTCTCCCTCCCTCTCGCTTCCCCCTCCCTCCCTCACTTCCTCCTTCTCTCTCCCTCCCTCTGTCTCTCTCTTCTTCTCCCTCCCTCCCTCTCCCTCTCTCCTTCTGTCTCCCCCTCTCTCTCTTCCTCCCCCTCTCTCTTTCCCTCTATCTCCCTCCCTCTCCCTCCCTTTCTCTCTCCCTCTCCCTTCCCGTCTCTCTCCCGCTCCCTTCCTCCTTCTCTCCCCCTCCCTCTATCTCGCTCTCTCTCCGCCAGCTCAGAGCTAAGGTTATTTCTCGTTTCAGAGGAGCTCAGTGGTTGATTGACCTTATTCCTGCATTCTTCTCCACAGGCTCCTGCGGCAGCTGCTATGCATTTGCTTCGATGGGCATGCTGGAAGCCAGGATTCGCATCCTCACCAACAATTCTCAGACTCCAACGTTGAGCCCTCAGCAAGTTGTTTCCTGCAGTGAATACTCCCAAGGTAAAGTAGGGTTGGGTAGCATCTGAATTTGGGGGGAAAAATAAAAAGGACCTTCTTATAGTCCTGTTGGTCCAGTTTTTCATTCTGAAAGATGCCTGCTTTCTCTTCTGCTAGCCTTTATAATAAGAACCTAGCCCCGTGATGGCGAACTTATGGCACGTGAGCCACAGGTGGCATGCAGAGCCATATTGGTGACTACACAATCGTTGCCCTAACTCAGCTCCAGCATGTATGTGCACACTGGCCAGATGATTTTCGGGCCTTCTGGGCCCACCAGAAGTCGGCAAACGGGCTGTTTCCGGCCTCCGGAGGGCCTCCAGGGGAGTAGGGAAGGCTGTTTTTGCCCTCCCCAGGCTCCTAGAAAGCCTCTGGAGCCTGAGAAGGTGAAAAACAGGCCTTCCGGGCCCACCGTTCCATCACATGCCAAAAGCGGGTGGACCACGGGGGAGGGGGGGTCATGCACGCATGTGCAGCGGGGCAAGGCACATAGAATTATGGGCGTGGGCACGCACTCACACAATCACCCCGCACTCCTCTCATTTTTGGCACGCGATGGCAAAAAGGTTAGCCATCCCTGACCTAACCCTTTGAGACTTCTTCAAGTTGCACAGTTAACTTTCTGGAATTGTTATTTTTGTTTCTTTCTTCCCTCCCTTTTTTTAGGTTGTGCTGGTGGATTTCCTTACCTTATTGGAAAATACATACAGGATTTTGGCATCGTTGAGGAGGACTGCTTTCCTTACACAGGCACGGATTCCCCCTGCACTCTTAGGAATGACTGTTACCGCTACTACATCTCCAACTATTACTACGTGGGTGGGTTTTACGGGGGCTGCAATGAAGCCTGGATGAAACTGGAGCTCATTAAGCACGGACCGATGGCTGTTGCTTTCGAAGTCTATAATGACTTCATGTACTACTCGGGAGGAATCTACCACCACACAGGTCTGATGGACCCTTTTAACCCTTTCGAACTGACCAATCATGCTGTTTTGCTCGTGGGGTACGGCAGCGATCCCCACTCTGGTGAACCGTTCTGGATTGTGAAGAACAGTTGGGGAACCTCTTGGGGTGAGGAAGGTTATTTCCGGATCCGGAGAGGCTCTGACGAATGTGCGATAGAGAGCATAGCAGTGGCCTATACACCTATACCTAAAGTATAGTTTGTCAGATTATCTCAGTAGGCCTCTGTACAGAGAGCAGGTGTGTTCACCCTAGAAGTGCAATGGATATTCCTTACAGCTAGTCCTTGACTTATGACCATAATTGAGCCCATTTCCGTTGCTAAGCAAGACAAGTGTTTAGTGAGTTTTGTCCCAGTTTACAATCTTTTTTTTTTGCCACTAGTAAGGGATCACTGCAGTTGTAACACTGTGGTTGTTAAGTCAATCCAGCTTCCCCACTGATTTTGCTGATTAGAAGGTTGCAAAAAGTGATCACATGACCCCGGGACACTGCAACCGGCATAAGTATATGTCAGTTGCCAAGCATCCGAATATTTGAACTTGTGATGTCTCGGAGATGCAACTGTCGTAAGTGCAAAAACAATCGTGAGTCATTTTTTTTCAGTGCCGTTGTAACTTTGAACGGTCCCTAATTGTTATAAATCGAGGACTACCTGTACATATTGAGAAGGGTGAATGGCCTTGCATTCCCTGCCTACGAGAAAGGTTTTGTTTTTCCATTTTTCAAACGGTGTTAAAATGAAAGCCATAGTGATTAGAAGACAAGATCAAAGAACTGGCCGTAAAACAGGGTGGATCTCACCACTCTTCATTCAGTTAAACTACTGCAGTATGTTGGCATGAAGGAACCTTGACAATAAATTCATGTTCTTAACTTTCAAGCCAGAATTGGCAACTGTGATTAGAAGCAAGCTTATTCATCACAATCGGTGTTATTTTGGCTTGGCGGGTTAAAATGGCCAATCATGATTAACGCTCTTCTACTGTTCCATCAGGAAAAGATAATGATTAAAATAGACTTGGGGGAATGGTAGTTTGGAATGGAAGCCTAACCGTGGCTTGATGTTTTCAACCATGGTTGGTTTAATGCCTATGGAGATTCTCAATCATCCAGGTCACGGTTGTCCCAAAGTTGCTTTTTCCAAAAGGCAGCCGGACTTTCTTGGTCTATTTTTAACTTCGACAACGTTTTGCTTCTCATCCAAGAAGCTCCTTCAGTTCTAACATTTAGAACTGAAGAACTAACACACCTAGAGTACTGTATCCAGTTTTGGTCACCACACTATAAAGAAGATGTTGAGATGTTTTTCTAAAGTGCAAAGGAGAACAACCAGGATGATTAGAGGACTAGAGACTAAAACATACGAAGAAAGAGTATAGGAACTGGGCGTGGCTAGTCTACTGAAGAGAAGGACCAGGGGAGACATGATAGCAGTGTTCCAATATTTGAGGGGTCAACCTATTTTCCAAAGCACCTGAAAGCCAGACAAGGAATAATGGATGGAAACTGATCAAGGAGAGATTTGACCTGGAAATAAGGAAGAATTTTCTGACAGTGAGAACAATCAATCAATGGAACAGAAGTTGCCTTCGAAAGTTGTGGGAGCTTCATCACTGGAGACTTTCAAGAAGAGACTGGACTGCCATCTGTCAGAAATGGTGTAGCGTCTCCTGCTTGGGCAGGGAGTTGGACTAGATAACCTACAAGGTCCCTTCCAACTCTTAATCTGTAATCAAAACATTTAGTTCTAACTGAACTAAATGTTCTAAACTGAGTTAGAACTGAAAAAGCTCCTTGGATGAAAAATGAAACTTACTCAAAGAAGAAGAAGAAAAACCCAAGACACTCCAGTTGCCTTTTGGATAAACTACCTTTGGATCATGGATTGTGTATCTGAAGAGAGTCAGTCTCTTAACCACATTAATCAGGTTTCTTAGAATAAAGTGGTACACCCCATACTTTCTCCCCATGGAAGAAATTGCTGTATTTGTTTACAATCTAGCTATGTTTACAATCTAGCTATGAATTCAATTACAATGTATGAAAACTGAATATTCAGTGCAGTGGTGAAATCCAGTTTTTTTTTTTTTACTACTGGTCCTGTGGGCGTGGCTTGGTGAGTGTGGCAGGGGAAGGATATTGCAAAATCTCCATTCCCACCCCACTCTGGGGCCAGCCAGTAGTGGTATTTGCCAGTTCTCCGAACTGCTCAAAATTTCCGCTAACGGTTCTCCCGAACCTGTCAGAACTTGATGGATTTCACCCCTGATTCAGTGTGTTATTCTCCCACACTTTCTTTTCTTATTTAGCAGCCATTCCCACCCCCCCTTTGATTTTTGCTAGAAATATTTTTCTAATCCGCAATAGTATTTTTTTTAATTGCTGTGCCTTAATGAAAGAAATGAAGAAACTTGAATGTAGAAGAGAGTGCCTTGCATGGAAAATGATTATACTTTACTGTGTGTGTGTGTGTATAAAAAAGAGAAACTTGTAAGTATCTTTTTAACAAAATACCTGGGATGACAACATTCATTTGATCCACAATTTGAGCAATGCAGTACAACTGTATCGTTTCCTTCTTCTGAAGATCATCAGGGTTTTTTGTTTTTTTTAATACGAATCTGAAATAAAGAAATGTTTCTCTGTTGCTTTGGGAGTTCTTTAAATAAAGCTTTCTTATTGCCTCTTTTAAGACTCCGTGGGAGATTGAAGAAGGGACACAATACTTTTGTGTGGGAACCAGAGAGTTGCTGCAGTGGAATTACATTTTTTTAAGAACTTTTCTTCCTTGCAATATACCGTCTTGACAAATTTGGGCCTTTAATACAATTTGTTCGTAAAGCGTCATAAATTAAGATGTCATATAGTCAATACGATTGGAGTATAACCTATATATTGTCTCCCTTGTGTCACATCGAAGCTTAGAATTGGATAACCTTGTTTATTGTGACGATAATTTGGGACCGCATTTAAGACTTTCGGGCAGCCCTGGGGCCTCAGGATTTGGATGTTTGTTATAAGGTGGACTCCAATTGTTGCTACAATTTTGAACATATTAACAGTGTCCTTATTGTGGTTTGTCGACCGCTGACCCCTCCAGCAGCCGAATCAGAGGAGGAGGAGGTGTAGGAGTCAGGGTCAGCAACAAGGCAATCTGAGGGGGAAGAGGGAATAGAGCTGTCGCAGAGGCAGAACCTGGGCCATCTGTCAACCCTCAGATGGAGAGTAAACAGCCCCCAGATCTGGAGGTGGCTGATGAGGAAGAAGAGGAACAGCCAGGCCCAGTGCCTGACACGTGTATGCACAGAAGGCAGAGGAAAGGAGAGCAGTGGAAATCTATGGGCAGATCCTTGGGACGGAAGAGCCACGGCTAGCAAACCCCCACCCTAACTCTAGGGATAAAAGATGAATAGATGTGGCCAGCCGGATGGACTTATTAGTCTTCAGTGAGAAACTTTTTTGCTGGGCTGCTGGCACACCTAATTAAAGGAATCCTTGAGTTCACTTCAGAGAGTTTGTCATGTTTGGGGAGCTGAGTCAGAACAGTCCTGGTTTCTTTTAGAGGGGAAGAGATGGCTGTATTCAAGCTAAGATGAAAAGCATGGAAGGTGGAGATCTCTAAATTCTCCAAAGAAACCACCTGGGCTTTCATATTCAGCCCCTGTGACGTCTTCTTTGGATGACGACTCCTCCACTTCTTCCTGAGAGGCCAGCTCAAGGGAAAACGGGAGAGTTCCTGGCATGTCAGGAATTACTGACCCTGAATTGTCAGTAGAACAGGCCTCGGCTGGGGAGAGGTTGCAGGCCAGTGAGGAAGAGGGGGAGGAGCTACCTGCTGTGGTGGATCCCAGAATATCCAGGGCAGAGAAGCTGAGGTCTGCCAGATTGCTCGGAAAAAGGCCCTGCCCCTCTTGATGGGCTTCACTGGGTGCTATTTAGCATGGCAGGCAGAGGGAGGCGTTGCTGGAAGCAACATCTGTGGGTTGTGGCCAGATGTTTCGTGTTTCCAAGACTCCCCGGATTGTGAACTAGGTAGATTTAGTTTCAGTTGCCTTTAGTTTAAGTTGTGTTCGTGTTTTGGACCCAAGCAGCTGGTTATCTGTTCGATGGACTAATTGGCCATTGCCTAGAACCATGATGGGGAACCTATGGCACACATGCCACAAGTGGCACTCAGAGTCCTCTCTGTGGGCATGTAAGCCATCACCCCAGCTCAGCTCCACCACACGTGTGCGCACCTCCTGCCGGCCAGCTGATTTTCCGGTCTCTGCCGCGCATACGCGGGGGGCAGGGCTCATGCGGGAGATGCACGGGGGGAGCAGGGGGTTGTGCACACACAGGGGGCAGGGTGCACACGGGGGCACACACACATTGCATTATAGGTAATAAGTGCAGGGAGGCCTACTAGGCCCAAAACCAGGCACGGGGAATGCTGCGTGGCTCCCCCATGGCCTGTTTTGCTCCCAGTAGGTTGCATGGAGGCGTACTAGGCCCAAAACGGGGCGCAGGTGCGGAACAAGAAAAAGGTTAGCCATCACTGGCTTAGAAGTTTAATCTGGAACTTGTTCATAGCTAGCTTCGCTTGGAAACAACCATTGGACCTCCTACTCTGGGCTGTTCCTGTGAATTCGACATGTAAACCCTGAAACTCAGACCATTGGACTGGCTGACGAACCTAATGGGAGGTTCCAAACCTCAGATTGCATTTTGGCTTCTCTTTTTTGAAACTACCCAGGCAAAGCCTTTATTCCCGAGACTGTTTTTGAGTTTGCCGTATGTTCATTTCCTTGTTTATCTACTTGGTCTCGAGGCCAATTGCTGTTCTAATCTAACAGCCGTGTGTGAGCTGAAACTGCTGGGAGGAAAGACAAAACCAACGCTGAGTGAGTGGGGCAGTGAAGCCCACAGCTCTTTTTTGGGGGGGAGGAGGGTAGATACTATCTCTCATGCAAGGAAAACCTCATTTTCTCTTTTATCCAGAACATGAGCCACAGAAAGATTTTTTTCAAACTATCATGTCTTTCTGGTGGATTAAACCAGGGGGTCCCCAACCAGTGGTGGGATTCAGCCGGTTCAGGAGAACCGGTAGTTAAACTGCTGGCTGGCTCTGTCCCTCCCCACGCCTTCCAGGAGTCCCCATGTGCCCCATTTTGGCTACCCGGTAAGTGCAGGGAGGCCTACTAGGCCCAAAACGGGGTACAGGGGGAGCGGTGAGTCCCCCCCTCCCTTGTGGCCCATTTTTGCTTCCAGGGAAAGCAGGAGGCCAAGTGCTGCCTATTACCCCATGGCCACCATGGCCATGCCCACCCAGTCGGTCATTAGAGCAGAGAACGGTTGTTAAATTATTTGAATCCTGTCACTGTCCCCAACCCTTGGGCCACGGAGTGGTACTGGTCTGTGGCCTGTTAGGAACAGGCCACAGGTGAGTGGCCAGCAAGCAAAACTGCACATGCATGGGAACTAGTTTGCGCCTTCTCCTCCTCCTCCTCCTCCTCCTCCTCCTCCTCCTCCTCCCCCGCCCCATCCTGATCCATGGAAAAATTGTCTTCTACAAAACTGGCCCCTGCTGTCAAAATGGTTGGTGACCCCTGGATTAAACAGTTTAAAATATAAATCAAGATGTCATATAGTCAATACAATTGGAGTCGGGTGAAATGCTACCGGTTCGGGCTGGTTTGCCAGTAACGGTAATAAAAAATGCTACTGTTTCGCTGAACTGGTAGTAAAAAAAAAAGTTTAAAAAAAGTTCTGACGATCAGCTGAGCAACATGATCGTAGGAACTTTTTCTTTCCACTTTTTAAGCATTATTTTACTGCTGGTTCTCAGGAAACCGGTAGTTTAAAATGCTTTAAAAGGTTAAAGAAAAAAGTTCTGACGATCGCACATCGCTTAATTGATCGTCAGAACATTTTTTTAAAAAAAAATTAAGCATTTTTTTACTACCAGTTCAGGAGAATAGGTAGTATTTAAAGCATTTTTTTACTACCTATTTGCCCAAACCGGTAGTAAAAAATGCTTTTAAAAAGTTTTTTAAAAAGGTTCCCAAGATCGCGCACCACAGCTGATTCCCCCCCGCCAGCTGTTCTATTTACCTTCCCAAGCCTCCTTTTGGGGCAAACTGCACATGCATGGCCAGTGAGCCAGTAGCAAACAGGTTCAGATTTTACCACTGATTGGAGTATATGGATGACATAGGGCCTGGGTACTTACGGGACCGCCTTCTGCCGCCGATAGCCTCCCACCAGCCACTACACTCCCACACAGAGGGACACCTCAGAGTGCCGTCAGCCAGGCAATGTCGGCTGGCGACCCCCAGGGGGAGGGCCTTCTCTGTGGCAGCACCTGCGCTCTGGAACGACCTGCCCCTGGAGATACGTAGGATCTCCGGGCTTTCCACCGTGCCCTAAAAACTTTTCTATTTCATCAAGTTGGGCTGGCGTAACTCCCCCCCCCCCCAGATATTTTTAATCGTAAATGAATTGGGCGGTTTTAAATTTTTGGCCAAAATTTGTTTAATTCTTTTAAAATTTTAAATTTTGTATCGGGATGTTTTTTATTCTTGGCTGTGCACCGCCCTGAGTCCAGTAGGAGAAGGGCGGTATAAAAATTTAATAAAATAAAATAAATAAATAAAATAAAATATAACCTATATATTAATTTCTCACTTGGGTCACATCAAAGCTTAACATTGGATAATTGTGTTTATTGGGAGGATAATTTGGGATCACATTTAAGACTTTTCAATAATGGTCTCTCCCAGTCATTAGGAGGGGATGGGATGGGATGGGATAGGATAGGATAGGATAGGATAGGATAGGATAGGATAGGATAGGATAGGATAGGATAGGATAGGATAGGATCGGAGAGGAGAGGAGAGGAGAGGAGAGGATTGGATAGGATAGGATAGGATAGGATAGGATAGGATAGGATAGGATAGGATAGGATAGGATAGGATAGGATAGGATAGGATTGGAACTGGAACTGGAACTGGAACTGGAACTGGAACTAGAATTAAAATTGAAATATGTGACCACGCATTTCAGCTTGTTCTCCCTGCCTTGGGACATAGACCAATCTCACCAGAGATAAACAAAGTCAAACTTTATTTTTTTTAAAGACATAAAAAATTGTTGAAACTTAGAGAACAAAACTCAAGCTGCCAAATGAGGAGAGGTGATGGTGGTGAGTAGATTTGACTTACAAAAAAAAAAATCCCAATTAAAAAAACAACCCATTGCAAATCACGTCTAAAACATACTTCCGTATGTATCTCCCTGTATACAAACAGCAGTACTAGAGGGGCTCATATTATCTGAGTGTTGGCTTATATCCTTCTTGGGTTAGACACAGAGATAAATAGCATCCTCCATAGTATTCAAAGCAGACAATAAAAAGCTAGAAAGGAAGCACCAAGGATACATCACCAGCAGCCAATCCTCAGTTGAGCAGTGAGTTATTTATAAAAATAATAAAGGCAAGATAAAAATAAAAAGTAATTATGTAATGGTTGGATTTTGCTGCCAGAATACATTTCCCGTTGCAATAGGCCATTCAAATATAGTAACCAATCTTACCCAATTTTTAGACAATGAGCTACAGTTCCTCTTCCCTTCCTTAGGGCTTCTATAGATACCCTGGGATTTGAACTCCGAGCAGACCAGTTATAACAAGAATAGCCATCTGGATGTGCAGAGAAAACAATTGCAAAGAATTAACTGGAAGGTTAAATCACAAACATTCAGTCTCAGCTGTGGGAGAATAAAACACATTTCCTCCCTATAATGTGTGCTGAGACTATATATACACACACACATATATAAAACACTATACATACATACATACATACATACATACATACATACATACATACATACATACATAGTGTTTTTCTGTCAAAGCACCTGATCTACCCCAATATGGGAGAGCCTCTCAACATTAAGAAAATTAAGATCATGGCATCTGGCCCTCTCAATTCCTGGCAAATCGATGGGAAAGAAATGGTGGTAGTGACAGATTTTATTTTCCTGGACTCCAAGATCACCGCAGATGGGGACTGCAGCCAAGAAATTAAAAGACACTTGATCCTGGGGAGGAAAGCTATGGCAAATCTAGACAGCGTACAAAAAGGCAGAGACATTATCCTGCCAACAAAAGTGCATATAGTCAAGGCTTTGGTTTTCCCAGTTGCAATGGATGGCTGTGAAAGTTGGACCGTAAGAAAGGCTAAGTGCCAAAGAATTGAGGCCTTTGAACTCTGGTGCTGGAGAAGACTCCTGCGAGTCCCTTGGTCTGCAAGGTGATCAAACCGGTCAGTCCTAGAGGAGATCAACCCTGACTGCTCTTTAGAAGGCCAGATCCTGAAGAGGAAACTCAAATACTTTGGCCACCTAAGGAGAAGGAAGGACTCCCTGGAGAAGAGCCTAATGCTGGGAAAGATTGAGGGCAAAAGAAGAAGGGGACGGCAGAGAATAAGGTGGCTGGATGGAGTCACTGAAGCAGTCAGCGTGAGCTTAAATGGACTCCAGAGGATGGTAGAGGACAGGAAGGCCTGGAGGAACGTTGTCCATGGGGGTCGCGATCAGGGGTGGGTTTCAGCAGAGAATTGGTAGAAGATATTTTGAGTTGTTCGGAGAACCAGTAGTAAAAATTCTGACTGGCCCCGCTCCCATCTATTCTCTGCCTCCCGAGTCCCAGCTGATCGGGAGGGAATGGAGATTTTACAGTATCCTTCTCCTGCCATGCCCACCAAGCCACGCCCACAGAACCGGTAGTAAAAGAATTTGAAACCCACCACTGGTTGCAATGGGTCGAACACGACTTCACAACGAATAACAACAACAAACTGCACATATCACAAGAACTTTCCAGATTTTCTTGGTTGTTTTTCCTATGTAATTAGATGCCAATAGAAGGATCCTGCAATGCATGAGATCCAAAGGCAGGCTGGCTGTATACACTTAACGACCAGAAAATGCAATCAATACTTATTCAACGGTGAGGCTATAAATACTTCAGTGTTTTTCAAAAAAATGCCCACAGTCTCCTTGTTGACAAATGCAAGGAAGAGTTAAGAATCTCTGATTCGCATTTTTTTTTCTCTCTACATCTGGCTTCCGTCCCCTTCCAGCGTTTGCAGCCAGAATCCATTTTTCCAAGCCCAGCCCGTGGGAAACGAAGCCTATTCTTTATTTAACTAAGCCTGCCTGAAATATTTCTAAATTAAGATGCACTAAATTGCTACTTGTTCCTCAGTTGCCGGTGGAAAAGGAGGGGCTACGAAAGCCTTTTTTCTCCGCAGGTATAAAACTCTCTCTTTCTTTCTTGACCTTTCCTTGGCAGGAAGTAATAATGATCTTTTCAAATGGCACCTCGGAATAGTAATCTAGTGCACTCCGTGGGCCACTTTGACATCAGGACAAACTATAGTGATGGCTTTTTTTTTTTTTTTCCCCCACAAGAGGTAGAAGCAATCCCTGCATTCAAAGACCTCTCCTCTTTCATGCTCCTTTAGCGCAGCCTTGCTGCAACTGGAAATGTTGATTTCCCTCTGGGCTATCAATACCAGTTGATGGATCTTGTGCCTCCACCCCAGTGGTGAAATCCAAATTTCTTTACTACTGGTTCTGTGGGTATGGTTTGGTGGGCATGATGTGGCTTGGTGGGCATGGCAGGAGAAGGATACCACAAAATCTCCATTCCCTCCCCACTTCTGGGGGAAAGATATTGTAAATTCTTCATTCCCACCTCACTCTGGGGCCAACCAGAGGTAGTATTTGCCAGTTCTCTGAACTGCTCAAAATTTCCGCTCCCTGTTCTCCAGAACCTGTCAGAACCTGCTGGATTTCACCCCTGCTCCACCCTAAATAATCACACCGTGATGATTTGCTAGAACAGTGATGGCTAACTTTTTCCAGACCGAGTGCCCAAAACGCACATGCGCCCAATGCCCCAAAATGCAATGCATATGCGGGGTCCACTCACACGCCCCGCCCCCACTCATGCACATGCTCCACATGTGTCCTGCCTCCCATGCATGCACATGTGCCCCACACACATGCCTTGCTCCCCGCATGTGTGGCAGAGACCCAAAGACCAGCTGGCCGGCGTGAGGAGCGCGCATGTGCAGCGGAGCTGAACTGGGGCGACGGCTCACATGCCATCAGAGAGGGTGCTGCATGCCACCTCTGGCACATATGCCATAGCTTCGCCACCACGGTGCTAGGATGAGCTAGCTTCTTCACAGAATTTATGACTGCACCTTTTCTTCAACAAGCCATAGTTTGTCAGCAACATATATTTAAAATAAAAATAGCAGTTATAATTGAACTCTTAAGAACTGTTACTATTAGCGTCTGTCATTGTTACATTAGCCAGGACACTACAGTACAACTGCAGAATAGACATTTGGCTGTACAAGCTGCCACGCTTCCCATGGTGCGCTACAAGAGAGTGAGAGGGTATCAGACCAGAAAGAAAGGCAAGTGGCTCTTACTGCAGCAGCATCCAAAGATCTCTCCTTTCAAAGAGCTGCTTCACAAACAGAGCTGCAACAGGAAAGGTTCAGAGGGCAGGAATCCAAATGCCTGCACAGAGCACCAGCTCATCTCCCCACTGAAGTGGTACCTGTTTATCTACTCACATGCAAAATGTTTTCGAACATCAAGGTAGGCAGAAGCTGAGGCAAGTGATGGGAACTCACCCCAACACCCAATGCTAGGACTCGAACCACTAGAGCAGAGACCATTTCCAGCCTCATTAAGCTGCCTCCAGCCTCATTAAGACTCATTATCACCATCCCATACCTGAACTTGATGATATTAAGTATATTTAAATAATATGGTGATTGACACTAGAATGGTGCATTGAAACATTGAATAATTAAATTATTTATTTATTTATTTATTGCATTTCTATACCGCCCTTCTCCCAAAGGACTCAGATAATAAAGGACTATATCTTAATATAATGTTATCAACACTAGGATCAGCAGTGATGGCCTGATTAGAAGCCAGAATAGAGGTAGAAATAAGAAATAGGGGGAATATTAGCACACATATTTTTATACAATAGAATAAAAGCAATAACTAGAGGGAAAGGCTAGGGGTTAAAAGATGGCATCACTATGTAAGCTCATATAACATTGTGGTTGGCATTAAAATGGAAATACTGAATAACTACTTTAAAACAAACATGCATATTAATACTAGGATTTCATAAGTTTGATTAATATTTGATTAATATCCTTATTGCCACATGTCCCAAAATGAATGATACCCAGGTGTAGCACTGTTTAAGTATTGATGTTGATTTATATTTTAAAAATAAAAACCCAAAAAGTTTTTTTAAAAAAAGAAAGAGAGAGAGAGAAAAGAAAGAAGAGAAAGAGAGAGAGAGGGAGGGAGGGAGGGAGGAAGGAAGGAAGGAAGGAAGGAAGGACCTGCTCAAGATTCACTCAGCCTTCCATTCCTGCTGGCAGAGGGCAGAATCTGCCTGCAATATTGCATTCTAATCACTGCGCCACCACGCCAATACAATGAGAAACTGTGCCATCCGTGTTCAGAAATAATGGTTGGAACAGAGATATCTCTAAAGTCAGGGCTATGATTCCATGGTTGTGGCTGCCATCTTGACTTTTTTTTTGACCTGCAGACATCCTTGTGAGTAGGAAAGCATAAAAGAATTTCTGTGTTACGCCTTTGCTTGATCCACCAGCACAAGGGTCCAAATCTGGCAACTTTAAGACTGGTGGACTTCAACTCCCAGAATTCCTCAGCCAGCTATGCCACCACTCTTAAAGTCACCCAGTTTGGAGACCCCAGCACTAGCATTTAAGGAGAACATGTTTCAAGTTGTTCCACTGGCACATAAGGACAGCATATTATTTTATTAATCATATTTCTATGCTGCCCACTCTCCGAGGACTCTGGGTGGCTTACAACAATCGACAGTCTACTAAATAGCATATTCCCCCAACAATCTGGTTCCTCATTTTACCCACCTCGGAAGGATGGAAGGCTGAGTCAACCTTGAGCCGAAGAGATTTGATCTGCTGATCTGCTGAACTAACAGTCAGCTGAAGTAGCTGCAGTACCGCACTCTAACCATTGCGTCACCTTGGCTCTTACTCAGCTTACTCTATTTCCTCAGCTTTTGCTGCACACAAGTTGCAACAGAGCTTGTTCCTAAATGCACATTTAGCAGAAAACTCACCTTTGTTTCCCATCCCACATCTGTTGTAACCCAGGCCCAAGTAGATATTATCAGACGCAAGCAGTTCGAAAACAGACTTTATTAGAACAGCTGAGAATTAACTCATTCTCAGCATAGTCCAAACTAATTCAAAACAAATTCTTCATAACACAATCCTTCAGCTTTATCACCAACCTTGGTCTAATTAGGCAACCTTTTTCTCTGGCAGAGGGTTGCAGGAGGCCATTGCAGCCAAAAACGAAGCTCGGGAGCCCCTTTTCGCTGGAAGACCAGAGGTGCCCCCATCACGAGTGATGTCGAGCTGGCCAGACCCATCCCGGCCATGCCCACCCTAGCCCCCCTAGGTCAAACACAACCCTGATGTGACCCTCAATGAAATTGAACTTGACACCCCTGTTTTACAGGAACTAATGGCCTACAATCTCCTACATGCCTTATCACATTGTTCTTTGGTTACTTCCCAGAATATTTGCTTCCTTCTACAAAAAAAAAAAGGACATTGAAGGTCCTTTTCAGCATTGCATTGCAGCTAAGAGTTGTGTGGGCTGCATTCTAAAACTGTAAAAAAAAAAACCAAAAATCCATTAAAGCATGATCAATGTTAGATAAAAGAGAGATTTGCAGGGATTCCTGGCCTTAGGTCTTATTCCACCACCTACCCAGAGAGCCAAACTTTAAAACAAGATGTTATCTGCCAAGGTTGTGTTCTTTGGCCATCAACAAAATGTTGCTTCCCCTGTCCTCAAAACCCGGTACATATCTCTATAGTAAATTATTTATGAAACTGATGCGTATCTTTGGAACATTGCTTTATATTACAGGCAGTGGTGGGATTCAGACAGTTCGCATCAATTCAGGAGAACCGGTTGTTAACTTTCTGAGCAGTTTGGCAAACTGGTTGTTGGAAGAAATCATTAGGACAGAGAACTGGTTGTTAAATTACTTGAATCCCACCACTGATTACAGGTAAAGGTAAAGGTTCCCCTCCCACATACATGCTACTCATTCCCAACTCTAGGGGGCGGTGCTCATCTCCCTTTCTAAGCCGAAGAGCCAGCGCTGTCCGATGATGTCTCCATGGTCATGTGGCCAGCATGACTAAATAACAAAGGCGCACGGAACGCTGTTATCTTCCCACCAAAGGTTGCCTCTATTTTTCTACTTGCACTTCTTACGTGCTTTCGAACTGCTAGGTTGGCAGAAGCTGGTGCAAGTGACGGGAGCTCATTCCTTTATGCGGCGCTTGAACCACCAAATTGTCAACCTTTCTGATCGACAAGCTCAGCATCTTAGCCACCGCATCTCCATATATTACATGTACTTCCTTTCAAAAGGTATCTTGAAATATTTGTTTGAACAACCACTGGAGGTAATCCTCAACTTACCACCACAATTGACCCCAACATTTCTGTTGTTAAGTGAGACATTTGTAAAAAAAAATCCATTTAAAAGCACAATCAATGTTAGGTAAAAGAGAGATTTGCAGGATTCCATTGTACGACCTTTCTGGCCTCCGTCGTTAAGTGAATCACTGCAGTTGATAAGCTAGTAAGTCAGTTGTTAAGTGAATCTGGCTTCCCCATTGACTTTGCTTGTCAGAAGGTCGCAAAAGGGGACCCCATGACCTTGGGACACAGCAAAGGTCATCAATATGAACCAGTTGCCAAGAGTCCCAATTTTGATCACGTGATCATGGGGATGCCGCAAAGGTTGTAACTGTGAAAAAACGGTCATAAGTCACTTTTTTTCCAGTGCCATTGTAATTTTGAATGGTCACTAAATGAATCATTGTAAGTTGAGGACTACCTTTTTATGTGTTTCTCTTCAGAGTCTTCCCTGAATCAACTCATCAGAATAACAGAATTGGGAGGGAAGGTGCTGACTCCCGAGTGCCCCCCTGTGCATGTGTCCCCCCATGCCCCATCCCCACGCATGTGGTGCAACCCCCATGCATGTTCTCATCCCCCGGGCATACTCCCCAGGCCCCCCACGCATGCTCCCTGCACCCCCTCGCATCCCGTTTTGGCTTCCAGGTTGGAGCAGGAGACTTTCTAGGCCCAAAACGAGGTGCGAGGCCCCCCTCCCTGCATCCCATTTTGGGCCTGGAAAACTTCCTGCACCAACCTGCACCTCCTCAAGCATGCACCTTGCCTCCCGCGCATACACGCACATGTCCCCTGCATGCGCCCTCCCCCCGTGCATGCGTGGCAGAGAAGAACAGCTGGCCAGGGGAGGCACACACACATGTGCCATGGAGCTGGGCTGGTGTTGTGACCCAGGCCCAAGTAAGTAGTAGGAAAATCAGTCAGTGAAAAAACAAACAAACTTTATTCGAACAGCTGAGAATTACTTCATTCCCAGCCTCTTTCAACTAAATTAAAGCAAATTCCTCCCAACACAAATTCCTCAGTCCTATCGCAAACCTTGGTCCAATTAGGCAAACTGCCAAAGGCCTTTCTTGGCAAACGTTCAGAAGTCACAGATACAAAAATAAATGCAAGACGTGGATGAAGAAGACGAAGCTACTAACGTTGTTTTCTGGCAAAGCCCAAACGCCATTGCTGGTCTGTTTTAAGCCTTACAGGAAGGGCCAATCATTTCTTGGTCCTACTCCCGAGTTGTCCTCTGTGCTTGAGCTGCTCTTACCTTCTGGCAGCTCTTCTCATGCGTGCATTAGGAACAGGCTCCTCCTGTTCCTCTGCCTCACTCCTATTAATCTCTGGAGGCTCTGGAGTCCACATCTCACTCCCCAATGGCTGTGGCCCCATCTCTGACTCTGATGCAGACCCCTCATCCGGGCCTTCCCCAGCCTCCAGGACTGGCCCAAGTTCTTCTTCAGCCTCATCGCTGTCCGACTCCGCTGCCAACTCCGCAGGCTGCTGGCGGACCACAACAGCTGGGGTGCGGCTGGCATGCCCACAGAGAGGTCTCTGCATGCCACCCGTGGCACGTGTGCCATAGGTTTGACATCACAGCCCTACACCATTTCAGACAAACAATTGTCCGATCTCCAGTGACGGAGCACCCACAACTGCAGCCCACAGCCCTCTTAGCTGTAATACAATGCTGCAGAAGACCTTAAACGTGGTTTTTGTGGAGAGGCAAATGTTTTTTAAGGAAAGCGACAATGACAGATTTTCATTTGCAGCTGTATTTAGACAACAGTGAAATACACGGGAAAAATCCCATTGGAAGTCAGAATGAAAAGAGGGTTAGGGTTAGAGCAAGCTCTACTTGGAGTTATGACCGAACAGTATTGTTAGGAATATATATTTTAGTGGATTTCTAAGAAAAGAGACATTTGCTCACTCTTGAATCAGACAGTTCAGTTGTGTGAATAACAATACTTTTTGGCTTCATTTTCCTAATGGTCACAGTCTTAAGTGGCCCAGTTCATTCTCCGAAAGACTAGAGAATGCAACAGCTATTTCATGCTTTCCATTAAAAAAACACAACTTATTATTTATGGGATGCTGATGTTGTTTTTGTAAGATATCACCCTGAGCAACCAGGAAGATAATCAGTTAGGCCTTTGACAGGAAACTTTGGGGAAAACCCAGCTGGAAAGTTGAAAAAAAAATATCTTGAAAGAAGACAATGACAAATTTCTTTAGTGCTGTTGCCTAGACCGACATTGCACAGTCTTTTGATATTTTAAGAGCATGTAATAAGATATATATATATAGATATATATATATATATATATATATATATATATATATATATATATATATATATATATATATATATATTAAAAAGCATTGTTTTATGCTTCTGAAGAATGTAAAAGAAATCCCAGGTGATGTTGAACACATTCCTATTAAATCTCTAATGGTATCTCAGTCAGCTTGGACCACAATAGAATAGGACAGTTTTCACCAGCTTCAGAAAAAACTGGAAGGATTGGAAGTTGTTTATTTCTTTATTTCGAAAATGTATATGGTTGCCAGGGGTGTCCACAAAATGTGATAAGTGCATGCACGCACACACACGCACACACACACTAGCTGTGTGTGACAGAGAGAGATACGGAGAGGGAGAGAGAGAGAGATGAGCTAGCAAGAGACACATAAGAGAGAGAGAGAGATTAGATAATAGGTAGATAGGTAGGTAGGTAGGTAGGTAGGTAGGTAGGTAGGTAGGTAGGTAGGTAGGCAGCAGGCAGGCAGATAGACAGATGCAGACAGACAGATAGATAGATAGATACTGGTAGGGAGAGAGAGAGAGAGAGAGAGAGAGAGAGATACTGGTAAGATAGATAGATAGATAGATAGATAGATGATAGATAGATAGATAGATAGATAGATAGATAGATAGATAGATAGATAGATAGATAGATAGATAGATAGATGACAGACAGAAAGACAGTGCTGTCCGAAAACATTGCTGTGCTCATGTGGCCAGCATGATGTCACAGAGGGCTGTTACCTTCCCACCGAAATGATACCTATTTATCTACTTGCATTTGTATGTTTTCGAACTACTAGGTTGGCAGGAGCTCGAGCAAGCATAGGGAGCTCACCCTGTCACGTGGCCTTTGGTTCTCGAACCTGGGCTGCTGATTTTCCAACTGACAAGCTCAGTGTCTTAACCACTGAGCCACAGTAGATGGGCAGCTATGGAAGCTGGATCGATCAATCAATTAATAAATCCTACCGCGACGAGAACACAAGTCATTAACATTGAAATTATTCCGAACGGATCATCCTGTATGGCTTCACCCTTGGATGGCTCTGACCTTTGTCTTCTAACTTATGATTCCTTCTTATGATTCTTCGCTGCATTGAAGTTGGCTTTGATCCAGCGCAAATGTCAGGCAGAAATTTGGCAAAAGATTGAAGACAGTTAACACATGATGAAGATAGTAGATGTTTCAAAGAATATCTTTTTCCCCCACCCCTACCACAGTGACCTTCAGTCAAAGCATCTGATGTTAAGCTGCTGGATCTGCTGATACACTTATGTACCAAGCAAGCCATAGCTTAACCTACGAGCTGATTAAATTTTGGGTTGCTCTTGTTGTTCAGTTGCTAAGTCAGGTCTGTGTCCCCATGGACCACAGCACGCCAGCCCCCCTGCCTTCCGCTGTGTCCCAGAGTTTGTCCAAATTCATTTGCATTGTGATGATGATGCTATCTAACCATCTCATTCTCTGCTGTCCCCTTTGTCTTTTGCCTTCAATCTTTCCCAATATCGGGGTCTTTTCGAAAAAGTCCTCGCTTCTCATGTGGTGGCCAAAGTATTTGAGCTTCAGCTTCAATATCTGTCCTTCCAAAGAGGCGGCCAAAAAGAAGAGGGGAGTCAAGCTATTCTCCAAAGCACCCAAAAGCAAGACAAGGAGCAATTTCCTGACAGTTAGAACAATTAATTGGGGGAACAAATTCCAGAAGTTGTGAATTCTCCAACACTGGAAGTTTTTAAGAAGAGATTGGACAGCCATTTGTCTGAAATGGTATAATGTTTCCTGCCTGAGCAGAGGGTTGGACTAGAAAACCTCCAAGGTCCCTTCCTAGTTCCAACTCTCCTACCCTACCCTACCCTACCCTACCCTACCCTACCCTACCCTACCCTACCCTACCCTACCCTACCCTACCCTACCCTACCCTACCCTACTCTATTCTATTCTATTCTATTCTATTCTATTCTATTCTATTCTATTCTATTCTATTCTATTCTATTCTATTCTATACTATAAAATATTCAGGACTTATTTCCTTGAGGATTGATTGATTGAATCTCCTTACAGTCAAAGGGACTTTCAAGAGTCTTCTCCAACTCCACAATTCCGGAAGCATCCATTCTTCTGTGCTCAGCCTTCCTCGTGGTTCAACTCTCCTTGGACCACAAGGAGATCAAATCAGCCATACATCACTACGGGAAAATCGTAGCTTTGACTATATGGACCATTGTAGACAGAGGTGGCTGTAGCAACTGGTTCACACAGCACCAGAAATATGAGCTTGTGCCATCCACGCATGCGTGTGGAATCACAAAACACGGCAATTCGCTCACGCGCCCCATCCGCGCATGTATGCAGTGTCTAAAACACAGCAATATAGGACAGGATTGTGCCCGGGCGGGTGGGCAGGCCCACCAGCAAGTCGCCACTACCGGTTTGTCTGAACTGGTCCGAACCGGCTGAATACCACCTTTGCTTGTAGGCAATGTGATATCACTGCTTTTTAATACGGTGACTAGGTTTACCGTAGCTTTCATCCCAAGGAGGAAGTATCTTTTAATTTCATGGCTGCAGTCACGGTCTGTAATGATCTTGGAGCCCAAGAAAATAAAATCTATCCCTGCATCCATTTCTTCTGCTTCTGTTTGCCAGGAATTAAATTAAATTAAATTTGGTTTCTCTCTTAAGGGCTCTTCCACACAAACTGACACTACAGGCCATGGCTTAGGACCAGGGTATCTTCGGGACCGCCTTCTGCCACAAACAGCCTCTCACCGACCAGTCCGCTCCCATAGAGAGGGGCTCCTCAGAGTGCCGTCGGTCAAACAGTGTTGACTGACGGCCCCCAGGGGGAGAGCCTTCTCTGTGGGGGCACCTGCCATCTGGAACGAGCTCCCCCCTGAGATAAGGAGGTTACAGGACCTTCATACCTTCCGCCGTGCCTTAAAAACGTTCTTATTTGAACAAGTGGGCCTGTCTTAACCTCCTTTTATATTGGGTTTTAAATATTTTATATAATTGGATTTTAAAATTGTTTTCTAGCCTCATTATTTAATTTGTTTTAAATGATTTTTAACTTTTGTATTCTATTGTATCTTATCTTGGCTGTTCACTGCCCTGAGTCCCGTCTGGGAGTAGGGCAGTATATAAATTTGAATAAATCTAAATCTAAATCTAATCCAAAAAATACTACTCATGTCATTTTTAACTCGCCCCTAACTAGCAAGAGAAGGCATCTAAAGGCAGAATAACAGGGTCGGATGGGACCTTTGAGGTCTTCTAAACCAAGAGTGCCAAACCTGTAGGCCACAGCCCATTAGTGGGGTATGAGAGGTTTGCAACTGGGCCATGGAAACATCCGGCAAGTGCACAAGCATGCCCGCCCTCACTTGTGTGAGCAGCAAATACGTGTGCTTGTGAAAATGAAGCTGCGCGCACGTCAGAGGTGGTATTCAGCAGGTTCTGACCAGTTCTGGAGAACCAGTAGCAGAAATTTTGAGTAGTTCAGAGAACCGGTAAATACCACCTCTGGCTGGCCCCGCCCCCATCTATTCTCTGCCTCCCAAAGTCCCAGCTGATCTGGAGGAAATGGGGATTTTACAGTATCCTTCCCCTGGAGTGGGGAGGGAATGGAGATTTTACAGTATTTTACAGTATCCTTCCCCTGCCACACCCACCAAGCCACACCCACAGAACTGATAGTAAAAAAATTTGAAACCCACCACTGGTACGTGTGTCCGCTTGCTGGCCACTTGCATGAACCATTCTCTTCCCTTCCTGCCAGTCCGCAAAGCCAGAAACATTGGGGAACTCTGTTTTAAGCCCAGCCTATACCATTTCAGACAAATGGTTGTCCAATTTGAATTAGAAGGGAAGGGACCTTGGAGGTCTTCTAGTCCAGCCCCCTTCTCAAGCAGGAGATCCTATACCATTTCAGACAAGTGGCTGCCCAAGTCTCTTCTTAAAAACCTCCAGTGATGAAGCACTCACAGCTTCTGAAGGCAAGTCATTTCACTGATTAATTGTTCTGTCAGGAAATTTCTCCTTAGTTCTAGGTTGCTTCTCTCCTTGATTAGTTTCCACCCATTGCTTCTTGTTCTGCCTTCAGATACTTTGGAGAATAGCTTGACTCCCTCTTCTTTCTGGTAGCTCCTCAAATATTGGAAGACTGCTATCATGAAACCCCTAGTCCTTCTCTTCACTAGACTAGCCGAATGCAAATCCTGCATCTGTTCTTCATATCTTTTAGTCCTCGGGCCTTTAATCATCTTAGTTGGTCTTCTTTGCACTCCCCCCCCCCAAAGTCTCAACATCTTCTTTTGTAATGTGGTGACCAAAACTGGATGCAGTGATTTCAGATATGGCCTTACTAAGGCTTTATAAAGTGGTACTAATACTGCACATGATTTTGATTCTATGCCTCTGTTTATACAACCAAGGGTTGTATTAATGTAGAGGGAGCAGTTGGATGACCACTGGATAACTTTCTATTCACTATATTCTAAAAGATATTCTAAAAGCAACTATATTCTGAACGCAGGAAATACATCCAGCTGGAGAAAATACAAAGTCAGCATAAGAGTATCCTTTGATACTCTAAGTGACCCCCTAACTTGTCAGAAGAAAAGGGAGCATCTAAATGAAACATTGTTAAAGGTGATTAGGCCAGAGAATAGCACCTGGACGGGAAGCAAATATCAAAAGAAGAATTTGTACTTTAGCCAGTTACAGAAGAATAATGATTGTTTGGCAAGGATAATGTAAAACTTAGTAATTAGGAGATGTCAATTAAAAATAACAAATGTATGTTAACCATATAGGGAAAGTTGCTGTGTTAGCAGAATCCTTTGTTTGAAACTGTATATAATTCTCATGTAAGCATGGAGTCTTTACTCAAAGCTAAGATGGAAACCTGGCTTGAGTCTTTGCGCAAATAAAAACTCTCTCTCTGGTTGACCTAGGGATGTTGCTTGGTCACTTCATTCCATAACAGTATTTGCTTTTTTAGCTACTGCTGCACACTGCTGGCTCACGTTTCAGTGATCTAGGACTCCAAGGTCCCTCTCACAGTTATGGTTTTTGAGCCACTTTTCGCTTAATCTGTAGAAATACTCTTTTTAAAAGCTTCCAGTCTTTTAAGACAGAGGCCCCCAATCTTTGTGGCTTGGTGGCCTGGCATGAGGGAGGGAGGGGAGGGGAGAACCAGGCAGCATGAGTGATGGTCTGGGGCGCATGCGCATATGTGCATCAGCCCACTGCTCACACGAGTTGCACTGTGCATGCGCACCACAGGTGGGATGCTGGGGGTTCGCAGGATTCGGGAGAACCTCTAGGTAAGATTCTGTGCAGTTTGGAGAACCCACAAATCTCACTCCTGGCTGGCCCCACCCACCCCAACCCACCCCTCCCAGGAGTCCCCACGCGGCCCATTTTGGATGCAGGTAAGTGCAGTGCATGCATGGAGGCTCAGGGAGGGCGAAAAATGGGCCTACCGGAAGTTCGGGAAGTTTGGGAAGAAGGCCCGTTTCTGGCCTCCAGAGGGCCTCCGGAGCCTGAGGAGGCCGGTTTCACTCTCCCGGAAGCTCAAGGAAAGCCTCCAGAGCCCAGGGAGGGCAAAAACACACCACCACCGTAGTGCAGGAGGCCTACTAGGCCACACCTATCATGTCCACGCCCTGTCAAGATTTCGGTCAGTGTTTCAATGCTGACACGCCCATCATGGCTACACTCACCCAGCAACCGGGGAGAGAACCCCTTGCTAAAATTTTTGAAGCCCATCCCTGATGCACATGTGTGCTAGCCCGCCACTCACACAGCCCAGCTGGGTTATGCCTTCTCAAAATCCTCTCTGAAGAAGATTGGAAAATGTTTACATTTAGCAAAGATATTAGGATAGCTTACCCGGGCTTAGAAAGGATGAATTTTTGGCCTTATCTATACATCCAAGGGCACGCAATGAGGATCATTATTATCCACAAAGTCAGTTTATTGTAAAACAGTGCAGCTTTACCCCCCCCCCCCAATCCATAAACCCACCAAAAATATTTCTTTTCAAAGATTATAAAAACAGGATTGAGTTAAAATTACTCTACTCCGACATAATCCTCTCTCCGTACAAAGACCAACTTTTCCAAGCTGGCAGTGAAAAAAAAAAGAAAGAAAAGAAAACTTGTGACTTTTATTTGACTTTACTTTCTGCTCAGCTCTTCTTCCCCTTTTTAAGAACGTGATTATTATTTGAAAGCTAAAAATTCAATATTAATAAGGCTATCCTTCTATCGTGGGTTGGGTTAGGAGCATTTTCTGTCAGGAAAGCAAGTTGAAAAAGAATACAAATTAAATTTGAATTCAACAAAGAGATCCACTGTATATTTATGAATGCAAATTCCTTTAATTTTCAGCCAGTTAGCATCAGGCGTATTTAGTGACTCAAGAGCTGTTTGATTATAGATATGTTTGATGAATTTGCAGTCATTACTCTATGATGAATGTCTTGATAAAGAAAAAAAGTACGGAAGAAGATAAAACTTTTAACTGAACTGGCTGATTACATCTAGCTTGTCCACTGGAGGGAAATAAAACTTTTTCTAACTCTACATTTAGAATAACAGATTTGGAAGGGACCTTGGAGGTCTTCTAGTCCAACCCAGTGGTGAAATTCAATTTTTTTACTACTGGTTCTGTGGGCGTGGCTAGGTAGGTGTGGTGTACCTTGGTGGGCATGCATTGGTGGGCGTGGCAGGGGAAGAATACTGCAAAATCTCTATTCCTACCCCACTCCTGGGGGAAGGATATTGCAAAATCTCCATTCCCACCCCACTCTGGGGCTAGCCCAGAGGTGGGTTTCAGCAGGTTCTGACCGGTTCTGGAGAACCGGTAGCGGAAATTTTGAGTAGTTTGGAGAACCGGTCTATTCTCTGCCTCTCAAATCCCAGCTGATTGGGGGGAAATGGGGATTCTGCAGTAACCTTCCCCTGGAGTGGGGTTGGAATGGAGATTTTACAGTATTCTTACCCTGCAGTGCCCACCAAGCCAAGCCACGTCCATCAAGCCGCACTCACAGAACCAGTAGTAAAAAATTTTGAGACCCACCACTGGGCTAGCCAACCTCTGGTATTTGCTGGTTCTCCGAACTACTCAAAATTTCCGCTACCGGTTCTCCAGAATCTGTCAGAACCTGTCGGATTTCACCCCTGGTCCAACCTCCTGCTTAGGCAGGAAACCCTACATCACTTCAGACAAATGGTTATCCAAGCTCTTCTTAAAAACTTCCAGTGTTCACAACTTCTGGAGGCAAGTTGTTTCACTGATTAATTGTTCTAACTATCAGGAAATTTCTCCTTAGTTCTAAGCTGCTTCTCTCCTTGATTAGTTCCTTGATTATTTTCTGGTGCATGCCTGAATTCTTCAGTGCTAAAGCCTCAAAGTCAGCGTTCATGAAATCATTGTAACAAGCTGACATAACTTGTGATCCACTGAGTCAAAACGCAGACACAGAACTGTGACCTCTGATCTCTGAAAGGGCTGCTATCACCACCAGAATATCAAATACAATAACGTAAAGCAGGAACCATAAATAATCCGCTCACAGAAATTTCATGGCTGGTGCCTTTTTTCTTTCTTTCTTTTTTTGGTATGTCCAATTTCATAAGCTGTTAGAAGACTAGCAGTAATAAATAAAATGATTTTTAAACAGAAACCAGACCAAGAGATGCACTTAAATAAAGAGGCCAGGGAGATATAACTTTTCATTCTTTTTCTGTTTTGTTTTGTTTTCTTATTTGAAGGAAGCTGTCAAAGGTCTCATTGGGGACATGCCCAAAAGCTAAAAAATATTGGACGAAAATACATACTTGGTTGGAAAAAATGACAAAGCAACATATAGACTTGAAACCAGAGATATTTTTGTTGGGCGTTCTACCGGAAAAATATGATAAAAAGATTGTATATCTGATCTTGCATATATTAACCTCAACTAGAATTGTATTTGCGCAACAATGGAAAAACGATGAAATTCCGTCTGAGGGGAATGTAATTAAGAAAATATTAGAATCATCACCAAATATGAGCCAGCAGTGTGCAGCAGCTGCCAAAAAAGCCAACACAGTTCTAGGCTGCATAAACAGAGGGATAGAATCAAGATCACATGAAGTGTAAATACCACTTTATAAGGCTTGGAATACAAAAGCATTCAGTTTTGGTCACCATGATGTAAACAAAGATGTGGAGACTCTAGAAAAGTGCAGAGAAGAGCAATAAAGATGATTAGGGGACTGGAGGCTAAAACATATAAAGAATGGTTGCAGGAACTGGGTATGTCTACTTTAATGAAAAGAAGGACTAGGGGAGACATGTTAGCAGTGTTCCAATATCTCAGGGGCTGCCACAAAGAAGAGGGAGTCAAGCTATTCTCTAAAGTCCCTGAGGGCAGGACAAGAAGCAATGGGTGGAAACTAACCAAGGAGAGAAGCAACCTAGAACTAAGGAGAAATTTCCTGACAGAACAATTAATCAGTGGAACGACTTGCCTCCAGAGGTTGTGAATGCTCTAACACTGGAAGTTTTTAAGAACATGTTGGACAATCATTTTTTAAAAAATTTGATTTATATGCCGCCCTTCTCTGGAGACTCAGGGCGGCTTACAATGCGTTAAGCAATAGCCTTCATACTTTTGTATATTTATACAAAGTCAGCTTATTGCCCCCACAAACTGGGTCCTCATTTTACCTTCCTTAGAAAGGATGGAAGGCTGAGTCAACCTTGAGCCTGGTGAGATTCGAACTTACAGTAATTGCAGACAGCTGATGTTAATCACAATGCATTAATCTGCTGAGCCACCAGGCCCTTTTGTCTGAAGTGGTGTAGGGTTTCCTGCCTAAGTAGGGGGTTGGACTAGAAGACCTCCAAGGTCCCTTCCAACTCTTGTTATTCTATCTATCTAAGTCTTTAGGTGCAGCATTCCCATACAACAAAAACATGGACACTTGGCAACCAATGTATTTCCTGATTGCAGCATCCTGGGCAGGGGTGGGTTTGACTTACTTTTACTACCAGTTTGCAACGGGAGAGACAAGCTTCCGTGCATGTGCAAATGGTATCTTATGACATCCGGGAGGGTGGGCGGAGCTTCCTGCCTCTTTTACTACCGGTTCTCAAGAACCGGACAGAACTGGGAGCAACCCACCACTGATCCTGGGGTCATGTGATCACCATTCACAATCTTCTCAGCAGCCTTCTGTCAAGCAAAGTCATTGGGGGAAACTGGATGTGCTTAATGATGGCAGTGATTTGCTTAACATCCATGGCAAAAAAAAAAAAAGATTGTAAAATCAGGCGGAACTCACTGATCAACCGCTTTGCTTGGCAATGGAAATTCTGGATTCAAGCTGTGGTCGTAAGTCGAGGACTACCTATATAGGAGCAGCTTTGCCCTTGCTATAAAAGGGAAATAGCAATAGCAACAGCACTTAGACTTATGTACCGCTTCGCAGTGCTTTACAGCCCTCTCTAAACGGTTTACAGAGTCAGCCTATGGCCCCCAACAATCTTGGTCCTCATTGTACCCACCTCAGAAGGATGGAAGGCTGAGTCAACCTTGAGCTTGGGTGGGATTTGAACTGCCAAATTGCAGGCAGCCGGCAGTCAGCAAAAGTAGCCTGTAGTACTGCACTCTTTGATGGAGTGTCTGCCGATTCCTTGTATAAATGGGGAAGGACAGCTTCAGCACAATCTGATTGCGGGGCCCCTCGACAGACTATCCAGCATATAGTGAGGGAATGCTCTAACAGAAGGTATCCAGGAGATTCTAGGGACTTCCTCTGCGTAACAACGGCAGCTACTAACTGGATCTCCAAACTCGACATTAAACTTTGAAATATTATTTCTGTTTTCCTTTAAATTTTTTTACTGCTTTTTTTTATTGTTTTAATTGTTTTTAACCTGTAAAAATGAAGTGTTTTAATACTGTGTGTGACCAGCCATACGCTAAATAAATAAAATCCTTCCTTCCTTCCTTCCTTCCTTTGCAATAGCACTTAGATTTATATACTACTTCACAGTCCTTTACAGTCCTTTCTCAGCAGTTTACAGAGTCATCATATTGCCGCCAACAATCTGAGTCCTCATTTTACCCACCTCGAAAGGATGGAAGGCTGAGTCAACCTTGACCCTGGTGGGATTCGAACTGCCAAATTGCAGGCAGCTGACAAACAGTAGAAGTAACCTGCACTCTAACCACTGTGCAACCGTGGCTGAAATAGGGCAGGTGGAAAAGGGGGCAAGGGTGGAACATCAACTTATTGATCTCTATTAGATCCTTGGTGCTCTTTAAGCTTTGGTGTTGGCTGCAGGTTTTGTGTTACCCAATGAGGTAACATTATTAGTTATCAGTGCTATTGACTGGGATTTAGTACCTATGCAGTAGGTTGCTAGGGCAATGTTGGTGGTAGCAATATTGACTGGTAGATGTGGCTTGCTCCATTGTAAATGAGTACATAGTAACGGGGCCACAACATGCATCTCAAAATCATCTGCCACGGGGCAGGAATTATGGGAAAGGGTCAGCCGGAAAAATTCAGAGAAATATCCAGATAAAAGGTAAAGGTTCCCCCACACATGTGTCCTAGTCGTTTCCAGCTCTAGGGGGCGGTGCTCATCTCCGTTTCAAAGCCGAAGAGCCAGCGCTGTCTGAAGACATCTCCATGGTCATGTGGCCAGCATGACTCAACGCCAAAGGTGCACAGAACACTGTTACCTTCCCACTATTTTTCTACTTGCATTTTTTACCTGCTTTCAAACTGCTAGGTTGGCAGAAGCTGGGACAAGTAACGGGAGCTCACCCCGTTACGCGGCACCAGGGATTCAAACCGATGAACTGCCGACCTTTCAATCGAAAAGCTCAGCATCACTGAGCCACTGTGTCCCTATTCATAATAATAATAATAATATCCAGATATCAGATGTCAAATCATAGAACACAGAATAACAGGGTTGGAAGGGATTTCAGGCACGAGACCTTATACAGATAGTCCTCAACTTACAACCACATTTCTAAGCCCAACATTTCTGTTGCTGAGCGAGGCAGTTGCTCAGTGAATTTTGCCCCATTTTACAACCTTTCTTACCACCGTTGTTAAGTGAATCCCTGCAGTTCTTGTTAGTAACAACCTGGTTGTAAAGTGAATCTGGCTTCCCCATTGATTTTGCTTGCCAGAAGGTCCCAATGGTCATCACATGACCCCAGGACCCCACGTCATATATATGAGTCGGTTGCTAAGCATCCGAATTCTGAACACGTGACCATTGGGGATGCTACAAGTGTGAAAAGCGGTCATAAATCACTTTTTTTCAGTGCCATTGTAACTTTGAACAGTCCCTAAACTAACTGTTGTAAGTCAAGGACGTCCAGTCATATGCACTTCAATACACAATGTGTCACTGCGTTTTTGTATTTACCAGCAGAGCTATTATTTCTGAACTGTCAGACTTACCGTAGTTTGCCAAATTTCATATCAGCATCTACTGCGCATGTCATGCATTCTTTCTTCTTCTAAAAACTTTCCTTTGTTCTCCGGCCAGGGAAGGTCCCAGGCTGGGATATTTGCCAACATGTAACTAATTAGAATAGATGAGATGTCTTTATTTTCTTACAATAAATATGAGTTTAATTAGAAGATGTATTCTGGTTTTATTGATCAAAGTATAAACAAGGAGAACGTCATGATCCAACTCAAAATGAAGGCAATTACCCCACGCAAGGTAACGGGGCTGATTGCCGCTCTGACACAATGTTCCAAGCAGCAGGTGCCAGT